>OY039090.1:1057164-2307164 GCA_955850985.1 Elophila nymphaeata
GAAAACACTCCAGAAGCCCATTATAAAAAATTACATACCACAGCCAGAAATTCTGTAGAGCGTACAATAGGATTATTGAAAGGACACTTTCTATGTTTGGTGGTACACAGGGTGCTGCATTACCATCCCGATAGAATGGCAAAAATTATAATGAACTGCTGTGTTCAGCACAATATTTGCAACCATTATGGTATGCCAGCACTGTCTTTGACTGAAGAGGAAATTAATTTAGAGAGAAGATTCATCAACAACACTCAAGGAGGTCAACCAATTTCTGACAGATTTGATCATTGGTAGGCATGCCAGAAATCAATTAATTAATAACAAAGGAATAAAAATTGTTATATTTATTTACACCTTGTTAAACTAAACATACCTAATGTATGTTTAAAAAGGTCTAAAATGACTACAATTTTTTTGGAATAAAGATTCTTAATTGTCTTTGGCATAATAAGGTAAGAAACCTGTGGAAACAAGAACTTTCTTAGGAGTAGTGACTCCAAATTGCAATGAGATCCACATATTCTAAAAATTCGAAACTTTTAGGTGGCTAACTGATGTAGATGCAGATAGAATTATTTCAGTAATTAATAGTATTAGCATAATAGTCACATGGAATTCTTCTCTGGGAGGGCTGCAGATATCAATTTCCTCATTTTCTGCATTAACAGGCTATTAGAGCAATTTATAAACTAGGTCGAAGTGACTCCCTCAGAGAAAAGTTCAAGAAGATAAATTTATGTAATCACAGGAAAACTTATTGTATGTAAAGAAAAATACTATGCATTTTTCTAAGAAATGTAATACACATAATGTTAGCAAAGAATAAACATTATTTTAAATACATTTTTTTTACTTTTTCACATCTTTTAGGGCCTCCGCTAGAGCCTTTAGACCTTCACCCAAAGCAATTGAGGCTTGGGCCGTCATTGATACCCGCTCTGAATATCTTTCCAGCAGTGTGACAACTCTACAATCGACAGCCAATCTTGCCTCTTCCACTTGTAAGAATTTCTTAGTGACGCTTACAAACTGAATTTCGCTGAGAAGGTGGAGATGCTTGAGAGTGTCTGCCTCTTCTAGGTCTTCGTGGAGCTGTAAAATTTGGTTTCTATTAATAAAAATATATAAATAAGGAAATAGATGATTGAAATTTTTACTACTAGATGATTAACATATTAGGTGGTATTTCATAACCTGTTTGGTATTATAAGATTGTGTTTGTCTTTGCTTACCATTTGAACAATTTCTATGATTTGGGACTCCCTTATCAGAGCAACTATCATTGTTTTGTTCCTGAAAGTAAAATAAATATTTCACATACAATGTTTTTTTTTTATATTTTATATTAAAGATTATATTAGTATAATATTACTTTGAAATGTGGTGTGGATAATGCTCTCTTCTACAAAAAGCACATGGCAGAGGCAGCTGCAGCCGTTGACACTTACAGTAAAGTTGTAAATTGCTGCACAATTTATGCTATTTTTAAAACCACAAAGATGATGACAGCTATTAATAATCTTTGAAGTGACATCAGGTACACTAAACTTGTTATCAGCTACAGTTACCTCTGCTATTGGCAATTTGCTCAAAAACAAAAACATACCTCAAATTGTTGGAGCTGCAAGTGTCGGTCACCGGTAGCAAAGCTATCTCCAGTCTCTACCCATTAGTGAGAGAATCCGCTCTTCTAGAGCATACATCCCTGGAACCTCTTCTGCTTCGCCACCCGTCCTCTACCTAGCTGCAGTGCATGCTGCTGCTTTTTTTTAACAGCGCTCTTCTTGTCGTCCCAACACTAATTTTAAAAATATATACATTGGTTATATTTATGAATTAAGTAGTACCTAGGTACTTTAAAAATGAAACATAAATAACCTTAATGTAACAAACCTTCATCTACTTTTTGGTACTTTTATGGTACCACCACCAATGCTGTTTAATTTTAGAGTCATCCTCTCCCACTCTGTCTGAAATTTGGCTTTGGCGTTGGCGTTTCTAGAGTAGCCTTTCGCCAACTCTGGTTTTGCCTCCAGTATCACCAGCATCTCACATCTTCAATTGAACCGCCGACGGATGAGAGGAGCGTTCACCTATGTTTACGCTTAGACACAGATTATTAAGAGATACTACGTATCGCTTAGAATACAATTAAATATCACTTCCGCAGTATTTAGGTTTCCTTTTCTCGACGGACAAAAATAAATACAAAACACAACACAAACAAACAAAAGTCATTATTCCAAAATCACAGATTAAAAAGACAAAAACAACTTGCATTTGGCAAGTTATATTAAGTATTTTGCATAAATTATTGATTTATAATGAAAGAAAACAATTAGTTTCGAATTTTATTCTAAAAAGTGCTTATAGCTTAACTTATCATCATGATATTATATCAAAATTAACAAAAAACCTTTACCTTTAAAACATAACCGGTTTTTTATTAATAACCGATTTTTGATTCCATCTCTAAAGTTTTCATCACAGATTTCACATCTCACCTCACTTCACGTCACCTTCAATTATGCTACAGAATACCAAAATAATTTAAAGTGAGATCTAAGATGAAGTGAAAGTGAGATTCGAAATGAGAAGTGAGATGAGTTTGGTTTTTACAGAATAGCATGGCTGTTCTCAATTATATTTGAGCTCGCGTAATATTACATAACTTATCTACATATTACCTAGCATATTATTTGTTATACATTACCTCAATGTGTGTAGTTGTTTCTCGTTGAGCACCGTCCGCACCCGCGTGGGTTTCCCGTCGGCGGCGGCTGTGGTGCGGGCTCTCCCGCTCTTGTGAGAGCCCGACTCGCTGCCTGAATCTGAAATTAAGTAGCCGTGATAAGATAAACGTGATTTATTTCACGCACAAACCAATTATTTTAGCCTATGCAATAGGTAAACCCAAAAACAGAATGCCTCTCCTGTAATTTCGCGAGGCGAGTAGGTATACTGTAGGGTAAGATGGGGAACAGTGTTACACGGGGTACAATGTTACAATGCACATATCTCCGACTCTGTCTTTCATTTGGTATGTACCTACATTTATCAGGCTCACGTCACCTTTAAACCATAGTCTATGCCACAGCTTGTACCGTGCTTAAAAAATAACTAACAAAAAAGATTTTTTTTGAAAGACACACACTAAATAAAAGTACAGAGTGTTTGGTACATGGTAAAACAAACTACCTATGTATTTATTTACCACTCCTTTTTCGCTTAGTAAAAAAAATGACCGGATTGAAGATAAATAATTAACGTACTAATTTTATTCTGTGTCGCGTTTACGATAATCCATTGTAATTATTATTCGATGACGTGTTACATTAACCCGTCCGTATTCTAAGCCCTAATGCGTAGCTTGTAAATAACTTATTCAATGTCCCCTCGCAAAGGGTTGAGTGGACAGCCAAGCCCGGTCTGACCATTTCACACCTCGGCTAATCCATACAAGGGTCTCTGTTAATGAGTAATTTGTTAAGTGCCCCGCGCCTTTTTAGATGGTCCTTGCTACTTAATTATTCTGTCTATACATAGGTAGGGGAAGTACGTACAAAATGACATACATGGACAAAATGACACAGTGCGTTTTTTTCAAAACTGGTGGGCATGAACAAGGTGTTTGACAGCGTATAACGTAACGTCGGCTATTATTTCCAACCTGCCAAATTCTCCACTCTCTTGTCTCAGTTGCGCCGGAGTAACCAGCACAAACGTGTTTTCATCGAGTCAAATTTTTTTTTTCTCCTAAACTTCTTCGGGTTTTGGGTAAGTTTTACGTTATTTTCTTTCAATATTGTAACTTTAAGTAATGCGTTGTATCCTTAAGTTGCGATGTAGGTAAAAAATATATTTGATAATAGTGTTTACAGTTAGTTTTGAACTCTGGATTCATCTCACATATGGTTGGACAAAATGACATACTTGATCTCCGGACAAAACGACATATGTATGTCATTTTGTCCGTATTGATTGAAGAAGTTATTCATTTTTGTTTACAGGTAATATGCCGCGGAACTACCAAAGAAAATTTCAGCGTCAAACCTGGAGTCATGATTCAATGCAAAAAGCAATTGAGGCAATCCAAGAAAACAAGATGGATGGATGGCTGTTAGCAGCAAAATTTTTCGGTGTGCCTTAGGCTACACTTAGGAGACATGCATTAGAAAAAAAACAAAACTCCTCTTAACACCAAAGGTCTATGTAGATATTGACTATAGACGTAGAAGATTTTCCGGTTGATACCCAAGATGACTACGATGACTGCGCTTGCATTTATTGTAATGATCTTTTTTCGCGTACAAAAACTAGAGAGGACTGGTTAAAAAGCATGAAATATGGTCACTCGGCTCTCATGCATCATGTGCTGATGTTCCTTGGAAGACCACAAAATTATTTGGGAACTTTGTGCTTGACTTTTTTCCATTGAGCTTGACTTTTTTTAGTATGTCATTTTGTCCTTAATTAATATGTCGTTTTACCCGTACCATATGGACAAAATGGATTTTCTACTTTTTGTGTATTGAGCTCTAGATCTCCTTTATTATGGTTCCTATTCATTTTTAAGTTTGAATTACTGTAAGACAAATGATCAAAGATGATTATTAAAATTAAAGACTGATTGTAATGACTTTAATTTAAAATATATAATGTTTTAAAAAAATACTATGTCATTTTGTACGTACTTCCCCTACCTACTACCAAAATTGTGTTGACATATGATAAAGTAATCTGGGGCCTTATGAGCCTTTTTCACGATGGTAGAAATCGCTGCTTAGATTATGTACCTGATCTAAGTCCTATAGGTAGATCTAATCTATTCTTAGTTAATGGCGTCGCGTCGCATTATGCGTACGCATTTTGCCAATGTCGAGTGAAAATGTAACTAAAGTAATAAAAAATGTACGGTTGATTGAGGTTAAAAATGGAGTCTCTCAACACGTGTTTTTACAAGAACTCGGGAGAAACTCAGATCTAGTAAAGGTAGGTAGAGTACCAAATTGTTAACGTTATGCTGTGTCATTTGACAGATGTCAACCTTTTATCCAAATGTATAAAAACGGCAGCGTTTTGAATTTGCTTTGGTAGGACAAATTTGTATGACAAAATTTTAATCTTGTCCGCGGTGGGCTCGATTCTCTTATGCCGCACTAAATTCTCAATTTTGATTTTGCCGCCTTTAATTCTCAATTTTGTCGTTTTTGCCGCTCTGGACATTCCGGCTTGTCCCCCCTAGATCGGGCCCCGGTCTGGGACACAAGGCCTCTCCTTGTTATCGAATGAGGTTTAGGTCCACCATGCTTGCCCAAGGCGGATTGATGGACGGAGTGTAAGGTGATCAATACCCCTTTGCTGATCCTTAGTAGCTCTACGACACCCATTGGAGGATATGGGGTGATGCTATTAGACTTTATCGGTATAAATAGAGGGCGAATATAAATACCTATGTATTCTGTATTACACAGAAAAACAAACATCACAATAGGGGATATAGAAAAGACAGCACAATAGGGGCTTTATTGCTAAGCAGCAATATCTACCAGGCAACCAGCAGTTAAAGAAAATGTGAAGAGAAATGTAGGGAGGTAATAAGGGATGCATGAAGACAAAACAATTTAAATTAAATACAAGTCTTTATTATTGTAATCCATTTAAATTTGATAGGTAATTTAATTTAATTTAATAGTAATAAAATTCCAAAGCCTTATAAATAAAACAACTTTTACGGATTTAACTCGCGTGTAATTAGATTTTACATGTTGTTATTATTGCCCGATGTTTCGTAACACTTTGCAGCGTTCGTGGTCACGGGATGACTAAAGATATAGGTTGTCATATTTTATAAAATAGTTAAATCTTCTTCTTCTCTGTCGTTTCGCTCTTGGCAGAGCGGTCGTGGTCACGTTGAGGCGTTCACGTCGGTGGTAGAGGCAGACACAGCTCTCCGCACGATCTCCCGCCATCTCTCTCTGTTGGCAGACTGTCTGGCGCACTCAGACACGCGGCTACCCACTGCGGATTTTACTTGGTCAGTCCAGCGCATAGGCGACCTGCCGCGCGATCTGGTTCCCTCCACCTTCCCTTGTATCACCAACCGCTCTATGGAGTTGTCATCTCGCCTAGAGACGTGTCCAAAGTACTGCAGTATGCGCGACTTTACTATGGCCGACAGACGCTGCGTGATGCCGAGCTCCTGAAGAATTGACACGTTGGTGCGGAATTCCGTCCACGATATCCCGAGCATCTTCCTCCAGCACCACATCTCCAGAGCATCTATCTTTCCCTTTTCCAACTCGCGCATTGTCCACGTCTCCGCTGCGTAAAGAAAAATGGGGAATACAAGTGTTCGCACAAGCCTGACCTTGGTGGCTTTGGTAATGTTGCGATTCCTCCACACCTTCCTTAACTTTTCCATCGCAGTTCTGGTTATGGCCATACGTCGTATCACTTCATCTACGCAGCCGCCGTTGTTTGAGATTAAAGCGCCAAGGTATACGTAGGTCTGAACCACATCGCAGTTCGCAATCTGTGTCACTTCGGGCGAATTGTCGTTGGCGCGATCCACAATCATAACCTTGGTCTTAGATCGGTTTATTTTTAACCCAAACGTAAGGCTTACGCGCTCCATTCTGAGAAGTAATTCTTCCATAAGGTCTGCGGTACTCGCAAATAAGGTGGTGTCATCTGCGTACCGCAAGTTCGCAATTTTGTATCCACCAATAACAACACCATCGTTCCAGTCTTCGAGAGTGATTCGCATTACAAGCTCGGTGTAGACGTTAAATAGTAGAGGTGATATTATAGTTAAATCTACCGTCACTTTAATTATTAATTTGAAGTGTTCCGTTTTACGCACACGGAGCTTACGGTGTCATTATTTGCTGTGTGGTGGTTTGCTTGAGTTTTAATAATTTTCATCACTGGATCCCAAGCAGGTGGTACGGCCCAACCATCTTCTCTATTGAAATTTGGGTGTTTCTTTTGTTTTATTTATAGTGTGTAGTTGTTTTATTTATACCTAATGTGTAGTGCTCGCGCAAATCTAAGAGAACATTATTCCAAAGCCTTGTTGGTAAATAAATCTGTTGTCACTCAAAATCCAACCGTTTTCAGTGAGCCGTTAGTTGCGTTATCACCCAACATCCATAATTAGTGTTTATCAAAGATACAGGCACGGTCAAGTGTCGATAGAATATTCGCGATCGGGCCGTGATTGTTCGATAAGCACTTTGAAGTACGCCGACAAAGCCGCCGCCGCTTTGAAGGCACCGTCTAAAGATCGTGTCATGGTTTTTTTATCATCTATATTGGTTAGGGAAAGTCTCGTTGCGTTTGGTTCGCTAATTGCATGTAACTGATTGTAGCTGTTAATAAATTTACCGAGGTAGCGGGCTGGGGAATGTTTTTTTTTTATAAAAGTGTGGTAAACGGCCTCTCGAGGTTAGCAACACCACTTTCGCTTACGATGGTCTGAGATTGCGAGATGTTACGACATCTGAATTTTTGTTACCAAAATGCTCGGGGTAGAGTAAATTTTACCCTAAGGTACTATCAGAGTAAATTTTCGCATACATTCGGTTTCACTCTGGTGTATTTTAGAACGGCTTATAGTAAAATTTACTCTACCCTAATCGTTTTGGAACGCACCCTTAGTAATAAGTAAAATATATTTTCCAAATGGTCCCATGAAAAATTTACTTGAATCGGTTCAGTGCAAATACGCAGACGCAATGTGAGTTTTTCAAGTTTTCCTTATACGACGATATTTTCGAAAGTTGTAAACCAATTTCGATTATTCTTTTTTTGTCTTAAAGATCAAAGTCTCGAGATGGTTTTCTGAAAATGTTACAGTGTTAAGAACTGTCGAAGTTACACCACTGAAAGCAAGAAATAGATTATTTTTAAATAAAATAACCGCATTCTGAACTAATAAAAATTTAATGTTTAGGAAAATCTAAAGGATTTTTGAGGTGCATCGTGGCGCGTTACGATGTCGTGTCGTGAATTACATTAATCATCGTAAATTTCCACGACACACGTATCACGACGCGACTTGCTCATATTGTCGCACGCGGAACGTATAACACCACAGAACACAGAAAGAGGTTATAACACGCTGTATTACAAAACGGCGGGGCGGCGGATCCTTAGTAGATTCTATTAATATTAACCTGGCGTCATTGTGGCCGGGTGTCTAATACCCGACGATTTTTTAAACTTAAAACAAAGTAAGTATATGTGTTATTTGCCGCATTCAGTAGCTGGTGTGCTTGGTGTTTTTGAGTGAATTACTTAGCGGTTCTATTTAGTGTTGCCGCTGCTATTGTGGAATTGACACGTCTCTAAAGAGCGCGTGGTATTATTTATACTAAAGTTGCATTGATTTCAAGAGCGATTAACTTAGTTTAGAAGTCATATTCTAGCTTTGATTTACATGGTTCATAATTTAATGTAATCGTGTTGATATTAATTTTGTTTATAAGGTTTGTTTGTTCTTTTGAATATTTCTTGTAACTTATGTCCCAACAAATTAGTCTTAGGAGAAAAATATTTATTTATTTAAATTATGACAATTTAAAGTACATTTTATAATAAATGAGTGCCTAATTCTCACAAATTATGTATATAACTGCCTATTTCCCTAATATATAAAACCAATATTAACATAAAAATGGTTTTGTGTAAAATAATGTAGGTACATGGGTATAATATACCCGGCCACAACGGCCGTGTTCTGTTTGGTCGCCACAATGACGCCGGGTTAAAACTGCAGTTAGGAGTCATTTCATTTCCTCTTTCCCATAAGAGCCTACAAGTTATTCTTTTTTTTTAATTTAACCTTGAAGTAGGAACCTTTTTTTGTGACGATGGGAAATCCATTTACGGACCATACCGCACGCTGGGCGCCGGCGTGTGCGGGACTCACCATGCGAAATAGCGCTGGTCCAACTCCGCTAAAACCCAGGTATACCCTCCTAAGCCCTTATGGGGGCGTTATTACACCAAAACTCCGGGGCAGCCCGGTCCAACAGTGGACCGGAAACCTTGAAGTACCTAGTATGTATAGATATTAAACACTTTTTCTTAATTTTGCACCCTTTCCATGTATCTGTTAGCATCTCCTCTCACTCTGGGTTGCTTGGAAGAGACTGCTGTTAAGCAATAAAACCGTCTATTTTGTACTGCGTACTTTAGTTTCTTCTTTTGTGTTCTTTATGTTGCAATAAAGCTATTATTTCCTTTATTACACAATTTTTTACAATGCATATCACTAAAAAATATAACATTTAAAAATACAAAAAAGCAGTTCGTCACCGGTAGCAAGATCAGGGTCATCTCAGGATCTCATCTCGGATCAACCTCGCTATACGGTCGTGTCCAGAAGTACTGCCCTCTGCATTTTATTAAGTTATTATTAAATGGAGATCGCTTATTATTGGTAGGTTCAGGTTTTTTTGTGACCAAGCGGAGTTTTGTAATACGGCTTGTTAAAGATACGATCCGCCTGGGACAGAATCGTCTAAGAGCCCTAACGCCAATGAAAATTCGCCGTGTTCAAATAAGCGTGTCCTCAAGTCCTCACCTGACATGGAGCCGAGCTCGTGAGGATGGTGGGAGTTGTTATTGTTGAGGGTAGTGTTGTTGTTGCTCTCCGCATTGGTGCTGCCGCCGCCGCTCGCTGTCGTGCTCTAGAACAACACACACCTAATATTAATTTAAAATGTTATTGGTACACTCAATCTAGGTGACTTTGAATTTCAGGGTAACATACAAGAAAATAGCGCTGGAATCCACACTACCAAAAGATAAGTGAATACAAAAAAATTGTCCTTGAAACTTCTTATTTCCTTTTGTCTCTTTCTAACCCTAGAGCACACGTATTGGATGGCACGCCACGTGACCGTCTATTACGTCATACGCACGTACGTCATCATTGCTTATAGTACCTAGCCTGTGATTTCCTTGGCCCTTTTTTTTTTAAATAATATGTATTGTAATGAAGTTGCAGCCATTGTTAAGTTTTGGTAATCCTTGCATTTTAAACCCATCTGATATGTTTGTTGTTAAAATATTCAAAATTATGACTATAATTTTAATTTAAATTTTCATAATAATAATATCCCTTTTTTTATATAATTTTTTATTTTTATATAAATTAATGTCTTTGTTATATTTTACTAACATAGTTTAAGGTAAAATTTGTTACAAACAAAATATGGACAATTTAAATAGTCTGAAATAAAAGTATTTTATTTTTATTTTATTTTATATTAAGTAGGTACTTGTGCGGAGAGTTAGAAAGAAACAGGTAGAAAACGAAAATATTCAAAGGTTACTTGGGGGTCAAAAAAGTTGTCTTCACTTTTCTATTGGTAGTGTGGCTTACAGTTTTACCTATAAATTTCTTGGTAACATACAATAACTCGGAAGAGTACATCTACACATACAACGTGCAACACCTGTGCACCCAAAATGTATAAAACAGCTGATTTTTTAGGTCAATTTGATTTGCCATATATTTGGGGTAAATGAATGAGTAGACTTTTATTTTAAAAGACAACCATGACTCGCAAACAAATATTCGTGTTCGTCACACAAATATTTGCCGCTACCAGGATCCGAACCCGGACCGCTTGATAGCTATACAGACCACTCCTCCAAGACGCGTCCATATTTAAAACTAAATGTAATTCTCTACTGATAAATTGATTAATCTTACGTTACATTATATGGGCTCAATGTTGAAAGTTACCTATACATTAATAAAAATCATTAGGAAAAAAAATGTTATTCTTTATGCCACACCTGACCAGAAAGTGGAATTTTTCGCCCGCTTCGTGTAAGCAAAATCCCACTTCCTGGCCGGGGGTTACATAAAAATTTGTACTTAACTCGGGCGATAAAAAGCGCATAATACCTGTGATCTGAGACATTCTTTGTTTTACCCTAGTTAAGAAATGTAACTATTTCAGTATCGAGCCTTACTTCTTTAGAGACCAAGGTGTTGTAGGTTTATAGAGACATTGATGTTGATAAAAAATTTATGAAAAAGTCGAGGCATTGTTCAAGTTAAGCGGTAGATAAACGATTAACAGCGTAACCGTTTTATCTATTGTTGATAGATAACCAATCAGTTTCGTCGTATTCCTAGTTTGAATTCCTAGTTTCCCACGTTTTGTTTCTGTCAATTATAAGTCGCGGTTCCATTGTTTTGAGGTTTTATGACAGTTTTCTAAGAAAATGGCGATGAGAATTATTGCATCTAAGTATAGATTATTGATTCGGAGACGAGGCGTACACTCGTCGAAACGTCCCCTAAAAAGGGATTTGAGGGTACCGATGGTTTTTGGTGGGTATTCCCGAGAACTTCCAGGAGAGTCCCACACACGCCGCACTGACTAACCCACAGGAGGGTATGGTCCCTAAAGGTTTTTCCATCGAAAAAAAATTAGATGTATACCATATGTCATTAGCAAGTCTATAAAAACATGAATAGCCAACATGTAGATTAGATAGATATAATATTATGACAGATATCATCAAGTAATGTTATTGTTATACAGTTGCATTTCATATTTTTATGTCTTGTATCTTTTTACTTTCTCGTATAAGTAGTATAGAGGAAGTCTTGTAATCGTCAAATTTAACATGCATGTATGACATCAAAATAGAAGGTTTTTTCAACTTTTGAGTCTTTTATTATATTTCGGTATACATGAAAATCAAGGGGAGACCACTCCCGATTTTCAATATAAAAAAAGTTCGGGAACTTCAAATTCTGCTACTAATCCTCTCTTATAATAAAGTTACAATTGTTTACAAAATAAGACAAAACGTTTCAAATATTACCTTTTCTAATACGTCGTGGTCTTCTCTACAATATAATGCACCGCCTTCTCTTAACGCAAATTCGTCACCTGTGAATAAAACAATTATAACGTTTACTAAGTGTTTTTTATACCACAATGGTGGCAAATAGGCATATATGGTCCGGTAAAGCGGTAAGCGGTCAACGCAGGTTATGGACACTTGCAATACCAGAGGTATCACATGTGCGTTGCCGACCTAGCTTTTTCGCACCTTGTCATCATCACAGCCTTTATAATTCGACCCACTGCTGGGACACAAGGCCACTTTTTTCAGCGAAGGAGTTATAGGCAGTAGTCCACCACGCTTGCCCAATGCGGATTGGTGGACGGAGTATAAGGTGATATTTGAGGATCATGGTTGGGACGGGAAGATACAGGGACAAGAATAGAGAAAGGGGTACTCATATCGTTTGGTCATGTAGGAAGGTTGTGTGAAAGTAGATTGACGCAAAATATGAATGTTTCTTCTCCACCAGATAATCTTTATTTCGTCCGAAGTGGTTATGAAAGGGGCTACTGGACCATAAAAATCTCGACCTCCGGCCGAGTCGCCTATTTGCCTAAAAATGGTAGTGGTCAGGTCGGCCACTGGGTAGGTAAGGGTTATTTTTTTTATGACCAGGTGGAGTGCATCTTTCTACTCTGGCATATAGGTTGCTCCGCCTAGTCATAAAAAAAATAACCCTAACCTACCTTTTTTTTTTTTGCGACGGAAAAGATTTTATATCTACCCTGGCTGCGATAAGGGGCCGCACTGGGGTTATGTGGGACTCTCTGGGACTCCAGCATACCCACTAAAAACCGTCGACATTCTCTGCGCTCCGCTTGTCGGTGTGCCTCACGAGGAACATTGTATACGTCCGCGAGGTCACCTGCGGCTGGCTCATCAGGCCCCTACGGTGGTCAAAGAACATCCCGAGAACGCTTGGGATGTTCTATCAGCTTCGAGACTTGTAATGCGAGCGACGGGGCCCTATCCCATCACTCGCTTGTCTCTATTCAGGCGGGTGGAGGGCGAATATTCGCCTCCTCCTGCCAGTACGCCTCCTGCGGATGGGCTCTGCTAGGGGATCTTTCTCCCTAGCTCGTTCCGCAGTCTCCTTTTGGTGCATTATTTGCTCGCAAAAGGAGACCATTGCTTCCCAGCATGTCGCACTGCCAACCATAGCCTTAACTATGGTCGACAGCGAGAGGTCTGCACCTACTGATGCGACGAGGACACTGCGCTCTGCGGCCCAGGACGTGCACGCTTGTAACGTATGCTGCGCTGTGTCATCGTCACTACCACATTCATGGCACCGGGTAGACGGCTCCCTCCTGGCGATCTTGTGCAGGTAATGACCAAAGCAACCGTGGCCTGACATTACCTGCACAAGTCGGAATGAGAGGGAGCCGTGTCGCCGGCCCACCCACTCGGCCAGACTTGGCCGTATTCCTTCAATAGTCCAGTGGCCTGCCGTTGGCACTTCCAGTCTCCGCCTCCACTCAGACGTAACAAGCCGCTGAGCTTTGTCCCGCCATCGTTGTATAAATAGATATATAGTCATAAAAAAAATAACCCTAACCTACCTAGTGGCCGACCTGACCACTACCATATTTAGACAAATAGGCAACTCGGCCGGAGGTCGAGATTTTTATGGTCCAGTAGCCACCTAAGCCAAAATTTGCCGCTGAAGGGAATCGAACCTGCAATTCGTAATCCTTAAACCTTCTAATTACTAGTTACTTAACACGCTTAGTACAACAAACACAGTAAAAAAGAAAGAGGCAACAGAAAAATTCCACACGTCCAATCGTTTCCGATATTCCGTTCCCGCTTCCTGGCGCGGGCGCAGCATCCCGTTTACAGAACAATGAAGGGACGCACCTGTTTTATTAGCTGTCCGTCTGTCCGTCAACGGAGACTAATTTAGAAACTGAGATATTAATACAAGAGTTTACTTAATTGGAGTGATTTGTTAGCATCATTTTACACATTAATACACACAGGTTTGATTTGTTCAGGTTACAGGAATCACGCCTGACGGAGAGCGATGATGAGGCCTAAGGTGGTACACGCTCGCCTAGAAGATGCTTGTTCACTCTGGCCTTGAAGATGTCCAGATTATACTGATCCGGAAAACAGACCTCGGCAGAGTTCCACTCCTAAGCTGTTCGCATGATGAAAGCGGAAGCAAATCGCTTCTTCCAATGGGAGGAATATCGATAACATAAGGGTGAAAGTCCTCGCCGCGTCTGGTTGTCCGGTGGTGGAAAGGGTCTATCAGAGATCCTTTATCTCTAGGGTGTATTTATTTGTACTCGGCTTGGTTGGTGGCGGTTTTAGTTCCGCCTGGCTATCTTCCAACATCGCCCTAACAATACTGTTAGTACCGTGTATCGATTTTTAGTGGTAAGATAACTTTGTTTTGCCATTGGCCTTTCACTCCACTCCATGGTTAGTAAGATCGGGAGGAAGCGAGCTTCGCCTGAAACCCATAAGTGTAAAGAGCATAGTAGGTATGGCGAGCACCTTCTTCATATAAATAACACAAATGGAGAGATCTGCGATACAGACCTAGAGTCTAGTGCAGAGACCGCTGCCATATGGTGTTTGGTTCCTTATAATCAATATTTATTATATTAGCTATAATATAATTGTATCTGTAATTGGAACAAGTTTTTTTGTGAAATAAAAAAAATATTATTATTACTAATGTTGAAACCTTATTCGTTTATTTTATAACTAGAACACTCTGGCCACTAATACGTTTTTTATATGCCTTTTTCCAATGTCATTCAACTTACTTCTTCATAATGTCTTGTACTCTCTTTTACCAATATAATTATATATTTCTTTAATGCATACAGTTATTTCAATTTATATTCGCTTTTACCAATCTCCACATCAAAATAGTTTGATAACGGAAGATAAGTCAATAGTTAGACCACAGGGTTTATTTTTATGTATTTCTAGTCGGGAATAATTCAACGCACACTGGCAACTCGTGTTACCTGGTATAAGTTGCCGCGCGCACGCGCAGCACCGGAAGCAGTCTATGTGGTAGATTTTCGTCTTGGCGCGCATCACGAAGTCGTTTTTGCTGAAGGACGAGCCGCATTTGTCGCATTTTGTGCCGAATAACCTGTAGGCAAGGAAATTGTTTATTATAGATAACAATTAAACATACCTTAGGCATTAGGTATATTTTTTTATCTTATAATGGTTCAGTTGGTCATAAAATTTTTGCTTAGTGTTACGATAGAAAGGTGTACATAGTACCTATATAATATACTTACTAGTGCATTATCGCTCGACGTCACAATCTAAATTAGTACATAGGTAGTGTACGAATCGCTTTGTTTACAATTTTAGAGGCCTTATTCACAAGTTCCAATTGAATTCTCATTAGACTTTATTTGATAGTCTATAATAAATTGTCAATTTAACAGACAGATATTTCCTAATCAGAATCTGTGAAACCGGCCGTTAAAGGTAATTCGCTAACCCTTAATTAAATTTCGTAAGTACCTAGTCGAGGTATAGCAAGAGTGGACCCAAACTTTATCATATCTGACACTTTGCCAGATATACAAAGCAAATTCAAAAAGGGTGACACACAAGCCTGCTATGCGTCTAAACTTACAGAAGAACCATAAAAATTTAAATATTTTTTACACTACAAGAATTTAATATCCGTGTAGATTACGTTAGGTGTAATAAATTATTTTAATGACCGTCTAATTAGTTGATTAATTATGTATGTGAAAAAAATAATCAGCATTTATATGCAGTAATATTTCACACGTATCTAACAAGCATAGCAAGTAGGCTGATCGTTGACTTCGCTACCAGTAATATAGATTTTTTTGCATAAATACCTTATAAAGATAGCAAGCGTCTCCGAACAACCAGTTCAGATGTCACACTCAAAATCATCTCAGCATTCCGCGCTTTGATATATTAGAATATTAAAATGTTTTACACAACAAGAAAAAAAAAAACTACCTACGTTTTTCTTTTTTCAAAATTCGACATAGGTACATTCAAAGAAATTTTGAAAAAATCGGGAGTGGTCTCTCCTTGACTTTCTCGTATACCGGAAACGACTTAAAGGTTGATAGAAACCTTATATTTTGATGTCATACATGCATGTTAAATTTTGGTCACCCATCCGAGTACTGACCGCGCACATGGTTGCTTAACTTTCGTGATAGACGGCTCAAAATTTAATAGAAACCTATATTTTGATGTTATACACGTATGTTAAATTTGGTTGCAATAAGTTAAAACATGCTCGAGTTACCGTGCTAACGCACAGTCACACAGACACACACACAGACATAATTCCAAAAAAAATATTTTTGGACTCAGGGAGGTCCAAAACGTGTAAATCCGTCAAAATCTCGAGGTCGAATTTTTGACGATTACAAGTACAGGCATAGTTTTTTACTATGTTAAAAGCAGGGATGTTACGGAGCTTCGACTCCGGTTCCGTTAAGTCGGAACTTCCGATTATTTTTACACCTTCGGTTCCGACTTCGGCTCCGACACTTTTAAATCGGAGGTTTTAATCGGAGGTCGAAGCATAACATAGCGGCGACGGCGGCCTGTGTCGACTGTTATGAAAGGTTTTTTTTCATTGTTTGTGTTTTATTTTATAATTAAAAAAAAAATGATTTAAGAATGTTTTATTTGTCTGTAAATAAAAATTCTTTCTCATGCCACCACTTCTGACCCTGCCTCCGACTCCGATTCCGATTCCGATAAATCAAATTTAAAAACTCCGACTCCGACTTCGGTTCCGATAAAACTACCTCCGTTACATCCCTGGTTAAAAGTACAAGCAAAAAACGGTAATTAACGCGATTAAATTACATTTTAGTAACCTTTTAGTAAGTAGGTAAGTAGTTGCTTATTTAGACGTCATGCAGGCATTTAAAAGGTAATTCAATCGCGTTTTACTCGTGTAAATCGTGCAACGCGAAAGTTTGAAAGTGATTATGTTAAAAGTATTCAAGATATCATAAAGATGGATATAAGAAATAGGGGTAGTAAATATTTTCTCCGTTTGCATGCAGACGGTGCTCGCCGGACTATCCTCTTAAAGGTATCAGCCTCTTAAACATATCAGCTCGGAAAGAGAACATCACCATCACCACCACAACAGCCTTTTTAATTCGACCCACTGCTGGGACACAAGGCTTCTCCTTGTTATCAAAGGAGGTTTAGGCAGTAGTCCACCACGCTTGCCCAATGCGGAATGGTGGACGGAGTATATGGTGATCAATACTCCTTTGCTGATCCATTAGTCGCCTTCTACGACACACACAGGAGGATATGGGGTGATGCTATTCTACTCTGCCGGCATCACACGGCCAGAAGGCCTGTTATTATTTGGAAAGGGAACCTCTTCTTTACTATGAATGCTACGGAAAAATTTTCATAGTAGGTATAAATTATTTTTAAATAAAAAAAAAACCGCCTTCAAAACTTAAAACTGAGAAATAAACATTCTGTTTATAAAAATCTAAATGTATTTTGAGGTCGGTGCCAACCTCAATATTTGGAATAAACGTTGTCACTTGTATTTGGGACCGAACTCAAAAAAACATTTAGATTTTTATAAACAGAATTTTCATTTTCAATTTTTAGTTTTGAAGGCGGTTTTTGACGTGACAACGTCTTATAATTCGATAGAGCCGGCTGCACGCACGAAAAAACATGACGTCATGCGGCGTTACCTCGCTCTGAATCTAATTCTCTAATTTGAATTTGGAATTATGTTCTTTAAAATTTAAACTTTCAATGATACCAAAACCAGCCAGATACAAATAGTATAGCCAAAGAGATTTTATTACAAGTTTATTCATACTATAATGCGAAATCTATTAAACAAATGAAATTAAATTTTTCTTTTGAAAAATGCTACCATTCCATCAGTATTTTCTTAAGACGTTGTCACGTTCAACTATCGTCAGTAAACCGACTTTACAGACAACCAATTTTTATTTAAAAATAATCAATTTTTTCTTTTTTAGTGTATATAAATTTTCAGGAAACTATCACGAGATATTTTAGACACACAAGCGATAAGATTACGATTTCATCGATGTCAATTAAATAGGCATTAGGTATTAGGGGTAACTCAAAAACTACTCGTCAGATGTCGATTAAATTTAATTGGGACCAAATGAAAAGCACCAGCTTCCAAAGGTCTAAAGAATCTTCAAAATCGGTACACCCAGTTGTGAGATAACAAACAAAAAAAAAACATAAAGTCGAATTGATATCCTCCTCCTTTTTGAAGTCGGTTGAAAAGCTTTTGAAAAGAGGCGATACGGCTGAGATCTTACGAGTGTGCTACGATCCTAAAGATTACCGAATCCTAAAGAAAACAGAGTTGTTCAAGGTACGATGCTAATGCGAAAATAATTATAAATCTTAATATATATTGTTAGGAAAAATGAGGAATGAATGGTTGCGAATCATGACGTCACCACAACCGCCGCCATAAAAGCAATCGCGTTAGTTCGCTCTCGCCCATTTGCTTGTCGGACGTTGTAGAGTGAGGTCGGTTGAAGTGGTAATCGATGTGATTTGCATTGAGTCATTTATGTCATCCTTATTATTCGATTATTGTGTAAAGAGTTGTTTTTTGCGCAATCACTCGTTATTCGTTGTGAAAATCTAATTGAAAGTAAAATTGTTTCATTATCGTATTTTATTCCATTCCTGATTCCTAAAAATATAAATTACGTGTCACGTTGTTTGTCCGCGATGGACTCCTAAACTACTTAACCGATTTTAATTAAATTTGTACACCGTGTGCAGTTTGATCCAACTTGAGAGATAGGATAGTTTTTATCTTGATAAGTAGTTATTTTTTTTTACTGCAGATACAATATATAGGTCAGTAGTATGAAATTACCACAGCAACGCGTGGCTGGGACAGCTAGTATCATATAATCAAGCCGCAAAATAAGTTTTTAATCAGCGCTTGCCTCGCGCCCCAGGTGTGCCAACATAACGCAACCCTAGTACGTACTCATAGCCTCCACAGCTATAATGGCATGGCGAATGCTTTTAGCGGGATTGCCCGGGCCTCATTCGGCTAAGTGACGGTCAATAACCTCCCTCGGGAGGGGCCTTAAAAATGTACTTAGAGTTCGCTGTCGAGCCTTCCCCTTGTTACAAATGCGTTGGTGATGTTCCGCGCGGTTTTGACAGGGAAATGTTTAATTGAATGGTGTATATGGGTTATATTGGTTCTCATAATCAAAAAATCATTTATTTGGAACAAAACAATTGTACAAGATATTATGAACGTTAATGTCTGCACTAGTAGGTAGGTACCTATATAACTGTGGCGCACGCATTAGCGCCCACCACCGGACATCCGAAGACTGTTTAAAATGCGTTTTTAAACAGTCTTTTACAACTCAACTGTCGCATCAATGGTGGAGCGACTCCGAGTGAACCCGATTTGCTTTTGATGAAATATGTTGTATTTATTGAAATGCTTTAATAGTTGATTGAGCATTAGTCTTTCAAATATCTTACTTAAAGTCGGTAGAATAGAAACAGGCCGAAAATTGGTGGGATCTGAGGTTTCGCCAGATTTAAATAACGGTATAATTTTACTATGTTTCATCAAGTCAGGAAATACACCAGAGTCAATACAATTGTTAAATACGACTACTAAATAAGGAGCTATTATAGTTATAATGGATGAGATTGTCCTGACTGACAGTCCCCAAAGATCCATAGATTTTTTCAGGTCTAGAGTTTTAAACGTATTTATAATATCTTTATAATTAACAGCAGTAAATTCAAAGTTACTATCACATGATGATACATTTTGTTTAAGTTTCACAAGTTTAACTTTCACAACCACCGATTTTGTCCACATTTGATATTGAAGTTTTGAATTGACAATTAAAACTGACATATTTCGTCGAACTGGCAAGGAGAAAATGGATTTTTATCTTATTTTTATGCTACACCTGACTAAAAAGCGGAATTGCCGACCTCTAGTACAGAAAATCCCACTTCTTGGTAAGGAGTGATATAAAATTTTGTATTTAACTAGGGCGGTAAAACAAAGAAGGTCTCAGATCGCAAAGGCGATTTATATGCGATCTGAGACTTTCTTTTTTTCCGCCCTAGTTTAATAAATGTACGATTCCTTTGTCGACTCGATATTCCAGTCTAACATTTTTCACACATTCTGTGGTCCAAATAGTTTCCATATTTATAAAAATAAAATAAATATAAAAAAAGGCAAATTATCACGATTGTCTTTTGTCTAAATTGTGCAAAAGGCGTGAAAAAATTTAAAAAGAAAAAATGCAATTAAAGCTTCTCTTGAAACTAAGTATTTTAATTGGAATAATTATTTTACTATATATAGTACAGTCCTTATTTGAGGTTTTACATTGCTGAGCTGAATTAAAATCAGATACCTAGCAACTTGTGTTGACACACGTTTAAAAATAAAAGTTGAATATTTGTTTCAGTGAACAGGAAACTGAATAAATAAAGCAGTTCCCTTCACCCCGTGGACCGACAATTAGCGATATTCTATACGGCCGTGTCAAGTTACCACACTGTTTATGCCAGATATTTATAGATGCTGGCTGATGTTGGCAGCATTGCACGTTGACAACGAAAAGCCTCGCGTTCAGAGGTGATATTACCTACCTTGTTCTTTTTACTTGCATTTTATAAGCTTTAATGTAACTTGCACTGTTCGTAAGTACGTAAATTATGTAAGTTGTCCGTCAAATTTTGCAAACCATTTTTCGACCATTTTTGGTATTCGATTGAGCTGAAATTTTGCATACACGTTTAGTTTGGATGACAATGCAAGCTAAATTCTAAATCCAATAAGACGGACTAGTTATTTTTTGTGCACTTGAATTTTATGGGTATCAAATGAAAGGTTTGCTGAGAAGAATACGAAAATTAAATTGACTTTACTCTAAATCCAAAATGGCGGATCGTCCAAGATGCAGGGTACTTATTTTTAAGCACTACCACTACCATAATAGGTACCAAATGAAAGGATTTGTTGAGAAAAATATGAATAAACTGACTTAAAAAAAAAAAAATTTCGTTTATAAGATTTAAAAAAAAGCTTTTATTCAAATATGCTCTATCTCCCCAGAATAATATTGTAAGTTAAAATATATATTCTTTTAATGGTAATTTCCAATTATTTAATATGTTACAAAACGCAATATCGATGTTCATCTACCTTAACAACGCAGCAAAGCAACGTAAGAAAGGACAAAACGCAACTTTCGGTTGTCATGCACAGCGTCATAGCTAGAGTATGAGCGCCTCTGGAAAAATTTGAATTTTACGCTCCCCAAGCTAAGGAAGTGCTTGAAGCACCTCTGGCAAAAATTGTATTTTGCGCCACCCAAGCTTGGGTAGGTACTTGAAGCGCCTGTGGCAAAATTTGAATTTTGCACTTCCCCAAGCTAAGGTAGGTACTTGAAGCGCCTCTGGCAAAATTTGAATTTTGCGCCCCCCAAGCCAAGGTAGGTACTTGAAGCACCTCTGGCAAAAATTGTATTTTGCGCCACCCAAGCTTGGGTAGGTACTTGAAGCGCCTGTGGCAAAATTTGAATTTTGCACTTCCCCAAGCTAAGGTAGGTACTTGAAGCGCCTCTGGCAAAATTTGAATTTTGCGCCCCCCAAGCCAAGGTAGGTACTTGAAGCACCTCTGGCAAAAATTGTATTTTGCGCCACCCAAGCTTGGGTAGGTACTTGAAGCGCCTGTGGCAAAATTTGAATTTTGCACTTCCCCAAGCTAAGGTAGGTACTTGAAGCGCCTCTGGCAAAATTTGAATTTTGCACTCCTCCAAGCTAAGGTAGGTACTTGAAGCGCCTCTTGCAACATTTGCACTTCCCTACGCTAAGGTAGGTGCTTGAAGCGCCTCTGGCAAAATTTGAATTTTGCGCCCCCCAAGCCAAGGTAGGTACTTGAAGCACCTCTGGCAAAAATTGTATTTTGCGCCACCCAAGCTTGGGTAGGTACTTGAAGCGCCTGTGGCAAAATTTGAATTTTGCACTTCCCCAAGCTAAGCTAGGTACTTGAAGCGCCTCTGGCAAAATTTGAATTTTGCGCTCCTCCAAGCTAAGGTAGGTACTTGAAGCGCCTCTGGCAACATTTGCATTTTGCACTTCCCTACGCTAAGGTAGGTGCTTGAAGCGCCTCTGGCAAAATTTGAATTTTGCGCCCCCCAAGCCAAGGTAGGTACTTGAAGTGCCTCTGGCATAATTTGAATTTTGCGCCCCCCAAGCTAAGGTAGGACTTGAAGCGCCTCTGGCATAATTTGAATTTTGCGCCCCCCAAGCTAAGGTAGTTACTTGAAGCGCCCCTAGCAAAATTTTAATTTTGTGCTCCCAAGTTAAGGTAGGTTCTTAACTTAAAGCCCAAAATGCACCTCCTTAAAGCTGCACACCTGGCAGCCCCCTTTCGCCAGCTCCTAGCTACGACGCTCGTCATGTATTCACTACTGATTTTCAATATCAAATCAATGTAGTGACTTACATACGTGTCTCGCTTTCAATTCAAAATTATACATGTAAATCTGTAAATAAATCCTCATAAAAGTTCTGTGTCTGTGCGAGAAGCCTAATTCTAACCAGCCTGTGAAGTAGGGCTTTCAATACCGGTATTCCGGGATCCCGTAATACCGTAATCACGTTTTTTTTCTTGGTATTCTTCAATACCGGTATTGATCAGTCGATACCGTGATTTTACGGTATTACAAATCAACAATTCTTTATTAGAGTTATATGAATATAAGACGAAAAATAAGGCATGAACCTTACCTCAAAGTACAACTACAACTACAGGCACTGATTTTGAATCAATAATAAGAGTAAAGATGTGTGTCTTCGAAACCGGTAGGGGTGGTCAGGAAATATTTTTATCTGCAGCTTATAAATATGTACTGGTACCTACAAGTGTAGAAGCTGAGCGAGCTTTTTCTTTGTTGCATAAATAGCTGACTGAACTATTTATGCAAGAAATTGAGAAGTTCACTATCTGATAAGTCATTAAACGCTCTGTCCTTTTTAAGATCACACTTTCAGTTACAAAAAAAAACAAAATCTTAAGGTTTTATTGATTATGTTTATCGTTTTACTTTCGTTTCTTTTGAATATTGTTATTTAGGATTGTTTGATTAGTAATTATATGGATGTTACAAGGTAAAAGAATAGATGATTCTTAAGTAATCTACCTATAATATTTTTTTTAATGGTGATTGCCATGCGAAGTTTAATTAATGGGAGGGTATTTTTTTATTTTAATATTTATTTATTTATTTTACAAACTTAAATCTACCATTATAGGGTTTATATTTTGTTTATTAAAAAAATTTGTGTGTTTAATTTTTAGTTCCGCCGAATTATTAATAAAAGATTAGGGAAGGGTAGAAACAATATGTTAGTAGATAACAATGTATGTTTAATATTTTGTTAGCCGGTTTTTCATGTCTTTATTAGGTACCTATGGAACAGAAATAAAGACTGATTAGAAATAAAACGGGCATCTTATTTGAGTTCATATTTAATACCGTGATCCCGTGATCACGGTATTGAACATGCTAATACCGGTATTGATACCGGTATCGAAAATATCCGGTATTTGAAAGCCCTACTGTGAAGGAACGACGGTAGAAGTCATCGCAAGCAGTGGGCAGCTTTACATAGAGTGTATTGTAATTGTCATTGTTTCATTCGTATTTGAAAATCGTCCTCTACTTTATCGTGGACTGTTAAAACACAAAAGTCACTATTACACACACAACCCTGCTGTGTTTGCTACATCTGCAAGGTTTTGTCACGGTAATAATAGATAATATTACCGTGGTTTTGTATTTGTCCAAAACGCTGTTATCACGGTAATATTAATATTACCGTGCTGTTATGTTCCGCGCTACGAGCTACGGCGTAGACGCTGAACACTTTTAATCTGTCGTAGATTTCTTCATACAAAATCCCACAATGTTTTTATAATACCTAATGAGTGTGGGTGTTTAAATAGTCTATACTTCAATAAAAATACTTTTACATATTTAACTTGCGTGCAAGTGACTTTTAAATTTTGTTATTCTAACCATAATAACATAATATACTAATTGTTGCATCCGAATCGATTTAGAATGGAATAAAATATAACTTTTGTATATCAACCAGTTTAAAGATTTAGTTATTTGTTTTCGCATATATTCGAACGTATATTTGGCTACAGTTTTCGTAGGGTACACAGTAGATTATCGTTAATTTGTTAGATATAATTATTAATAACTATTAATCCAGTGAGGGTAGTTTTGTATTTTTCGTTGATGTCTCTCGCTGGATCGCCGCGCGGCCAGTCAGAACGAAGCCGTGAACCCAACGCGCGCGAATTGTTGTTGCACCGAGATAAACGGACATTGTGAAGAAATTGTATCGCCGTATTTGTGCCGTGCTATTGTGATATTGTTCCCTTCGATCATTTAATCGGCATCGTCTGGATTTGTCGGCGCCGACAGGCGTAACCCGTGGTAGCAGCAAACCGGTGAGTAGACTTTCAATGTTTATGCAGAAACACTTTCACTGGAATAATTTCGTCTTAATTCTTTTCGTTGTTAACTTTCCTAACGCGCCCCGAATCGCGAGGCGCGTACACTAATATTATAAAGCTAAAGAGTTTATTTGGTTGAACGCGATATCTCAGGAACTACTGATTCAAATTGAAAAATTATTTTTGTGTTGGATAGTCCATTTATCGAGGAAGGCTATATAATAACCGATTAACGCGAGCGAAGCCGTGGGCGACCACTATGTTTCATCAGTTTAGGAAGGTCTTCCCGTGATAAATTACCATCTTATTGATGTAACGTCTCCTTATTATATTATATTACGTGCTTACTACGCAGTGCTTTCTTGTAATTTAAATTAGTTTCAACAAATTTCGTAACATACATACAAGTACTACTTTAATCAACAATGGTATCTATGAAATTGGTGTTTTGTAGGAAAGTTAGTATAATATAGTTTTTTCTTAGTTGTTAAAAAGAAAACTATATTATTTGAAGGAGTCCAGCTGTTCAACAAGTTGCCAAATGATATAAAAGCGTGTACTAATAAAAAAACAATTTAAAACCAAGTTATATAAATTTATAGAATTGCACACCATTAGAATTTAATAGTTTAAGTGAAAAAAATGTGTTTACTATGTTGATATTGTAAACCTTATTTTAGGTAGTCTTACCTAAGTTTCATAGTTCATAGTTCTTGATTTGTTATTTAAGAAAACCACCGTTACTGTTTTTGTTTCTAATTTTATTTTAAGTATCTATGTATCTCATTTTAAGCAAACTGTATGTTTTTATGAGAATAAATATTCTTTAAACCGAAGTTAAGGGAAAATTTTAAAAAAATTACTGTATGTTTTACTAGCTTCTGCCCGCGACTTCTTTGGGCATCAGAATTAGTATAAAATGGCATTTATGTTGTTCTAATATATGTGACTGTGAGAGTTATTATATTGTAACGTTCATTAAAATTTATTCACTAGCTTTTGTGAGAGTAACAAACATTTATACAAACGTTCGCATTTTTAATATTAGTAGGATTAATTCCTAGTAACTATATTGAATACTAGTTTCTGTCCGCGACTTTGTCTGCGCAGGCAGGATTAGTTCCTATAATAAATTATAGCCTATATCGTTATTCTGGTCTATGAGCTATATTATTGTAAAGTTTTATTACAATCAAGACTTTGATGACGGACACAAGTTTTTGCGCTTCTTTTATTTAAAAAAAAATTGTTATTTAATATTTTAAACCGCCTTCAAAACTAAAAATGGAGAAATAAAAATTCTATTTATAAAAATCTATTTTTTTTTTAGGTCGGTCCCAAATACAAGTGACAACGTTTATTGAAAATATTGAAGTTGGCAACGACATAAAAAAAAGCATTTAGATTTTTATAAACAGAATTTTTATTTCCCCATTTTTAGTTTTGAAGGCGGTTTTTTTATTTATAAATATTTGATTTATTCCTTTTATCACGCCAAAAAGTATCCTATACTATATCCTTCCATATGTCCATACCGAATTTCATCAAAATCGATCTAGTAGTCTAGCAAACAAACAAACATTCAAATCTTTCCTCTATACAATATTAGTAATAGGTTCTTAAATTTTCTTGAATAGTTGTTACCTCGAGCGAGCTCGATGTCACCCAAATTTTAATATCTACCTACTCACCAGTTTCACAATATTTACCCAAATACCATTACACAAAAAGTAACCGAAAACCAGCTTATCCCAGCCAATGCAAACGGGAACAAATACAACATAGAGTATGTTTACTCTATACCATAGACTATCGGGTTGCCGCCGCCCGCCGCGCTGTCAAACTGACGTTTGTTTTGGCGCCAAAACACATAATGCTCAGTCAAACGAAGCTTGTTTTCTCTTCGGCACATCACAGCGTTACGACAAACAATCGCTGGCCGTCATCAAAATAGATTGTTGCTCGAAAATGTTCTTTCTATCATCACTGTTAGAGTTCAAGTGTGTCTTCAGCGAAGTAAACTAAGCTTGGTCGATGTGTAATTCTATATTTTAGCAGTGAAAGATGAAGGGTGAAAATGTAAACATATGGAGTTATTTTAGTGAATTCGACTTGTGTGTCTGGATAAAAAGTGGCGCCGCGACGTTGTGTGATTGACGGCCGGTTATGAATTCCGTTTTGTACGATGGATTTATAAACTGGTCTATTAATGGACTTGTAAGATCTCGTTTTGGAGTACAGCATCGCTTGACATGATTGTAGAAGTGAAGCTATGTTTTCCGTGTTCGAAAAAAACAAAAACAGAACATTTTATCATCCAAAATTGCAGGAAAATAATATGTCCTATGTTTTACGAAATAATGGTAACCCAAGTTTCATGTACTACTTATAAAAAAAATATTAACTCATTTTATTGATCCTGAATTAAGTGAAAGGAACATAATTCCTTCGCTAAAAACCATTATTTTAAGATACGTTGTTGAATAATTCACTTGAAGGTCGCGGTTATACCGCGTAGGCAGGCAGATCAGGCTACCCATAACTGGCAAAGCTCTTCAATAATTTTTCAACCTTATTCCACGGTCATAGAGTTACAAGTGTATTGAAGAAATTTGACAGCTTAATTGTGGTACCCTGATTTGCCGCGTCGCCAGACCTACGCGGTATTTTTAGTCCCTCGTTCGTCTTCTAGCTAATTGTATGGTAAAGTTTATTTTTATTAAACTTAAATTATATGATTAACCTGGTGACATAGTCACAATATCTGACCTTTTGCATGACTTGGTTTTTACAACCGTCGTTAACAATCGATCCGATTGCAATACGTTGTATTATTTGAGTACTTATTTGCTTTCCGTTCGTGATCATTGCGTAGATAGTAGATCTCTGAGCTTCTTGTGATGTAACTGAATATAATATCTATTTCATTGGGCAAGGAATTACCTTAGCAATAATTACCTAGTATAATCCCTTTTGCAATAAGTCTTCCCGTCTCTAACGAAGCAAGTGCAGGACTCGTCCAGGAACTGTCTGCACTCCTGGCACTTGAGGCAGGCGGCGTGCCACTCCAGGTCTGGCGCCACCCTCAGAATGTACTGGTCGTGAATTTGACCTCCGCAGCCCACGCAGAGCGATAGCCTGAGTTTCTCTGGAACAAGACAAGTTCTGTTATGAGACAAAAACTGCGGGTGCCCGGTCCATTGCGTTGCAGAGAGGGGAGCCAAGATATTGCCTGGGAATAGGGAACTAGGTGTAGGTTTATGGAAGCATCTACACTCAAATACCTACCCTGATTTTTTTCTCTACCCATCTATTACTTTTAGTTACTATATCTGAATGTTATGAGAATTTAAGAGATGTAGGGAACCATGCATTCACTGCTCGAAATTACGCGTCTGTTCTGAAATAATACAGACACATCATTGCGGCGTCGTTCCTGTCGGTGAGAATAGTTTGTGACAGTGTGGAGGGAACGCCTTTACCTCGAGTCCCACATATCACCTGCGGTTGGCACCACCCCGCAGGGACGGTGCGTAAATAAATTTGACCTCCCCGACATAAAAAAAGGGTGTCTGAGCTATTTATCGCATATTCACCAAATCCAAAACGCTTCCGTTGTCATATATTTTGACAACAACTTTACAAACAACTATCAGATGTCAAGACATGGGAACGTTAATTATTGTATTATGACAAGATTGTGAGACTCCATTTTTAACTTAATCTACCATACAATTTTGGTTTATTTTAGATACATTTTCGCTTGACATTGGCTAAATATTTGCGAAACCATTAACTAAGAATAGAATAGTATGATTTGGTTTTAGTTTCAAAGATCGTTAATAACATGATAAGGCCCATGAACCATACCATTAGCTTACAAAAGACGGTAGTCAAATAACACATCCGCTACATAGTATTATGTATCTGTAAGTGAGTAACAGCTTTCCAGAGCTCCACAGGGTAGGAGACAAGGTTTTTTCGCCAACTTTCACCCAATATATCCATGTGGCAATAAATAAATATCTCTCCGTACAGGTGTTTGGCCTAACTCGAGCTTGGCAGAAATGGTTGTTATCTATAATGAGAACCGATTGCCTCAAAATGCAACAAGTGGAGTGAAGTGAGACAAGGATAGAGTCGCCAGTGTGTAAGTGACACTGCTTGCAGCCACAGGTCACATGCTTGTCTGCCGACCAGATAACATTAAAAAAAAACAACAAAAACATACTTCAAAACCATCTCATGCTTAAATAGTTTAGATTTCTTTCACACACGTTGTGCAAAGTAAACAACTAAGGTAAGGATACGACTAGCTGCGTTGATTAGTAAATGTACTTTTTTATAACATCTATTCGAAAAGGATTCTGATGTTACAAACGACTACGGTGAACGCTTTTGGTGAGGCGGGTCATAAAAATAAAATCTTTGCAGAAATTAAAATATCAGTCAAGTGTACCTGACCAGAAAGTGGCAATTCCGGCCGCTATGCGTACGGATAATCCCACTTCCTGGTAAGGAGATGACATAAAATTTGGAATTTACTTCGGGCGGTAAAAGTTAATAAATGTACTATTACCTTATCAGTGCGAGAAATCGTATAGTTGCATTTATTCTCCAGTTTTCTTTTAGTAAGTAACTAAATAAAGTTTTGATTTATGACATCGCTTTTTGCTTTTGAGGTAAGCCTATTATACAAAAAGGCTTGCATTATGGACCATACAAACATAACCTAATTAAAACTGGGATAAATATTCACCAAAAAAGTGTAAATTCTCCGCAAAAGTGAGCAAAATTCAAGCTTGCGGTTTTTTTTGGTATGCATTAAAATTACCATATAAAAATATAGGATTTGATAACAACCTTGGGACAAACAAGACGAAGTTAGTTTTTATTTTACATAGCAAAAAAAATTAAACCGTAAAAGGAAGAAAAAGTTATACTTATTATTTTTTTTAAAAAACGCTTATAAAATACCTCTTACAACCAACCAACACCGGCGATTATCAGAAAACGAAATTTATAGCAGATGTCTTTATAATTTAACAAAACTTGCCGGCCACGGCAATAATAAAAAGTATTTATGAATAAATTATATTCCGATCTCCCAAATCGATACACAGGGCGTGGTCACCGTACGCCCGCCCGCGGTATCGGTGGTGCCGACTGAAATACTGTCGTCTCGCGTGCACGGGTGATATCTCATTCGCTCGCTGGATGCAAAATGCTGCGCGGTTTTTAAACAGTTTTGTTGAAATGTTTAGTTTTGCAGCAGCAGGATATAGACCATGTTCTTTTAAAACATGATAAATACCTATTTCAATGTGTAAAAGTTCTAATCGATATAAACAAAACTCTTGCTATGAGACGAACAGTGAAATCGCGAATAAAAACGATTCAGTACTAAGTTAATATCTTCCCGCGACTATCACGCAAAAATATTATCACCCGTTCTTGTGCAGATAACCTATTAATGTTGTGTTAGTTAATCTTTTGTAAATTTTGAACTATAAGTTACTATAACTATAACTTACATAAAAGGTGTTTGATGCATGATGGGTATAACAAGCGACCTACCTACTTGTATTGGTCTGTTGTAGTAAATGAGACCCGTGACTTTAGATAAACTGAGTTTATTAAACACACTTAATTATGACTGCAGTACAGCAAGTAATCTTAGCAAGTGAGAACGCCATCTAAATAGCGACAGACGCGCTATTGCTGTACATTCACATAGTGATGTGACTCATAACACTACCAATGCTAACATGGTCAAGTAAATAGAAGTTACATATGAGTATGTCAAAAAACTGAATTTTTTAAGTAATTAATTTTGAAATTTCCTGTTTTTTTTTTATGTTAACAGACAGACAAGCATACGGATTACCTTGTGGTAAGCAGCAACCCCTTATTCCCTACGAGCTCTGGCGACCTTACGCACTACCAAAAATACAACCCCACAAAAATGTAGAGTTATTTGACTGTGGTCTTCTGTAAGGTGGACGTACTACCCCAGTTCGGGTGCTCCTACCTCGACTGAAATTGTTATACTGACTGCATTATCCAGGTAATATGTAGTTTGGAATTATGTAACACCATAATGACTATTGAGCATGGGTAGGGTTAGGTGCCGATGCCGACTCTTAGCTAATGTATTGCTTTTCATTTTGTTTAATACTTTTAAGATTTTAGCTTTTTATATAATATTCATCATTAACAGCTCATAATATAAGGTCCCCACCGATGGGCTCGAGCCTACCCCACATTAGGGGCGATTCGGTCTTAGTGAACTACGCTGGCCAAGTGCGGGTTGGTCGAATTCACACACAACCTAAGAATTTCTTCATAGGTGTGTGCAGGTTTCCTAACGATATTTTCCTTTACCGTAAAAGCGCCGATTAACCGTACATATGAATTCAAAATTGTAAAACACATTGGTACGTGGCGGGGATCGAACCAGTGCCTCCCGGGTGGGAGACGACACTCTTACGCACTACGCCACCGACGCTTTTTTTAATGTTTTATAATTATTATTTTTCTTCATCAATAAGAGACGACAGTTAACTGAGTTTCTTACTGGTTCTTCTCAGCGAGCTCTCTCAGTTTTCGGAACCAACATTATTTGATTTAATTATGTATGACGTCTACAGGTGCTTGTAATGAGTCTATGTTGAATACATTAATTTTGATTTGATTGATTTGCCCGGTTGTAACACCATACAAACATGTTGTATAGTTTGCTGGATGCACGTCACGCGGTCCAGGTTTGAATCCCGGCAGGGACAAATGTTTGTGTTGAACCCGAACATTTCTTCACGAGTCATGGTCGTACATATTATATTTTTTTGGTTGAAAGGTACCCTGTGGCCTTATAACTCAAAATCAAATTTCTTTATTCATTTAGGTATAATTTGTACACTATGAAAGTCAAGTTTGATGCCATCGGTTCAAGAGTCTACATGGAGGCCTTTTTCTGTGAAGAACTGGCAAGAAACTCAATATTTTATCCTCTCTTTACAGTTTTCATAGTATTGATTTGGAAAGAGTCATAATTTACATTGTCATGTATACCTATGGAACAACCCTGCCAATGTGTGTACAAAATTTCATGAATCATCATGAAATATCAAATAAACTACCTACATCCGCCTCAGCGGTCTAGTCATACGCCCAGTGGAATTGGATTCAGTGGTCCTAATTTCGATCCCCCGGGAAGTACAAATTTGTGCTTAAAGTTGTGGTAGGGGCATGTTTTAAAGCAATTACCTATCCTTAGTCTACTGTCATAGTAATGTTAACATCATTATTGTGTTCCGACAATTAATGATAAGATATCCAGTCGCACTGTGGTTGATGATTTCAGGTGAAGCTTGATTACATCTTCGGCATTATCCTCACTTACCACCAGGTCAGATGAAGGACAAGAACTACCCTGTCAAATAGTTATAAAAAAATTGTTTACACTAATCACGCTCAAAATCAGCAGAGCTTCAGGTAACATTAGGTTACACACAAAGCCACATCTGGCAGTATGGGCTATGCAGTACCTTCAAATAGTGACAGGTTGCCAGCCTGACGCCAACTCTAAAGCAGCACCAAATCCAAAAAAATTACCAATCCTTCAGTAAACAAACCGACTAAAGCCAAAGACCGGGCATTACGGACGGATGTTACACTCAAAATCATCTCAGCAGTCTGGGGATTGCTTTCTTTTAAGTACACCTAAAATTTTAGTAGAAAGATTTATGGTGTAGATAGTAGATTCGTGAGATGATAATCATGTGAAAAAGAAGGTGATTAACATTAATGAGGACGGAATATAGAGGGAGAGGAAGACCGGGGAAAAGATGGATAGATTGTGTGAGAGATGATAAGAAAGGAGTTAATGCTGAATGACGTCTGACAGGGATGTATGGAAGAGAAAAGCATATTAAGCAGACCGCAAATAAAAATGGGAGCAGGGCAGTGAAATGATGATGATTCATGAGTAGGGTACAAAATAATTAGAAATTGATTTTGTAATCGATAAGATTATATCCAAATCATAACACAGATAACAAAAATTATTAAGTAAGAAGATGATTGATATGTATAGATAATCTAAAACGCGTAGGTAGGTATTACAGTATCTATGGTACAGTTTGTGAATATGACCATATGACCCCGTGGTGGTTGAGTAGTAATTTGAGCTGGATAATTGGCGTCAGTTTGGAATTAAACACACTATAACCATACTGTTTTTTGTTAACAAAGCGAGCCATGCTAACTTATTCATGTCAATATTACAGTTTTATCAAAAAATTAAATTGTATTTTTTTTTAATTCCTGCATACTAATAGTTTAGTTAGTAAATTAAACAATACCCAATTTTTGAATATTCAATTTCATAATTTCTTAATTTTGTTTGATATCACCATAGCACGGTAATATTATCATGACCATAGGTAGAGCTCGCGCCAAACATCTAGTTCGCTCTGAACACGAGGCAATACCTGAGCAGTACAAAATTGAACCTTGTTGGTAAGTAATACGGTTGTGCGAACGAAGCGGAAACACTTTCAGCGAACTACATGTTTGGCGTGAACTCTACCTACCATTTATTTATAGGTCAATGTTAGCATGGATGCTTACTTGTGCCACAAACAATCTCTATGTTATGTAGAGCAGGAACCTATAAGAAAAATTACATTTTCGGATTTTGAAAGAGGTAGAGATAACAATGTAACAATAGCACGTTACTTTTTCGTAGTTTTCTCTCGCTGGACACCTCTGTTACTATTTTTCGGCACTGCAGTACCTATAAGCAATTTGAAATCTGTGTCTATAGGTGAAAAGCACCTCCCCGTTCCTAAGGTCCCAGGCTGCTTCCGTTAATTAGGTCTGCATACAAACGAAGAAATTCTTACGAAGGAACACATTTCTGAACCGATCTTTATGGTATTTTAGATTGTTATTAACAAAAATAAATTAAACTTTGTGGGTAAATAAGTTTCTATTTTTTCAAATATCAACATACATTCCAAGTTATTTAATAAACATTTGAAAACAAGGACAATATACAGACATACTTAGTTTTTAACCCCTGATGCATAGATATAGAAAATTAAATTAACCTGTACCTATGTGGGAAATTATCTGAATGTTGATGAAAGTAAGACAATGTATAGCAAAAATGTCTTTATTTTAACAATGTCAATCCCGGCTAGTTGATTTAAACTGCAATAATCGATTTTTGATGCCGATTGATGAAACAGCTGTGGCTCACTAATCAATCAAAATCATCAAAAATATTATACAGATGTAGAGACAAACAGTCTATCTACCACCGTAGCTATCATCAATCAATATTCTTTTTAAAAGTCTTGCAAATGACCTGATCGTAAGCAGAAGTGGATTCCAATGCAAAGACAGCCAAGCCAGTGCCCGAGATAAAATAAGTACGGCGTTATCCACCCTCGCCTTGCCGACCAGCAAGGTGCTTCTTCACGCCTTTTATGAATGACCCAGGATTGTAGGAAGCAGGGAATACGTGTGCTGGTAGTAAATTCCATTTAAAAATGATCTTTTTTTATTTTTTTTATTTATGTTACGAGATGGCAAACAAGCTTGCAGCCCACCTAATGTTAAGTGGTCACCGCCGCCTATAGACACTTGCAATATTAAGTGTAAATTACTTAACACCGCAAGTGCGTTTGCCATCCTGGGACTAAGATGATATGCCTTCCATGCCCAGTAATTACACTGGCTACCTTTCCCTTCAATCCGAAATAGCTAACTGCTTCACGGCAGAAATAAGAAAGGCGGTGGTACCTACCCAGACGACTCTACATATGGGTCTACCACAGGGCCGGATTTAAAGGTCTGGAGGCCTCGGGGCAGCAAAGGAGTGGAGGCCCCTTAGCCCCAAATTTGTTTCCAAATAAAATGAACAATTTTTTTCAATCGAGTTTTCGGTTAAAAAATAGGCATACTTCTTTACGACCTTTAATCAACGAACAAAATAGAAAGATATTATTATTCATGTAATCATGTTTGTACAAAGTACCGTAGGTAAAGGTAAAACGCGAAATAAAATATGAAAGGAAAAGTTGTTTACTGGTGTTTACTAGTCTGAATTTGAAATTTTTTTTTAGAAGTCTCTATTGTGGGGGCCCCTCTTTTGTGGAGGCCCTGGGCTGTAGCCCCGCTTGCCCTCCCCTAAATCCGGCCCTGGTCTACCACCTAGTAAATCTAAAAGATATTTGAGCTCTTTTTGTTATTGAGTTGGTAAATTTCATCTAAACTAGCGTTGGAATGGTGGTCAAAGTTTGTTATTCGTTAAAAAGAAAGCGACTTCTAATATAAAACATGACTAACACCACCCAATTAATTAAAAGTTAAAAGATAAAAAATACACGCACCAAAATCAACCGGCATTTGCATATTTCTTAATCTGTGCCAAGACTGGTTGCTTAGCAACTATGTAGAATAACCGCTTTGTGTTACCGCCTTGGAGCGAGTAAAAAAAACAACACAACCTAATGAAGCATTACAACGAAAATAATGATAAATTTAATGATTCATTAGGGATTGATGCCGTGTTTTAATTGGTCTAGTCACTGTTAACGTGTAGGCTCTTGAGTAAAAAGTGTGGTAAAAGAAATATTGCAAAAAATTACAGAAACCTTAGTTATAATTTTTGTTATTAATTTTTCAATAAATTAATTTCTAATTATTAGGCGAGAGGCTGGAACTTGTTACTTCTTTAAGGCACTCCATGGACTATTCCGCAAGATGTGGCTTTATGTATTACCAAATTTTACTTAAGGCTCTTGCTCAGCATGATTAAATATTCCCATTTCAGAAATGGCAAATGAATCTACTCCACACAACAATGTCTTAGTGAATATTTTCTTATCGTTTGCATTAAGACATATTAGCTTAGATACTTATGTAGTATAGATGTAGGCTGTGGTGTTAAAGAGACAAATTAGAAATGGCTTCCAGTTGTCTTTCGGTGAACGTTAGCCTAAGCTAAAAGGCAGTAAAATCTATAATGAGTGGGCTTTTCCAACAGAAAAGCTGTTAGTTTTGGAAGGATTATCAAAAGCCAAAAAGCTAAAATCCATGGTCGATTATTTATAATTTTAATAATAAACTTTATGTCTTATTCTATATCTATTTCAATTGGACAGGATATAGCCAAGTGTGGTAGCATAACTATTAGTTAATTAAAATGACTCCCATGTATCGTTTTCATAAATATTCGTAATAAATTTGCCAGCTTAGCAATAAAGGTGTGCGACTGCATAACATAATATTAATTAGGTAGTTAGCTCAATAAATTCATAGTGTACTTACTTCAAAAGGCACTATAATATACATACATATATGCAGTATACAGACAGGGCGACTGAGAATGTTGGCATCAAGAAGCTTATATTTTACCTGTTGGCATCTTTTTAAAATAAGCCTATACTCACGATTCATAGATCCTTATCCCAATTAGAAGGCAAAAATCAATTCGACATAATCAGCTGTTCGATTCAAAAGTGCAACATTTATGTAACAAAAAATAGGAGCAGCATTTTTGAAGTCAATTGACTAGCCTCATATATGTGATAAGCAAATGTAATAACGTCATTATTGTTTCTAGCATAAAAAGGTTACTAAAACTAGATACAAAAAACTTATAAACTACTAAATTACAGATAAAAGATTTCGCCTAGGTCCTCTGAAAGGAAGTGTACTAATAACACTGGCTGTATTACCTCGCTGAATCGCGAGACTAATTTTTTGCGCGAAATACAAATCACCTGTCTCTCGCTCTGAAATTTCCCGAAAAAGTCGGTTAGCTCCTGGACCCCATGGTCCCAGAGTCTCTAGCCAGTAGTCTAGTATTGTATACTGACGCGAGAGAGACCCTGTGCAGCCGGATACAGAGGACGGAGCCCGGTTCCATATTTCACGAGGACCTCACCAGTAGCCGCAGTAACTTTGAAGCGCTGCGCAAGTTCGCGCACTCATGGCACACCATTCGACGAACTTTCGAGTAGGACAAAGGTAAAGAGACTGAGAGACGCCCGACGCGAAGTCACGTACTGTATCGTTTCCAGCCCCAGAAGGGGGAGAGGTGGTATCAAGGGACAAAGGACGAAGAGTAAAAAATAACTTGTAGGGAGTCAAGACAGTGCGGAGGGGAAAGAGCCCAATGCAAGTACCGCCGCACTCTCCCGACGATTCGGTCCGTACACCGTGAGGCAGGAAGGACCATGGGTTGGAGGTGGTCCCAGAGTCTCTACCCCAAATAATAATGATATTCATGATCAACAGCTCATTTAATGTCCCCACCGAGGAGCTCGAGCTTACCCCACATTAGGGGCGATTAGGCCTCAGTCAATGCTGGCCAAGTGCGGGACACAGCCTAAGAATTTCTTCATAGGTGTGAGCAGGTTTTCACACAATGTTTTTATTCACCGTAAAAGCGTCGATAAAACTTACATACATATGAATTCAAAATTTGACAACACATTGGTACGTGGCGGGGTTCGAACCGGTGCCTCCCGGGTGGGAGACAACGCTCTTACGCACTACGCCGTCGACGCTTAAGTAATTACGGCATTAAGGCTATATTTATGCGTGTAAATTAGGCATTATCTATATAATTAAATTACATTAAGTATATTTATTTTTGAGTGTAAAATCTGTCCTGGTTGTTGGCTTTAGTTGGTGTGTTTACTGAAGGATTGGTAATTTATGGGTTTGGTGACCCTTGAAAAGTGACTGAAAGAGTTCATAAGTTATTAATTAAAAAACTTATGAACTCCTTCAGTACTCAAAAATAAAACGGGGGCCAAGTGTCTCTTATCCCCTTATGTTTTTTTTTCACAATGATAGAGTTCTTCGTACGTAGGGATTGCAATCCGGATTATTCGTAATCCGAAATTTTTTGCAGAATTATCTAGGAATTGCCTTAGGAAAGCCTATTAGCATTCATTGAAAAATCATGTACATAATAGTAAATAAGAAAAAAAAACAAATTAAGGTGCTTTAATCATCTGTTACTGCAGCTACGCACTGCAAGTAGCACCTAAATAGATTTCATCTGCCAAGCTGTCAACGCACCAAATACCACACATAAAAACTCCGAGCCTATGGAGAAACAAACCATTTGTTTTTTTAATCATACAATTAACACTAGTTGATATAATCCGGAAACGATGCCACCAGTGTGTGACATCCCTGTACCTACAATGCACGCATGTGTGCGTGAGGCTGGTTTTAAAAAACGCGTGCGTTAGAATTTATTGTGTCAATAATGAACGGAGCCCGCCGCCGAGTGTAGGGTTGAACAAACGAAAAAAATATACTAAAAAATAGTAGATTGTACAACAAGGGCATAAAATGAGTCATTGTAGCCCGAGACGATTTTATCCACCCGAGCCGAGGCTCGTTTATGCCAGTGTTTTATACTCTGCTTTTTACTTTGATTGTGAGAAAATTAAACAATTAAGTACTTCAAAATGTAAACGAAATAAATAATTAAAATTTAAAGTTAAATTTGTACTTTATGCAGCCTAAGAATGTTGCAGCCGCTACATAGAGAACTTAAAAAATAGCAAATTCCAACCAGTAAACTTTTTTTTTTTAATTTTTACTTGGCGATATTTAACTTAGGTACATATTTCATTCTGCATCGTAATAAAATAATTCGATGAGTTTGATTATAGCCGCTTTTTTATGACTTTTGATTTAGAAAACACATACACAAATTAAAGCAAATTAATAAATTATTCTGTGAAATTTTATTGAGCGTTGTAGGCTGTTGGGCCTAAGAATCTTTGTCTAAAATATTTTTTTACTTTATGCTCAAGAACTTAAAGAGCCTTTTTATGCAGCCATTAAACGACTTAAAGACAAACTTTGCGAAGTGAAAATATATATTATGCATAGATTTAGAAACTGTAGATCCAGGTGTGTTAGGTGTAAAAGTTGTTTTTTTATAACTGTAGATCGGCAATGTGAAAGAGAAAGAGCATACTAACGCGTCTATTAGAGTGAGAGATACACCATTTCACGTACAGTCAACAGCACGTCGGGCTATACAAAACTGTCCAATTTCTCCAAACGATTTTCAACCTATGACTATTCAATATAAAGTGCATAATCGATTGGGAAAATTTGACAGTTTGTGGTAACCCAACGTGCTGAGGGCCTAGACCATAGGCAAACGATTCCAATCATTTCTACTAGTATAAGCTCCTTGATTTCTACAAGTAACAACGTCAGCTCTAACATTTGACATTACAGTCGCCATGGATTTTTCTCAGTATTATGTCAGTGTCATACATAAAACATAAAATCCTTTTCGTTATGCGTTCAACGCAATCGATTGGCCAATTGTCTAGGCCCTCTGTTGTCTGTACATATAGTTGGCAGCCTAGATCCTTCTGCCTGGGTCGCTTCTTTTTAGTCAGTTTAAGTTTCAAATGACAGCCAACTGTCGGGCTGTGCATAGTGCAGTAGAGTGCAGTACTATTTGTCACCAGTCACCATGGCGACCATCGTGTCAAATGTTCTTCTTCTTCATTTTAATTAATGGCGTTCGCGAAAAGATTACGCATTTCGCCAATGTCAAGTGAAAATGTACTTATAGTAACGGACGGTAGGTTGAGTTAAAAATGGAGTCTCTCAACAGGTGTTTTTACAACAAGACCTCGGGAGAAACTCCAATGTCAAATGTTAGAGTTTGCGTTGTTATTCGTAGAAACGCTTTGTAGCGTTTGTCACTTGTCATAAAATATAGTCGCCTACATTAACGATATGGTTTTGTTTTCTATTAGTCTAAATAACACGATAACGCTCCATCTTTGAAAGTCAATAGCCTTTTTAGTGTACCTATCAGAAAAAATAAAAATTGGGAGTTTGAGATGACATCATAGAAATAATGAGATTATGTTATAGGTACAATTATCTTATGTATGACATCATTGAATTGTTTGGACTATTATTCATGTATTATATTATCAATACAGTCCAAGTCAATATTGTCAATATTGTGAAAAGATTTAGGTTTAGATAAGGAAAGTTAAGATAAGGTGTCTACTTTCATATCTTACACTGAAAAACTCCTATAGGTATATCTAGTGTTTAAAATATTTCTTCTTAGACCAAATTTGATACGCTGTATTAGATGGGCCTCATAAGAAGGCTCAACGTCACCCAAAGGGCAATGGAGAGGGCTATGCTCGGAGTTTATCTGCGTGATCGTATCAGAAATGATGAGATCCGCAGGAGAACCAAGGTCACCGACATAGCACAAAGAATTGCGAACATTAAGTGGACTGACGATCTGGTAAAGGTCGCGGGAAGCCGCTGGATGCGGGCAGCGCAGGACCGACCGGTTTGGAGATCCTTGGCTAAAATGATGATTAGTTTAATTAACGTTAGAGAATTACACAATGAATTCAAAAATAGAATAATAAGGGAATAAACTCATGTTAATTTTCTATTTTCATATTGGAATTGCAATGGAGAAAGTAGAATTATTAATTGGTCTGAAGTGATGGAAGACTTTTCGACGACTTAAAAATAATAAGCAAAATCTATTTAAATAAAGTATTTTTTGACATTAAGTTTATTATTGTTCATAGGTTTTTATTTGTACTTTGAATTCCATAGTTTCGGACTGAGATAATTACCACTTTTTCTTTTGTTCTACAAACACAAAAGTCGAGAGTGCCAACCCTAGGCTCAATAATCGAATTGGTCGGCGCACCAAAGCGGAGTCAAAGATACCGCGAGTGCGTTATCTGCCGGCTACAGGTCGACGTGGGACGCTGGACACACGCGGAATACCTCCGATATACATAACCGGTCCGGTGAATTATAGCGGAGGACATACCAATACTTACTCTAGCCAGATTTTAATGTTACGGCTCAGTAAGGTGACGCTTACTGCTGGTAATTAAGGGGTAGATAACATGCAATTTTCGAACGACCACCACGCGTTAATATGACTGTAAAGGTTGAAAAAATTTACTTAAAACATAACAAATCATTTTGAGAACATTTATTGTTAGAAAATAAATTATTATTGATATTTATGCTGTTTTTCTCAGCTTAAAACTAGTTGAAGTGCGCGATGTGTTATTGTATGGGATATGTGAAGCTATTTCATTTTCATTTATAGACAGATATGAACTTTATATTATTTCAAAATTAGGTACATATTAGTGCATTAAAAAAATCTTGAAAATCCGTCCTACTAAATTAATTATAATTATCTTATTAAAAAAGTGATTTAGCTTTGAAGCACGGGCGATAGAGTTGTCAGGGCATGCGACACCCACTGGATGAGAAGGATAATCCTTATTCTGCCTGTATTTTACCAGGAACTACACCGGCTATGTAGATATAATTTACTGTGTATATTTGTCTTACTATATTTGAATAGCTTATTAATAAATTAAAGCGTTGTTTGCAACACTTGTGAAATATTATTTAGCACTCTGTGTGTAGCATTGAGACTTTTGCAACATCCATGACTTATGATTCGAATTATGTATTTGAGTGTTGTCTGATGATGATGAGATGGATCATTTAAACTTGATAACGTTAACAAATCACAGTAATATGTACCCTATTTCTAGTTGAGGTAAATAGGAGATTTGTCTGAAACACGTCAAACCACTTTCAAACAAAGTAAAACGTCGAAAATACCGAAGCAATAACAGAATAAAATTAACATCCAACTTGAAGAAACAAGAAATAAACCATTGAAATCTCAACTCTAATATCTCCTCAAACATATTAACTTAACTTTACACTGTCAATAAGTATCAAATCCCATTGCACTTTAAGTGTAAGCTGCATAAACAAGGAGTTGTTACCGGAGGATACTTTTCAGGCGATTATGACCCGTGCAGGTGGGCTTGTTGGCTTTCTGGCTTGTTTGTAAAGGACGGAGGAAAATTAGCGAGTACTACCGCGGTATGGGGCTAAAGGGACCCTTCTGGAGCTAATAGTAAGCGTAAACAGCGTGCTCAAATATAGGTTTTGACGAAAATAGTCTATTGTTTGTTAGTAGGTACGCCTGCTTGTTTGTGGACGGTTAGCAGTTAGTGTCCGTGACAATGTTGTGGCGCCTTCTAGTTCGATGATTCTAGGAGGTCAAAAATGACTGGACGTGATAGCAAAAGTTAAGGTAGCCACCGCCTTTCCTATTTCTGCCGTGAAACAGTTTGCTGTGTTTCGGATTGAAGGGAAAGATAATTACCGTGCATAGAAGGTATTGACAGATGACAACGCATCAGCAACACCAAGTAATTTTTCCCTTGTTAATGTCGGTGTTTGTAGGCGACTGTATCCACTTACTACCAGTCCGTCAGCTTTTTTTGTCATCTTTTTGTATTAAAAAAAGGCAACGATAAGTCTGGCAAAGACTATATGGCGACGATCACACTCAGAAAAAACACAGAAAACGAGAAAGCTCTTGATTTTTCTTATCAAGATGCTACTTTTTCTCATTATAAATATTTGAATGATGAAATTATCTGCAAGAGGAATGAAATTTATGAAAATAGCTCCAGAAGTTTCTGAGGTAGGTATTTTTTTTATTTTGGTAAGACCTATTTTTAAGATTTTCTTTAACACACTAAAATGTACAAATTTTCAAACGTTTTCATGTCGATTTGTTGTGTAAGTCAAAATGTATGATCTTAATGATCGTTCAAAATTGGTAAAAATAGCTATTGTTACCACCTTTCTTGGAAACAATGATTCTGGAACAAATTCTATGAAGATTACCAGCACAATGAAGATTCGGTAATCGGTACTCACTTGGTTTTGTAACCAAGCTTGGGAAAGTACTCATTACAGAAAGATAGTAGAAACAGGTAGAGGTTTCGGTGACTCCATGCCACCTTAGTAACTGAAATTTACCGTGCTGAAGTCCAATGCAAAGATAGACTGGTTCGACACATAATAATACGCATCGCACTAGCTTCGCCTTGCTGACCTGAAATGGCTTTTATTAACACCTCTTTTAAACAGAAGAAGAAGGAGAGAACCCGTTTGCGGGCAAAGTATTCCATTTCTTTCAGTTCTAGACGACCATGTGTCACTTAAACTCTCGAAGGGCTAAAAAGACCTCGGCGGCGTAGTGGTTAACGCAGCCGCCCGGATTGCGGAGGATGCTTCGATTCCCGCCTGCGGCAGGTCGATTTCTTTCTGTGTATTTTTTCTAGTATTAAAAAATATTTACGCGTTTGTTAACGCAAAAATTATTCCTTAACATAATTATTACTTTGTCATCAGCATTCATCTGCTTTGCTTCCATTTTATTCGTGGTCGGCGTAATGTTTTGTTCTCCCACTCTCCGCGATCAGCTGTCATGTCAACATTAACAATCTTGCCATATCATTTCTCACACAGTCTATCCATATTTTCTTCGGTCTTCCTCTCCCTTTATACAGGCTGTAAAAGACATGAACAGTCAAACGAGAACCATGTATTCTACTCACCATCATAACATTTTTTTTCCTTTAGACTATACCTGGGAAATTGATAGTTACGATTTTATTGAAGGTCATAGTCATAATTTTTTTTTTCATTTTTTTATGAAAAAGTATTCTATACGTTATTTCTTAATTATTGTCCAAAGAAACATTATCATTTTTTTTAGTATTTCATAACAAAAAATGGCTTCAAAACGTTAGCGTTCAATGTAGCTCACTCGATGCGCACGAACGGGGCCGCCGTCTGACAAAATTATCGCGGTTTTGCGAGTTGCGTGCGAGTTGAGCCCTTAACATTGCGTGGTACAATTTGTAATATTTTTAAACACCAAAAAGTAAAAATCATTTCCCAGCAAAATTTTTTTTTAAATATTTCTTATTTGATGTATAGAATACATGGTTTTCGTTTGACTGTTCATGTCTTTTACACCCAGTATATCCACATTTATTCTCTTTACTTCCTTTGTTATATGCTTATCTCATCATCTCTTCTCAATATAAGCCCATACCATCCCAATCTGTTACTTCTAAGTCTTTCTACCACTTGTGCTACTTTCAAACTTCCTCTTATTTGCTCATTATAATTGTGGTCTGTCCTCTTGTTTGATTATTTTATGGAACGTTTAATTGTCTATAATTAGTTAAGTAAAAGAAATGGATTCGTATTTTGTTTGTGTAAGCGTCATTAGTTTTGGAATTTCCTATTTTGGGGATATACTTATTTAGCCGATGTTTGGCACCGTGCTTACATTTAAATCGCCGATTTAGTTGGTCTTTCTCTTGTTTATTTGTTCGTTTTATGCATGATATTGTAAAATTTAGATTATATTTACTGCGCGCGTTCTGTTCTGTTAACGTTACTGTGTGAGGTATCCACGGAAGATCAGCGTCGTGGCTCCACGGTCTCGATATTATGCTGAGTGGAAGCCTTTTCATTGCTAAGTAGCTGTAAAAGTGACATGTTGTAATTTGTGATGTTTGGCAATTAATAAATATTTTCTTTCTTTCTTTCTTTCTTTTCTTTCTTTCATTCCTCACTTTGTCCATTCTTGTTACTCCACACATGCATCGTAGCCATAGATATATCAATCTAAGGAGATCGGTTGAATCGTCGAGTTCATAGGAAGACAGTGTCGCGATCAGCCGCCGTTCTACATAACATGGTTCTAGTTGAGCATGCCGTAATATATACTATTCATTGCGCGCGTCTTAGGGACTGCGAAGCGATGAAAGTTAAGCACAGCCGCAAAGGAGATCGGTCGAATCGCTGAGTTACGTATTCACTTGACTTTATCAGAAGGTGAAGTGGCGGAAATAGCCTATCTCCTTGTATTATTAAATCTGTGATCGTAGCATTCTCATCTCAGCCACGTGTGGACGATTTTCATCCATTCGCTTTAATGCCCAACTTTCTGATTCATAGAGGACGACAGAGCGATGGTTATTATTTTGTATGTATCTAGTAAAATTTTCTTAAAGTTGCAGCAACTTTAACATATACATTAGTCACCGTCGATTCTTCCCATCGAGAACTATTCAATAATCTCCGATCGCTTGACAAATTATATTTCTTTTTCATTATTAAGATGGCGTTCGATACCAGAATATAGACGTCAAATCGACGCAGGCGCTGGGTTTATCTTGATCCTGTGTCGGGCCACAGCGTCAGAGAAATGTGTGGTGATTTATGAGTGACAGCGGAGACTGAAGCGATTTCATTAAGAAGTAAATGACCGAAAGTAAACTACTGTGAAATACGAGTACCTACTATCTCTAATATACAATACAACATTTCTATTATATTTGGATTTGTATAAAATTTGTTAACAATGTTTAAACTTTAACCCCCTTATTCATAAAAACAAGTGAATTTATTAGACGTTTATAATTTTTTTGTCTCTGTCCCTCTAGCACGAGATGAATGAGACAAAACACTTTTAACGAGGTAATAACTAAAATAGGTTTATTGAGTGTTTATGAATAAGGCAGTAACTCTAGGGAAACGTTGCAAAATTATTTGTAGCAGTTTAGAAAGTCACGCCTATTATGAATACTATTCCATAATTAGCTACTTTTCTCTAAAGACTTTTAATCTGCTCGAAATTTTTTGGTATTTCATAATGCTCATATCGATAGGTAATTAAAATTGTTTTTTTTATCCTTATTGAATTTAATTTCTAATAAGCATCGAACGATTTAACGAGAAAAGAAACATTTCAAAATTCATCTACATATTTTGAAATAGGTTATTAAATATTTTGGCTTATAAGAACCCGGTGTTTTAATGGCCCCACAACAAACGGTAGCATTTCATTTCAAGCAGTATTAATACATCGGGAACACAAGATGACTAGCAACTTACGATCTATTCTCACGGTAAGTACATTCCACTACCAAATGAACTTAAGTTGGATCTAAGTTATCTAGGTGGTAGATCTAGCTAATAATCTTTCGTAATTCATCCCTGAACCCGACTAACCGAAGCAGTCTTAAGGCAAACATCAAAAATTACAGTGTGTAACTTAAACCTTTGTGCGAAAGCACGAGTAGTTCGATAGAACAATAAAATTGAATGTACGATTGTGTTATAGGTAGTAATTTTTGAGATGGTTAAATAGCGCTTAGTATATTATAAGACTCGTATATAAAACATGTCAAATCTTACCGCTAGAAAGCGAGAATGTCAGTACTTAGATATTATTATTTACTTTATTCGTTATAGAAAACCACCACAGGTCAAATATTTATGGTTGAATTTATCACAATTGCCTAATTTTTTATTGTAAGCTGTATAATTATATTAATAGAACTAATTCAAATTGTTAGAAGTATTGAGGGAATCTGTGTAGGTGTGTCGTCGTAGTGTTTGTAACATCGGGAGGCTCGTGGTTTTTTTTATGACCAAGCGGAATGTACCTTCGTTATATAGGTTAACTATACATTATAGAGCGTTTGAACCACATAAGTAGATTCATACAAGCAATCAAAAGCAAGTAAATCCCGACAAAGCAATATTTCTAAACAAATAAATTCGACTAGCAGGAATGTGTTTAGCACAAAAGTACATTCGATTGCGATCGATTGAACTATCGAGCTTTCACTCAAAAAGTCTTTCGCACATTCATTCAAACATCCCTAGGGATTTGAATGAAAGAAAACGGGATTTAAACCACGTAGGTACCTTTGATTTTTGGTTAATCCGATATTTCGGCGCATGATCACGGATGAACTATGATGAAATATCGGATTAACCAAAAATCAAAGGTACGTGGTTTAAATCCCGTTTTCTTTCATTCAAATCCCTAGGGATACCGTAATTAGTTATTCCACCAAAAATTTCATAAAGAACAAAGCTTAAATCGGACCAGAATATAGTGAAAGTTTAAATTTACCTATAATTCGAAATACCGTTTGTTTAACCTCAGTTCCTCAACCCTGCTTGGATAAATATCTTTTAGCCCTCACCGCCAAAGATACCGCCCGCAAACAAGTCGTATATTTGTGTTTTTTAGTTTAAAAGGTGGGTAGCTTAAAAAAGAATCTCTTGAAAGTCACGTAGTTAGTAGGTTTTTTTCTACAAGGATGGCAAGTTTAAGGTCACGCAATGCACAATTGCAATATCAGGGAGTCGGTACACAGACTACTCCGACCTTAATAATCATTATAGTTCTAGAAACCTAAGAATTTAATAGAAGTCTCTATATGGTTTTTATCTTTATAAAAAGGTCTAACAATGGCTCTATCCTGTCTTATAGTAAGCGGAAGTTGTGATGCCTGGTTTGGAACCACTTTCGCCAGCGGTGTTCCCGAACCGATATGACCTAGACATCTTCAAAAAGTATGCGTATTCTTTCCTGGTGGTAAGTGGCGCCTGGTGTTACCGTCGCCTATAGACACTTGCAATATTAAGGCTAAATCACTTAACACTGCAAGTGCGTTGCCATCCTAAGATGATATTTCTTCCGCAGTAATTACACTGGTTACCGTTCCCTTCAATCCGAAACACAGCGAACTTCTTCAAGGCAGAAATAAGAGAGGCGGTGGTACCTACCCAGACGACCCTACATATGGGTCTACCACCTAGTATAGCCTGAAACAACTGGATGAGCTAAGGCGACCTTACAAGACAATACAAAGTAAGGCTATTAAGTTTGACGCAGTGTCAACCGACCACCATACCGGTCTTGTTTAGCAGTCGAAGTAATCAGTGTCGCCATACCTGTTCGGTAGCAATCCTTCATCAGGTGAGACTGACGGCTGCTTACGTCGGATTAAGGGCCGGGGATTAGAGTAAGGGTGGGGACACACTGAGCACAACAAAATAATTTAACGCGTTTTTACCATTGGTTTCATTTATTGAAAATGCTATAAAAGTAAACGGTATTAATTTAAAATATACTATTTACTTTCTCGTATACGTAGTATAGAAGAAGTCTTGTAATCGTCAAAAATTCGACCTCGAGATTTTGACGGATTTACACGTTTTGGACCTCCCTGAGTCCAACAATACCGTTTTTGGAATTATGGCTGTGTGTGTGTCTGTGCGTTAGCACGATAACTCGAGTGCTTTAATTTATTGTAAAAAATTTAACATTCATGTATGACATCAAAATATAAGGTTTCTATCAACTTTTGAGTTGTTTCCAGTAACCGGAAGGGGTCGTTTTCCTCCAATAACATTTAATAGAAAATATCTATTCAGTTGTTTTACTTGTAAATATAATGTTTTATTTACGACTTAACTATTATGTTAGTATATGAGAAAGTCAAGGGGAAACCACTCCAGATTTTTTATCTCATTTATTTATACATCATAACCTGATCTTGATTCAAGCATTCTGAGAGAAATCACTGCTACAAAAAATAGTGATGAATCCCTTCTCAGTGTCTCTTAACGGAGAGGTGATTATAGGGATAAAATTATCTACATCCCATGTATTAACATTAAATTTTTGCAGAAATGGCTCTCTCTCTTAACTAAATGCATTCCGTGAGTATGACGATGGACATCATCAATTTTGGCGCAAACGTCATATAATTTCTCATTAAAAAACCGTATTGTCGACTTGGGAAGTGGGACTTTAGGAAGAAAGAGCTGGCGAGGTGAAAAGTTGTATGTTTAACACGAATACTGTCCCGATTTCTGCTTGGTCCAGGCTAGGATGGCAACCTGCCTTTTGGACTCCTTTTCCCACCGTGGTGACGTCAGCACCGGTTAGAGAACGGATCATCCTCCTTGATCCGTTCCAAGGCCTTCTCTGAGATGGCAGCCACAGAGAAGACTGCCATGGCGTACCACCTATCACTACTGAGCATGGACAGAACTGCGCTCGGTATCAAGAGGTCAGGCCGGCCGTATACTGACACTAACCTTCCTCGGGAATAATAAGTAGGTACCTAACATGTATTTACAATAAATGACAGCAGTGTACCCTTGCCTTAATGGAAAAAAAAAACAATATAAAACAAGTTTTGACAGGGCGAGGCTACTGTAAAAAGGTTTTATGATTCACTATGACCGAATCGGAAAAAAAGGGATTCGAATAAAGAACATTATCAAAACTCATACCACCATGGACTAAAGTTAGTCGTGGTTTAAAACTGATGCTAACTCTGTCTTCCATTCAGCAAATAAAAGGGTCGGTGGCCAATTCTTGAAGGAAGCATACCCGACTACTGCGAAGCAAAAAGGAAGGGTAACTTATGACTTTAGCGGTCTACTATGCATGACTACTCTGCCTCCTGTCAGTGTAATCTGGCTCCGAGTACCTACCTACATGCTGGATAAAATATTATATGAGTACCTATTCTTTACCTTCTGTAAAAAATAACAAATCATTCTCTCTACTTGTTTCTTTCAACGTAGGTATTTTTGAAAGTAAAGCCTGACCAGAAAAATAAAAAACATACTCTGGTGGCACCACACTCGCCTTTTCATTGTTCTTATGTCAAATTCACGTCAGTTTAAGTATAAAAAAATACTTTTTTTATATTTTTCCGCATTTTTCCGCATCATGGCGAGGTTTTTTATTTTCTTGGTCAGGCTTTATAATCTAACATCAGAAGTGGGATAAATAACAAATCATTCTGTCTACTTCTTTCTTTCAACGTATTTTTGAAATTATAATCTAACACATGCATGTAATTTGTATTTACGTATAATTATTCCTTCGTAGCACCTAAACTATTCATTTGATTCCAATGAATAATGTCTCAATCTATCCGATTTAAATGAATTCATCATAACGCCTACTATGATTATTGACTCGTATACCTATGTGAGATAGCAGATATGTAGCTGCATGTGAGTTACCTACCAGAAACTGTCGCAATTTAATCGAATCGAAAGCACTTGCTTCTTTTTCAGAATGGAGAAATTTTTCAGCTTTGTAAATAACACTCTTAATTTTTAAGACATGTTTTGGTTCACAGTATACAAATAAATATATTTCTCCTGCAAAAGTAGCCTTTTATTGCTTGCTTAAAAAGGGAGACTTATAATGGAAGACATTTTAAGCGCGACTTGTCGCATAAAAACGGCTAGAGCGCTAAAAAGCCTTCGTGGCCTCAAGCTTTCATGTTGCCATCTTGGAGTCTTGTTGTAATGAGTCAAGTCGTGTAATTTGTCAGCGTAAGTACTCAAAAACTGGAGTTCTTTGCAACTGTGTTTAGGTAAGTACGTGACCAAGAAAATCGGGTGCGCATTTACTTACATAACTTTTCAATTCCTATCATTGGAGGTCCGAAAATATTTCTCATACCTTTTAACACCATAATGATCATTCTTCATAAAAATTTTAAAAACTACATATTTAAAAACATAATCATTGAGATTCATAATATCATTAATCGTACATTTTTGGGCGAGTCTAGTGTTTTATGCACCTACTTACATGACTGAGTGATGGGTAGGTTAGGGTTATTTTTTTATGACCAGGCGGAGTGCACTGTTTTTGTAAGCAACAAGGTAGTAAGTATTAATAAAAAAATTATGATCACTAATTGTAATGAGCTCCGTTGGTAGTAATAAAAATGTATGAATAAAAAAAGTATGAAAAATAAAATTATGATGAGTGATTATTATGAACACAAATCGGAAGTAAGACAAAGAATAGGATTTGGAATAATATGTGAGCCAATATGGACCCAAGAAAATCACATCTAAGTAATGATGTTCGAATACGAGAATTCGTATACGGTCTCCAATCGTCAAGTACCCGGCGCCAACCACCCTCAAAACCTAATACTTACTTGGAGACAACTTCCGAAAAAAAAGAACTGTTCCACAGCAGTCATACTATAAATCATCCGGGTTCCGTACACGGTCCCATATTTTAAACCTTTGGTCACTGACCTACGGAGGTCCAAAAAAAAAACTTTTTTTTTCAACTACACCGGATATCATCGGCGCGACATTACGATGGCGACAAAGCGACCGGCGCCTGGGAGTTTTTGAAACAAAAAATCAAATAAAAATACACTTTAACACCAGAGTAGCAGAGCACTTTTTTCTGTTCAGCGCCTCGTGTCCATAAATCCTGAAGTGAGAGTCAAATTTCGATTGACAATGACATCACTTTCGACTATTGTTTTAGGGAATGTGACACACGATTCTCGAATTTCAGTAGCAAAAAATAGAGGCGCTAGTTAAATAATTGAAATGTGGCCGATAATCCGTTTAGCTTTTAGACAAATGTAGAAAAAGAATTGTGTTGTGTGATGGGACCCTAAGAAATCTTTCTCACATAAAAAATAACTATTTACCAAGATTCATTTTTCTTAGACTTTTTAGAAAACGTTTCACTGATTAATTAAATTATTAAAATCTAGTATAGTTGTAAATACAGTTACACGAATGAAAGGTTGTGGATCGAAGCAAGATTTTACTCTTAACGTTAAAATTAATAATATAAAATAAAAAGGAATGGCTGTTGGTTAGTCTTGCTAAAACTCGAGAACGGCGGAACCGATTTGGCTAATTTTGGTTTAGAATATTTGTGGGAGTCCAAGGAAATTTTAAATGGTGAAAAAACATAGAAAAATTGCGAGGGAAATAGTAAAAACGACATTTTTATTTTCTCATATAAACTAGGTATTTAAAAACGACATTTTTATTTTCTCATAATATATAAACTAGGTATTTAAAGTTCGTTTAAACATTTGAAGTTCGCCTCGCCTTCTCCTTCTTGTTAATGGCATTGAGGCTAATGTTGCCATTTGCCAGTTCAGATATAAATTTCGTTCATCTGTCACTATTTACTCACAAATTTTGTGCGTGAGAACTTTCTTAACTTAGGTACTTTTGACTAATTAAACATTAAATCGATTACGAGAAATTTTGTAAATGAGTTTTGCTTGTTTCAACTTAGACTATAGGATAGTTTTTATCTTGATAAGAAGTACTATTTTGTTTTCGAATATACTATAACGTGCAAAGGGAAAAAAATAAAATAATAAACTTAATTAAACAGTAATTTAAAAAGAAGTAGTAAAAATAGTGCAAAAAAATATTTGCTAATAATATTTTTTTATAACTAGAAAAAATACACTGAAATAAATCGACCTGCCCCAGGCGGGAATCGAACTCAGCATCTTCCGCAATCCGGCTCCGTTCGGAGATTGCGAAGGATGCTGGGTTCGATTCCCGCCTGGGGCAGGTTCATATTTTTCAGTGTATTTTTTCTAATTATAATTATAAATATTTACGCGTTTCTAAACGCCAAAATTAATCCACAATATTTTCTTATTTTATTATCTTTATGAATTAATTTACACGGTGGACAGAAGTTGAAAATGGGTGTTGTAGAAGGTGTAGCTCAAACTATTTCCTATGAAGTAAGATTAGCTTTCATTTTAATATCTAGAATTATATCAACAAATGGGTATTGATCACCTTTTACTCTGCCCACCAATCTGTAGTCTACTACTGCCTAAACTTCCTTCAATGACAAGGAGACGTGTTGTGTCCCAGCAGTGGGTCGAATCATAAAGGCTGTTATGATGATGATGGACAGAACTTACGTTAATAATCAAAAATGTAGTGATAGGTATTCGACTTATGAAATGATGCCGAGTGTCGTAGAATTATGCTTTTCTTGTCATTTAGGACATGAAAAGCATAATTCTACGTTAATAAAAAAATCATTAAACAGTATTTAAAAACAATTAGTAAAATTAATGCAAATGCAAATTTATGAATTAATTTACACCATGGACAGAACTTATACTAAATTAACAATCAAAAATAAGTAAAGTGATATTCAACTTATTAAATGATGCCAAATGTCGTAGAATCACGCTTTCTTTGTCATTTAGGACGAAACAAAAACCTGTCTAGAATATTTATGATGTGGTTAACCATGCAATTGAACTCTCACCAATTAACATGGACCTTCGAACACCTTAAACGATCATACAATACAGAAAAGCTAATGTCTAAGGCTAATCTTTTAACTTTGAGTAGAAAGTGACAATTTGTTTATTCCTTTAATATTTCAAAAATATGAATTTTGTCAACGGATGTTTGGTCCATTTTCGAGTTAAAAAATAGTTTAAGGGATTTTCGATAAAAAAAAATCTATTGTATAATGATTCCAATTTTGATAGGCAGGTAATTTAAATTTATTCAAAAGCTTTAAAAAAGTCCTAAGAGAGAATAGGTAACTAATTTTCCGTGGCTGAGGCTTTTACTGCGTTCGTAGTCGAGAGGTTCGCCTACAGGAATTCAATGTCACAAAAAAATGATAATTGCTAAAACTAATAAATGAAGGTACTGTTTTATCAACATACAATTTAATATTACCTACTCTACTTGTGTTTAATAAAGTGGAAAAAGCTTATGTCTACCAGAGCTAAACACATCTCTATCGCTATCGACGAAATTTAAAAACAGTAAGGCCAGTAAAGTCATCTTAATAATTACGACAACAAACCCAAACAAAGAGCCCAAAATGCCTGAACGATTCGTCACCTCTCGCCGAAATATTTGCGACAAAAAAAGAGTATTGTCAAAATAGACGACGCAAAAAAATGGCGGCAATGAAGATGTCAGATTAATTTGACAGCTGTCAAAGTGGGCGTCGTCTCTGCGGCAGATTCTGACGGTGAGTCGGGGAATATTTTGAGATGTGTTGGCGCAAATTATAGATAATTATGATATTTGAAAGGTTTCGTTCAAAATATTTTGGTAATCTATCGATCGGCTTACAAGTCACAATAAAAAAAAGCTGTACATTATTTCCCCGCTTTTTAGAACGACGGGAATGTTGTTTTAAAAAGGGACGGTAACTGGGTTACGGAAAGTGAAAGGCTACACGTGGAATTTATACAGACAGTGAAATTATAACAATTTATAAATTAACTACCTACATCGATACTAATTTTGTGGTAGGTAAGAAAGTATGTAGGTCACTAAACACATATCCTATCAAATCAATTATAGAAAGAAAAAGGATTTTTATTTTAAAAAATCTTTTGAAATCAATTTTCATGATAAAATGATAATATTGCACCTTATATAATATTTCGTGACAAAATAAGACTTTTACAGAATTCGATTTAATGAACTCAGTCAAAACTTGAACTGCGCCAATTAATATTTTAAACAAAACAAAAATCTTGATTAAACATACATTGGACCCTTTAAAGAGCCTAATCTCGGGTCCGCGTTATCGCGTGTCCCCATAAAAGACCTATAACTTGACCGTAAGAAAAAAAACAAAAGAAATGTCGGAAAAAATCCGGTGTTATCTCCGGACGGCGCCAGTGGCAGGCGATGAGTGGCTCTCACTTAGGGGTCCTTTGGAGAATGGGTCTATGACCACTAGACCAAAGGCGGGTGAATCAGTGTCGAATGGTTAGCCGTATTACCGTTGTCCGGTGAAAGTTTTATCGAAAAATCCTTAGTCGGTTCTATCAATTAGTGTAACTAATCGGATGGAGCGGCGTTTTTAACCAACTTCAAAAAAAGGAGGATAACATACCGTCAGAATTGCACAGTTTTTGTATAGGTATGTTAGCTTCTAAACAAGGGTGCCAAATTTCATAAGAGCATGTATGTTTGTCCACTTATCTCAAAAACTATAAGTTGGATTATAAGAAATCTTTTTCAGTTTCACTAGCAGTCCAAGTTAGACTGTGTAAGTTTCATTAAATCGGTTGGTCGTTACCTAAAAGACAAATTAATAATTGAGTAAAAGGTGCACGGACGCAAAAATTATTAAGTATTAGTTTCATTTACAACTGAATTAATAAAAATGAAGAAATAATTAAAAAAAATAGCTATTAATTAAATAAAACTACCGTTTGGAAGTCTGTCTAATTTTTTTAAAATTCCATTTCTTATCAGGTATTTGTTATAGCGACTATAGACTTTTCGGGGAAACGTTGGTCTATACTACACAATATAAATATATAACAAAAGCCATACATTTTAGTACATTATATAAAAAAAACGACAATTTATTTTTACATTTCATATTTTATATCTCGACCAGTAGCCGCAATTACGGAGTTTTGTAATAAATTGGGTTACCTTCGACATACATACATACGATCACACTGGTAGTCTCAAAAGATGTTGAGTAGAGCCTTATGCAACATTTCGTTACACATAAAACCACATCTGGCAGTATGGGCCATGCAGTGCCTCCTGTCGCCTATATACCTACGTATACTTGAGCCAAATTGACATTTTTGTATGAATCCTGAGCAAGAAAACGGACTTTACAAAATGACATTTAGTGGTTTACAAAAAAAAACCATATCCAATTTGGCTGTAGTATATTATACGGATTGAGGTTCCGCAGAGCCGGCTCGCGCTTGCCTGCGTTTTATTTTTCTCACCAAAGCAAAACCCCGTCTCGGGCGTGGTAATTGACAGAATTTACGCATTCGATAAAGGGATGCCTTATATTAGTGTACTGTACCTGTTTTTCAAGCCGTTCGGAACTTGGCCCCGATTATTTCATAGTGAATCACTTTAGTGCTTTTATTTGAACGAACTTTAAAAGTACATACATACAATATTACAAAACATGGACTTAAGTTTGTCATATCACTTTCATTCTCTGAATGAAAGCATCAGTGTCAAACCGCGACTAACCTTAGACCAAATTTTGTAATAAGGAGGTAAATGATTAGCATTTTTCTAGGATTAGCAAACCTTTAGATAACATTTGGTTACACAAGAAAATATATACGAGAATTACTCTACTTTTTAATGCCTTTTAGGTAATTTTCTACAGCATTGGAATTTGCGACACCCTTTTTTCAAATCAAACTTCAAGCGAGGAGAGATGACAGGAATTATTTCAAGCTTTTTAATTTCAAAAGCTTCAATAATACATACCTACACACCATCCCGCTCGTGGTCCCAAGAGGGATTGAGCAATGCCTTCGTTACGCATAAAGCCACATCTGGCAGTATGTGTCATGCAGTGCCTCAATATAGTGACAAGTTGCCAACCTGTCGCCTACATAAAAGAGCAGCAAGGTCCTAAAGGCATTTCTGAAGTTCACGTATAAAAAACTTATGGTTATGGAATAATTTTTGCGCGTAAATATTTTTGATACTAAAAAAAATATAGGTACTGAAAAAAATCGACCTGCCTCTGGCGGGAATCGAACCCAGCATCTTTATTTATTTATTTATTTAGGTACACCAACAGCTCACATATTAAATTAATACAAATTGGAAATATTTTAAAGGGTTACATTCTGATATATGGGCCAATTACAGGTATACTCAACTTTTTTTTTTAAATCTTCCGCAATCCGGGCGGTTGCGTTAACCACTACGCCACCACGGTAAACCGAGGCTCTGCTTTCGATGTCGAAATTTGTTAGCGCTTGGTGCTAATGTTTTTATGGTAAACATTGTTTCATCAAATCTTTGAAATTTGCACTTCAAGATTCGATCTTTCACGCAAAATTGAATCTTCTGTCTTCTGCATAAAAAGACAAGTCAAGCTTAATAAAATTGTTTAAAAAAAAGTTGATTTCGTCATAAATTTAGGAAGTATTTTCATTTTGTCGTCGGAATGATATTACGATGAAGATAAAAAAGGTTTAACACTTAAGACCTCAATTTTCTGGCTTCAAAGATGTTAATTGTTTGGGCCGAGGCGCCTCGGAAGTTGGAGATGATCAGATAACTCAGGATTAAGGAAGATCCGCGCGATAACACTGAGAGATATTTAGGGATCTTAAGTCCACGACTGAAGGTTCAAACTTGAGTTTTAACGGCAGTATATACTTAGGCCTATAGTGAAACTGTTCGGCTAAACTCCAAAAAGTTATTATGTTAGGCCTTTAATATTAGGTATTTTAGGTACACCTATGGAATTTCCGTTTTGTACGGGGGTTTTTAAAGAAAACGCATATTTCATACTAAGGTTTACTACAATTTTTAGCGTCACGGAACTTGTGTATAAAACAATACATTCTTTAGTAGCATATAAAGGATGTTTGGTACATGGTATACAGGCACCTGCGCATGCTAACATTTTATATAGCCATACGAATGCTTGCTTAGTAGGTAGATAGATACAGTGTTAAGAAATCAAAATTGAAAATTGTAAAAATAATTATGAAAAATTTCATTATTTTTGTTTCACTGACCACATTATTTGTATGAAGAAATCAAAAATATATTTTATAATTTAAAATTTTCTATATCACCATTAATTAAAGATTTAAAAAACATATACATATAATGCTTTTCATTGTATCTTTAAATGAACTAAGTAGGTACTTCGGTTATAAAATTAAATACGTATTTTCAGTGGCGGATTTACAAATTTGACGCCAGTAGTCTAATAAATGTTTGCCGTCCCTATTTACTTCTGATATTCAATACAGTACCATCGAGCATATGCCTAGTTCACAATCATATTAATTACATTTGCAACTTTATTGTGCTCTATCTTCCTCATTAAGTACAGTCGACCAAATTGAATCATGACCCACCTTAAGATAATTTTCCTACAGTCATTCAATACAAAGTAGGTTGAAATTCGCTTGAACATACATTTCTTAAGTAACGAATCTGTTATCAATTTACCTTTTAAAATTTTTTCAACTACTACTTGACATCTGACACATAACGTAATTTTATTTTTAAAAATATAATAGTTATTCGTTTTTCGAGTTTAGATTATGAACGGGATCTTATTTGAAATTCCAATTGAGACTTTAGTGCAGTGATAACAAAGATTAAAATTGCATAGATCTCTGACCCCTAATGACACATTTTTATTCATATTTAAAACATACTAAGTGCAACACGCATGGTAGCGAAGAAAACCTAACTAAATTTATGATTGCAAAGGAATGATCGGCCAAGTGGGTCATGATTCAGTTGGTTCGACTGTACATAATAGAAAAAGTGGGCCAGATTTGCCGCCCCCTAAAATCTACCGCTCCAGCCTACTCAGCCTACTGGCAAATCCCCCACTGCGTATTTCATTAATCGCCTGTCTGTTTTGTATAAAAAGTACATAAGTAACCAATCATAATTTCCGCGTCAGTAATCGTAGCTTATCACACTAGCATACAAAGTGTTTTTCTAAACTTGAATAACTTAACTCGAATGAATGAATAATAAACGATGGACGCAGGAACTGTTTGTGAAGTATCTAAATTGTATTTAAATATCTTAAACTATTCATAGTTCTGTACTGATGATAAGAAGTGAAACCTATTGATATATTGCAAAATAATAGTTTGCAAAACTAGCAAGTAATAGGTAACTACATTTATGTGTTAAACTGGCGTGTATTTCGGTTGGGTTGGACATTTCTTTGTTTTAGGCCGATGTTGCCACACAATTTTCAGCATTCGTTTTTTTATTGTTAAATTTACAACATGTTATTTATATATATAAAAATTAATACTGACTGACTGACTTAACAACGCAGCCGAAACCCCTGGGTCTAGAGATTCCAAATTTGGTACGTAGGTTCCTTAAGAGGTCCAGGGGTGCACTAAGAAAGGATTCTTGGAAATTCACCCTCTAAGGGGGTGAAAATGGTGTGCAAAGTTTGTATGCAAATCCGTCATTTTTAAAGTAAAATGCATAAAAATTGGTGTATGGCCTTTCAGCTAGAAATTAAGTAAGGGGTATTTAGGATTTTTGAAAATTCAATCCCTAAGGGGGTAAAATAAGGGATGGAAGTTTGTATGCAAATCTGTTATTACATAGAAGAAATAATAAGAAAATTTAAATGCTGCCCGAAGTAACTATTCAACGCGGACGAAGTCGCGGGCAAAAGCTATGATATATAAAATTAAAAAATATAATAAGGAACTTTAAGATAGATAACGTTTTTTTTTTTCAAAAACTAAAAATGAAGATAAGCCTTTCTCTCTCATTTGGGTAACGGGTATCGATTCGTTGTAAGTTTTTTAGTTTTAATTTATTATACGGGGTCTTTGGCACAGGCGAGTACCTACCCTTACTAACATAGGTTAGTACATAGTGTTATACTATGGTGTTGTCAAAACACTCTAAATTGTATAATTAATTTTGTATTTGCCTTTCCTCTTTCATATATTACTCACCGAACCTATTTGTTTGGAGAATTTGTCTTATAAACTTATCATAGACAACTAACCGTCAATATTGCTTGAACACCATCGAAATTATATTCATTTATTCAAAATACGTTATGTAAAGGAACTTTCCAACTTTTTAAGAGCGTAAATACATCTGACCTTTTGAACAGAAGCATAATTTTTCTCACAAATTGCACCCACAATTACTTTGTACGCGAGTTGCGTATACTCTCTTGTTGCTTATAAATTGGCTAATATTTAAGTGCTAGACGGCCATTTTGTTGTTTTGAGAATATTGTTTACGTCCTAACTTTTAAAACAATCTTGAATTTATAAAAGAAAGTCCTGTCACAATGCTAATCCGGGATAAACTACAGAACTACATAGGTACTTGGGTAGCGTCGGTGGCGTAGTGCGTAAGAGCGTCGTCTCCCGCCCGGGAGGCACTGGTTCGATCCCCGCCACGTACCAATGTGTTTTCAAATTGTGAATTTATATGTTCGTTTAATCGACGCATTTACGGTGAAAGAAAACATCGTGAGGAAACCTGCACATACCTATGAAGAAATTCTTAGGTTGTGTGTGAAGTCGACCAACCCGCACATGGCCAGCGTGGTTGACTAAGGTCTAATCGCCCCTAATGTGGGGTAGGCTCGAGCCCGAGGTGGGGACATTATATGAGCTCTTGATGATGACATAGTACTTCGCGCGCGTTAAAAACATTCTAAAATAGGGGTACTTAGTAAAGCTTTTGTATGGAGTTTTGTTTGTTTTGTGCGGATGATACATGCTTTCCTGCGATTTTCAATGTAACTAAGTTAAGGTTGTCGCGTCGTACAGGCGCGATGGAAGGGACAAAAGATATTGACACCGTCGTTCTTTCGCGCTTTGCCCATCCACCAGAATTCCTTCCGGCAGATTGGACATTCCGGGAGGCATGAACGCTAGTGGATGGGGGGCTATGGACTAGAGATGAAACTGATAGTTGTTTGGCCGGATACCGGATATCAGCCTATTATCTTGTTGCATGTCGCGACGAGTCTAGCGCCGGCTATCCGCGATCAGTACCCCTAGTATGAGTTTGTTAGTGTCCGATCTCGATCAAACGTATCCTCTCTTTTCATACATTACCCACTAGCGCCTCTAGCGTAAACTATCAGAAACAGCGGGCAATGTATGAAAAGAGACGATACGTTTGATCGTGCTCGAAAACTATCAAAACTCATAATAAGGGTTCAGATCAATTCGATCGGTTTCGCTAAGTTTTTACTAAAAGTTTTTGTTTAGATATTTATTATTTATGTATTTATTATTAGAGGTAATATCTGAGAAGAAAATTTTAGTTTTTTGGAAGGCTTTTTTGTAACTTTTTCGACTTTAAATAAAAGCCGTCATAATTATAAGCCATTTTATTGATAGTAGGAAATTGTCGTAGGTTTGGAAAACCCTGTATCCGGCCGGATATTGATATACTATCCGGCCGGATATTAAATTCAGGTCGGATAGGCCGGATACCGGATAGTTACCGGATATCCGTTTCATCTCCACTATGGACTAAAGTTAGTCATGTCACGGTTTAAAACTGATGCTGTCACTTTTGTTTGCTGAATGAAAGACAGAGTTAGCATCAGTTTAACCACGACTAAGGCTGTCTAGTCTTTGTAATAAGGACGCAGGAGTTCGAAACCATTAACCATGGAGACGCTGTAAACGCCGTAAGTAACTAAAACATGCATATGTAAACAAAGTTATCTAACTCAATAATATAAACATGTTTTTTATTAGTGCCCATATCCAGGGGTGGTTAAACGACATATGTTCAGATTGTTGCTATCTTGCAGGACGCGAACAGTAGGCATTATCAATAAAACGGTTCGTATGTCACAGTATGGTAGAATAGATACTAAGTCAATATTAGTATTTACATGCATTTGATATTATAGTTTATCTAAGCTGTTAGATAAATGTATTTGGCGTCGTATTGAGAGAACGCAGTTCGCCATTAATAGATTTCAAGGTAATTTTTTTATCCTCTATGTTAAGGTTTTTATTTTAAAAACTGCTAGTGTCACCATTTATCAATTAAATAAGTATTTACAGTAATTTGATCATAAAAACGCTGGTGAGACCTAACTGTTTGAAGACATTCATCCATTATAGTCCATAGTAGACGGCGGACTTTCTGTACGATCTAGTCCGCGATATGACTAAACACAGTCTTATTAGGTCGTAGACCCATGTAGGGTCGTCTGGGTAGGTACCACCGCCTTTCTTATTGCTGCCGTGAAGCAGTTCGCTGTGTTTATAATTGAAGGGAAAGGTAGCCAATGTAATTACTGGGCATAGAGGGCATATCATCTTAGTCCCGAGGATGGCAAACGCACTTGCGGTGTTAAGTGTTTAACACTTAATATTGCAAGTGTCTATAGGCGGCGGTGACCACTTAACATCAGGTGGGCCGCAAGCTTGTTTACCATCTCGTAACATAAAAAAAAATATGTTACATCGTAGTAAAACTGTGTTTAGTCGTATCGCGGACTAGCTCGCGCAGAAAGTCCGCCGTCTGCTATGGACCATAACGGATGACTGTCTACAAACATAGTCTCATTCGAGTTTTTGTGATCGTATTACTGTAAATATTTAATTGATGAATGCTAACACTGGCAGTTTTTATAATAAAGACCTTAACATAGACGACATTTTAAATTCTAATCTAAATTATAGTTTATATAAAGACTAGCTGTCCCGGCCATGCGTTGCTGTGGTAATTTCATACTACTGACCTATAACATTGTACCTGCAGTAAAAAAATATAACCACGATGGCGTCAAAATGAAAATTTAGAAGTATTTATGCTACTGTCACTGCTAGCATCCCTGATGACCTGATGAACTACGAAAAAATAACCCGGTCTATACCTACGTCACAAAATTAATATTTCCTCAAACTCCGCGTTCAGAACCTTTTACAACGATCCAACTTCCAGCAATATAAGTTTCATATCTAGTACGGCCATAAACCCATAAACACCCATACGTGCCCGGTGCCCATCGTGGTGATGGCGTCAAAATGAAAATTTAGAAGTATTTATGCTACTGTCACTGCTAGCATCCCTGATGACCTGATGAACTACGAAAAAATAACCCGGTCTATACCTACGTCACAAAATTAATATTTCCTCAAACTCCGCGTTCAGAACCTTTTACAACGATCCAACTTCCAGCAATATAAGTTTCATATCTAGTACGGCCATAAACCCATAAACACCCATACGTGCCCGAATAAACAAAAATCCTCTAAGCTAGAGGCTTTAGCTGCCGTAATACGATGATCATAAGAGCCGACACGTGGAAGCGTTTTTCCATTGTCGTCGACAATTCGGATATAGCATGGAAAAATTTTAAGTTAGTAAGCATGCAGCTTACATAATACCGTAAAAGCAAGTAACTCGATAATTGCCAATTTTGTAAAATTGCATACTCGTGTTCACTTATGTGCTGGTTTTAATAGACTTACACAGCATTCATTTATTATAGAGAAGATTCTAAAGGTTTGTTACTAACATGTAGCTTAGCTACATTAAAAGCTTGGTGAACGTAAGCATGAAATAATTCGTCGTCATCATCATCATCATCAACAGCTCATATAATGTCCCCACCTCGGGCTCGAGCCTACCCCACTTTACGGACGATTAGGCCTTAGTCAACCACGCTGGCCAAGTGCGGGTTGGTATTTCGTCAGCATAATCTAATCTAATTAGACCTTATTTAAAGTTTTCGGTTTATAAGTTTTCATTAAAACACTTAATTATTTCGTATGTCGTAGAATGTTATTATTATTATTTAGTTACAAAAATACATTCTTCATCATCATTTCAGCCGAGAGAGACGCCGCACCACAAGGATCTCCAAACCGGTCGGTCCTGCATCCAGCGGCTTACCGCGACCTTTACCAGATCGCCGGTCCACCTTGTGGGGGACCTACCAAAGTTGCGTTATTGAACATTGTTCATAAAAAACAACTTAATTTTTTAAAATGATTTTAATAGAGGCAAGGTTTTGCTGGCTAGTGACATAAAACCGCAGCTGTAAGTAGCCTGTTTGTAGTGTTTTGTTTTACTCGCTATTTTAATTCTAAATAGCTCTCTAGGGTAGAGTCAAATTTGGCAGCGTGCAAGTATCACCTTGCTAGGAGTAGTCTTAAGTTAAATCTTCAACTCCTCAGTAACTATGAATATTGTCTTTAATCTACCACTAAGCTTTCTACATAACAATGCAGATACAAATATGACCAATGGCTTAACACTAGGTGGTAGACCCATATGTAGGGTCGTCTGGGTAGGTACTGGTACGGTCGGTGTACTCGGTAAGGTCGGTGGTACCACCGCCTTTCATAATTCTGCCGTGAAGCAGTTCGCTGTTTCGGGTTGAAGGTAAAGGTAGCCAGTGTAATTACTGGGCATAGAAGACATATCAACTTAGTCCCCTTTACCCTTAATTTTGCAAGTGTCTATAGGCGACAGTAACCACTTAACACCAGGTGGGCCGCAAACTTGTTTGCCATATCGTAACATAGAAAAAGCCATCCTGAGGAAATAAAGGTGATTATATGATACGGACGAAACATCATGTAGGTACTTACAAAATGCACGTAAATAAAGTCACGCGTGTCTCCTATTAGGCTCAGCAGTGATCACTTATGTTCCCACTTGCTACGGTCCTTACATATTTCTTTAGCTTCATCTGCTCTCATCACAATTCTCATAATAATCACCTTCTTTTGGGATATTTTTTATTTGATCAACAAACGTTCGCCTAGTTCATTCCCGTCCCGAATCTCCACTTACTATCAATTCATATTATCCTTTTCGTAAATATACTTCCATTCACCCTTTCTACATTAGGTAACATGATCAAACCATTTGTACAAAATTGCAGAAAACAAAGGAGAAAATAGCTTTATATTGGAAATCGAAACTCCGTAACGCTCGTAATTAATCCAAAGAAATAAAGTAGGCACTAATAAGGTAATTTTTTCTTTAAACATTTTCACAACACCAATTTATGCCTACATACGTTTTAATTAAAAGCAACTTATAAATTGCTACAATTATGTTTAATAAATGTAAAAAAACTACAAGTATTATACGCTCATCGTTATTTCTTATGACAAGATTAAACTTGGTATGCAATAGAGAAAAACTCCAATGTATGGTTTTTCACTAAGCATATTTGCTTATGTCTCTGTAATTAAAACCGTATAAACTATTTTATGAGTTAGAAACTTTGAATGTAGATGATAAGCAGTTAAAGCAGACCACCCATCTGAATTTAACACAATTTTCTACGTTACAATGTAAAGTAGATAAAAATGTATGAAGTGAAAACTCTTGGTGCAATTATTCCAATTTTACGACCATATTAATTCATTGGAATGCGAATGGCGAGTAATTGAAATCTTTTTCGAGTAATTTACGATGCCTATTACCTTATAAAACGATGCTATTATATTTAGTTGGTTCATTTTTTACAATAATACAATGTGGTTTGAATATTGTGTGTTTGAAGCCAGCCTGGCTAGCTACCAGTGGAAAAATTACACTGAAAACAATCGACCGGCCCCAGGCGGGAATCGAATCCAGTATTCTCCGCAATCCGGGCGGCTGCGTTGACACTACGCTACCGGGGCACTGCTTTCGCCGTCGAAATTTGTCAGTGCTTGGTGCTTATGTTTTTATGGTAAACATTGTTTCATAAAATCTTTGAAATTTTCACTTCTAAGATCCGAACGAAATATTTTTGCGAACATTCCCGGATAATTTCCGGATTTATAACTCAAAAACTACTCGTCAGATGTCGATCAAATTTAAATGGGACCATAATGACAAGCATATGCTTCTAAAGATTGAAAGATTCTTCAAAATCAGTACACCCAGTAAAGAGTTCTGAGGTAACAAACAAAAAATACAGTCGCATTGAGACCCTTCTCCTTTTTTGAAGTCGGTTAAAAATACAATTTACCTCCAATAATTCAGTTGTGTTTATACAATTAGTATATCTGTAATATATTTTCTTAACCGTGTCGGAATGCAGACACCGTGTCGGAAGCAGTGGTAAACTATACCCAATAGGTGCGAGCTACCGTTAGCATACTCATAAAACATATCATGGTGGTCTGTGTATAATGGACACCGCATTAAATGTGACACGTTGAACTAACTGATGAGTCCTATTTGATTGATATAAAGGTCATATTCGTAAGAGAGATTATCTTTATTGTCATTCGACCTGCTTGGTCTATGGTATTTGCCGATATATTCTCTTCTTTATCTATCTCTTTGAGGAAAGGTTATTTTTTGTGATTTATTTACTCATAATATTCGTAAAATACCGTTAGTAGAATATTTAATTAAAATCTAAAAGGTTGGAACTAATCAAAATTATTACTTAGATACCTATTCAATAAGTATGAAAGAACCGGAATGAACTGGCAGGAGATCATCATCATCAACAGCTCATATAATAATATATACCACCTCGGGCTCGAGCCTACCCCACATTAGGAGCGATTAGGCCTTAGTCAACCACGCTGGCCAAGTGCGGGTTGGTCGACTTCACACACAACCTAAGAATTTCTTCATAGGTGTGTGCAGGTTTCCTTACGATGTTTTCCTTCACCGTTAAAGCGTCGATTAAACGTACCTACTTACATATGAATTCAAAATTTTAAAACACATTGGTACGTGGCGGGTGCCTCCCGGGTGGGAGACAACGCCCTTATAATATGCTTATATTTAATTTATAAATAAATATAACTTACAGTTTATTATCTATCTAATACTTAAACAAGTTACATTTAACGCTAGGTATATTTTATCACACTCATAAAGATAACTAAGTTATTGTTACTAGCTCATGTTACTTAGTTAAAAAGCAATTTAACGCGTCGTTAATTATTTGAAATTACACACCCATTTTAAGTTTCCGAGTAAGTTCCTTACAATTTAAAACAAACTTGTATACCTGCCTACATGGCAACTTTGGTCCTGTTGGGTTGTGATGGGTCGCCAACAATAATATTTTACAGATTAGAAAAACCAGAGAAAAATAATAATAAAACTTTTACCGATTTAATTCAAGTAAAGGTCATGGTCATATTTGACCTAGATTCTGGTAGTAGTGGGTAACACCAAATTAATTTCAATGATGGCCTTAATTATAGCCTATTTTTCAATCAATGGGAGAACACGTAAACAAATTAAGCGTTTTCTAGGTAAACTATAAACTCTGTGAATAGACCCCTATTTTATTTCTGTACGCCATGGATATTGGTTTATTTCTTATTAAATCTAATATAAAGGATGATATGGTTTTTATATTTACTTCACTTTCTCGCTAATCAATCAATCACCCATAAAATAATAAGACACAATATTATACACTCATATATTTTCTTTACCGTAATTTACTTACAATTCCCACAGTATTGCGACACATATTAAAAACTTGACATAGGTACGTAGGTACTCTTAGTTCATCCAGAACATTGTCATTTCTGTACACCGTGGCTATGGTTCTCATACTTTGATAGGCACATGTTGGTTTTACTTCCTTATTTAGCCAGTAGGTACACTTAATTAATGGTTGGTAATGTAAGTTTTTAGTGCAAAGAACGTTATACGATTAGCGCCCCTAGCAGAAAGAAGCACAAATAATGTTTCCTATACAAATTGAGCTCACAACTCGACTAAAATAATTATGTATTTTTTTGTTTTATACACAAAAACATACACTAAGAGAACAGAGTTTTCCTATTGCTAGACGAATGCGAAAAGTGTTACCAAAAAGCTACACACGCAATTATTTATTTTTTTAAACATAAAGAATAGATACTTACTATAATGTGTTGTTAACACATTAATCTTATTTCAACTGCTGCTAATACATTAATATTAATTCCGTAAGAGTATTTTTTTTAGTTGCTTGGCAATTAGAAGGGCCACGACCATTTCTGCCAATATCAAGTGATGGAAAAGACACTCGTCATCTGTGGTTTGATCGGTAAGTTTTCCGCGCCGCAATGTAAATAACTCTTATAGCACCATCTTTTTACCTGTAAAAGGACGGAACAAAAGCGTTGTATCCGTAAGAGTAGTTAGGTACCGTTATTGAACAACGGGACGAACATCATACCTATGTTTGACAGGTATAGGAAAAGTCTTTATTAGGAAAATAAAAGTTTTGTTTTTACTATTTTCCTCGCAAATTTTCCCTATTTTCTCAACGTTTATACTTCTTTTAGACTTCCACAAATATTTTAAAAGAAAATTAGACATATCCGTCCAACCGTTCTCGAGTTTTAGCGAGACAGCAGCCATGTGATGTCAGCAGAGTAGAATAGCATCACCCCATATCCTCCAACCGGTGTCGTAGAAGGCGACTTGGATCAGCAAAGGGGTATTGATTACCTTATACTCCGTCCACTAATCCGCATTGGGCAAGCGTGGTGGACTACTGCCTAAGCCTCCCTCGATGAGAAGGAGAGGCCTTGTGTCCCAGCAGTGGGAATTATAAAGGCTGTTATGATGAACGAATAGCAATTCATTTGTTTAAAGATTTTTAGATGTGTCGTTTTTGCACCATCCTAGGAGAACACAACTGAAAAATAACTCTACTACACCCATTACCAAGATACTAAGCATCCCATAGTCTACACAAAGCAACGCACTCCCGAGCTGATCAAATAAATCTTCTATCTAACCCTCTAATGGCCGGTCTCGCTTGCATTAGCAAAAATAATGCATCGGGTCGCATCGACCCCCGCTTTTATAAATCAATCAAATGCTCCCCTTTCGCTACTCCAAATTTATTGGCTTGAGTTGGTTTAATAGATTAAACTGATTTTTCTATTAGTAACATAGTGCCTTGTTGTAAATTTCAAAGGGTATTAGTAACTAGAACTGTAATTATGTTAGTAAGGACGTTCACAAAGTCTCTTTCAACAGTATTCCTGCAAATGTTGTGACTTCGAACGATAAAGATAAGATTCTAAAAGGTTATTAATATTCAGCAATTGTGCTATTGGTTTCAGATTATTATTGGAACCGTCAAGCCCCATGCCACTTCTGCTACTTGGTGAGTCATCTCTTACCAGCCTATCAAAATTCCAGAATGTAAAGTAGGTATGGAAGATATTAGAGCAAATTAGTAGACCTTTATCTTTTAGAAACCTAAGTAGGTAATTAGGTTTCTACAAGATAAAGGTATTTTAGAAGTTATTTTTTTTATTATAAATATCCCTTTCATTCGGGTAACATAGATCACGGATTAATCTCAAGACTGGATCACCACAAGACTTTTTTCTAGTCTTAAGTTTTAAAATTTTATAAATCTTCAAAAAATTAACAAAAGATAAGGTTTAAAATTTTATTTATAAAACTAACATTGAATTGCTGATCGATTGTTCTTCTTAATTTACTTATTTTGCTTTCGTAAGCTTTATGCAGGAATCCTAAAAAAACTTTTACAAATTTTCAAAAAAATATTTATGTGTAAAAAGTGTATTTAAAAAAAATACAAAAGTAGGTTAGATTTGTTAACTGTTTGCATCTTCTCCATTACCTACACTAATTTAATTTTTTTTATAAAGTAGTGTTAGTTATTTCAATGTTTACTTATAAAGGAAAATAAAATTTATATTTGATTAAAATGCTATCTTAACTAGGGAAGTAGGTACTTCATACTATTTTGCTTCTTTTTAAGTTCTAATAGTCTGTCACCCATTATGTCTATTTCGTAGTTCTTATAAGAAATTTGTAAAAAAAAAGTTTAGGTACTCCTGCAATAAATTCAAGGAGTAAATGACTTCTTAAAAATTTATATACAGGAATATAATTATTTCACAAAAAAAAATACTAAATATCATTTACCTTCGTGTACCTACCTGGCTTATTATTTTTAAAGTTAACCCTTCCCTGTCACAGGATGACAGGACGACACATTATTATTATTGACATATTCACACTAGCAATTTCCTAACGTCTTCATATATTTTTTATTAGATTTATAAACATACACTTTTTTACCATTGCTTATTTTTTCATATTAGTGTGCGAAAAATCGCAGAAATAATTAAGAGTGAAGTTTCATAGTTCAAAATTGTTAAATCATGTTTACACTTAAGTTAGTAAGTCTTTGTTTTATACAGGTAGGTATTCTATACTTATATAAAATTAATACTTAGAAAGACAGTACTCACTGGGCATCATTTCCACGTGCGATGAGGTGTCCATGATGTTGTGATGATGCATCATCTCGGGTGGGGACTGCACGAGTCCACCACCGCCTCCGCTGGCCATCACCATCACTGCCGCCGTGTCTTCACCAATGATCACTCTATGACTCTACCCTAACGCCTCTAAGCTACTTTGACTATTTACCCCCTTAACTATGCTATAGATTGTAGCTATACCTATGTATACGCGCCTAGGTGCTTTTACAAGTAAACAAAGGTACTTTTTACGAGACACTAAAAGGTTTAACACTATAATAGTTATCACAAACGGAATACACCAAAATTTATTACTAAAAGATACCACTAAATATATCTGTCCTTAGGCACTTCGACATTATTTGCTTAAAAGTCTGATGAGCGTCACGCGCGTCCTCTCGCGGCAGAGGCCAAGCCCACACTGCCGTATAATATCTATAATTCTATGGATCGACGCAAAAGCGCATGAGTGGACCGGCCCTCCTTCCGATTGGTCGGAATTTAGAACGCCTTTTAAAAACGGCTCCTCCTATTGGCCAGCAGCTTTCTATTTTCCCGCCCCAACTCACGGCTCCCTTACAAAATGGCTCCCCCTATAGCCTTTTGATGCTTTTTTGAACATTTTCTTCGGTAAAAAATAATCCGGTTCGAATATAATGAGCATGATTTATGGTTTTGATCCGCGGGCTCCTTTTTCTGGGTTTATTTTTTTAATCTCGCCATGTTAATCTTTCATGTTTTAGGTGGTTTGTTTTTGATTAATCGGCGTTGTAGGTAGGTAGGTATGTGTTTGATCGGCCGAGAGAGACTCTTGTTTCATGCTGTATTGATGCGGATTGGGTGCGCAGTGAATTCATTGCGGAGTCGTTTGTATTTTAAACATTTTGACGCTATGTTTTCGGTGGTAAAATAAATTTAGGAATTTATCTCTAGCGCGTTCGCATTAGCAGGGTTAAGTCGAAATTTTCACTGTGCGTGAAATATTGTTTATTTATTCTTACAGATTCAATAACAAATTTCTTTTATCGTTTAGAATATTGACATAACATAGTATGCAATATATTATTACAAAATAAATTCTCAAGGAAGGTTGGTGTCATCAATTTCTGATCCAAACCTATACCAGCTAGGTATGGGTTTGGATCAGAAAGTACGTCGATAGCAAGACATACCTACTACACCGACCCCAAATAAATAGGTAGCGGGGTAGGAAAAATAGAAGAGTAGGCAAATAACTAGTTGGTAGGTAATACTTGAGCATTTTTATTAATATTTACGCGTTTGTAAACACAAAAATAAAATTATTCTATAAAATTATAATTACTTATTATAAATCTAGCTGTCACGTTAACGGCTATAGCTTTGAATAAAAAGCTAACTAATATGTGCTTCTTTAAGCTTTACGCCGCTTAACATCACCGGCTTGGTAGAGTTCTCAGTAACGTTGCTTACACTAAGCCACCTCGGCTCGTATCCTGGTTGGGAGAAATGTTTGTGTGTTGTATGAGACGAACATTTATTCACGAGTCATGGTTATGCATTATCTTTAAGTATTAATTTTAGTTTATTTTTATTTATGTCCTAAGGTTTTCTGGAAGATATTGCTCGGAGCGATAAAACCGTCCATTATATGAGTACAATCATTGATGACTGACTGTCTATTTAAAGTGTAGGTACTCATTGTTGTGAGAGCCTTATATGAAAATGAAAATAAAAAAGCTCTTTATTTAAATGGACTTTGCTAAGTACTTTTAAATCGTCAAATATAATAAAATAAAATAAATAAATTATTAAACTAAAAATAATGACATTATAAACGTTAGCTAGGTACGTTTTCGGTGCTAAAATAGGTTTTGGAATTTACAGCGCGTTTGCATTAGCAGGGTTAAGTCACGGTAATATATTACCGTGGTTAAGTCGAGATTTTCACTGTGCGTGAAATAGGTATTGTTTATTTATTTTTACAGAAACAGTGTCGAATTAGGTATAAAGGTTGTTATGATGACTTTGTAACATGTACCTCGGTAGGTACCTAATTACTTTCATTGATACACATACCTACTGAGCTAGGTGGTAGGTACTTATATTATGTGGTACTTATATAGGTGGTACTATACGGCTCGAGCCTACCCCACATTAGGGGCGATTAGGCCATAGTCAACCACGCTGGCCAAGTGCGGGTTGGTCGACTTCACACACAACCTAAGAATTTCTTCATGGGTGTGTGCAGGTTTCTCCACGATATTTTCCTTCACCGTAAAAGTGTCGTTTAAACGTAGGTACTGTGGCGGAGTCGATACTCCTTCGCCACTGGCACGTTGTTTGCCGATTTATAATGAATAAATCGCAGATATTTGATTTGCGAACGCGATCCGCGGGGTGACGTCAGAGAATAGGAGTTGTCAGATTCACATTAGATGCACGACCGCCGCGCTGTACCATTGTATTTATTTGAGATTCACTATAAAAGAATATAAGTCTGAAAGTATCCAAGTATTTAATTTGTTGAGCTACGCCCTAGACGATCCCGGCGGTCGTCACAGTACCTACATATGAATTCAAAATTTGAAAACACATTAGTACGTGACGGGGTTCGAACTGGTGCCTCCCGGGCTTCTGCCGATTTTTTTTTATTCAAACATACCTATTTATTTTAAGTACTGCACTTCTTTCTTTTCTTTATATAAACTTTAATTTGCCAAATCTCATACCTAGTATGTACCCCGTGTGTGGTATAAAGTGATATCTTTAAAAAGAGGTGTATAGGTAGAAGATACCCTGACGACCGGTTGCACTAAAAGTTATAAGTAGGTATTTTTTATTAGGCTATTATGAAAAAAGATAAAAATATGTATGGCGTCGCGCCCATTGCCTTAGTAGCTACATTTTCGCGCGCTCGGGACGCTTGCTATAATAACAGCCTGACAATTTCGTAAAATTCGATATTACCTATATTTAAAAATGGAACAACCCATTCCATTGAATAAATTATAAAACTTAAAACTTGGTGCAACTGGCCAATAGTTTCTTATAATCGAAGTAAAAGTCATTAATTTATTCTTAATTGGCTGTCGCCAACAACGTGTGAGGTTACAGCACGTAAAAAACAAAAGAGCTTTGGCGCCAAATGTTCAAACGTCATTACGTGCAATAGATAAAACGGCGCACAGATAAAGCTATCACGACAGATGTGGAGATTGGACAAAAAAGGTTTTAAGAGTCTTAGCTCCCAGTAATAAGGTAGGATGTCATTTGGCGACGGAGATAACAAGAAAAGAGGTGTAGGAAGGAAGTTTTAAAAAGTTCACGCAGATGTAGTAGATTTCGAAAAAATCCGAATAAGCGCCGCTTTTTTGCATAGGTACATTTTTTTTAGATTTTTACAACACACACCTATTTTTAGCTTTAACATTCGGCCTGATTAAGTCTTTCAAACTAAGTTTTTTTTACCTTGAGTGACAGAAAAGGTACTGACGTCGTATTGTCGAAAAGGTATTACGTACCTACAGGCTACCACAAACTTTCAAAATTCCTCATACATTTTGAGAGGTTTTCAAAAGCCTGACCCGCTGTGCTTACCAAGGAGACCGGCTTATTTGATTTTAAATAAACTAGTTATTACCTACCTATACCGATTTTTCTCGAGTGCATTATTCGAAAAACTTTTAGATTAAAATATTTTTATACCTAACTAAATGTAGGTAACACAAATTAACAATAATTTTGTCTATTATTATTATACATTATATTGTATTGTTTAAATTACCTTTATTAACCAAACAACTCACCTATAGCCATCGCATCTTAAACACAAACAATCTGCCAGTGAATTAGCCGCAATCAATAAGACGGTGACGTCACGTCCGGCCGTCCAGTCCGGTCAGCGGCTTCCGGCCGTTTCCGGCTCCACCACCCTCTTCCGTTTCCGTTTCGTCTGAGAGCTGCCAATTTGGCGGTAGATGTGAATTAATTTCTCCTCTTTATTGCGAGCTTTGAATAAGCTAAGTATTTATTGTCGAAACGATGTGACTGGGGCGCAAATATTTTAAAACTAAAATTAGCCGAATCGGTCAAGCTATTCTCGAGTTTTAGCAAGACTGACGAACAGCAATTCAATGATAAGGATTTCTCTGAGTAGACGTTGGCATTTCTTTAGGTACTCGACCAGTAGCAATCACATTCTTTTCTGTGTAGTTATTTAGAATTCTAAATCTTTTAAAATTCCATGGTAAGCCAAGTTCTACTCGGAGGAACCTCTATTCTGAATTTGAATTGTTGTTCGTTAGTCTTCCTGAAACTCGAGAACAGCTTGACCCTATCTGAATATGAATTGCTGTTCATTAGTGTTGCTAAAACTCGAGAACAGCTTGACTGATTTGGCTAATTTTGGTTTTAAAATATTTATGGAAGTCCAGGGAAAGTTTAAATAAAAGAAAATATGGGAAAATTGCGAGGAAAATAGTAAAAACAACATTTGAATTTTCCCATTAAATGTATAAATAAATTGCTGTTACGCTGTGCAAAACTTGTGAAATGGCTTGTTACAATGGGACTCCATTTCGAATATACAGAATATGGCGAGGGTGTAACTATATATTTCTATGCCACGAAAGAATTGTTAGTGCGTAAAGCAAAGTATATTAAATTCGTATAAAAACATCAGGCTACAGCTAATAAAACCGGTAGCCTGGCAGGCGACAAAGTGTGACGAGGCGACAAACATTGTTGTGACGCGCGACCAAAAGACGCATCGTCCGCGCAACCTTTTGTCGGGGGGCTAATCTCTTAATAATACAGGCTTATTATATACAGGGTGCTGGGATTGCGTCACACAGATGCCGACAGTGACGCTGCGGTGTATTGTAGGAGAGGTGAGTGGTCAAGCGTGAGCTTGTTATAAGGAGGTGGGGTTTTTGAGTTTCAATCTTAAATTTTCAAATTATCAATACTTATTAGGTAAGATAGATAATACTGACATTAATAGCGAACATTTTTTTTTATATTACGAGATGGCAAACAAGCTTGCGGCCCATCTGCTGTGACCTAAGTGGTCATTGACGCCTATATAAACACTTGCAATATTAAGGGTAAGTCACTTAACACTGCAAGGCGTTGCCATCCTGGGCACTAAGATGATATGCCTTCCATGCCCAGTTATTACACTGGCTACCTTTCCCTTTAAACCTAAACACAGCGAACTGCTTCACAGCAAAAATAAGAAAGGGACGTCTTCTTGGACTTCAGCAGTGCATTTGATTCTGTAGACCATAAGGATTAAGGCTTAGTACTCTTCGCTTGGTTAACATCTCAGTCGCAGTTTCACAGTGGTTTAGGTCTTAGGTACTTCTTTCTCTTGTTTGGTAGTCAGCAGCATCAAATTGGATGATTTTTATTTTACCTGGTAAAAGGTGTACCTCAAGGTAGTGCGCTATTTCCGCTACTGGTTGAGGTTTTTAATATAAACATAACAACATTTCTGCCGCTATCACCACTCATTATGTCTTTACGCTGATGGTCTTAAATACCTAAGGATTTGCTTTGGGTTAAATCAAGTCTCTTTATCACCCAACAAAGCGCTCACATTAATGTCTCGCACGCGCTATATTTTCATTTGGACACGTTGGTAGTAAAAGATTGTGATGAGCAGTAAACTAAATGTCTACTCCTCATCATGGACTGTGTTATAAGTCATGGTTATCGTATAGATATCAATAAGTTAGCAAGACATACTGTCATCATCATCAACAGCTCATATAATATCCCTAACGACGGGCTCGAACCTACCCCACGTTAGGGGCGATTAGGCCTTAGTCAACCACGCTGGCCAAGTGCGGGTTGGTCGACTTAACACATAACCTAATGCTGGGGCCGCACTTGCGCCTATCGTCACGAAGCTTCGTGCTAGGACACGATACACGCAGATGTGACCGGCCGTTATCGGCTATCGTCACGAATATTCGGGTTGCTTGTGCGTTATCGGCCGGGAGGCGGTACGTCAGGGTTTTAGCGCGCTAACCTATCGCGCTGCGTGGTCAGACATGCGTTGTTCATTTCGAAGGTTGTTCTCCATTAGTTCAGACGCGTACGGGTGACTAAGTATACGATACAGCTGAGTTATTTTTTATAATAAATGCATTACGTAATTATTAGCACACAATTTAGAAGTAAAGAAAGTGATTATGCATAGTTAAACGCAAAGAAGGATAATAATACTACGCAATTTACACGTCTGGAAATGATTTCGGCCATCTTGGATTATTGCACGATAGTTCGTGCAAATAAAGAAATGCCACATGCTTTATCGCGATAACTTTGCTCGGGCCGCACTTGTATCGTACGAAGTATCGCCACGCATTACTTCGGGACGATAGGCGCAAGTGCGGCCCCAGCATTAGAATTTCTTCATAGGTGTGTGCAGGTTTTCTTACGATGTTTTCCTTCACCGTAAAAACGTCGATTAAACCGTACATCAAAATTTAAAATCACATTGGTACGTGGCGGGATTCGCACTGGTACCTCCCGGGTGGAAGACAACGCTCTTACGCACTACGCCACCGACGCCTTCAAGACACTTCCGAGACATACTTTACCGACCACAAATAAATAGGGAGTAAGCTAGAAGAAAGAAGAATGTACTCCTAGTATTATTATCTGTGTTAATACTAAAACTCAAATGTTGCCAAAGGAACCCTAACAGCAAAAAGGCTCAAGGGATTAAAACTTTTTTTTTATTGAATCTGGGTGAGTTTTAACACTACGGTTGGCGCCAATAGATGTCGCTACAGCATATCTTCGATCGTGATCTATTGATATCGAACGCAAAAAAAAATCTTTAGAAAATGCTTTTGTTTCGCTAAAGTGACGGAACGTTTTATTTTCAAATTTGGAACAGGGAGGGTGTTTATTTTAAGCCATTTCTATTATTTTCTAGTTATGACATAACTTTAGACCTAGACAAGTACTTAGATACGATAGTAACGCGGTCTGTCTGTATGTTACGCAATCACGCCTAAACTACTGAACCGTTTTAAATGAAATTTGGTACAAAGATAGTCTAGAGTCTAAAAAAGGACATAGGTTACTTTTTAACGCGGAAAAAGGGTTCTAAGGGGTTGAAATAGGGATGAAATTTTATATGGAAATTACGTCATTTTTAAAGCAAGAAGCTTGAAACTTATCTTTTAGCCTTTTGATTAGCTATATAAATGAATTTATATAGTATAGATACGACATTCAAAGTTTGTAAAATTTTTACCCTAAAAGGGGTAACAAATCGGGTATGATAAGTGATTGTATGTAAAGTTTGTTACTCTCACGCAAAACTACTGAACGGATTTTCATGAAACTTTACAGATATAAGCTCTTACATCAGAATAACATATAGGCTATAATTTTACCGACATAAACGCGAACGAAGCCACTGGCGACCACTAGTATTTGATAAATTCAAACTAAATAAACCTACGCACATAGTTTTTATATGCCCGAGTTTCGTAGAGATCCTATTTCGTAAAAGTACAAACCTTTTTTTAAATCCATTATAAACATTAAGGTCTGAACACACGAGCCGTATTACACGCCGACCGCGTTGATGCGATTACGTAAATAAATACATTCTGCTACAAAAAATCTGTTTGTACGAGAGGTGGCTACTTTCGGCCATTTTGCGCCAGTCTTTGTGTGAAACGTATTGTTGCTTGTAAATATTTTCACTGCCTTTTCGGTTCACGGCTTTGTCCAGCGTTTTGTGTTTGACGTTACGAAGTGTATAATGGTAAGAAATACGCGAACTAAGAAATTTGGCAATTCATTTCTTTATCATACAATCAAGATTTGGAACTCACTGCCAGCATAGGTGTTCCCTGCTTTTTACAATCCTGGGTCATTCAAAAGAGTCGTGAAGAAGCATCTTGCAGGTCGGCAAGGCGAGGGTGGCTAGCGCGGCAGTTTATCTCTCGCTGCTATCTTCACATTTGGACTCCATTTCTGCTTACCATCAGGTGGAATGGAGTCATTTGCTTGACCTTTTTAACAAAGTCGGATATTAATTAGGTTTCCATCAATAAGAAGATGTGTAATTTGTTAACCTTTTTGTAAATTGGTTAAAATATAGAGATGACTGTTGAAGAGGTCGAAAAAATTACGCCATCTGGTAGCTTTCATCAAATCGCTGTCTTATCGTTTGGACGTATATCCCACCATACATACATTGTGTTTTTTTGTAGAACAATTGGATTATTTATCTTGCGTATGCCTACAAAAATAGACTGCATTGCATATGTCTATCTTTTAAGGATAGTTTACTATACCCTTTTTAATATTTATAAAAATCGATACTAGATAAGTATGTGAAATTTTAAAAGCTATTTACACTTACATTTGTTCTTATCAAATTAAATACCCGTGCGAAGCCAGGCCTGCTCGCTAGTTTGAGTATAAAAACTGGTGTCCAGTGACATTTCTTTTGTCACACTCAGTCGTAATTCTCGCGACAGAGCTGCGTCCGTCGGCTCCGCTCTTCGGGTGACTGATGCTGCTAATCCGGTTAGTGTGAACGCTGCTTTACTTCACGGTGACGTAAACACGTTGATGACAAATGCGATAGCTGAGGCTCTTGGTTCTTAGGCTCACCGTATGAACACAGCCTAAAAGAAATAACTCTCATAGCATAATCATTCTGATAATAAGTTTAGATAATGTATTTGTAGGTAGAGTCATTTTTAAGCAAGTTCAAAAAAGGAAGGAGGTGGAACTGTCGAGCTAATGATTTGACGATGTATATTTATTTATTTAAAGATTTTATTGCACAAAATAACGTACAAAAGCGGACTTAATCCTAAACAGCATTCTCTACCAGTCAACCATTAAGGTGTGAGAGAGAGAGTGTAGAGGGCAGGATATTTCACTTAAATGTGAGGAATATTATATAAATATCGAGGATAATATATTTCATACTTAAATACCAATACAAATCCATATATCATACAAATACCTGCATTATTTGTATATATACATACACACATACATAAATAATATAATACATATTATCTATACATCTGTATCTATACATATAAATAAAATTGGAGTGTCTGTTTGTAATATTGAAATAACCGTTTTTTACTACATGCATATGAATATATATAAGGTACATACACCAAAATAACATTTTTTACAATTTTTGTCTGTCTGTCTGTTTGTTCCGGCTAATCTCTGAAACGGCTTGACCGATTTTGACGGGACTTTTTTGGTAGGTAGCTGGTGTAATAAGGAGTAACTTAGGATACTTTTTTTTCTTTAGATAAATTCTACGCAGATGAAGTCGCGGGCACAGCTAGTATATATTATATAATACATAAATGTAAAACTAAATATTCTTTCATGTCAGAAAGCAAGTTTGATGTCGTTTTTAAATAGTGATAACGTGCTAACCTCTTAAAGGTGACCTTATTACGAGCACTCTGTATACGCTGTGGTAGTGCATTATAAAGACGAATAGCGGTAAGGGTGAGAGACTTGGAGACGAAGCTAGTGTGGTGTGCCTACCGGTGTTTGAAACCTGGGGGTATTATTGGAGCGAAGACTACGTTCATGAGATGTTATGGTTCTTCAAGGATTTTTTTTCCAGTAAGTATTTAATATTCGACTAAAGAGCATTCGATTACAACTACGGATAACATATCAAACATTAGTATTGTGGCTAGTTGACAGTAATTATAATTATCTGCAATGAAAAATTACTGACCAACATTTTCCATAGAAGTCCAGTCAACGGCCCACATTCGCTATCTCCCTTGTATTTCCAGTGAACAAATTCGATATAGGAATTAAATAGCGCGCGTTAATGTACCCGCGGCTTTTAACGCAGTTTACTCAGCCCGATATGATCACAGAATTATGATAAGCGATAAGCTATCTGTATTAACACGCTCGGGATATTTTACGCATAAATGTTACGCTTTCACATTGTGTCCATTTTTTATTTAATTACAATGTAACTTGTTGTTGTAATTAATGTAGACAACGGTCTTACGAGACATTAATTGGATACTATATTTTGACACGACTTTCTTAACAAAATACTTAATGCAATGTGGAGGTGGCATAAATTTGTGATGTGACGGCTAATCGAGAAAAAATAATTAAAGACATCACCGATTCCAAACAGATAATATACCTCAATATAACAGTTATTATTTATTTAAAAGATGTTTTTGACAAAATCAATGAATATTCGCTATAATTATGTAGCAGACAAACCTTCATCTTTCATTTCTAATATTTCATTTGTACAAAAACATTTAAAACTAGCTGACCCGGCGAAGTTCGTACCGCCTAACAGTCGATTCTTTAATATATTTTTTTAATGCTTATTCTGCTATTGTAGACCCGGTGTCCCGAATAGCAGAAAAAAGAAAGTTAATAAGTCAACAATTACATTATGTAAGTCCAAAGTAACCAGGTATATAATCTAAGAAAGTAACAGAACCGATGTCGATTTTTTTCAAGACGGCGTCTGAAAATGTGACGATTTTTTTTAACATTTATACATCAATAAAGAAGTTTCACTTCAAAAACAATTTTCTTTCTATGGAAAATGCAAAAGTACCTTCCGAGTATCTTACTTGCCTTCTCCCTCTCTCTACATTCATATGAAAGGGATAGACAACAATATCTCGGTCCAATAATCGACATTACAGCTCTATAAAGCCAGTACAAAATGGAAACCAAATCGGCCCATAAATTGAGCCGAGTCTACACTGATAACGCTGTGTTTACAAAACGCTCGAGCGGTATCGCTGTGCGCGCTGGCATTATCATTGATCACCGTGTGCACGCTCCCTTATCTGGGCGATAGAATGCTATGTTCATTACTTATAAGGGTCTTAGTGGGAATGCGTTGGACAAATTCCTTTAGATACTATTTTTTTAATGCGCCACTTATAATCATGTTAAAAGTCATAGCACACTTATCAAATCAAACTTGCTCATGTTAGAAAGAGCACAACGAGCTATCTTAAAAGCAAGCACCTTCCGTCCAATTCACTTCCCAACAGCCCAACTCCTCTCATAATGTGGTGTGCTCTCTGTGCGTCAGTTATTCATCTTACAAACAATGATTAAAAAGCACTGTCTAACTCCTTATGACCCCGCAATCCTTGACCAGCAAAAGACGAACAGACATAGTCTGCTCTACTGAACTGTTCCGTACACTCTCATATGTTTTTTTTTCTGTACAATAAGTTAAATTATAATTTATCTTTTTACCCTATGAGTCAAGCAGAATGTAAATAATAAAGTGGCTAATAGCTAAAACATACGATGATACAGAGAAATTAGGTAATTAAATATTTTATAAACAGTATCAAATAAAATATTCTTATTTCTTCTAGTAAGCTGTGGAGTTTCTTTCGCCATTTCTTCTCCATCTCAGCATAATAATAATTATTTCGTCCCGAAATGGTGGTAGGGGTTTTGACGATTTAAAAGTACTTAGCAAAGTCCATAATTGGATTTTTCATTTTCATTTAATTGTTATTGCACATACTATTAGGTAAAATAATAGATACCTAAGACACAAGTAAACACTTTTACTTAGTTTAGGTGTCAAATTAATTAAAAAACTCTTCGACAACAATTTTTATTATGTAATCCTCATACTTAGCATTAATTCATGATTATCTTCCGTATAACTATAATTTTGAATTAAGAATTTGCCTTCGCGTTCATCACACAAACATTTGCCCCTACCAAGATTTGCACCCGCACCACTTGAAGTGTAGGCAACATTTCTAACCACTCCACCACCACGGTGTCATCATCATCATCAACAGCTCATTAATGTCCCCACCGAGGGGCTCGAGCCTACCCCACATTAGGGGCAATTAGGTATTAGTCAACTACGCTGGCCAAGTACGGGTTGGTCGACGTCACACACAACCTAAGAATTTCTTCATAGGTGTGTGCAGGTTTCCTAACGATGTTTTCCTTCACCGTAAAAGCGTCGATTAAACGTACATATGAATTCAAAATTTGCAAACACATTGGTACGTGGCGGGGATCGAACCAGTGCCTCCCGGGTAGGAGACGACGCTTACGCCACCACGGTGTAAGATCCGGCAATATGTCATCTCACCACACACCCGTAACCAGGTTCTTTGAGAATACTGTTGCCTATATTGACAGATAGAATATGCCATACTCGCCGAGGGAGTAACCCCTTGAGTAAACTTCTTTTCGTAGTGCTCGGGAACATCTAAGGATCGGTAATTAGAAGACACGGCTGTGAGAATCTTATTCGAACTCAAGTAGCGACATAAGCCAGATCTAATAAGAACAAAAGCTCGTCTGTCTGTCTGTCGTCGAGTGCGTGTGATCGGCGGGGTTTTATTGAAACTTGTGGCTTATATTGAGATGCTTTAATACCGACTTCAAATGGTCCCATGAAAAATTTCATGAATCGGTTAGTAGCGTTAAAAACGCTACTGAACCGATTCATGAAATTCATTCAATTCATGTAATTTTGCAAATATGCAGTCGCAATATAGATTTTTTCTACTTTTCCAACTTTACGCGTCGATATCTTCGAAAGTTGTTAACCAAATTAGATTATTCTTTCTTTGTCTTACAGACCAAAACCCGGGATGGTTTTCTAGATTTTACTCTATTAAGAATTACTGTAGTAGGTATTTAATGATTCTGAAAAATATCTTAATTTTTAACCGACTTCAAACAAAAAAAGGAGGAGGTTCTCTATTCGACTGTATGTTTTTTTTTTTGTATGTATGTTCCGCGATTACTCCGCCAATAATGAATCGATTTTGATGATTCTTTTTTCGTTAGGAAGGTCATACTTCAAAGGTGGTCCCGTATAAATTATACTGAAAATGGTTCAGTACTTTTTTGTTGAAATGATAATTTCATTGGGAATGAAACAATAATATCGTCCACGAACACAAAAAAATTGTAAATTTTTTTTTTGAACTTGCTTTTACCTAATATGCAATAGTGAAATTTTGGTTAGTAGGTCCAATAGTCAACACATAAACTATGACAAATTATTTAATGAACTTAAGTTAAATAACTAGTTTCTCTTCAAGTTTCATTAACATACCATTAAAACTATACCATTCATTCTGAATGAATGGTAGGCATTTGTAATGAGCTATAGGTCTGAGACGTGATATTATTTGTTAACCGACTTTAAAAAAAGAGGAAGTTCTCTATCCGACTGTTTTTTTTTGTGTTTGTTACCTGATACTCCGTCAATTATGAGTATTACGACTCGATTTTAGTGATTCTTTATTTAGCTACGTCAAAATCAGAGATGGCCCGTATAAATTGTATCGATATAAATTCGACCTTTATGAACAGAACATTATTAACAAAAAATAAATTGTTTACGTTTCCGTTAAGTTTTAATGAGCGCCTATCCATTTATCCAGTAGGGCTATCTATTTTCAATAAAATATACTTAACTAGCGACCCGCCCCGGCTTCGCACGGGTGCAATGCTTATGTGAATATGCATGTATTATACATATAAACCTTCCTTAAGAATCACTCTATCTATTAAAAAAACCGCATCAAAATCCGTTGCGTAGTTTTAAAGATCTAAGTATACATAGGGACAGACAGACGGCGGATAGCGACTTTGTTTTATACTATGTAGTGATTTCCACTAAAAATAATAAAATAAAATATTTTTAGCAAAAAAATAGGAAAACCGACTTCAATGCGTACAAATTTAAACTAAAAAGTAAGAAATAAATAATATTTTTATGAAGTAGAGGAAAAGAGCGTCATAGAAAACCAAGGAAAGTATTGATACACATTTATAATTCTTTATTTATAATTCATACTTCGATATATTTGGAGTCGGTGCCAGCCTAAGCAAAATAAACTTACCTAATAGATACGAACTTGATTAATCCATTAGCCATATAATAATGAATGCATAATAAAGATGAGAAATGATCCGCCGCTCCGTGAAGTTCGAAAATTGCAAACACTATCCTCCTTGGCTAGCTGGCACCGGCTCCAAATATATCGGAGTATGAATTATAAATAAAGAATTATAAATGTGTATCAATACTTTCCTTGGTTTTCTATGACGCTTTTTTCCACTACTTCATAAAAATATTATTTATTTCTTACTTTTTAGTTTAAATTTGTACGCATTGAAGTCGGTTTTCCTATTTTTTTGCTAAAAATATTTTATAATCTCTACAATAGTATAAAATGAAGTTGCTCTTTCTGTAAGTGCGCTTAGAACTTTTAACTACGCAACGAATTTTAATGTAGTTTTCAGCAATAGAAGTATTCGTATTCGTGGCAATTTACTTCGATGATTTGCTTCATACATATCAAATAGGACGCAAAGGGTTGTATTGAACGGCACAGAGTCTGAGCTTTGTCGTATATCTTCTGGAGTGCCACAGGGATCTATTCTCGGTCCTCTTTTGTTTTTGATCTATGTTAATGACATTAATGACTGTTTCATACACTCAAAGTTCTTGATGTACGCTGATGATTTAAAAATCTTTAAGGATGTAACTAGCCTTGATGACTGTCGATTACTTCAATCTGATCTTGATAGGCTTAATTATTATTGCAATATAAATAAAATAAGCCTAAGTATAGCAAAATGTAATTTCATCAGCTTTTCTAAAAAAAAATACTGATAGATTACAATTATAGTATAAACAATGACAACTTGACCAGAGTTACATCCATCCGTGATCTTGGGATACATTTGGACTCTAAACTACATATGGATACTCATATTGATACTATTACTAATAAAGCCTACAAAATGTACGGTTTTGTTATGAGATCAGCCACTGACTTTCGTCGTCCTTCAACTTTCCTTCACTTATACGGTTCACTTGTCAGGTCTCAGTTGGAGTATGCAGTACAAATTTGGAATCCCTTCTATGCAAAGTACATAAATATTATTGAGCGCGTGCAACGTAAATTTCTACGATCAATGCAATATAAATGTTTTCGCTCGTATTTGCCTTACAACCAACTGTGTCAAAAAAATAAACTGCTTACTCTCGAGTCTAGACGTCAGCTTCATTCTATGATGTTCTTATTTAAACTTCTCAATCATGGCATTGACTGTACTGAACTCTTAAACCAAATAAGTTATACTGTACCAAGGAATAGTAGTAACAGAAGCTCACGCAAAAGCCGTACTTTCTATATTAAAACGCACATAACGAATGCTGGTGAACGTGCACCTTTATCTAGATTACTGACTATTTTCAATTGTGACTTCAATGATCTGGACGTTTTTGCAATGAATGACAACGAATTTAAAAAGTTAATGTTAGAAATCCTTTGGCAAAAAGATATACGCAATTAACTAATGTTTTCTTCTTCTTCTTCGTTTCTGTTTTTATAATGTAAGTATTTTTTTTTTTTAATATTGTTTTCAACTAATAAAATCTTGAAAATGTAAATTGTTAGCGCCCTAAAACAAAATAATTTGTATGTAGTAATAAGTGGATAACGGTGTGGGTTACACATTCACACTATCATTGTACATGTACTTTATTACTTGTAACAAATATTTAATGTGTAACTGTTTGTTATTCCAAAAATAAATAAATAAATAAGAAGAAGGTTAATGTGTATAATGCATGCATAACAGTAGAGAAAACCCAAGAAATTCCGCACGAAGCCGTGGTGGGTCGCTAGTCATTGATAACTTTGAGTTGTAAAAACGATAAATAGAGCTTATTGACATTTGAAACTGTTCAGAGGCCTTAGTATGAGTTTTGATAGTTTTCGAGCTCGATCAAACGTATCGTCTTTCTTCATACATTGGCCACTGTTTCTGATAGTTTACGCTAGGGGCGCTAGTGGGTAATGTATGAAAAGAGACGATACGTTTGATCGAGCTCGAAAACTAACAAACTCGTACTAAGGCCTCAGATCGTATTTGGTCGAGCTCGCGCCAAACTTGTAAGTTCGCTCTGAACACGAGGCGATTACCTAAACAGTACGAAATTGAACTTTGTTGGCAGGTGATATGGTTGTGCGAACGAAGCGGAAACTTCAGAGCGAATACAAGAGAGCTATACAAGGTGTTGTCTGCTGCGATATATCTGATGGCTACTTACTACCTTCGGTCGGGTGCTCTTCCTCGTCTAATTTTGAGGCACTTCATTGCCCATACTGCCACTGTGGCTTTATGCGTAACCATTTAGGGTTCCGTAGCCAAAGGGTAAAACGGGACCCTATTAAAACTATTACTAAGACTCCGCTGTCCGTCCGTCCTCGTCCATCTTCTATTTACCGATTGCTTAGTTAGTTTGAAAATTTCAACTGTCTAACTCTCATGAACCGTGATAGTTAGACAGTTGAAATTTTCACAGATGATGTATTTCTGTTGCCGTTTTAACATACTAATAAACAGAATAAAATAAATATTTAAAGGGGCTCCCATTAAACAAACGTGATTTTTTTTTGCTTGTGTTTTGATATTGATACAGCAACAGGTAGACGCTTGAAATGTTTACAGAATATTGAGTTAATATATATTCACTTTAAAAATAAATAATTAAATTAAAATAAAACAAACCTCCCATCCAACAGACATGATTTCTTTGCCGTTTTTTTTTATAGAAAATAGTACGGAAACTCGTCTCGAATCCGATTCGCACTTGACCGGTTTTTTTTGGTGGCAAAAAAGCATACAGTCCGCTTGATGGTAAGGGGTCACTTGCAATACCAGAGGCATTGCGTCAGACGTGCATTGCCGACATAACAGAAACTTTTTCACGCCTTTCTTGAAGTAACTCATATTTTATTCCTTAGGGAAAATCTAAAGATCCGCGCAACCCCTTTGGTATGTATTATAATTCCTCTACAAAAAAAACCCCAGTGCCTCAAAATCCCAATTAGTCAAAAAGGCTGTGTCTGTTATATTTTTAATAGTGGCACGGCTTATCTCGGAACGGACAGTGAGGTCCTAAAATTTATATCCGTGATAAGTGAGACGCCGGGCGGAATGCGTCTCGCCTGCTTATGTTCGAAAACAAGAGGTAATCCTTAATGTGTTTAGTCTCCAATAAACACGGCTGGGGTTTAACCGACTTCTAAATAGGGAGTTAGTTGATTCCATTGTTTTATTAGGGCGATTGCCACTTCGCTACTGAATTTCGAAATGATGTTAGTTCTAAACTTTACGACTGCGATGTATACGTCAGTCTGAAAGCTGAAAGTGGAAGTACACGGTAGCGAAATACGAAATTTTAAGGTACACGCCTTACCCTTTCTAAGTCATCAGTAGTTTGAATAATTCGTTGGTTTTCAATCATAAGTCGAAGTTAATAAGGTTCAAGATATGGATACCTTGTCTTTAAAAGGTCTTAATAAAGTTTGCGGTTCACTTGAAAAAACGGAGGCTCTGGTTTTAGAGAATACACAATATGAATAATAATATTATTTAAGGCTTTTGAATTGGTGTCCTAATGGTGGTATATAGGTAGCTAGCCAGACTTTTAAAAAGTTACAAGAACTTACTGCGAGGCGCCTTATTCATTTACTGGTTGTATGATTTGGCTTTTTTAGTTGACATTACAAATCATTTGAACGTCTTGAACACACGGCTTCATGACAAAATCAACTGATATCCCAGCTCTTCGCTCATGTATCATCCTTTCAATGCAAGCTGACACTTTTCAGATCGCAATTGAATTCTGGAAATTGCAATCATTTTCCGAATTATAAGAAAATGGCTGAATAATTCAACAAAACTGCGATTAATTTCAGTTATGTTGAAAAGCTAGATATTTTGATTCAATCTTTTCAAGACAGATTTTCGGAGTTTAAAAAAGTTGAAACCTCTGTTGGACATATTCTGCAACCATTTCACGATTTCAGTTAAAAATGCGCCAGAGACAATGCAGTTAGAAATTATCGACATTCAAAACGACCAAGATTTACGCAACAAATTCAACGAAGGAGACTTGCTGAACTTTTACCGCTGCATTGATAAAAATATGCAAAGAGTTGCGCATAAACGCTCTGAAATGTGCCAGCTTATTTGGTTCTACCTATATATGTGAACAAACTTTTTCAATACTAAATAATAATAAAACAAAAAATCGAAACCGCCTTGCAAATGAAAGTTTGGAAGCAGTTTTACGTGTTGCTACAAGTAAATTTGAGCCAAATATAAAAAATATTGTAAGCACTATGCAGTGCCACGCTTCAAATTAAAAAATTCTTTTTCAATTTTAATAAATTATTATCAATTCTTTATTGTCTTTAATTACCTATACTTCTGGCGGCCCGCCATCAGTTTATGATTTGCGCGAGTGGCCAATAGTCTTAATAAGTCTGTGCATCCCTGATTTACAAGGATACATCTCGCATAATCAATTAACTCAATTTAAACAGTGTTTATCTACCAAACCACAGATAAACTAGTGTTACTCAAGTCCTAAATACTTCGGCATTTCCGGTCCCAAAAATACCGACAGGCGATTTTTTTTTCACGATTTTGTTAAAAAAAACCTGTCGCGTCGTCTGACGCGTGTCGTAAAGATTTATCTGAGTAGATAGCTGAGGCAAAAAAATTACAACTTTTGCCAAATTAACTAAGTTCCGGGTGTGGGTAACGAGATACCTGCAAGTAAAGTTTTAAGAACTTTCAAATGAATGTAATGAATTAACTCAAGATAAATTAAATTTGATTTATGCTACAAAATAGATGTTCGTTATTTGATATAGTAATATTAGTGAATTGGCCGTGTGATGCCGGCAGAGTAGAATAGCATCACCCCATATCCTCCAATGGGTGTCGTAGAAGGCGACTGATGGATCAGCAAAGGGGTATTGATCACCTTACACTCCGTTCACCAATACGCATTGGGCAAGCGTAGTGGACTACTGCCTAAACCTCCTTCGATGACAAAGAGAGGCCTTGTCCCAGCAGTGGGTCGAATTATAAAGGCTGTTATGATGATTAGTGAAACTTTTTATTACAGCCCTATTGTTTATAAAAAGGTCGTGCCAATTCCACCTAATGGTAAGCAGAAGTGGAGTCCAAATGCGAAGATATCAGCGAGAGTTAAACCGACGCGATAGCCTTGCATCTGTAAGGTGCTTCTTCACGCCTCTTTTGAATGAGGCAGGATTGCAAGGAGGAGGAAACACGTGTGCTGGCAGTCAATTTCGTTTCTTAATTGTGCGACAAAGAAATGAGTTGCCAAATTTCTTAGTTCGCGTTGGAATGGTAGCCACAGTTTGTCGGTGACACCGTGAGCCAGCACGCATAGTCCTTAAAAGGAAGATTGGGGGTCAGGAAAAAATGCTCCTCAGAGCATTCGCCGTGGTACAGACGGTAGATGTACCTAGTTCTTAAAGTAGTGACACTCCACACTAAAGCACATACATATCCACTATAAGGCCCGTATTACATAATGATACTCAGAAGTCAAACATGTCTTGAGAATCGTCTGTCTCTTTCTATGACGCACAAAGTGATAGACTCAAAACACGTGTTGAGAGACTCCATTTTTAACTCTCAAGCGTACAATTTTTGTTACTTCAGTTACATTTTCACTTGACATTGGCAATATGCGTACGTTATAATAAGTATCGCGACGCCATTAATCTATACATCTATACATATAAATAAAATTGGAGTGTCTGTTTGTAATATTGAAATAACCGTTTTTTACTACATGCATATGAATATATATAAGGTAGTACATACATCAAAATAAATTTTTTTGCAATTTTTGTCTGTCTGTTTGTCTGTTTGTTCCGGCTAATCTCTGAAACGGCTGGACCGATTTTAACGGGACTTTTTTGGCAGGTAGCTGGTGTAATAACAAGTAACTTAGGCTACTTTTTTTTTCTTTTTGGAAATTCTACGCGGACCAAGTCACGGGCACAGCTAGTTAAGAATAGAATTGAATAAATCATGGCAGCAATCAGCAGGCAAAATCATCTAGTTTATGTTATACTCAGAACTTGCATACAAGTTACCAACTCATGTTAATAGTGATTCATAACATATTCCATCATATTTAGCCAACCTTCAAAGTGTAATTATAACAAATGATTCACTAAAACCACCCGGTCATAGCACATGCGAGATCGGTAAAAAACGCACTATGATTTTATAAATTGATATAAATTATGCTGCAACGGATTTCTGCTGGTCATTCCGTGATCGGAGTTTAAAACAAGTTTACGTTCCAAAACAGTTCTTATCGCGAGAGCTTAAAAGTTATATTTTGTTAAGTTTTCCCTGTACTGGTGGCAGCATATCAAACTTGACATTCTGTCTTTAACTTACCGCTTCGTAAAACAAAGTTTTTTTTGGTAAGTAACCGAATTTGAAAGCGAAATGAAAGTTAGTACGGCGTGCACCGTTTGCATATAAACTGAGAAAACATTTTACTACCCCTAATTCTTCATCCGATCTCTAAGATATTCTAGAATGTTTTTAATATTTTGTAGTCTGTACGTATACTATTTTTCTAAATAACAATACAATACATTACAAATATTCTTTATTGCACACTTAACACAGCATTACAAAACAAATTTACACACAGGACAGTACAATAGGCGGCCTTATTGCTAAGCAGCAATCTCTTCCAGGCAACCTGCAGTAAAGAAAATAGGGTGTGATATCTATAAAGACGGGTGCTAGAAGGAGAACTTAATAATAATATTTAAATACAAAATTAAATATTAGAATAATATTAATAAACTTTGAATGTATGGTGAATTTTGAAAAACGCAATGTATAGACATAGTTGTTTTTCTTTTTATTATCTATATATATCAAGATGAATACTGACTGACTGACTGATTGACTGATATATCAACGCACAGCCCAAACCCCTGGGTCTAGAGATTCCAAATTTGGTACGTAGGTTCCTTATGAAGTCGAGGGGTGCACTAAGAAAGGATTTTTAGAAATTCACCCTCTAAGGTGGTGAAAAGATGTATTTTAAGATTTTTGGAAATTCAATCTCTAAGGGGGTAAAATAGGGGATGAAAGTTTGAATGGAAACCCGTAATTTTTTTTAGTAAAATCCATGAAAATTTGTAGGTACCTATATGGCGCTTAGGTTAGAAGAAATAATAAGAAAATTTAAATGCGCCCGAAGTAACTATTCTACGCGGACGAAGTCGCGGGCATAAACTAGTTTTATCATAAAGATTGGATAAGAAATAGTAGGTAAGTTAAACCGTTACCTCTGTTTGTATGGAGACGTCCGTTAAATAAATAAATACTACTATCCTACTTTTATAATCCTATCGTCAGAATGTGTCGTACTTATAACGATTTGCGCCGCGAGGGCAAGGATGTGGATATATTTGATATTAAGTTTACAAAAAAATATTTTGGTGGTTGGTATTTTATAATTTTGTATATAAGATACATACATATTTATGTATCTTATAATTGTTGTTTTAATTGTGATAGGATTTAGTTTTAGTTTAAGTTATTTCAATTTGTTTTGTTTCGTTCAGCTCCAGTGGCGTAGCGTGGGTATCGGCCGCCCGGGGCGGAAGATAATTTTGCCGCCCCCTTATTTAGGTATTTCAATTCAATGTATACTATGCATTACACACTAAGAAATTCAAAAAATATAGATGCTTTGTACTCGCTCGAAAATGGCAATGACAAAGTCGGGCAATTGCCGGATTTACATTCAGTTTGGAACTAATTAATGAAAAAAGAATCGGGAACGCTCTCGGCTCTTATTTCGGCTGGTCAACTGCACTTCATTGTAACGCTTTAAGTAGGTAATCGCCCGAAAAAAGGCCTTCCTATGTTGTTAAAAAGTGTACAAATAAGGTACATTATCACTGTTAGAGACATGAAAAGGTGTCATTTACACTGTTAGAGACATGAAAAAGTGAACATTTTTCTTATCAAAACAATTTCATATGGAACATTTTTTTTTTGGGTTTACAAACGCGTAAATATTTTTAACACTAGAAACTCCTCCGCCTGTCCGAAAAAAGGGCAGGTCGATATTTTCAGAGTATTTTTCCAGTGTCAAAAATATTTAAGTACGCGTTTGTAAACGCAAAAAATTATTCCATACTATAAGGTAGTTTTATTATGGAATAATTTTTATTTTTGCGTTTACAAACGCGTAAATATTAATACTAGAAAAATGCACTGAAAAAAAATCGGCTTGCCTCAGGCGGGACTTTTTTTCAGTGCATTTTTCTAGGTACCTAGTTTCATCTTAACTGGACGTCAAAAATTTCGTTCGGATCTTAGAAGTGCTAGATCTTAGAATTTCAATGATTTGATGAAAAAATGTTTACCATAAAAACATAAATACCAAGTACTGATAAATTTCGACGGCGTAAGCAGTGCCCTGGTAGCGTACCTACCTAGTGGTTAACTCAGCCACCCGGATTGCGGAGGATGCTGGGTTCGATTCCCGCCTGGGACAGGTCGATTTTTTCAGTGAATTTTTCTTGTCTTAAAAACAATTTTAATTTCATTTTGTTATTCAATTTGACTGTCATTGACAAAAAGTGCGCGTATGTATATCCTCTGTTATTGGTATCGGTGCGCGCTCTCGCCAATGAGCGCTAAGCATCTATCAATACGTTACTCATGGGGTATATACATTTATTTCTACGGGTTTGCCTAATCATTGAGTGATCTATGCATAAACCTTTCTTTGAATAGTCAAAGTCATTATCGCTGATTATTAGTCATAAACAATTTATTTATTTATTTATTTATTAAGGTACACCAACAGCATAACATGTACTTACTTTCTAATATTAAATTATTAACTGAATGTTTAGTTCTTACATGAATGCCTATAATAGGTATACACAACATTTATTATAACTATTATATGCTTTTTACAATAAGAAAATGGTAATACATAACTATGTTACAGGGACGAAGAATAGAATATAAACATACATTAATTACCTCCCTGCACATCCAATGTGTTTCAGCAGTTTCCTCCGAAAAGACTTGTAGTTGTCATTAAATATATCGATATCAGATGTATTCGTGTTAGTATTATTGTACCTGATGCATATTCTAGAGATCGGTTGGTGCAATCCAAGATTAGTTCTACTCCGTGGTACATGAAACAGTTTTGGACATCGGTGACGCGGATATCTATATGGAACATTAAGAGATATTTTGTTTATCAGATGATTACATTCAATCAAACCGTTCACCAATTTAAAAAGAAAGAGCAGATCCGAAATAGAGCGGCGATCATGTAAGCTTTTCAAGTTGAAAAATTTAAGTCGTTCATCATACGGTTGACGGTGTGATATGCCAGGAGAAACAAAAGCTAAATGCCTTGTAAAGGCGCGTTGCAAAGACTCAATGCGCTGCGACTGTAGACTGTATACAGGGTTCCAAGCGACACTAGCATACTCCAACCTACTACGAACCAACGAATTATAAAGCGTTAGCCTAGTCTGAGTATTTTTGAAATTACGAGTGTTTCGTTTTAGAAATCCAAGAAGTTGAGCTGATTTTTTAACGATGAATTCGACATGTGCAGTGAATTTAACTTTGGTATCCAGTACAACGCCAAGGTCACGGATTTCATCAACCTTCCCCAGAGGCACACTGTTCAGGACATAATGGGTTACAAGAGGATAACGTTTTCTTGTATAACTGATGTGGAAGCATTTACTAGCATTAAGGATCATGTCGTTTTGTTTACACCACGAATCCAAATTCACAAGGTCCTCTTGAAGAAGATCTGCATCAGACTGATATTGCACTATTTTGTACATTTTCAGATCGTCAGCAAATAAACAGAATTTGCTGTGTCTTATGTGTGAGGTTATATCATTAATGAATAGTAAAAATAGGATAGGTCCTAAATGGGAACCCTGCGGAACACCAGACAGAGCGCAATAAGATCTGGATTCATGCCCCTTGATAACAACAGTTTGAGGTCGCCTGTGTAAATAGGACTCAAACCAGCTAAGCAGCGGTGATCCCAAACCACTCAAACTAAGCTTTGATAGCAAAATTTGATGATTGACCCGGTCAAAAGCACTGCTAAAATCTGTATAGAGTGTATCCACTTGCAGTCCCTTGTCGACCTCAAGTGCCACTGAAGATAAGAATGAGGCAAGGTTTGTCTCTACTGACCGACCACGTCTAAAACCGTGCTGGAAGTCAGAAATGCATCCATCCAAATGTGTGTACAGTAAGGGGTATATAAGGGATTCAAACACTTTTGCGAGACAGGAAAGAATGGATATAGGTCGATAATTTGTGATGTCACTTTCATCACCCTTCTTGAAAATCGGCACAATCCTGGTTGCTTTCCACTCCTCTGGAAATTGCCCAGTAGTTACAGAGCGATTGAAAATTGTTGACAGTGGCAAAGTAAGTGCCGATGCACATCGCTTGACAAAAAGAGGAGGTATGTTATCAGGACCCGGTCCCTTGGCTGAATCAATTGCCCTTAGCTTTTTTAGAACATCTCGCTCACAGAACTTAATACTTGTTAAATTAGAACTACTAAGTGCACTATCACTTGCGACAGAAACATCATTTGCGACAGAAACATTACCACTCGTGTAAATGGATGAGAAGTGACTGGCAAAGAGGTTTGCAATGCTTTCCCCTGTAGAGGCGCAAACTCCATTGAGTGACATTTGTGCTGGTATTTCGGATCTACCTCCTCGTTTATCCTTAATATAACGCCAGAATAGCTTCGGGTTTTCACGAATGCTTGATTCTGTTTTTTTTATATATTCATCATTGCAATTTTTAAACAGCTTGTGAGAACGCTCGCGCAACAATTGGTATTCAAATTTATCGCGCGGGTTTCTAAATTTGATGTACCTATTACGAATCTTATCCTTTTCTTTGATTAATTTAATTAATTTTACGTTAAACCATGGTGGATACTTTGAAGATCGGGGTTTACGCTTGGGTACATTTAGTTCAATTGATTTATTGAGAACGCGATAAAATGCTGAAACCATTAGATTTACATCACTGATACCCTCAAAAGTCGCTCTCCAATCAGTCTTAAGTAATTCAGATAGTATTACAGAATAGTCAGCTTTGTAAAAATTAAAATCGCTACATGGCTTTGAGAGAAGAGCAGCATTGCGGGCACTTCCAGATGGGATGCTTAAAACCAAATTGGGATGGTGGGGATCCAATCTAGTTAACAAGTCTGTGGGTTTGGAGACATTTGCTTCATTTACATTACTTATGACCAAGTCTAGAAATCTGCCTTCTGCATTAGGTATGTTATTATATTGATACAGAGAATTAAGTGCCATAAAATCAACAAGAGCATAACCCAAATTTTTATTATAATTTGTTGGTAACATATACGTACTATCACTCTGAGAACACCAGTTGATAAAATTAAGGTTGAAATCACCCAGAATAATAATATTATCAGTCTGATTCATAACCAAATCTACATTGTCCAGAAAATGTTGCTGGGTTTCCAGTGTAACCGGTGGGGGCAAATAGACTGCACATAAGGTAAAAGTTTTAGGCGCACCATTAACCTTTAGCAAGCACAAAATCTAAGCACAAAATATTCCTCGTAAACACAAACAAAATAAACTACGGGGAATCGCCGCAAGTCAGAATAGACGGTGTTGCCAGCAGTTGCTACAAAATATCATTCAAACTCGTCACAGAATAACTAATGAAAAATTCCATTCTCTTTTCAATTGTTCCGAATTTGTAGTAGCAAAAAAATTTGAAATGGTTTCAATTTTTTTTAAATTATTGTGAAATTTTGCCGCCCCCTCAAATGTGCCGCCCGGGGCGGACCGCCCCCCCTGCCCCCCCTACGCTACGCCACTGTTCAGCTCAATAGGTCAAGTCTAGAAATAATTATCAGTATATTTTAATGTTGTAAATGAAATTGACAGTAATCTGTTAGTGTACCAAATATAAATAAATAAATAAATCCCCTTCAAGAAAATGTGACGTGAAATGTAATCCAGTCTCAACTTACATGAATTTTCTAAAGTTCTCGTACTCTTAATTTTTTTACGATAGCAGTAGATGGAATTAGTCTGTTGATTGATTGATTGAATTTTTGAAGTGCAAAAGTTGTTCTATAAATATAAATTACTAGCGCTCCGTCCGCGACTTCGTCCGCGTGGAGTTGTTTATAAACAAATATAGCTTAAAGTCTTCCTCGATAAATGTACTATCGAACAAAAAATGAATTTGTCAATTTGAATCAGTACTTCCTGAGATTAGCGCGTTTGAGATCTAGAATGTTTAGTTGACAAAACAAACTCTTCAGGTTTATGATATTGGTATACTTACTCATAGCTTACTTTACTGTGGAAAATGTTAGACATGACATTCGAAAACATTGAATTTTGTTTTAATTTGATTTGGCATTATCTATTATATAAAAGGCAAACTCCTGACTCACTGTCTGACTGATCAACGACCAGCCCATACCCTTGGACCTAGATAGCTCAAATTTTGCACAGAGGTTCCTTTTATGACGAAGGCAAGTAATTTCAAAATTTAATTTAATTTCAAAATAAATTAAAAATAGGGGATGACAGTTTGTATAGAAAATCCATACAAATTGGTACATGGCTTTTCCGTTAAAAAATAAAAATGCTATATTTTAGGATTTCTCGAAATTCAACTCCTAAAAGGGATGAAATAGAGATGAAAGTTTGTATGAGAAATCCGTCATTTTTATAGTAAAATCCATACAAATCGGCTATAAATTAAGAATGATGTATGTTACGATTTTTCGAATTCCAACCCCACAGGGACGAAGTCTAGTGACTTCGATAATTTATTTATAAATATGAATGACTGCACTTAAATTTTTCAACTTTCTACTTGATTATCTACTTACCTGAAATAATTTATGACTTATGCATTTAATTATTATTGTCAACCATTATCTTGATTTATTAAACTAGAACAATTTTCTTTTACACAAAAAGAAAATAATAGATTAATCGTATTTATATAATTAATTGACAAAAACCATAATTTTCATATTTTTCGCTTTTAGTGTTGCGATGATTTTTGGTATTTTGAGATAAAAAATAAGAAATTTTCCTTAACAGCCCATTGAGGGCAACATTGAATAGATACATACATTATCGTTTATTTCACATCAACTTTGACAGGCATTATTAGAAACACCCCCAACTAAAACCCCTTTGCATACACCTTTATATTATTAAACAATTTAATAATTTTAAAAAGTACAACACTACCTATTCAAAAGGCACAATGAGCGCATATTTTGCGAATTATAATATTATAATATTGAGCATTGTATAATTAATATTCATGCGCATTGAAAATGTACTTCTTTCATACGTCAGTCAGGACGCCCTTGCCGAGGGAACAAAATTATAGTCTGACTAATTATGTTGATCGTTTTGCTAGCAAGTGTAATATTCGTCAAGTATTACGGTTAATCGCGATATTAAGAATGTGCGTGTGGTGTGAGAGGGAGAATAGAATAGAATAGAAATAAACTTTATTGCACATCGACATAAAAATAGTACATTTTTATAACATTTTAAGTGTAATGCACAATGGGCGCTAATGGGAGCTAAGTTCTTAAAGGTAATAATATTTCTACGAAATCAAGGAAGAATTTAGGAAATCATTTTGAAAAGTTCATGGTGTCAAAACGTTAAAACCAAATCGTTAACGTCCCATTCCGATATGTTTTGATACTTAAACGCTGTCAAGCTATTGTCGAAATTTATGAAAAACTGATAAATTTAACATTTAATCAATACGTTGCTGAAATCCTCTAATGTAAGAGTGAGATCATTAGTAGACAATTAAGTAATTGTTCTGATTCTGGGTCTATTTACCATTGTTTGTGTTTTGAGTACCACTGTGAAATTTTTATGCGTGCATTTTTTATGCGTCCTTTGAAAAATGTATTTTCTTAAAAACCCCGATGACACTGTAATAGTCACTGCAACCACTGGCAACAATCACTCAAAAGAAATCACCACGTTAGCGCGAACAAAGAATTATAGTCGCGGACAAATACTAAAACAATACAAGTATCAAGAGCAAAGCGTCGCCTGTACGGCTTATTCACACATATGGACGGGCAAGTGTCGCCGCGCACGGCTCATTGGGCGCATTGTGTGCACTCCGCTTAATTAATATTCGCTATACAACGTTAATACTGCGAATTGTTATGAAAAACGTTAATTAAATTGAGTTGATCATATCAACACTTAAGTCATTACGATTTATTTATTTAAAGCGATTCTTGTCCTTCATTAATCACCTGATGGTAAGTGACCATGATGCTGAAGATGCAATCAAGCTTCACCTGGATCCATCCACCCATCAACCACAAGGGACTGCATATCTTATCATTAGTTGTCGGAACACAATAATGATGTTAACATTATACAGAGCGACGCGCGCGCCCTTCGCAAGTAAACAATGAAGCTCCGTATATTTTTCATTATTAAAATTAATTAAGTCGTGGTTTCCTAGTAAAAACAGTATACTTCGAATAAACGTGAAGTGGAATATCTGTGTAAATGTTATATTAAGATAAAACAAAGGAATAATCTATAAAATAGTGAAATAAAATTGACACGAGCAAAGTGAAAGTTATAAACAACATCTGTGTAAAGTGATGATTTAAATAAAATGAAGTAAAACGGTAGTGACTTACAAGTTATTAGCATAAACTATTATATTCCTATGAACTAAATGTGAATAAGAAGAAAGTACACGTAAAAAACGAACAACTGTTAACATTTATTATTTTATGGGTACCCTGCGGCATAAGTAAAAAACACATTCCTAGCTTGTTTGGAACCGCTAATTCGTCACAGTACTACATCTCAAAGTTGGTTGAGTGGCGTTGCTTACGGACTGACATATTCAAGGGACGGGGTTCAAATTCGGCCAAAATAGATATTATTTTTTGTTTTTAATTTTCTCGAAATTTATTCTTTTATTTTGGAACAATTTATCATGGTTAATAACTGTTCGAAGTGTAAGAAAATAATTTCTGGACATCAATGGCTATCTTGTACAGATTGCAAGAAAACTTTTGATATTGAATGTGCAAATATTACATTTCAAAGATATAGAATTATGACACCGGGAAAGAAAGTGACCTGGAAATGCACAAATTGTGTCGCTAAGGGTAAAATAAAGGGTAAAAGTAATTCCCCTTTTACGTCGAAAGAATTACAATCAAAAAGCAGCTTGTGTACCACTAAATTATCTCAACAAGAATCCTCAAGCTTACGTAACCAAGACCTGTCTAACTTATCAGAAAATCAAACGCCCCAGAATGATTATAGAGTTAATATAGAAGTAAACAACTCATTTGGGTCTCTAACATTAGAAGATGGAATAAGTCACTCATCCCTTATATTTGACGAATGTGTGGATACATTAAGTAGAAGCTGTCCTGAAGTGAGCTCACCAACATACGGAAAATTAGAAGAACAATCGGCTGAAATTAAAGAACTAAAAAGAAAACTATTAATAGCTGATGAGGAAATAGCGACACTTCTCTCGGAAAATTTTAAGCTAAAGGATCAAATTGCTAAATACGAAAGAAGAGTGGTTCATTTAAAAGATATATGTACATCGTCACCAAGGAATACAGTTAGTAAAAACGTAAGAGATAGCCTTAACAAAACAAAATTAAATGTATCTCAATTAAAAGCATCAGGTGGGGACGAAAACATAAATTTAGTACGAGGCACACGACGTAAAATCAATATAAACATAAAAGACCAAGAAACAGAAAGTAACGAAACATTAAAGGTGACAAATACTGAGCCTATGATAACGCAGAACTCTGAAGAACTGAAAAAGAAAGAATTCTTAACAAATACAAGAAAAGGACAATTTACTGACACTAAATCAAGAAAGAATAGAGTTGTAATTTTAGCAGATCAAAATGGAAGAGGCGTGCGTCAAATTCTTCAAAATTTATTAGGTTCTAGTTATAAAGTATTTTGCTATTTTAAACCAGGCGCTAAACTTAAAGATGTTCTAGGTTCTTGCAAAAATGAATTAAATGACTTATCAAAAAGTGACTATGTAATACTGATAGGATTTTCTAATGATAATAATCCGTTTACAGTTCAAACTGGTCTAGAAAATTGGATAAAGACCTTGAGTAATACTAATATTGTTGTATGTGAAAATTACTATAGTAAATACCTATGTGTTAAAGTGCTGAACAATAAAATAAAATTATTGTGCGATAAATATAACTATACTAATTATGTCAGCTTAGATTATGTTGGATCTTTAAATGAACGTAAGTACTTTACTCTGAATTTATGCCGATATATGTTGAGAGAAATATTAAGAATACACTATGGATTTATGTATGCATGTCATCACGAGAGAAAAAATCAATTATTGCAAATAGAATTGGTTAGTGAAGGTACACAAACATATAGTTGCTCAACGTTGAACAATCATAAGCTGAATGAATGCAAAGAGGACGATTTTTTTCGTCTATAATAAATTAATATTACTGCATCAGAATATTAGTGGACTGTTAAATAAATCTGACCTCTTAACTGTTTGGCTCGAGGAATTTGAGGACAATAGGGAGCGAATTGACATCCTATGTTTTACTGAACATAATATGATCTCGGACGATATAAAATTTTTAAATATTCCAAACTTTCAGCTGGCGGCACATTTTTCTAGAATAGTGCGAAAAGGAGGTTCTTGCATATTAGTTAGAAATCATTTGAAGTTCGAGGTGCTTACTTTTATTGAAAAATATAACGTTCCCAATTTTATAGAATGCTCTGCAATAGAACTAGTAGAGCATGGAATAATAATATTATGTATATACAGAGTTCCAACGAATAACAATCTTCTGACAGCGTTTCAAAGGTTTTTTGACATTATTAATGATATTTTATATGGTTTAACAAATAGAAATAATAATAAGAGTATAATTTTATGTGGTGATTTTAATATTGACCTTCTGAAAAAATGTAAAGTGACTTCTAACTTTAAGGATTTAATTATGAGCTTTAATCTTAAGTTTTCCATTGCGGAACCCACTCGCCCAAAAAGTAAAACATGCTTAGATAATATAATTCATAATATAAGAGGCGGTAAGGGCAAGGTTTTTGAATTGTCTGTCTCAGATCATACATCACAACTATTCAGTTGCCCGGTAAAGAAAACTTGCCCGTTCGATTATTGGTATGTATTGCGACGTGATTACAGCACGGATAATTTGATAAAGTTTAAATCGAATCTGCAAAATCTTGGCTTTAATGAGGTATACACAAGTGAAAGTCCAAATGAAGCCTATGATAAATTTATAGAATTATTTTTATTAATATATAATTTATGTTTTCCAATAATAAAACAGAAAATCAAAACGAAGGTGAAACCAAAATGGGTGTCTCGAGGGATAAAGCTAATCAATAAACGGAAAAATGCTTTACTTTGGAAATACCGACTGACTAAAAATCAATTAGATAAAAATAAATTCCAAGACTATGCTTTGAGATACAGAAAAATTATAAAATTAACCCAGAAAAGCCAAAATAGTTATTATGTACAAAACTCATTAAATAAATCAAAGGCTACATGGAATGTTATAAATCAAATTAAACAACAGATCCCTAAAGAAAATATCAGTCATATTTTGCAAAATAACATAAAAATTACAAGTCCCACAAAAATTGCTCAGTGCTTTAACGATTACTACACTAATGAAATTAAACCATTAGGCAAAAATATTAATAACAGTCCTTATAATATACAAAGGTGCTCTAAATCCCTGTTCATGAAACCAGCAAGTACAAGTGAAATTGGTGAAATAATACAAAACCTTAAAAATACAAATAGCACTGGGTATGATGAAATTATTACAAGAGTGGTAAAATACGTGTCTGATATAATTGCTCCTATCCTATGTTACATATTGAATTTGTGCATAGAATATGGGGAGTTTCCTAATAAACTTAAAACAACGATTATCAAACCAATGTACAAAAAAGATGATAAACATTGCCTAAAAAATTACAGACCAGTAGCTTTAATCCCCATTTTTTCGAAAGTGTTTGAGAAAGTTATTGCAAGTAGAATTTCTAATTACTTTGAAATCAATAAGTTATTTTGTAAACAACAAAAAGGTTTTCGGAAGAACAAATCGATTGATTTAGCAATTTATGATTTTTTGAAAATAGTACATGAGAGAATGGATAAAAGACAGTCAATATTTGCTATATACATGGATCTCACTAAGGCATTTGATTATGTGGAACATGGTACATTATTAAAAAAATTGGAGCTTTATGGGGTTAGAGGTAACGTACTAAACTTATTAGAGTCATATCTAAGTGACAGAAATCAAAAAACTTGTATATCGAGAGTATGTCGTAAAACCAAAATACAAACTTTGCATGAATCAGATACATCAATGCCATGTTGCGGTGTACCACAGGGCAGTGTTTTAGGACCGCTGCTATTTCTCATTTATATCAATGATTTTCCAAAGGCAATTAATAATCCAATGATACTGTTCGCAGATGACAGCACTATCCTGTGTTACAGTGAAAATGAAATAAACACTTCTTTAGATTCAGTAAATATATGGTTAAAAAGAAACAATCTGATATTAAATTTGGAAAAAACGAAAATAATGAGTTTTAAACAAAAAGGGGAGAACACGCTAATAAATAATGTTAAATGTAATAATATAGAGATAGGTGAAATATTAACTACAAAATTCCTTGGACTTCATATAGACAGAGATATGAGTTGGAAAACACATCTTGAATCTGTCTGCGGTAGAGTTACTAGATTTTCTTATGCACTCTATAAGCTGAGAGGGAGAGCAAGTCAACATGCAGTTCTTACAGCATATCATGGCCACGTAGCTGCAACTCTGCGCTATGGTATAATATTTTGGGGAAATGCTTTTAATATAATTATGGTCTTTAGAGCTCAGAAACGTTGTGTGCGATCAATATGTAATATTAAACGGACTGATAGTTGCAGAGAACGATTTAAAGAGCTTAAAATTCTTACGTTGACTTCATTATACATATACGAAGTGTGCTTATATATCCGTCGCAATCCAAATCTGTTTTCACGAGTGACTAGTGAGAGACGTCAGGATCAACTTGTAACGGAATGTTCTAGAACAGCGCTTTTTCAAAAAAGTTTTTTCAGAAGTGCTACGAAAATATATAATAAATTACCATTATTTTTAAGAAAAAATGACGATATTGTGACATTTAAAAAAGGAATTAGGGATTATTTAATAAGTAAAGCTTTTTATACTATAAATGAATTCTATTGCAATAAGGATTAATCTGCTAATTACTTGACATTTATACGTTTCATTGTTATTCTGTTGTGTTGTGACATTCAAATTGTCTTTTTGACTTTTATCTTTGTCGGGTGATTGGGATTTTAAAATGTTTTGTTTAATTTAATAATAATGTAATTGTAATTATATTTGGAAATTTTATTTGGAATTATTATATTAATTAGAATGGAATGTTTAAAATAAATAATGAATTTAACATATTATGTTAATGCATTGCATGCTTTAATAGCAGATCACAGTATGGACACTAAATTACCAATGTAACAACTATGTAACCTGTGTATCGCAATAAAGATATTATGATTATGATTATGATTATTATGACGACATATTTTGATGAGAGGGTGGTAGCTAGCCAGACGAACTTGCAAATACTCCTTCCACCTGGGACCTCTGGATGTTAATTTCGGTGGGCGAACCATAGACCAAATAGGCAGTTAATTAATAAATACAAAACGAACCTTTTTTACTTCTATGTTTCCTTATAGGGTATTATAGGGTACATTAAAACAAAACAAGAATCTGCGTTTATTTATTTTTAATTAGCCTATATCATCCCACTGCTGGGCAAAGGCCTTCCCCGAACTCTTCCACTGATCCCTATTCTGTGCCAGAGTTTGCCAGTCGCTTTTGAACCTCTTTATATCGTCGCACCGTCTTTTTTTAGATCGGCCTCGTCGGCGACAGCCGTCTGAGGGTACCCAGTGTGTTGCGATTTGGGCCTACTTTTCTAGAGATATTCTACAAACGTGGCCAGCCCAATCCCATTTCAACTTGGCAATCTTCTCGCCCACATCGACCAAATTGGTTTTGGAGCGGATGATGGTGTTTCTAAGCCTGTCCGTCCTTTTTATACTTAGTATGGATCGTTCCATTGCTCTCTGGCAGACCTTAAGTTGGGATTTCTGAATTTCGGTCAATGACCATGTTTGCGCTCCGTAGGTTAGAATAGGCAGGATGCATGTGTCGACAAGCTTTGGTAAGTATTTGTTGTGTACAAAAGCGTTTACTTTACACAGCATTAATTAGGAAGATAAACAAAGGAAATGTATGTAGTCGTCAACAAATTGTGTGATATGTGTGTGTAATATCCTAATCTACCAATCAACTTAAATCAACCTAATCTTTAAGTTCAATCGGATCATTGTAGGTCATTTTTACAATCATAAGGGGCACATGCTCTGATTAGGAGAAGTCTGGCAGTTTTTATGGACTATCTGTCAGATAAACGCTAATAGGATCTTACTTGGAACATGTGAATCGGGTAATAAATATCCAAAATTAACCGTTATCAAGTTTCAAGACACCCGTTCCGTTAATCGTTAAGTTTAACGGTATTCCTGAAGTCCTCAGGGAGCGCTCGGCACGTGTCACCGTCCCGGGCAATTTGCACGCAGCTGGGACTTTGGTCATATTTTTTCAAAACTCTGATTTGTATCTTACGACATAATAAGTATATGAGTACTATTTAAATGACAATGCGAGTTATTAAGAGTAACAACAAAATAGATAAGTTGCTAATAATTTATGCAGTTTCTAATAGCTATTAAAATCTATTTTAAGATGTTTGTTACAACTGTGTATCTAAGTGAGAGTTGTATAATAGCGTAAAATCCTAAGCGACGTAATGATTAGGTAAACACTAACTAACCAATTTGGTAAAAGTAAATAATGGCTTTAAATATGATACATATTTCCAACAATGAAGCATAATATTGACAGGTGGCAAATACAGTTAGCTGACAAAAAAACGGGCACAATTACAAAGATACAATCATCGAAACGTTACATAGCAAAATTAACTTCCTAACATCAAGTTTTATCAAGCGAAAATCATTGCGCCACACAATGCAAAGGAAGCGACCTAGGATGCACCCTTGCGGCACCCCTACATTACCGACAGTTTTAATCAAAACGCGTGGGTGTGAAAGCATAACAATCGGGGAAATTTTTCCCATAACGATAATGAAACACGGCATTACGTAAAAAACTCAATGCATTTTTGTGTATTCAGTCCGTTTCAATCAAAAACAATGAAGGGACGTATTATTATTGTCAACAAACGCTTTTGTGGGGACCCACGGTGATTTTCCTATCTGATTTTGTGATTTCACTGATAATTAACGTTTTATTTGCTCTGGGGTGAGTTTGATAAAGTTAGTTTTGTTTACTCAAAAATTTAGCTAAGTATTTGTTGTATACAAAAGCGTGAAATAAAATTATTTATTTTGGGCTACTAGTTCTGTAATTTAAAAGTTTTCTCGATATTAATTATGTTTTATTTAAGTATCATATATTTTTTTTATTTAAAGCATGCAGGTAGAGTCAAAAGCTTTCTAATGTTCTATTTCACTCCTTTTCATTCAATTGTAAATATAACTTCAGATTTAACATTACAGTTTGCTCTAAGTATACATATAATCGTATAAATAAAGTCAAAAACAGCAATGTCCTTTTAAAAACCAAAAGACAATGCTTTGTTTGAATCTTGAAATTTGTTTTGAATCTTGAATTTCTTTGTTTATTTTTGGGTACAAGTGGAAGTAGGAAAAAACACCTGTTAGGTACATCTTTATTCATTTTCATGATTATATTCTTTTTAATAGAATTTTATTATTTTCAATGCTGTAGGTAACTACTTAAAATGGCATGAATAGTTTAATATGTTTTGTATAAAGCAATAATTGAACTAAATATAGATAGAATCTCAAGTTCTTTACAATATTCTTAAGTAATGCATTTGGACAGCTACGAACAATGCTCAATAATTAAATAGGACTAGAATAGGACTAGGATAAGACTTAAAGAAAAAAGCAATAATATTATAAATAAAGGTATTAGCAAAACGCAACTAAAGCCTTGAAACACAATAGAACAAATTACGAATTAAAATTCATAGCTCGTTTCCCCCACAACAACAGTCGTAAATCATGAGACTGGCATCCGCGAACAAACCCGGACATATTACAGCACATCGACGACATATTGCTCAAAAAAATAAGTCGGTGTTATTTTTTTTATTAACAATTTCCCCGATCCTCGACCGCACATTAATCTAATAAACACAAAACATTCTAATGACAGACGTGGACGCCATCTTGGAGCGTGCGCGCCGCGTGCTTGCGCGTGCCCGCAAATGGATACAATTGTTTGGATAACGGCGCACTTTTCCTAGGGAAAGGATATTGTGATCGGAATTGAAGAATTTTAATGTACTATCCGAAATACTAAAGGTTTAAATTGCGCCAACGTTAACGCCAAATTGGTGTTATTATTAACGAAGTTATCGAAAATCCAACGTTCACAATTAACGAAGCTTGAGAGATAAGTCAAGAATTGAAAAACTTTTCGTCACCAACACATATTATAATATTTTCTTTAGAAATTAAAAATCAAAAGCATGAGCATACCAAAAATTTTAGTTTTGCTTTTGTAACTTACCTTACTTGTGAAATGTAAAATGTTAACATAGATAATAATGAAAATATAAATATTTTTATTGATTTCTTGATGCCATACTAAATGCCTGCATCTTAGGAATACCACAGGGAATACCTAGGGTCAGTTCACTATAGTACCTTATGGCGTCACGAGTTCTTAATGTCATATTAATATTAGGAAGAATTTATTATGTTTTGACGGCTAATGACAGGAATCTCAACTAATTTAACAGGCATCATCCCTATTACTCTATTTGGAGGTTCACCCGGGATCTGCTGTAAAAAGACTTCTTATGATGAGAGGCCATTTTAACTCAATCAACCGTATATTTTCAAGTTTATCAAAATACTTTCGCACTTGACATTGGCTAAACTCGTAACATGAATGCATTAATCACTTTAGCTGTCCACTTATATTTTCAAAATCGACTCATACGTCCAATTTCTTTTTTGCATAGAAAAACTTAAATACATGTATGTATGCTTGTAAAGGATCAATAAGGGGAGGAAGTAGTTTCTAACCTAGTTGCGTAATTAGGACCCACATGTCGGTCATGGACAGTAAACGTATTAAGTAAAATATCAAATGAACTTTCTCATTTAAAATATTCACGTTTTCCCGATTTCACTGCTCATAGTAAATTAGTATTTTCTCAAGCAGGTTGTAAAAGCAAGCATGCGTGGCAACCTATTGTCCATCCGTCTAATTGCTCACTGTCCACCAGTTGTGGCCTTACAATGGCTTACAACGAAATACTTTTAGGTTAAGTGTTTTTGTGGAAATGTAACTAGCACAATGCACTAATTGTTGCTGTTTTGAAACTGTGCATGTTGTAAACATTCTTAAGACCTAAATTGCTTTCGGATAGATATTATGTTTTTTCCGTCTTTATATCAGCAATCGGCTTCCAAGTCATAATCTGATTTGGTCTTTTGGTTGATGTTCCATTGAACATCATCCGACGAGCCACTTTCGATGGTTAAATGTAATATTTGGCACCTTTTAAGTCAATTTTACATTCTAGGCAATTCTTTGCAAGATCATTTATGTGTGATCATTATCGTTCCTTATATCTCTTACTCTTACTCAGTGTGATAAGAGCTTGACAGTTTCTATCTTCAAGTATCGCGTATTTCAGTGTTTCTTGTAAACCAAGGAGCGTTGGATATTGTTGAGATAAAAAATGTATCATCATCTTTTTTTATGTACGAGATGGCAAACAAGCTTGCGGCCCACCTGATGTTAAGTGTTCACCGCCGCCTATAGACACTTGCAATATAAAGGGTAAATCACTTAACACCGCAAGTGCGTTTGCCATCCTGAGGACTAAGATGATATGCCCTCCATGCCCAGTAATTACACTGGCTACCTTTCCCTTCAATCCGAAACACATCGAACTGCTTCACGGCAGAAATATAAAGGCGGTGGTACCTACCCAGACGACCATACATAAGGGTCTACCACCTAGTAATCTTTGTATATCCTGCTCTCCATTTTATCTGGGTAGGCGTGATGTTTTCTTCTACCACACATTTCGAATATCTCACTCTTGCTTTCGCACAGATAAGACAAATGTATACAGTGATTAAAACTTAAGATCCTACTTTGTTTGGTTTATACCTGTAGAACCTGTCTTACACTGGCTCGTACACGCACTTAATGGCACAGACTACCAACACGCTTACTCTCACCGAATGGCTCTCGCACTCTGCTCTCGCCGACGGTTCTCGTATAACTGACGTGGTGCGAACGAGACAGTTATTGTCTGTGGAAGTGAGAGGGTGAATAGGATGCGCATACACTACATCCCTTCCTTATCACATTTTTTTTATTCATTCAACTGCTAAGCATTGAACCAAATAAAAATAAAATAAATTGTACATAACTCAAAACGCATTGTTTATTCATCTGAACTTTCTTCACCTTCTCCTTCTCCTTTTCCTGTACTACAGTTTTCCCTTTCCCTTCTACCTTTTTCGAGTGAAGGATATTTCTTCGACAAGAATGTCCTTTTAACATTCCTCACAACCCAATCTTCTGCATTGCATACTCATGTCATTAACATAATATGCCCTCACACATTACTCTCCGTAAGACTCTGCATAAAACATTACTTAAGACTCTACATAAGACTCTACATTAGACTCTATATAAGACTGAATCACTGATGACCACAGCTACTTTCCTTCGGGCTTAATCTACCATGAGAATGAGAGACTTGTATCTACGCCTAGAGCTTAGTGCCTTTAAAACTTAACGGTCATTGCCAAGTGCTCATATAATTTTAAATGGCCCCCTGAATTCCAGGTCCAACTCAATCTAATTGGTCTGTTCATTTTCAACCAGAACCAGAAAATATCAAAATTACTAAAGTATGTGCTTCGACCACTCTTAACTATTGCTTTGTATGTGAATAAAATAGTTTTACAGTATTTTCTTCGTCTTTCTAACAAAAATAACATTAGAAATCTCTACCGAAATTACATGGAATAAGGTCTTTAAAGACTTAGTACATTAAATCAATGCTTAGAACTAAGTATTGCAACTTAGAGATCATAATAAAACATGAACATCATTAACTAGGGTCATGTACCGCATATCAAACGTCGCTACTGCATTGAATTAACTGGAGTTAAACCTCTAATTTTACGACTCGCAGCCGAACAGCGATCACAATTGCTCTCAATGACACGCGCGTCCAACACCGTGGAACCCTGCGCATGTATGCATCATCCACTTACTACACGCTACGGTCAAATATACGGCCATTAGAACACTATTCGAGTCCTCGTATAGTATTCGAGACTCATTAGGTATCACTTAGGCCGCAATAGACCTCGACCTTAACTTCCGAATGGTACACAACATTTTGGCATTTATCTCTACATTACCCTACACGTGACTCACAAGAAACTTGCAAAAATCCGCAAAAGACTCTCTTGAGACTCCACACATGCGATTCCACACATGTGACTCAACACATGTGATTCAATGGCACAATTGTGAAATAAGACTGACTGTCAAGTTCCTACTACCTTCCGCTCCATCAAATATGACCATGATCACACTACGGCACACACGCAAACACGTGTTATCCGTAATGTCAACCAGTCCTTCAGTCAAGAGTACTTCGACTTCGAATAACGCAGTACAGTCCTTCGGCTACATCAAAACTCAGTCCCTCGGTTTTTTGATTCCATATCACACAGTTAATGGTTTCCAATAGTTATTAGTCAAATGCATGTCGTGAGTAGCCACCTAACTCCCATCTTAATCATTTAACGTTACTTACGTAAGCAGCTTTACTCATTATGTTTCTAACCGCCCATGATACTACCTGTGACTATACCAGTCAGTCTACAAGTCACTTGTCAATACTATACAAACATGAGGTCTAATCCGTCAAGTGTAATGAAACCAAAGTTTTGACTAAATTAATTGTTGATCACACCACGACAAAATAGGGCAACTCCGCGAGTTAGATTTTTTTTTTTTTTTTTTTTAATTATTCACGACTCGGACCTAATTTACGTGACATGTATTTAAATACAACCCTTTATATCACCAGGGTAAAATAAAAATAAAAACCAAGGTAAACTATATTGCAGTCATAGCTGCACAAAATGACACGGAACTAATCTCAACGTTTAAAATGACACGGAATAACAAAATAATTATAACTACGACAATACGGTCGTCATAATATTAATTTCTTTACGTACACATAAAATTTGCAAAGTGCTACTTTTTGGGCTCAATGTAATTCTTTAACAATTAGGAATACAAAATGTAATTGCAACTAACCAACTACATTTATACCTTCTTATAAAGCTGTTCACAAAAATAATACTAACAGCATTGCGTTTTTATCGCTACAGTTTTGTGTTGCAATTAGCAAACGAACTGCTATGTCGTGAAATCAGTAAATAATTCAAATTGCTGTAATTTAATTACAATGTAATTATTAATTTTAACGACATAAGTTCGTAATCTAAATTACCATTTTTTATCTCAAGACCGCCTTATACAAAACCTGCCTATTAAATAGCAGCATATAATAATTATAATCTGCCAATTAAATGACAACATTACCTACCACTTAAATCGCATCAACGGCTCATTTCCAACGAGGGGCTCGAGCCCACCCCACACCAGGAGCGACCAAGCCCCAGTCAACCACGCCGGCCAAGCGCGGGCCGGTCGACCTCACACACAACCCATTAAGAACTTCCTCATAGGTGTGTGCAGGTTTCCTCACGATGTTTCCTTCACCATAACCTACCAATTTAATGGTAGCATCATATAACCTACCAATTTAATGGCAGCACCTACCAATTTAAAGGCAGCATGATATAACCTACCAATTTAATGGCAGCACCATATAACCTACCAATTTAATGGCAGCATCATATAACCTACCAATTTAATGGCAGCATGACATAACCTACCAATTTAATGGCAGCATTATACAACCTACCAATTTAATGGCAGCATGACATAGCCTACCAATTTAATGGCAGCACCATATACTTTTGCTACTTTGTTTGTATCGTTCCAATGTCATTAGGGTACATTTGTACCAAAGTTCTAATTTAAACGCGGTACATTTGTACCAACTCAACCATGGGACATTTGTACCCATTCAACCGCGGTACATTTGTACCAACTCAACCATGGGACATTTGTACCCATTAAACCACGGTACATTTGTACCAACTCAACCATGGGACATTTGTACCCATTCAACCGCGGTACATTTGTACCAACTCAACCATGGGACATTTGTACCCATTAAACCACGGTACATTTGTACCAACTCAACCATGGGACATTTGTACCCATTTAACCACGGTACATTTGTACCAACTCAACCATGGGACATTTGTACCAACTCAACCATGGGACATTTGTACCCATTCAACCACGGTACATTTGTACCATTTAACCACGGTACATTTGTACCAACTCAACCATGGGACATTTGTACCCATTCAACCACGGTACATTTGTACCACTTAACCATGGGACATTTGTACCCATTCAACCACGGTACATTTGTACCATCTTAACCATGGGACATTTGTACCCATTCAACCACGGTACATTTGTACCACCTTAACCATGGTACATTTGTACCAACTTTGCCATAGTACATTTGTACCAATTTTACCCCGGCACATTTGTACCGACTGAACAACTTATGGTATGTATGTATCACATTATCATGGATTTTACTTATATGGCTAGGTATAATTCTACCGTATGTGAGCAATTTACCAGTTCATATTTTAATTATTATTATTATATATTTATTTATTTTACACGTCACCCGATGAACATTTAAACAATAAGAGTGGACTAGTATGATTTATACATTTGTTATAAGTTAATTTAATTACTATATAAAGTTATAAGGAATCATTACGAATTTTATTAAAGTTGATTATTACCTTTCGTCAATTAAGAGATTAGAGCTATACAATTAATTGTGAGAGCTATCGTGGAATGAACTCCGTATGTACAAAGTGGTACTGCTAGCGACATCTATGTAACTACGACTACAATTTTTAACCTATTCGGTAGCACTCAGATTGATTTGTTAGCAAGCAGCTTGCTGCAAGCTGTTGTTGCTAGTCTGCAACAGATGGCGCTGTTTAACCAAGGCAATACATACTTACTTATCTATACATCGATAAATCATGATAATATATTATTATTTTAAGCCATATTTTATGTATATGTACTGTTTAACACACCTCTTAGAACAAATAAAAAATACTGAGGAAACCGACAAAATTGTAGGTAGATAATAGTATTAAGAACAAAATGTGAACTTAGGTGTACTCTCAAATGTCCAGGCCATTTTATTATTATGGCGCATCTGTCCCGCAATTAAAGTTGAACGAAAACGAAATACTGAATGTAAACACTATTACTATTTTAAGGCACTTTTATTTGTAACAAACCGCTTTACAGATCTGCCCACTTTGTTATACAAAATAAACAACACCTGCAAGAATTACACCACGAGTATTTGGGTAAAAGCTATTTAAGTTGGGTAATAAGTACCTACATTTTTTATCTACAATTTAGACAAGAGTATTCGTAGCTTACTGCAGTACTATACTTATAGTAGGCAGCATAAATCTCTCATTTTGCAACGCTATAAACAAGTACCTACCTACCTATTTTTTCATTTGTGATACATACATACACATTTCCATTTTTTGTTTTAATAACTTAAACAATCTGACCTTTGTCCTCGTCGCCAATTGTAGAACCTGTCTTACACTGGCTCGTACACGCACTTAATGGCACAGACTACCAACACGCTTACTCTCACCGAATGGCTCTCGCACTCTGCTCTCGCCGACGGTTCTCGTATAACTGACGTGGTGCGAACGAGACAGTTATTGTCTGTGGAAGTGAGAGGGTGAATAGGATGCGCATACACTACAATACCCGTCCACAATAAATTATTTGGGGCATGGTTGCAATATATCACCGTACTGCTATAAGTGCACCATGAAGAAACTCATGGCTCTAAAATAATGATAAATCAACTACAAACAAAAAATTAAAAAAAAAACTGTAACTCGGCTACGAAAATAATCGTGGTTTACAAGTAAAATCGATTCCCTCTGTAAATGTATTTCTTTCTTTCTTCTTTCTATTGTTAAAGTCGATTAAAATAATGTAGCCTATGTTACACAGACTATAATAACGAATCAATTGACAGCATCAGAGATGTTAAGGATATACGAGAAAGTCAAGGGGAGACCACTCCCGATTTTTTTCTGATGGACAGGGAAATACAGAAAGTTGTCAACTAGGTAGACTGATATTTAATCTCTTAAGTTTCCTCTCCGATCTTTACCTCCAACATTTTATTAGTTATAATTTCTATTATACCACTTGTAGGTACGTCATCTACCTATAGTCTGAAACAAACCCCCCGTTAAAATACTCTCTTCCACAAAAACATTTGTACTTACAAATAACCACAATAACTTATGCCATATTCAAAAGATCACCCCATCTTTTCCATTACGTCATAACTCACTGTTGAATAGGTATAATTTATCATTTCGAAGCGTCGAAGAAACCAGCCATCTTGAAAATGGTGACGTATGAAAATAAGTTTCAGAAAACTAACATCAAGTTAAATGTAAGTAGGTACAGAGAAACTTGAAAAACGCAAAGATGTAGCTCTGATTTAAAAAATTGTTAAGCTAACTTTACGTGATCTCTTACGATTTTTCGATTTATAAAATATTTTTAGCAAAAAAATAGGAAAACCGACTTCAATGCGTACAAATTTAAACTAAAAAGTAAGAAATAAATAATATTTTTATGAAGTAGTTGAAAAGAGCGTCATAGAAACCAAGGAAAGTACTGATACACATTTATAATTCTTTATTTATAATTCATACTCCGATATATTTGGAGCCGGTGCCAGCTAGCCAAGGAGGATAGTGTTTGCAATTTATCGAACTTCACAGAGCGGCGGATTATTTCTCATCTTTATTATGCATTCATTATTATGTATAGTTAATGGATTAATCAAGTTCGTATCTATTAGGTAAGTTTATTTTGCTTAGGCTGGCACCGACTCCAAATATATCGGAGTATGAATTATAAATAAAGAATTATAAATGTGTATCAGTACTTTCCTTGGTTTCTATGACGCTCTTTTCAACTACTTCATAAAAATATTATTTATTTCTTACTTTTTAGTTTAGCATTGAAGTCGGTTTTCCTATTTTTTTGCTAAAAATATTTTATTTTATTATTTTTAGTGGAAATCACTACATAGTATAAAACAAAGTCGCTATCCGCCGGCTGTCTGTCCCTATGTATGCTTAGATCTTTAAAACTACGCAACGGATTTTGATGCGGTTTTATTTAATAGATAGAGTGATTCTTAAGGAAGGTTTATATGTATAATACATGCATATTCACATAAGCATTGCACCCATGCGAAGTCGGGGCGGGTCGCTAGTTAAGTATATTTTATTGAAAATGGATAGGCCTACTGGATAAATGGATAGACGCTCATTAAAACTTAACGGAAACGTAAACAAATTTTTTTTTTGTTATTAATGATTTGTTCATAAAGGGTCGAATTTATATCGATACAATTTATACGGGCCATCTATGATCTTGACGTACCTAAAAAAAGAATCACTAAAATCGAGTCGTAATACTCATCATAATTGACGGAGTATCAGGTAACAAACACAAAAAACAGTCGGATAGAGAACTTCCTCTTTTTTTTTAAGTCGGTTAACAAATTATATCACGTCTCAGACCTATAGCTCATTGACTTCAAACAAAAAAAGGAGGAGGTTCTCTATTCGACTGTATGTTTTTTTTTTTTTTTTTTTTTTTTTTTTTGTATGTATGTTCCGCGATTACTCCGCCAATAATGAATCGATTTTGATGATTCTTTTTTCGTTAAGAAGGTCATACTTCAAAGGTGGTCCCGTATAAATTATACCGAAATTGGTTCTGTACTTTTTTGTTGAAATGATAATTTCATTGGGGATGAAACAATAACATCGTCCACGAACACAAAAATAATGACAATTTTTTTTTTGAACTTGCTATTACCTAATATGCAATAGTGAAATTTTGGTTAGTAGGTCCAATAGTCAACACATAAACTATGACAAATTATTTTATGAACTTAAGTTAAATAACTAGTTTCTCTTAAAGTTTCATAGTTCATTAACTTACCATTAAAACTTTGTAATGAGCTATAGGTCTGAGACGTGATATTATTTGTTAACCGACTTAAAAAAAAGAGGAAGTTCTCTATCCGACTGTTTTTTTTTTGTGTTTGTTACCTGATACTCCGTCAATTATGAGTATTACGACTCGATTTTAGTGATTCTTTATTTAGCTACGTCAAAATCACAGATGGCCCGTATAAATTGTATCGATATAAATTCGACCCTTTATGAACAGAACATTAATAACAAAAAAAAAATTGTTTACGTTTCCGTTAAGTTTTAATGAGCGCCTATCCATTTATCCAGTAGGCCTATCCATTTTCAATAAAATATACTTAACTAGCGACCCGCCCCGGCTTCGCACGGGTGCAATGCTTATGTGTAGTTTTAAAGATCTAAGCATACATAGGGACAGACAGACGGTGGATAGCGACTTTGTTTTATACTATGTAGTGATTTCCACTAAAAATAATAAAATAAAATATTTTTAGCAAAAAAATAGGAAAACCGACTTCAATGCGTACAAATTTAAACTAAAAAGTAAGAAATAAATAATATTTTTATGAAGTAGTTGAAAAGAGCGTCATAGAAAACCAAGGAAAGTATTGATACACATTTATAATTCTTTATTTATAATTCATACTCCGATATATTTGGAGTCGGTGCCAGCCTAAGCAAAATAAACTTACCTAATAGATACGAACTTGATTAATTCATTAACTACACATAATAATGAATGATGAAGATGAGAAATAATCCGCCGCTCCGTGAAGTTCGAAAATTGCTAACACTATCCTCCTTGGCTAGCTGGCACCGGCTCCAAATATATCGGAGTATGAATTATAAATAAAGAATTATAAATGTGTATCAATACTTTCCTTGGTTTTCTATGACGCTCTTTTCAACTACTTCATAAAAATATTATTTTTCTTATCAACCGACTTCAAAAAAGGAGGAGGTTCTCTATTCGACTGTATGTTTTTTTTTTTTTTTGTATGTATGTTCCGCGATTACTCCGTCAATTATGGATCGATTTTAAAGATTCTTTTTTCGTAAGGAAGGACATACTCCAAAGGTGGTCCCGTATAAATTATACCGAAATTGGTTCAGTACTTTTTTGTTAAAATAATAATTTCATTGGGGATGAAATAATAATATCGTCCACGAACACAAAAATAATGTCAATTTTTTTTTTTGAACTTGCCATTACCTAATATGCAATAGTGAAATTTTGGTTAGTAGGTCCAATAGTCAACACATAAACTATGACAAATTATTTTATGAACTTAAGTTAAATAACTAGGTTCATAGTTCATTCACTTACCATTCATTTTGAATGAATGGCAGGCATTTGTAATGAGATATAGGTCTGAGAAGTGATATTATTTGTTAACCGACTTAAAAAAAAGAGGAACTTCTCTATCCGACTGTTTTTTTGTGTTTGTTACCTGATTACTTCGTCAATTATGAGTATTACGACTCGATTTTAATGATTCTTTTTTAGGTACGTCAAGATCAGAGATGGCCCGTATAAATTTTATCTATATAAATTTGACCCTTTTTGAACAAAACAGTAATAGCAAAAAAAAGTTTTAGTTAAAGTTTCCATTAAGTTTTAATGAGCGCCTAGTAGGCCTATCCGTTTTCAATAAAATATACTTTATTTCCACTAAAAATAATAAAATAAAATATTTTTAGCAAAAAAATAGGACAACCGACTTCAATGCGTACAAAATTAAACTGAAAAAAGTAAGAAATAAATAATATTTTTATGAATTAGTTGAAAAGAGCGTCATAGAAAACCAAGGAAAGTATTGATACACATTTATAATTCTTTATTTATAATTCATACTCCGATATATTTGGAGTCGGTGCCAGCCTAAACAAAATAAACTTACCTAATAGATAGGAACTTGATTAATCCATTAACTGTACATAATAATGAATGATGAAGATAAGAAATAATCCGCCGCTCCGTGAAGTTCGAAAATTGCAAACACTATCCTCGTTGGCTAGCTGGCACCGGCTCCAAATATATCGGAGTATGAATCATAAATAAAGAATTATAAATGTGTATCAATACTTTCCTTGGTTTTCTATGACGCTCTTTTCAACTAATTCATAAAAATATTATTTATTTCTTACTTTTTTTAGTTTAAATTTGTACGCAGTCGGTTGACCTATTTTTTTGCTAAAAATATTTTATTTTAAATTTTATATCCTCCAAAACTAATACGTCAGGATTATGGTCTGGAAATCAAAATCAATATCGTCCTAAATATCCATGATATGTGTAAACCTATCAGCACACAATCCCCTAATTATGTAAAGACAAAATCGATCTTACCTATCCACTAATCCTGTGTGTTGGCGCATATAAGCCGACACATTTGATGTGTGCCCACCCTAAAGCAGAGGGGTCACGTAAATCTTATAAGTATTTTAAGATGTTTTTTTTTTTACTCTTATTGGTTTCTGTTTAAAAATATTTCACTTGCTTTTCTACAGTCTATGAGTATGAAGAGGGTTATGCTCGGTATCTCGTTAAAATACAATACAGTACAATACAATACAATACAATTGCACATTTAACATAACAGTACAAGACAAGTTTACACACAGGACAGTACAATAGGCGGCCTTATTGCTAAGCTGCAATCTCTTCCAGGCAACCTACAGTAAAAGAAAATATGGTGTGATATCTATAAAAACGGGTGCGAGAAGGAGGACTTAATAATAATATTTAAGTACAACATTAAATATTAAAATAATGTAAATAAATGTAAAAAGTACCTATATGATACATTAAGTAGATAATGAAATATATAAAATAAACTATTGATAGACATGAAGATAATGACTCCTAACTTGGTTAAAAGACAGATGGCAATAGGCTGGTCATGTCCGGAGTAAAGTTTTTAATAAAAATCTATGAATGCATGGGGATCAAAATTTCACAAAAAAAAAAAAAATAATAAGATCATTTTCTTGTAGCGGTACTTCTTCTTATTACCCAGCTGAAAGTTTACGCCCTGTATGGTACCTATAGATGAGCCGCAACAGCTCTTTAACGATGAAGTTGGTGCTCTTTTTTATGATTTTTCATAGAGTTTTATCAGGAATAATAACTAAAAAGTGCGTAGCTAAAAATAAATAATTTCACCACGACACGCCAAGTGGTCAATTAATCCTATTAACACTACCCTATCCATAACCGTCCCTCCGATGTTTGTCTACGACCAATTTCGCTAATGCACCCGCTAACTCTCGGCAGCTCCACGATGCAACATTCATGAGTGTTATAATCTTGATCTATTAGTTTGGTGGAGGGATGTCACGGATATTTTCATCAGGGATCTTAAGGACCTCCATATCTGATATCCGAAATAAAAAATATAGATATCCCAAAATGTAACCGAATGTGATATAAAAGGGTGATTTTGGTTTGGGCTTGCTCTACCTAAATGAAGCACGATTCTTCATCTCTTTCATCGTGTTCTTCTGCTTCTCCTCATTTGTTTAATGCCTAATTTTTAATTCATCCTACCTCAACATATTTTTTTTTGTGGTAGGTAGCTACCTATATAGTCGCTGAGTATGTCCTACTCCTTCAATTCTTTTATATCACCTGTCATCCACACGCACAATACATTAGTGTGCTAATTGTCATTTTACAATTTTAGATGTACCTACCTAACTTCATTATACTTAGGTAAAAAAACTGAGTTGCCTTACCTAAAACTTAAGTTTTTTCCAAAGCATGCAGATACATCGAGACAAAATGGTCAACCATTCGATTTCTAACTGCACTTTAAGTTGAATATCTTAAAGTAGAGCCGTAAGTTTCTTTTTTTTATGTTACGAGATGGCAAACAAGCTTGCGGCCCATCACCTGATGTTAAGTGGTCACCGCCGCCTATAGACACTTGCAATATTAAGTGTAAATCACTTAACACCGCAAGTGCGTTTGCCATCTTGGGGACTAAGATGATATGCCCTCCATGCCCAGTAATTACACTGGCTACCTTTCCCTTCAATCCGAAACACAGCGAACTGTTTCACGGCAGAAATAAGAAAGGCGGTGGTACCTACCCAGACGACCCTATACTTGGGTCTACCACCTCAAAACATTCTTCTTGGTGTAGTACCTACTTTACTTCAATGGGATCTTTTGTTCATACCCCTTTTCTGCGTACTACCATGTGTCATCGACCTCGGAACTTTAAATAAACCATATTACATTAATCCGCACCCTCAGTTACGATTAGTCTTGGTAGAGTCTCTCACGCCCAAACAATCAACAGGGCACTCGGTGACGTGACGCGCACGTGACGTCTCCGTCACGGCGGCCGTTCACACGGGACGGGCCATCCGTCACGGACGCGATGATTGGCCGATTGTCCTGCTATCGCAACAGTTTAAATTCTCACTTCATAAACGTAGGTGTAGGTACAAAATGATAGAAAAAAAAAGTATAGAAAGTATAGAAGTAGTGGACACGTTCTCGTTACTAGGCATTACATTAGACACAACTCTTTCATGGAAACAACACGTGGAAGTTGTTGGGAACAGACTGAGTAGCTTCTCGTATGCACTGCGCGAGCTCCGCAAATCCACAAACAAGGAGTGTGCCCTCGCTGCGTATCACAGCCACGCAGCGGCTTGGATTAGATATGGTATTATTTTTTGGGGCAACTCGACTGATGTAAGTGTAGTTTCAGTTTTGCAGAAAAGATGTCTGAGGATAATAACATTGAAGGCACCCAGAGAATCGTGTAGGACACTTTTCACGGAGTACAAAATACTTACCGTAACTTGCGTCTACATTTATGAGGTATGTCGCTTTGTGCGCAAAAATATGAAATATTTTGAGCGTATTGGTGACAAATCAAGGCGCTTTCTTTCACGTCGCGATAATGATTTAGTTCTGCCTAGCCCAAATTTGGAAATTTATAAAAATGGTCCATATTATATGGCAATAAAAATTTATAACCACTTGCCAAACACATTTAAGGCCCTCCAGAACAGTCGATTTGAAAATGAGTTAAAGAAACTACTTATATTAAAATCTTATTATTGTGTGAAAGAGTATTTTAATGACAAATTTTAATTTTATAATAACCTATATTAAAAACTGACATTGAATTTCTAATTGTATGTGATTGTTATTATTGACTATTTGATATCTGACTTCTTAGAATTTGTTAATTTGTATGTAATTTATATTTCCAAGATTGACATTTTGAAATTATAATTGTAATTATTGAAAATATTGTTTAATGAGATATTTAAATTAAATTGGACTTTGTTTAATTGTGTTAGAGTTCATAAAAAATAATTTTAATAATTTTAACGTTTAACAAAAGTATTTGACATAGTTCATTTGTTTATTTTCTATTACTTAGGGGAACATTCACAATGCCTTGAACAGGCAAATTTGTACAAATTAATATAAGACCTTACCTACTTTGTATTGTACCATATTGTGCAAATTTTAGTGAATAAATGAATATGAATGAATGATATCGATAGAAGCGTCGGTGGCGTAGTGCGTAAAGGTGTTGTCTCCCACCCGGGAGGCACCGGTTTCGTTCCCCGCGACGTACCAATGTGTTTTACAATTTTGAATTCTCTACGTTTAATCGAAGCTTTTAAGGAGAAGGAATACGTCGTGAGGAAACCTGCACACAACTATGAAGAAATTCTTAGATTGTGTGTGAAGTCGACCAACCCGCACGTGGCCAGCGTGGTCAGCGTGGCCGGTATGGTAGGCTCGAGCCCGAGGTGGGGATATTATATGAGCTGTTGTTGATGACAAAATGATATCTGAACTGATTAGACTTAGAAAACTTTAAGAATATATGTGCTAACGAGTTAGTAGAATCCGGCCTTTCGTTTCAACGACTTGAATACGTCAAGTTGAAGAGTCAAGATAGGACACAGTGCAGTAGAGCTGGTCAAATTTGGAGCACCCAAACTGGGGTAGTACCTCCACCTTACAGAAGACCAAAGTCAAACATCACATTTTTGTGGTGTTGTGAGTTAAGTTGCCTGAGTTCCACTGGGTAGGGACATTGGGTAGGGGTACTAGGGTTGGCGATTGGAGGCGCGCGAATGTCACGTCAATAGCCCCCCATCCACGAGCGCTTATTCCTGCCGGAATGAATTCTAGTGGATGGGCTAAGCGCGAAGGAACGACGTTGATAAAATGTTTTTGTCGCGACAACCTTGACTTAGTTACATATAAAGTCGCAGTAAAGAATGTAGAGATGATACTGTTAGTGGCCTCAACGGTTCTATTTATCCCTACGATGATTCTCTACAGTTTTTCTAGGACGACAAGTCATATGGAATGAATGATAGTGGATGGAGGGCTATTGTTGCAAGCGTCTATAGGCTACGATGCCTGATGCTGATGCTAACCAAATAACATAAAAATGAGTCCTGAATTCGTTCAAACGTATTGAAGACTCTAAGGTCATCCCTTCATCAAAGCCCTAGTCATATAACAGAGAGCAAAATAAATAGGTAGGTAAACCTGATAAAAAAAATGAACTTTTCTTACTAGAATAAGAAGCCTCGTCAATAGCCCTTTAAATTTAAAAATGACTTTACAAAACTCCTGACCTTTCTTACGACACAAAAACTCAAATTGCCCAACTCAAAAAGTTCTCCAACTAATCATAATACATACTAACCTATAATTTCGATGTGGTCGGTCACTCCATTGTCATTGTGACATTGTGCGAGCTATATATTTTAAAATAATAACGCTAAAAGCACTTTACAGAAATAGGCCAATTCTACTTCAGAAAACGCAGTAAATTATATCGTGGAGTCTTCAATTTTAGATTCGATACAAAAAAAGGAGACCCTAACTTAAATTAAGCTATTTTGAAACCACATCGCTTGTTTGATTCCAAACTCTAAATTCATGAAAATAAGAGTTGTTTCGATTTAAATTGGGATGCCTCAAAAGGAAAAGTCAAAAATATTTTGACATATTCCCACAAAAAGTAATGACGGGCACAAAAGTGATTTATCAATCCATCAAGTAATCACTTAAAAAGGTTTTGTACTTAAACCCCGCCCCTTCCTTAGAGGTAGGCGTCGCGGCCTCTGATTGGTTGGCGTGCCGTCGCAAGCGCAGCTTGTTACAAACGAAAGTAAACTTGTTTGTAGCTGTTTATTGCTTGTAAATATTTCGACGTGGTCCATTACGTTCAGCAATAATTCTCACATTTGTGTGTAAGTAGATCTTTCATCGGCCGGCATTATGGTAATCGATATTGTAATAGCATGTCAAGGTTGTAATCGAAAATAGAATCGATTCTTTATCGATTTTGTTTAAATGCAAGTGGAAACGAGATGTGTTATTGTTTTGCGCTAATGGAATCGAATTCTAAAGTGCTTGTCGAAGAAAATGTTTACAAACGAAAGTGAAAGGTTATCTTAAAATATTCCAAGTGTAATTTTCTGGAAGACGTTGTTCGTTTGTTTTACAAAAGTCATATTCCAACGTATTCCATATGATATTGTTTCTATGTTTTCATTATTATGCAGTAGTCAGTAAGCATACACCTACTATAGTTCGTAAAATTAAGCTTGATCGCTGCGACAGATGTCAAAGTCACATTCCTAGAGCTGGGACAATGTTGATAGATGAAAATATTTATCGAATCAACTCGATTTTTTATTCATTTTTTGGGTAGGTATAGTATATTTAATTTGATTTGAATAATTAGGTATTGATTATTGTTATGTGGCATTTGTTTGGATAATTTCAACGCGCTGTAATTCTATTCTTTCCGAAAATAGCGTGACATTTTTCTTAAAATTACATAAAATTCATAAATGTCATGTTATTGTTACAAAAAAGCGAATTATAAGGAAATCAAACACGATGATTATTATATTAATATATTTCTATGCCCACTCCAATTATCTAGTATCACTAAAAACTGCAATTGATGATTGCAAAATGTTGTATGTAAAATTGTTCTATAATTAAATTTAAGCAAAATGGAACGATTTTTTAGATTGAGGCAACACATTTTACTGTGATTTTATATAGTGTAGGTACATTAAATTAAATACCGGTTTATCTAAATATTATTTTCGATTTATTATATTATCTTTTAGTCGTAGATTTTTGTATTTAGTCGTACATCGCGCACAACACTATTCTTGCAATCTCGTCCATAAAGTATGACGTTTTCGTAGGGTAAATTATTCGTTAGAAAAATCTAAACTTGTTGGACATGTGGTCGATGACAGCTGTCACAGCGATCAAGCTAAATTTTACGAACTTATACTTACCATTGCTCTATCACAGTGGCGGATTTACCAGTAGGCTGGAGCCTAGGGCGGCAGATTTTAGGGGCCGGCAGATTTGGCCAAAATTTTGAGGAAATAATATAATAATACTAGCTGACCCGGCAAACGTTATTTTACCTTACAAAAATGATTAAATTACTAAAATGGCTATAAAAAAATAAGGGTTGGTAAAAACATTTCAGGTTGTATGTATTTTTTAATGCCACATAATAAAAAAAATAAAAACAAAAAATTTTGTCCAAAAATTAAAAAAAAAATTAAGGGTGAACAACCCTTATCACTTAGGGGTATGGAAAATAGATAGTAGCCGATTCACAGACCTACTGGCATACAAAGTTTTGTGACATGGAAATTTTATATATAAGATATTTTCACACTCACACCAATTATCTAGCCCGAAGTAGGAAGTATCATTTAGAACTTGTGTTATGGATACTAGATAACGGACAAACATAATAATTTTAGGTATTTTTTATAAAATAAACTTAAATAAAGATATAAACAACCATGACACGCAAACAAATATTCGTGTTCGTCACACAAATATTTGCCGCTACCAGGATTCGAACCCGGACCGCTTGATGTGTAGGCAGCTATACTGACCACTCCACCACGACGGCGTCAAATGAAATGAAAAGGAAATGAGTCCCGAATTTGTTTTATTTTTTATTACTTAAAGGAAAAAAAATGTTGTAATGAAGAAGATAAAGCAAAATAAAGTTGCAAATATAATTAATTTGTGAACTAGGCATAATAATAATTGTTCGATGGAACTAGGGTATCGAATTTCATAATAAGGTAAGTAGGAGCGGCAAAACTTTACAAACCTACTGCAGGCAAACATTATAAGCCTCTTGACGGCAAATTTGAAAAACTATCAGAAATTTCTTTGCAAAAAATCATCGGAAACTTCTTCTATCACACCACACCTACCTACTCCTTTTATCTACAATTGCCTGGTTTTACACAAACGATGTTTTAAAATTTTATTTCTTCAATATTGTTGATGCTAGTGCAAATAAACTACCTACCATAATAAGGTACTTACCTAGATGTTTTACCCCCATATAAAACATAAGACTAATGTTAGTCATGATTTAAAACTAATGCTGTCCCTTTTAATTGCACTTGAAAATAACATCAAAACTTATAGTATAATACAAAATTTGAAAAGGCGGACTTATCTCTAAGAGAGATCTCTTCCAACAACCCATAGGTGTTCAGATACCTACTGTTTACAGTTATGCAGGTGAAAAATCGGGAGTGGTCTCCCCTTGACTTTCTCGTATACCTGAAACGACTCAAAAGTTCATAGAAACCATATATTTTGATGTCATACATGAATGTTAAATTTTGGTCACCCATCCGAGTACCGACCACGCACTTGGCTGCTTAACTTTCGTGATCGACGACTCAAAAGTTGATAGATACGTTATATTTTGATGTTATACATGCATGTTAAATTTGGTTGCAATAAGTTAAAGCATATCGTGCTAACGCACAGACACACACACACAGACATAATTCCGAAAAATATATTTTTGGGCTCAGGGAGGCCCACAACGTGTAAATCGGTCAAAATCTCGAGGTCGAATTTTTTGACGATTACAAGACTTCCTCTATACTACGTAGGTATATACGAGAAAGTAAAAATGCAAATTAAATTATTATTAAGGAGTTTATAGTTTACCGAATCGATTTAGATGAAATTTGGTACAAATACAGACTTGAGCTTGGAAAAAGACATACCTATGCTACTTTTTTTGCAAAAAAAATGGCTTGAAGGGATGAAAGTTTGAATGGAAGTTCGTCGTTCTGCAGATAAAACCATGAAACTATGAATTTAGGCACTTAATAAGAAAAAAATAAATATTTGTTTTAGATTTTTTAAAATTAGGACTGGTGTGGGGATGAAAAAAGGATGAGAGATATTGATAATTTTGGACTTGATTTTTTGAAATTTTGAGACACGTGCGGGGATGAAATGAAAAGTAGTATGGATGTTAGCAAAGGATGGAAAAACAGACAACGTGCTTTATAAAAATGTATTAAAATAAGGTATTTACAGAAATCTACAACCCTTTGTATGTGTATTTTTTGCAAAATGAGTACCATAAAAATAAAAAACGCTACCCAAAAGTAGGTATCTATTCCATGAGGACGTAGCTCGCGGGCAAAAGCTTGTTATTAATAATTACGTATTTTCGTTTAGAAAGAATAACATTTGTCTAAAATTTATCTTCTCCCATTATTGAGGTAGTACCCAATTGCGATTTTTAAAAAAAAAACAACGAATAGATGTAAAGATAACACACTCAATACCTATCTACCGAAAATATCTCTTTGAAATACCATTAATACCTAGTCATTGTTGTTAATAAAATTATAAAGAGAATAGGTAAGTGAGGTAAGTATTTTTTTTATAACTTATCCAACTTCTTCAGTTACCTTGCTGTATTTCTTATCAGCTATCAAATCTGACATTTCGACGTCAGCCATTGTGGCGGCGGAGGCGCCTTGGCCAATGGCGGCGAGCTTTTTGAATTTAGAATGTTTTCTTTTTTCCAGTTAGTCTTTTGTTTTATGTTTGTATCCACGATGAGCGGTTAGTATCCACTTAGGTACTTATTGAGTAATATTGTAGCAAATACTGACGCTACAGCAGACCAGTATCACTATGCTCGCTATGGAGGTTTGTAATGAATTATATCCGAAGGATTACATCGAAGGCGAAAACAGCTTCACAGAAACTCGGAGTCACGCCAGATTAACTGTGCTCTACAAGACACAAGTACGTATATAGTAGTTATATAGGTATATGACTCCGCCAAGTGCTTACTCGATGCTTTGGATAGGTTGCAGAGTCGCACGACCAGCATCATTGGCTACGAAGAGATGACCAACCATCTTGAGCCTGACTCTCCAATTGCGTCGCGCTCTCGATTTTGCGTCATTCAGCGCGTTATACCGTCTGTACCACGGCGAGTGCTCTGAGGAGATTTTTCCCTAATCCCACCATCTTCCTTCCTCATGAGGACAAAGCTCGTTGGCTTACGGTGACACCGACAAACTGTAGCTACCATTCAAACGCGAACTAAGAAATTTGGCAACTCATTACTTTGTCGCACAATCAATAAATGAAAGGAATTCACTGCCAGCACATGTGTATATTCTTCTCACAATTCTAAGTCATTTAAAAGAGGCCTTTGCAGACCATTGTGGCAACGAAACTAAAAGATTATTTCGATTCTATAGTCTCAAATTAGCCAATCATGTCCAAGTCAAAAAACCGGACCCATCTCAGAAATTAGCCACCAAAAGAAAACGCCCCGTATTTTAAAAAAAAATGTTAAAAGCATTTTGTGCGATTCACTCCGAGGAAATGCGCGGCTATTTTGAACGGCGCTCATCAGTTTGACGCGAGCAACTTTATTTTGACAGCTATTTTGGGGGACCAGACACACTGAAAGCTTTTGAGGGTGGCGGCCTATTTATAATTTATTTTACCTTTATGCATAATTTTAAGTATCCCTAAAATTTTGATGCGACCTTTATTAAAAGGGTTCCTAAGATTTTAGCTCGATTTTTAAATGAATCGTATATTTAAAAATAAACCGCTTTTATTTCTAATCTAGCAAAATTAAGTAAGATAATAGCACGGTAATATTACCGTGGTAATAGCCACGTAACACCAGTACTAAACTAATAGTAATAAGAACAAAATATAATCTTACTTTTATTGCGAAAGTTTGACGTTTGTATAGATATTGGATACCTACAGATCTGGATGAAATTTGTCACAGATTTGCAATGATATTAAATTTTATAATATCACTAGCTGACCCGGCAAACGTTATTTTGCCTTACAAAAATGATTAAATTACTAAAATGGCTATAAAAAATAGGGGTTGGTGATAAAAAAGTAAAAATTTAGGGTTGTATGTAGGTATTTACTAATGCTGTATCATATTTTTTTTTTCTAAAATTGAAAAAAAAAATTTAGGCGTGGATTACCCTTAACATTTAGGGGGATAAAAATAGATGTTGTCCGATTCTCAGACCTACCCAATAAGCACACAAAGTTTCATGAGAATCGGGAAAGCCGTTTCGGAGGAGTTTAACCACAAACACCGCGACACGAGAATTTTATATATTAGATTGCAGATTTGATAGATTATTGGTCTGGAATAGTACATACTTATGCTAAAGCTGATTTGAGTGCTAAGAATAAATCAAAAAGGGCTAATATGCTACTTTTTGTCCCGGAAAAAGGGTTACCATGGGATACCTATCCGTAAAGCCGTCAACGCATTTGCGAATGCTGTGTTGCAGTTCTCAACGGTGATCACCTATCATCGTCTGCTCGTTTGTCCCCTTTTTGTATAAAAATACACATTATATTTTATTTTCCAGTTAGTAGTAAGTTATGTCTATATACCTATTGATTATTATGTAATGGCAAAAGTAGACCGTAATTTTTCATCGATACATTACTTTCATACTCTCCGAAATTGAATTCCATTGGTACAGCGCGACTCTTCAGTACGAATCAAATGCAAAGCAGCGGTGACTTGGCGAGGGCGAGGCGGATATGAGGCCCTCCAGCCCGATATTGGGTGCCAGCGAACACTCCGCCTATATTGGCTGCCTGAGCCTAGGGAAATTTGAAACTGTTCGGCGACTTTGAGAGCGCATAATGAGTTTTTAACAGTCAATAATACTGGTTGCTAAAAGTTTTTTTAACCAACTTCAAAAAAGGAGGATGTATGTTTTTTTTTAATGTTTGTTACCTCATAACTTTTTATCGGGTGGACCGATTTTTAAGATTCTTTTGAGCTTTGGAAGCTAGTGCTTGTCATGGGGTCCTATTAAAATTTTATCGACATCTGACGAGTAGCTTTTGAGTTATCCCTAATAATGCCTATTTAATTGACATTGATGATATCGTAATTTTATCACTTGTGTGTCTAAAAGATCTTGAGGTTGTTTCCTGAAAATTTCTATACTTAAAACACTGAAAAGCATTAAAAATATTAAATTAAAAAAACCGCCTTCAAAACTAAAAACGGGAGAAATAAAAAAATCTAATTGTTTTTTGAGGTCGGTCCCAACCTCAATATTTGTAATAAACGCTGTCACTTGTATTTGGGACCGACCTCAAAAAACATTTAGATTTTTATAAACAAAATTTTCATTTCTCCCGTTTTTAAGGCGGTTTTTTTATTTAAAATTTTTTAGGTATCTACTCTTGCCATTCTTTTCGCGTGTAAAATTAAGATAAGGCTTTAAAGAGGTTAGGGCACAGCGGATTACCTGCAAGAATTTGTGGCGCACAAACTGGAGCAGTGTCTTACCTGTATCTACCGCTGTGTTTCAAGACAAAACTCTTTAATACATGTGTGTTGCCAGTGATGACCTATGCTACCGAAATGTTTCTCTTACAATGATCTTCATAAGAAGGCTCATATTTGGCAATGGAGAGGGCTATGCTCTGACTTTCTCGGTGCAATCATATCAGAAAACGATAAGATCTGCAGGAGAAACAAGGTCACTGACATAGCCTATGTTGACTATGCAAAGCTGGCAAGATGTAGTATATACTCTTTTATATTGTCTATTGTTTTTCTATGGTTTTATTGATTGTATTTTGTTACTTTTTTTTTATTACATTGTCACTGAGAGCAAACAAGAAGAAAGTTTTATTTTCAGCTTTTTCACAATTTCCAACAAAGTGGTGTCAGAAGCGGGATTAAACATGTTCACACATTCCAAAAAAGCTATGGAGGCTCAGAATGCCATTAAAAACAAAAATAATAGTGGTAAGTCTTCAACAAAACTTTCATCTTCTTTGGTACGGCTCCAAGTAGAAGCAGCGTATGCCAAGCGCATGGCTATAGCGGAGCGGGAGCTAGCTGCCGCTGAGGTCGCCGCTGCTATGGCTGAGGCGCAGCTTGCCGCTGCTGTGGCTGAGGCCGACCGCGCTGCTCGCGTGGCTGAAGCCCAGCTCGCCGCTGCTGCCCGGGTGGCCGCAGCGGAGCGCGCCGCCGCTGAGGCGGAACGCCTCGCCCAGCTGGCTAGGCGAAACTCTGGTAGCCGTACCGCCTCTCAGTCTTCCAGCAACGACAGCCGCCCACAGACGCGGGGTAATTCTCGCAGCAGCTCGCAGTCGGGTGCCTCTGCGCATGAAGCGCTACTAGAGGACCCGTCCGCGGAACTCTCTGTGCACGCAGTGCCTATCGAGGGTCTTGTCGCGGAGCCCCTAGCGCACAGAGCGCTCATTGAGGGGCCCGTGTTCACCGCGTCGACTGCTGCGCAATCACCTTGCGCGTCATTTTCTACCGGCCATATGTTGGAAGCCTCACGCCACCACCTTGTGGCCACACGCCACCATCTTGTGGCCTCATGCCACCTACTTGTGGCCTCTTACAGTTTCGCGGAGCCCCTGTCGCATCCAGCGCTTTTCTGGGGGCCCGTGATAACCCCGCTGGTCTCACGCTTTTCCGCTGTGGTGCAGCGCCGTGTGCCAGCGGACTGTAGTCCCATGACTACTTCGTTTCATCGCGTTCATTCAGTTCATTTACACTATACATTAGGTACACGCACGCAAAATTATAACATTAATAAAAATAGTCTTTATTCAAACACTTCACACATTAACATTTCTAGGTTAACCGCTAGCGTGGCCGATACCGCCACTACTGCTACGGCTGTGAAGGTAAGATCTATTTCTTTGCCTATTTTCGGTGGGCATCCAACCGATCGGTTCGTTTTTATGAGACCCTACAAAGTCACGAGCCTATCTTTCTGGGCCCCTGAAGATATGTTGAGGATTACTGCTGCATATCACGGAGTTTCTTGCAACTCCGCTGGGGTCATTCAAGCTCGCAAGGTTCCGTTCGCCCGTCCAGAACAAATGGTTTGGATGGAGCGTTTGATAGTACGCGGTTTTTATAGGTTTTGTAACGTTGAGAGCTTGAAGGACTTCCCCAGTATCCATTGTATGTGTAGTGTAAAGGCAGTTCGCCCGTTAAAGCAGTCCGAGTACTTAGTGACTTTGATTTTACGTCACGAGTTCTTAGGCGAGCTTACTCCGCTGCTACGAACTGGTTCACCGGGCTTTAAGTTTACATTTTATTATCGTTTTTTGAAGCTTTTATTATTCTTAGTTCATGAAAGATATCATCGCTTCATTTTCAAATACATCGTGCCATCAGAATGTTTTCATTTTATTATCAATTTATTTGACAAGCGTAAGTCACTCAAATACGTGACATATTTTTTTGTGGCTTGTAAGGTAGCAAAAAAGTTGATACCATTTTTATTTTGGAAAAATTAGTTCATCATATTTTGTGTAGAAGTCATCTCTCACTACATTACTGTTTTCTGTGTACAGTCACTACCAGAGTTTTCGGTTCACACCGACAACAACTCTCTGGTTACCATGGCAACTGGTATCACTTAGTTACTTAGTTTATTTTTCTCTTTCATACATTTTCAAAGACATCTTCACAGTTAGTTTGAATGATTTTATTTGGGTTTTTTCACGATTTAGCTAGTGTCGGTTCAGTTTGTTCATTTCATTTTCGTAGTTTAGTTTTCAACAAGTGCATTTACTGGCACCAATGGCTGTTTTTTTTCCTTTGATAACGTTCACTGTTTTTTTTTTTTTTGTTGGGTATTAATTTAGATGCATGAGCGTCATGCTTTGGCTTTCACCTTACATCGCTCATTAGATTATTGCCCTGACCAAAGTATGATGTTCTCGCTTATACCCCACCGGTGAGCCTCACAACTCACGCTGTTTTCCTTTCGCTTTACCGCGGCTATCGCCAAATATTTTTGCATTATGAGAACGTAGGCTTTTGGCGCTGCGTTTTGCAATATCAAAGCACAAGCTTTTGACTTTTCAGTCTACTGTCTTCTCGACTGTTCTTTGATACAGCGTAGCGACGTCCGCTCATTTAAATTTGCTTTTTTCAATGATTGTATGTTCTTACTGTTGTGAGCGACGACGCTATGCATAGGTAGGTAGGTAATTATCAGATTTTCTTGACGGTTTTTGTGGTTCCTACCGCTTTTGCTTTAACTTTTTTACAACGGTCACAAGAGTTGTCAAGCCTCCTACCTACTACTTTTAAACCTTGAGTTCAGTTGTGAATTTGTTTTTTAGGTAGACAGATTTTTTCGTTTTGCATAACTAAAATTAATGTTGTTTTTTTTATAATTTTGGTTTTTAATACTTTGAGAAGATTGTTAAGTTTGTAACTGGGCTCCTACGGGGACGAGTACGATTACCCAGCATTACTACACGCGGGAGAATTACTTTCAAAAACTCATCGTAGTTTGAAGATGGCTACCTGCGAGGCTGTTTGATGATACGTGATGGATCGAGGGACTGTTGTGCGGTTGCTCTTTCTTCGGTGTGCAAGACGACGCCTACTTTGCCCACGACAAGGTCACCGGCTACATTTTTCTTCGGGGGTTTCCACTACGTCGGTCTTCGTCCGGCTATGAAGAAATGTCACTGTTCGCCACCGCCAGGCGTAATTATGACGTCTGGCTTTCTACAAATAAACTGCGACGGGACTACTTCGAGTCGTTCTTACTCTACGAATGACTGACGTCAGCCCATTAACACTGGACGTGGAGGACCTGCCGATGCCTGATGACTTACATTTGGACTTTCAATTAGTGGGTACGGCTTTCCTGAGTCTGCGCGTCGAAGTTTTTCTACGAGTTTCAATATTAACCGCACAACCCGAAGCACATTTTTCTTCTACAAGCACTGGCGCACGCACGATTTTGTATATCTGCGGTCAAGCTACGATCATGCACGCACAAATTTTGAATATCTGTAGCCAAGCTACGATTCTACAAGGACTATGCCATCCTCCGATTGCTATTCTTCCCCCGCCGTCCTCGCTCTGGGTTCTTCTTTCTCTTCTTTATACTCCCCTTCAACTCAAATTAAGGAGTCCAGTTGCACAGCTTCGTTACGTTTTAATTATAGATGCTTTATACTTTTAATTCTTCCTACCAACTTAGCATAGTCACTCCTAAGTTTTTGTGTTGCCACACCGGGGGGACCATGTTGACTATGCAAAGCTGGCAAGATGTAGTATATACTCTTTTATATTGTCTATTGTTTTTCTATGGTTTTATTGATTGTATTTTGTTACTTTTTTTTTATTACATTGTCACTGAGAGCAAACAAGAAGAAAGTTTTATTTTCAGCTTTTTCACAATTTCCAACAGCCTAAAAAATTGCGAACATTATGTGGCAGTGAGCAGGGCACATTGCGAGGAGGACTGACGGCCGTTGGGGCGGAAAGGTCGTCGATTGCGGCCGTGTACCGGGAGACGCAGCGTTGGTAGGTTCCCTACAAGGTGGATTAACGATCTAGTTAACAGTGGACGTCATATGATGATGAATTAGATGATGAACCGGGGCAATACCTATTATATGGGCAGCAATTTAGACTGATGTTCATTTCAACCAATTTACAATGGGAAAATTAGGCAAGTCGAGGTATTTCCATATTTGCTTTGTTTCTAGCTATGGCTAACTAATGAGGTATAGAAACTTGGTGTACAAACAAGATAGATCGACGACGTCGTGGTGGAGTGGTCAGTATAGCTGCCTACACTTCAAGCGGTCCGGGTTCGAGTCCTGGTAGCGGCAAATATTTGTGTGATGAACACAAGTATTTGTTAACTAGTCATGGTTGTTTATATATTTATTTAAGTTTATTTATTAAAATATCTAAAAATATTATGTATATTTAAAAAAAAATCCGTCATCCATCCATAACACAAGTTCTTAAAGATACTTAATTTGGGCTAGATAATTGGTGTGAGCGTAGAAATATATTATATAAGCAATAAAGAATGTTGTCTCACCCAAAATTCCCGCGCCGCAATCGGCCGAAAGCGGTCTATTTGCGCGGGTCTCGAGTGGCCGCGGCAGCTGACGCGGCGCCGGCGCCGGCGCAAGCTTTGATCTCGTGAGAGTGCGCGGGACTACGAGCCGCATTTATTCAGATATTTACAGGATAAAAATTAAAGAATCGCAAATATAATTTGCATTATATAAGAATTCTTTACCGACATAAAAATTTCCATCCCATTCCCACCAAAGTCTTTTTAGTACAGACACTCATCCTACCCCTCCTTGCCTACGCGGATGTGTATTGCTCTGAGATGCGCAAAGACCTACTTAATAAATTGGAACGTCTCCTGAATAACGGTATACGTTTTATTTTTGGAAAACGAAAATATGATCACATAGGTATCACCTTATCGTTCGCGTCTCAGATGGCTTCAATTAGGCGCCGAAGATATTTCAGAACACTATGCACCCTGTTCTCCGTCCTGTTTGAATAGTCAGGAGAGTGAGGACTCTCCTGACTATTTAAAATCCAAATTTAAATTTAATGAGGATATTAGCAGTCGCAATCTCCGTTCGTCTAGGTTCCGCACTCTCTGCATGCCCTCACATCGCACAGGCTTTATGTCCGAATCTTACACTATTCAAGCCACAGATATATCAATATAAGGAGATCGGGCAAATCGCCGAGTTCATAGGAAGACCGAGTGTCGCGATCAGCGGCCGTACTACATAACATGGTTCTAGTTGAGCATGCCGTAAATACACTATTCATTGCGCGCGTCATAAGGACTGCGAAGCAATAATAATAATAATAACGTTTATTCTCTCACCATAGTCAAAAAAATATACAAAGTTTTCATAAAGAAATATAAGAAAATAACAGAAAAATGTGGGTAGGTTACAATAAAGTACAAGTTCATTCAATGACACAGTAAAGTTAATGCTATGCAGTAAATCCATAGTGAGGTTGAAGACTATGGCGGGCTAATGAAAGTTAGGCACAGCCGCAAAGGAGTTCGGTCAAATCGCTGAGTTCATAGGAAGTCCGAGCGATGCGGACGGCGAAGGGGCGGTAATGTATGCCCACAGGGCATACACTTGTCACAAGTTAAACGCCGGCTTGGCCTATGTCCTTGTATTATTAAATCTGTGATTCAAGCAATCAAGTAATTCAAGTAATCACTTTTAAACTTTCGCCTAGTAAAAAGGTAATTTAATCGCGGTAACTCTCTTTTTTATTCGCGTTAAAAATGGAAAAGTATTCTAAAGCAGCTGCTGTGAACGAGAGCATGACCATATAGCCATGACAAGTAACTTATGTAACATAAAAAAATACCCTATTTACAAAAAAAATACCCCGACTCCCAAGGTTCCAAGGGTCCAGCTGAAAAGAAGATATAAAGAAGAGACCCCATAAATTCCTCATCTAAGAATCCCAGCTTAACTATACACATTCCCAGACCGCTCCTGAGCCATGGTCACCCATCTCGACGCCGCCGGTAGTATCGGCACTTATCTCCCGATATCCGCCGCTGCGTGCGTCTGCTCCGTGTACAATTATCATATCGCATGTTCTCAGATTCGATACCCGGAATGTTTCAAGTCTTTTAAGATCAGCGATATTATAAATAACCCGTCTATTGTTTTCAAAAATTACCTTGTAGATAAATGTAACGTACTTAAACCTTACTGGTATTCCTAAAACCGACCTGGACATCTCCAAAAAGAACGTATTCCTTTAACTTTGGGTACCTAGATTCATTTAACTAATTTTCAGTAGTTACAATTATTGTAAAAAAGTTAATGTCCATTATAGGCAGGTAAGTATATTTATAATGAGAGAAGGTAATCTTTTCTCTAAAAGACGTCACAATAAACAGTTCCTTATTGCCGAGATCACGATCCGCAAACGAAGACAGGGGACGCACTACTGCCTCGGCTAACGAAACGGATAGAGTCGTCTGTTAATAAAATACATCCACTGCAACAAGTATTTTCTTAAATTAAACTACTTTTATGGATTCAAATCTCGTGTATGTCTCGAAACGTCAGGCAATAATTCATACTATCTCGCTCATACATAATCCCAAAAAGCTTAGGTAACGCATTACACAAAAGCCACATCTGGCAGTACGGGACTCAAAAAGGGCCATGAATCCCAAAAGTTACCTTTATGAAAAATATTTCACTAAGAAGTAAAAGCCAACAGGACAGAAGTTACTCTCGAAATCATCTTGGCATTCCGGATTACAATAACGAGCTGTGATACCCAAATACAGGTTATACACGTGTAACATAAATAACACAAACCCTGTAAGTTAAGCAGTTTGCTACTAATATGCAAATTAATCAATTTCAGTTATTTTAATTCCAAAATATATCGTTGTGTGATGTCCATGTAGAATTTTGTTTATATCTTACCGTTTTTGTAAAGTAAACTTTATTTCCATTACATAAAACTCAATTTCGCCTGTCAAATTATTTAAGATTTACCAGTTAATGAATTTTGGGTAAAATGTCCAAATTTTCGTTTTTTCAAATTTATTGTAACGATTTAGAAGCCGATTCCAAACATACTATACTTTCAGGGTGTGGGTTATTTCTGTTACATGTTGCATAAAAAATGTTGTTACAAAGAAAGTCATGAAAATGGATGTGGATGACGAAGAGGAAGACCGGAGAAAAGATGGAGGGTCTGTGTGAAAGAAGCATATCGTTTTTCGCACAGTCCATCCATCTTTGAACAAAGAACGGTGTTAATATTAAGATGACTGATCGAGAAGGGGAAAAAGTTAACATATAACGAGGACCGCAAATAAAACTAGGAGCATGGCAGGCAAATGCTGATGCAAAAACTTGCTTAAAATAATAATAATATTTATTCAGTTTCTCATAATTTTACAATAATTGTTGAAGCCTGCTTTTATGCATATGCATTGCAGCAGTGAACGCATATAAAACATGCATTATTGTATCTACCTCATGCCATAAAAATAGTGTTGCATGTCAGTGTATGTTGATCGCAGAAGGTTCACATCACAGTTCAGTATATATTAGCAACTTTTTTTTACGTTTTTGTAAAAATAATTTTAACTATCGATTAATCATGTTTTATATAAAAATATATATTCGTTTATTGTCGCCGACTCCATGCCTCTCTTACTCCACACCCCATTCCATTAAGAGGATTAAAAGCAGGAGGCGCCGCGGCACCGCGCATAGCTCAGCTCCACTGCTTTTAGAAAAATACCCGCGCCTAATGGAACGAAAAGATGGGCGAGCGCGGTTAACACTATGGAATAAATAATAGTTGGTCCTTCAAACCGGATAGACGTGATTTTTTATAACATAATTTCCACAGGATCTTTCCTAGTTGCTTTTAATGCTATGTGGTTAGCGAATAAGAAGACCCCAACGGTCACGAGACACCCACTGTTGGGCATGCGCCTCCCCCAAGGATCTCCAACTCAATCATTTCTGCGCTGCCCGCATCCAGCGGCTTCCCGCGATCTTTACCAGATTGTCGGTCTGGCTTCTGGGCGGCCTACCAACGTTGCGTCTCCCGGTACGCGGTCGCTATTCGAAGACCTTTCCGTCCCAACGGCCGTTAGTCCTCCTCGCATTGTACACTGCCTAATGCAGTCAACGTAGCTTAATATAGAGCATGGCAACACTGTCCCCTACTACCGTGAAGCCCTGTCGTGCTATTTTCTAAAGAACTCACTTTGATTCTCACCTCGAATTTAGCTGTCATATATTACACAAAACAGTAGAATTTTTAATCAGTCATCATCATCATAACAGCCTTGATAATGCGACCCACTGCGGGGATACAAGGCCTCTCCTTGTCATCGAAGGAGGTTTAGGCAGTAGACCACCACGCTTGCCCAATGCGGTTTGGAGGACGGAGTATATGGTGATATACCCCTTTGCAGCCAGCGTATTCGGTAACTTTTTTTGACAGTTGAAAGTGATGATCACTGAGTGAATTACATATCCATTGAAGTTTTACATGACACGCTATTGAGACACTTCTCGTGTAAAAACAGCAATGGTTAGGTAATTCACACAGTGATCATCACTTTCTACTGTCAAACAAAGTTAGCGGATAGCCCCCCTGATCCATTAGGCGCCTTCTACGACAGCCAATGGAGGATATGGGGTTACTCTAAGGATTTTTCATAAAATTTCGCAGATGAAATCGAAGTGAGATCTTTAAAGAATCCACCAATGACAAACCTACTCACCGACAGAACTACTACACTACGGAAATGTCGTGTCATTTTGCGGTGTTCTGAAACTCATACGGCCAAGCTGTTGTGCCCTGCTTATCTAGTTCTAAAGCCAGATTTACACTGGGTACCTAAGTAACTGGTTCACAGATTTATTGGCAAAATGCGTACGCTTAATGCGACGCGACGCAAATAGTTAATAATAGATAGAATAGACTGCATTTAAACATTGTAGTCAGTTCTCGGTTCAAGTCCCGTCTCAGCTTTTATTACCATGACAGGACTAATTTTCTTTTATTTCGTTTTCTATGCATTATTTCGTATCTTCAGCTTCCACAACTGCTACCTCCGTTAAAGTAGCAGTGTTGGAAGGTGTTTAAAAAAGAATCATAGGTAGATTACACATTATCTTGATATTTTAATATCCAAAAACAATCAACTAATTAGCACCAGTTGGGGTCAATGGCGCACGCGCACGCATCCATATGCCGTCCGTAATGAGCCGTGCGTGCGATGGTCCCCTTCGCTGATGGGTATTGAATCATGTTTATTATATAATATTTAACAGAGAGGCACGACACGGCGGATTAGTAACAATTTTAACCTATGGAAATAAATAAAATTCCATCTTAGAGAAAACCACAAATAAGTAACGCTCCCTTTTTGTGTTTCTCAAGTAGGTAGGTACAGACGAGCGACACAAGCTGTTAAATTTATTCAATAAACTTATGATCGTGGAATAAGTTGGAAAATATACTGGGTGTAAAAGACATAAACAGTCAAACGAGAACCATGTATTCTGCTCACCATCATAACATTTTTTTTCCTCTAGAGTCTAGACTATACTTGGGAAATTGATAGTTACGATTTTATTGAAGGTCAAAGTCATAATTTTTTTTTTAATTTTTTTATGAAAACGTATTCTATACGTTATTTCTTAATTATTGTCCAAAGAAACATTATCATTTTTTTAGTATTTCATAAGAAAAAATGGCTTCAAAACGTTAGCGTTCAATGTAGCTCACTCGATGCTGACGGACACTAACGAACGGGGCCGCCGTCTGGCAAAATTATCGCGGTTTTGCGAGTTGCGTGCGAGTTGGGCACTTTACATTGCGCGATACAATTTGCAATTTTTTTTAACACCAAAAAATAAAAATCATTTCCCAGCAATAATTTTTTTGAAATATGTCTTATTTTGATGTATAGAATACATGGTTCTCGTTTGACTGTTCATGTCTTTTACACCCAGTATAAGAGAAATTTGACAGTTTTGGGTAGTTAATGTGCTGTTCGATTTTTTAGAATCATGCTTGCACTGCAGTGTCCCAATAAAGAAGACGAACGTAAACGTAAACTGAAACGTTGTTATATTGTATAAGAAATTGGCCACTGCAAGACAAGCCCATGCTTAGTGCACTGGCCGTATGATTATTGTACAATAGATTTAAGTTTCTGGAAAATAAATGATTATTATTACTTTATATTGATAAACTGTGTACTGGAAAAGGGCCTAGTATTATTTCTTGCATATAAGGTATTTATAGGAAATAAACAATGTAATCTTTCACCGCTGCGTTCAGAGTTCAGAGCATAAACTTTTTTACCGCATTGCTTTATTACACGTTGCAGCGCAGTTGTCGCTGCGTTAAACGCAAAAATGCTGGCTAATTAATTCTCTATATGTAATAAACCGCTTGTTCCCAACGAGTCACACTGTAAGCTGTAACACTGTGACTCGTTGGGACAACTTTGTAAAATAATTCCCAACCAGTCACACTGTAACACGTTGGGACATCTTTCTTAAAATTATTTCCTACCAGTCACACTGTGACACGTTGGGAGACCTTTTGCGGGTCAATAGCAATGCATTCAACGCAATGTTAAAATTTTTCATTTTCGTAAATACCTACCTACGCACATCGTAGTTTAGATGCAAATTAAAGAAAGAAAGGTCTCCTCTTTTGGTAAATTTACTTATAAATTTTTTATTAAAACTATAAAGTGAACTGAATTGCCATATAGATAAATACCCAAAATAAAGGGTTAGTCGAGAAAAAGTCATATCACCCCATGCTCTCCACTCACGCTTGACCAGTCACCCTCCGCAGTATAAGAATAACGATGGTACTAAAATTAATTTTAGAGTAAAAATGAGATATACAGTTGAATATGGGAAATAAGAATGTGTCTAAAATAAGCCTCAAGGGGGTGTTGTGTGATATGTTAAGGTACAGCACTACTGCGGGTACCCCACACCTGACACCATGTACTAAAGGACAATATATTAATTATAATTTAAGTAAAACAACTTGTACAGACTGTAGCGTCAATCGCCATTGTTCAGTAAATGAAACACGCAGGAATATATTAATTAACTTGTATTAAAGATTTTTTAAACAATATTTGGAAATTGACGCAGGTACCCGTACAAGGGTGTAAGTAAGAGAGAGTGTTGCCAATCTCAACACATAAAAACTAACAAAAAGTGTTGCCACTATAATTATAATAAAATCTACTGTTCAGTATTGAACACCATCTTTATTCTTCTTCTTCTATCTTTATTCATCTTTATTCTTAGTACAGGTGTCATATAACTAACTAATATTTGTGTCCAAAATAAGCTTCAATTGAGTGTCATATAAAGAACTAACCTCCTTACTGACACAGTATTAAATTAAATAAGTTTTAGTCGAGGACTAGCCGCTCAAATTTGGAGTAGCCCGAATTGGGATACTTCCACTCTACAGAAGACCACAGTCAAATAACACTACATTTTTGTGGTTTAGTGTTTCTGTTGGTGAGTAAGGTCACCAGAGCTCCACGGGGAGGGAAGGGGATTAGGGTTAGCAGCGTATGAGTGACAAGTCAGTGTTGCAAGCGTCTATAGGCTACGGTGGCTGTTTACTATCAGGCAGGCCGTATGCTTGTCTGACAACCATATAACATTTTAAAAAAACATTTCATGGTCCTTTTAATGTTGTCTCTAGAACTAAGTATACTTAACCCGCGGCCCGCGTGCCGCAAGTGGCCCATAGCCCATTCTACGCGGCCCGAAGCCTTGTTTTGTATCTTCTAATTAGCGGTAGTAATTTATAGATAATTAAATAAAATTGTTTGCAATTTTATTGTTATGTTATACTCTGTAGGATTGTTTATTGCGGCAGCGGTGACTATGCGGCCCAGTGGAAAAATAGTTTGAGTTTGACTGCTCTAGAACTTCCCTAATTTCTGTACTGAAACGCGTACCTACCTTCAGTGGCTTTCGCGGAATCTTACTAAATATGACTGGGTAAAGAGAAAGGCCAGGGCAGTGAAGATGAGTCATGAATGACTCATAAGAGGCCCTCTTAACCCTGCACCTAGGTCACAAGTCGCAGCCACTGCTCCTGGCTCCCCAGAAGGCCAAGACAAGTTGCCAGTCGATTGCGTTGAACGCTTAACGAAAATGATATTATGTATGACACTGACAATACCATGGCGACCGTCATGTCAAATGTAAGAGTTGACGTTGTTACTCGTAGAAACGATTTGTATCGTTTGCAACTAACTTGTCTAGGCCCTCAGCTCCCCTCTCTGAAATGTGGTGGACCCGGCACCCGCACGTTGAATCCATGGAAGGCCAAGTGTTCTCATTACCTACATACTCGTAGGCACTGCTCGTAGAAATATTTTTTAAGGGAAGCATTATAGGGTTAGAAATTTTTAGTTCCATAAATGTTTTTCTACCACCTGCCCCTACCAATTGTCACCCCGTGGCCGCATCTCATCACATCTAATTGCAACCACTTCCGTTAGCTTCCGTGTCGATAGTCGCATTGTCGTTCGAAGCGACATCACGCTCCAATGGTAGGGGGCGCAGAATTAAAACTTTTCATTCATTGGTCGTGATTTCACTGCGATTACAATTTCGCATTGTTCGGGGTCATTATTGTTTTCTATTTGTGATTAAGAATATTCACGGATTTCGCTTCGTGATTTTGGGTTTTCCGCTAATGGTCACGAAATTTTTAACTGAAGATATCTATTTGATCAAACTAACTAAAACAGAAAAATGCCTGATGTGATCATGTATTAATGGTGGATGGGGGGCTCGGTTATCGCGCCAAACACCCAAAAAGTATCTCCATACGAAATTTCATTAGAAACGTCATAGAATAATTTTTGCGTTTACAAACGCGTAAATATATCTTTAAAACTAGAAAAAATACATTAAAAAAAAATGATCCATTTCTTTCAGTATATTCTTTCTAGTACCTATTAAAAATATTTACGCGTTTGTAAAGGCAAAAATTATTCAATAATGTCAAATATTTGCAAAAATATTTCGTTCGGATCTTAGAAGTGCAAATTTCAAATGTTTACCATAAAAACATAAGCACCAAGCACTGACAAATTTCGACAGCGAAAGCAGAGCCTCGGTGGCGTAGTGGTTAACACAGGATTGGGGAAGATGCTGGGCTCGATGCCCGCCTGAGGCAGGTCGATTTTTTTCAGTGTATTTCATCAGAATCGGTTCACTGATTTAGGCGTAAAAGCGTAATAAACAAACAAAAAAATTGGTTGTCTGTAAAGTCGGTTTACTGACGATAGTTGAACGTGACAACGTCTTAAGAAAATACTGATGGAATGGTAGCATTTTTCAAAAGAAAAATTTAATTTCATTTGTTTTGCCGGCCTTACATGGAACGTCTCACAGCGAGGTAACGCCGCATGCGTCATGTTTTTTCGTGCGTGCAGCCGGCTCTATCGAATTATAAGACGTTGTCACGTCAAAAAAATAATTTCTAATTTATAATATTAGTTACGATAAGTGGGTATGTCTCCTGCCCAGCAACCACAAGACAAACACAAACACCACACACCTATACTTACCTAATAACAACATGAGTGAAAAAACAAGATTTTTAGATTGCTATACATTATGAAGAAACGTCATAAGTTCATAGATCAACCGGCTAACCCCGACACAAAATGAATATTGATGAGCCCGACAGCGCGACAGTGACAGACGGATGGGACAAATGGATATTTTATTCGTAATGACCAGTAATGAGCTTTCGTCATTATAGTAATGACAAATTATGATTGTGTTGGGCAGGGTGCGTCAGTCGTGACCCCATGACCTTTCTTGGACTATTCGAAAGGCAATTATCTGTCTAAAAATAAACATACGAACGAACAACGGCAAACTGTGGCTGCAACTCCAACGCGAACTAAGAAATTTGGCTTTTTACTTAATTCAATTAAACAAGTAATAGAATTTTCTCAAACATACATAGAAATATTGTCGTTGTTTTCAAAAAAAGAACACGCGAAGTATCGAATTTACAGACAAAGAAAACCAAATCCATTCCTGGAGCGTTTTTTGAATTTGGAACACTACAACCACGGTAATATTAACTATACAACGCTCCAGCAATGTTGTATAAAACGGCGTGCTGGAGTTATTAAATACTCTTTGATTGGATCTCTTTTATCAATCTTGGCATACTAAAGTATCTTTGCTTAGTACAAATTGCGTTCACGTGGCTGTATAGCCACGTGATATATGCGTTTGTCTTGGTGATAAATAGAAAATTGGCGGCAAAGCTGAAAATTCGTCTTAATTTGTTATTTACATACATATTTAATAATTAAAATGAGTTCCGATGGTTCAGAGAGTGAAATAGAGATTGATTGTACTCCACCAGATTTAAACGACAATGGACCAGATTCAATGGCAAAAACATAAAGCAATTTTTAATGAAAGCCCCAGATGATATACCTATATGTAGCGACAAAGGTAAAGTATGTTTTATTTCCCTGCAATCTTTTGAGAAAAGCACTATATATGCCTCGGCCGAAATGGCAATTGCCTGTCTCGTATTAGTGAAGTCCTCGCCTGCGGCTCGGCCTTCAAACTCATACTCGACCTGCAATTGGCTATTTCGCGGCCTTTGCAATAATGTACCGTATTGGAAAGGGCAAACGTATGCTACCAGCATACGTTTGCCCTGTCCACCAATCCGCATTGGGCAAGCGTGGTGGACTACTGCCTAAACCTCCTTCGATGACAAGGAGAGGCCTTGTGTCCCAGCAGGGGGTCGAATTAAAATGGCTCTTGTGATGACACGAGTTCCATCCTTCCTACAATCCTGGGTCATTCAAAAGAGACGTGAAGAATCACCTTTCAGGTCGGCAAGGCGAGGGTGTTTATCTCTCGCACCAGCTATCTTCGCATTTGGACTCCACTTCTGCTTACCATCAAGAGGAAAGGAATGTGGTATTTTGTTAGGCCTTTTTATAAAATAAGAATAATTATGTATTTAAAAATATAAAAGAAAATAACTTATTAAATAATACTATTAGCGACTCGCCCCAGTTTCTCACAGAATTTCTCGGCTTTTCTCTGCGAAAATACACATGATTCTGCAATCATACCTACGGTATTATACATATTAACTTTCCTCTTGTAGCTCTCTATGTATTGCTGAAAACCGCATTGAAATCCGTTGCTTAATTTGAAAGTTCTAAGCACACCTATAGAGAGAGCGACTTAATTTTATAGTTCATACTTATGTATAAAATACTAGCTGTCCCGGCCACTCGTTGCTGTGGTAATTTCATACTACTGTCCTATAACATTGAATTTGCAGTAAAAAAAATGAGGACTACACATCAAGATAAAACTATTATCCTATCTCTCAAGTTAGAACAAAACACACATTTAGAGGAAAAAATACTTAAAATCGGATTGTCAGTTTCGGAGTTCATCCCGGACAAACATCGTGACAAGAGAATTATATATACAACCACCTGCCCCGGCCACGAGTTGCTGTGGTAATTTCATACTACTGTTCTATAACATTAAATTTGCAATAAAAAAGAGGACCTATCAATATAAAAACTATCCTATCTCTCATTTTGGATCAAACTGCACACGGTGTACAAATTTGATTAAAATCGGTTAAGTAGTTTAGGAGTCCATCGCGGACAAACAACGTGACATGTAATTTATATATATTAAGAAGATATAGAAGATTATAAGTATATTACAGTGTACTGGTTTGGAGATTATTGGGGGAGGCCTATATGTCCAACATATCTATGTTCTGTGTGTCCAACAGTGGGCATCTCTCGGCTGAAATGATGATGACAGTGTAAAGATATTATCATATAATTATCTACTTAATAGTTAGTACTTATAATACATCATATAGACATGGATACACCCTAAAAGACTAATCATGGCCTCCGGACCTGTCTGGTATTAATAAATAACCCGTCGGCTGCCGGATTGTGTGGCAATTAGCTGAGTGCCTAGTTACCAGTTAACCCTTTGAAAGCAGTCGCCCTGGGCGAAATTTAATTTTGGTGATTAATTCTTAGCGTTTCTATAAATCCTATGTTCCTCGAAAACAAATAATAGTAAGTAGGTAGTTCGCTCGCTCCGTTGTTGCTTTGTTTCGATTATTTTCTTTTCTACCGCGAGACAATTAAAACAGTTAGTAGGATTCTTTAAAACCTGTAAAATACTTCTCTAAACTTTCAGAATATTTTGTAAGAGGTATGTTGCTGCAACCGTTTTAAAACCGCATGAAGGAACGGAACGCATATGTAGTAACGTGATTATGTTCTCAAACGGCAAAATTTCACACAAACTTTCGAAGTAATTTAATTAGTGGTGGTGAGAATACTTAGGACATACGAAAAAAAATCTCGCTTTACGAGATTTTATGGTCGAAAACCGTCGTAGAGAGCGTCGGTGGCGTAGTGCGCAAGGGCGTTGTCTCCCACCCAGGAGGCACCGCCGGTTCGAACTCCGCAACGTACCGATGTGTTTTCAAATTTTGTATTCATATGTTCGTTTAATCGACGCTTTTACGGTGAAGGAAAACATCGTGAGGAAACCTCCACACACCTGTGAAGAAATTCTTAGGTTGTGTGTGAAGTCGACCAACCCGCACTTGGCCAGCGTGGTTGACTAAGGCCTAATCGCCCCTAATGTGGGGTAGGCTCGAGCCCCTCGGTGGTGTGGTGACATTATGAGCTGTTGCTTTGATGATGATGATTTGCAACTAACGAGTACCCTAAAAAAAATTCGAGATTATTTTGAAGGAAACGAGAATTGCGCCCCGGTAGTGATGAGAAGATTCGTTTGTGCTTTTTCTCGCTTGTGTAAACGTACCGTTTCTGTTGGCCAAACGTTCATTGGTAAAATGCTCTGAGTTTGTCAAACGTTGGTTTTAGGTAGGTACTTACCGTCTCACACTCCACTCGAAAATTCACTGTTAAATTTTGACGGTAGCAGTACGACCTGTAACTGACGGGCGCTCTCCTCTCAGCCATCAAGTCTCCCTCAATACCTTTTGTGTTTTCCCGAAAAGCCCGTAACACTCGAGGGGCACCGTCATTGAGAAACTAACATAAATATGCTTTTACCCCGCGCCCCCTCGGACCCCTGAGTGCCGGGAAGGGTGTCGGTACGGTCAGATAAAAAGTAGACATTGTAAAAACAATTGAATACTCTATTCTTATGGAATTAAGTTTACGTAACCAACGGGCAATTATATCAAAATATTTTTAAAATTATAAAATACACTGAAAAATGGACTATTTATACAAGGTGTTTGGTTCATGGGGTATGAAGCCGGCCCCTACCCATGCTAACATAGTCATATAAATACTATTATGATATCAAAAACTTTAAATTGTAAAAAATATTGAATTCTCCATACAAATAGTTCGATCAGAAAAACAAAATGTATGGAAAATTAAAAACATTTTTTTACAATTTTGAATTTTTAATATCACCATAGTATTTATATGACTATGTTAGCATGGGTAGGTGCCGGCTTCATACCCCATGTACCAAACACCTTCTATAAAAACTGTTTATAAAAAACTACAAAATTGAAAATTTTATGTAACCCCCGACATAAATTTATACCTAAGAACCATCTCGATCACGTTAGCTTTCAAACAAAAAAAACGCATCAAAATTGGTCCATTCATTTAGGAGCTACGATGTCACAGACAGATAAACTGACATACAGACACACGATATATCTGTGAGACACACAGATACACAGACAGGTCAAACTTATAACACCCCTCTTTTTGCGTCGGGAAAGAACGGAATTGACTTTCATAATTGTACAAATTGTACCTAAATGAAGAAAAAAAAGTTATCGTTTGTTTTTATTGTTATCATCTCGATTTCAATGCTGCTATTCAATCAAAGCAGTAAGGACATTTTTTAGCACCAGCATAATAATATATTTTAGAATAAAATTACCTGAATTAACAGATTCTGGTGTTTTTATGTGTCTGACCGTACACACTATATCCATAAGCTCGTAAGTACTCGGAGACATGTGGCCGCATGAAATTTTTACACTCCCCGGAATTTGCAACCGGGATTAGATACTAGATGAAACAATATGCTGACTCGCCTCACTGACGGTTAGGATAAGGCTCAAGGTCGCTTGGCAACATTTGTTACAAGTAAAACAGGCAGGCATGAAAGAGGTGTTAACATTTTCATACATAAAAAGCTCTGTTAATTGGGGTGACGAAAAAGTAGTTTTATTCATTTCATCAACTAATAATGTCGATGCACTTACAGGCAAGGGCACATCAGCCCGCCTAGCATGACCACCGAAACACGATATGATATAGCCATTTATCGCGCTGAACTGTCAAAAATTATTATATATAACCGCGGACATGAAATTTTATCAAACCTGCGAACATGTATAAGACTTATAGATGTTCGCAGTTTCGATACATTTTAAACATTGCGGTTATATCCAATAATTTTTGACAGTTCAACGCGATAAATGGCTATATCATATCGTGTTTCGGTGGTCATGCTAGGCGGGCAGGTTCTCTATTCTATTCTATTCTTAAATAATGGCGTCGCGTAGCATTAAGCGGACGCATTTTCCCAATTTCAAGTGAAAATGTAACTATAAAGTAACAAAAATTGTACGGTTGATTAAGGGTAAAAATAAAGTCTCTCAACACGTGTTTTTACAACATGAACTCGCAAGAAAACCCACATCAGGTTATCACAAACTGTCAAATTTCAGCTATCAATATACAACGACAGTTTGTAATCACTTAACGTGCTGTTGTCTGTACCTACAACGCAAGGGCGGATCCAGCCTTGGCGCCAGGGGGGGGTCACATAGTCGTGGTCAAGTCCAGTGGCGTAACTATAGGGTGGCATGGGTGGCAAAATGCCACGGGCCCCGCGAGGAATAGGGGCCCACATTTCACTGACATTTTTAATAAAAAACGAAAAATTTCAAAACTAGGGGGGGGGGGGGGGGGGTCGGTGTATATGAATTTGCCACTTTTAATTTTGATAATAATAGATACAGGTAAAAACCGGATGATTTTGGAAAACCGGCTATATCGGTTTTTTCAGGTTTGAGGTAAAAGTCAATAAAAATTGAAAGGAATAGGAATATTTTTTTTCTTTTAGGTACTTATATTAAATTCTAGATTTGCATGATAAACACTTTTTGATGTAAAGAAATAAGTGATTTACTTCAAAAAGTGTTTGAATGTCCACGCTCTCGCAATGACATCAGATGTCTTGCTTCCAGAGTTTAACTTCCACAAGAAGTACCATGGAACTGATTAAAAGGGTGGACTGGGCACAACACCGTATAGTAATTCGGTAACCATAAGACTCAGACCAATAAAAATAATTTTTGGTCTGAGCCGTAAGAGTGGGTCATCGGTAGCGAAAAGGTCAATAAGCTAGCAAGGCCTGGGACTCAAGGACTACAATTTGGCCAAGAGCCTTTCTGTCGTATCCCAAAGAACCAGGCTATAAAATACTTAAAAACCCACCTCCTCTGAGAAGCAAAAGCGGACTGGCAAAGAACGCCTAGGTTAACACATTCAAAATCGAACCATACTCCCGTAAGCGCACTAACCAGCAGTGATGGAAATCGCCCCGAAACAACGAAATAATAAAAGTGACCTGGCGTCATGGAATTCTCCATGACCTGGCGCCACTTTTATCAGTAGAACCAAAATGTTCTGAGCCGGTTCTCTCGACGGAGTGCTTGTATCAGTCTGCTCTGAATTCCGATACCTGGGCTATACATACAGCACAGCGGTACCTAATATAGACCAAGATGTCAATCATCGAGTAAGCTCAGGATGGATGAAATGGCGGCAGGTTACGGGGATGTGAGACTCCCATTGAGGCCCCTCAATGGGAGTATGTAAGCGGCCTCAATGGGCCGCTTACAATGAGCCTCATAAGAAGGCTTAAGGTCACAAAAAGGGCAATGGAGAGGGCTATGCTTGGAGTTCCTCTGCGTGATCATATCAGAAATGATGAGGTCCGCAGGAGAATCAAGGTCACCCACATAGCCCGATTGACGGCCGTTGGGCAGGAAAGGTCCTCGATTGGCGACCACGTACCGGAGAACGCAGCATTGGTAGGCTCCCCACAAGGTGGACCGACGATCTGGTAAAGGTCGCGGGAAGCCGCTGGATACGAGCAGCGCAGGACCAACCGGTTTGGAGATCCTTGGGGAGGCCTATGTCCAACAGTGGGCGTCTCTGGGCTGAAATGATGATGTCACTCCCCTTGATCACCTCAAAATCTATAAAAGCATCTTGAAATCTGTCGTCCTGCATGGATCAGAAAGTTTGGCATTAAAGCGAATGGATGAAAATAGATAACACGTGCATTTGTGGCAACAATTTTTAAGAACACTATTACAGATTGAAATTTTAAAATGTTTTAACTTAGTACTTTATTACTAAAGTTTAATCGTACCGGTTGAAGTTAGGTCTAGCTAGACGTTAGTCGAAACCTTGTCGAAACATGGCAAAAAACCCTCAGGAAAAACCTCAGATCAAGAAAAACACGAAGGTGCATGGCGGCCATGGCGCGGTAAATTCAAATTTTCCCGAATAATGCGTTTGCCGTCAAAGTATTATATTAAATTATTTAAATATTGAAAGTACATAAATAATATAAAAAAATATATATAAAAACATTATTTTAATTAGTGGTCCACCTAGGTCCTGGACCCAGCCCAGGGGGGGGTCATGACCCCCATGACCCCCCCCCTGGATCCGCCCTTGCTACAACGTGTAAGTAAGGTAACAACGCACACCCTGATAGTAGTTTGGCTTGGTATCGCCTTCTGAATCTTTACAATGAAAAAAATACATAATTTGGACAAAAAAATACACTACCAAATATTTTTACAGCTAAAAATGATCAGTACGATTTATATACAAACCTGCAAGGACATCACACAACGACCTAGCCCAGGGTTTCCCAAACTGTGCGTCGTGAGGCGATCCACATAGAATGTCTGTCAGTGTGATGCAAGCCAGTCGAGCGACAACAAATGTAGAGACAGAGGATGAGAGTCGCGATTTCCAAACGGGAACAAATTTAGTGCCCACCACAACAATAGTACATTGCTCACTAAAATTGATATTTTGCTCACCAAAAACAACTTTTGGTGAGACTTTACACTTTTTTGGTGAGCTTTTATCCTTTTTTGTAGGTTAGAAAATACTCTTTTCATATTTATTGTACTGTTTTGTTTGTGTAGGTAGGTAGGTACTTATTTTCTAATTAACTGATAACTTGGCAAGAGGCGGGGTCTAAAAATTGTCGAAACGAGTCGCAAAAACTTGGCATATTCCTAAGGACATCACAATAAAATAAGTTTGGGAGCCTCTGACCTAGCCTATTTTAAAATAAAAATTACTGAATTTGATTAATTTGTTTATCTACACTCGGAAAGGCACTTGTCTGAGGCGAAGTCTGGGGCAGATGTCCGATCATTGAGGGAGGCAATGATGGAGAGTGAATTCAACCCTGGAAGCTGGTTTCCTCTGGGGTGAAGCTGACTTGGTTGGATTCATCCCTCCAAAACACAGGCTAATCTTTTCGCAGCGAAACGGAGTCCACTCTATCTGATTCCAACTTTCCGAAATGTTTCCGTGCCGATTAACGACCATCTCGAGGTCTTAGGTATAGATATCTCTTAATTTCGGTCGCTACATCGAGTCCATTGCTAAAACCGCTAAAAACTACTTTTTTGCACCAGGGCCTCTGCGTTACCTAGGTAATATTTTTTATGGGTACACCACGCACTCTCATCAGATATCAAGCTGAAATTAATTAGTAACGTAAAAATTCTGATGGCCTTTTTACCCGATTACGGCGAAGCGAAAAGAAAGGGTTAAGATTTTAGCAGTCTATGTATTTTTGTATTTACCATGTATTTACGTATGCTCCTCCGTACAGCCTAAACTATTCATCTGATTTTGATGAATAAGGCGCTAATCGCTTCGTTATTATGGTCTGGGTAATATAGACTAAATTTTAATCGACTTTAACAATAGTCGTTTTACCTTCTAAAGGCAGATTTCATCCCTTTTTTTCCGTAGTGGGATTACAGTTTACTAAACTAATTACTTGTTTTATTAGAGGTCGGAATTAAGTAGATTAATTTATACTTGCATCCAAATGTTGATATTAATATGGATCTGCCCGGCATTTCTAATGGACACTCCCCTGTGCCCAACAATATTACAAATAAATAATAGTAAAAATCTCAGAGATAGACAAGACAAACAAAACAAAGACATTAACATACAGTTTTAATTAGTATTTACATTAATTCACAATACAAATTATTAATAGTCTTAAGCAGATTCTCTTACATTATTTCGCCTTTTTTATAAACACGAATATACATTTGCTTCTAGCCTAAACTCGTGAGGGATAGCTTTGGCTTTATCAAACGGCCCATAAGAGTAATTTTCCTTGTCAGATTCATTTAAGGTCGCCGTCGTGGTGGAGTGGTCAGTAACGCTGCCTACACATCAAGCAGTCCGGGTTCGAGTCCTGGTAGGGGCAAATGTTTGTGTGATGAACACGAACATTTGTTCACGAGTCATGGTTGTTTATGTATTTATTTAAATTTATTTCTAAATATATCTATATTATTATGTATATTAAAGTCCGTTATCTAGAATCCATAACACAAGTTCTTAATGATACTTAATTTGGGCGAGATAATGGGTGTAAGCGTGGAAATATATTATTATTATTAAAGTACCACTAAGATTTGAAGTGTTTACTTCCGACATTGTAATTTTGCAACTTCGGACATGCGATGTCGTTGATGTAGTTAAACTTGGCAAAGTCACGCGTGCAGTAGTTTAAATTGTGTAAAAGTTGTTGTTTAAATTGTGTAAAAATGTAAAAAGCTTTTTTATTGATTAAATCATGGGGTTTTTATGCTCTTTAAAATTAATCTCGGATTTGAAGCATATCCACTTTATTCTTTCGCTCTATGAAATCAGTGTAAGTGTGTAAGTAGGTACTTATATAACTTTACCTAATTCCGACCTATGGTTATAATGAGTAGTAAGCTAGGTATCTAGTTTAGTCAATGCATCCACCTGAATTTAAAATTACATTAATCTTCTGCCAAAAATCAAAGTACCTAGGTACCTACCTAAAAAAATGAAACAAAAACAGTTCCCCTCGGTTATAAACGCGTAAAAGTCAAACATTAGTGTTGGTGGGGAATGGACGCCGCGCCCGACGATGACCACCGGTTAATCTCGACATAATTACTGCGCTATGACGTCACACACCAGGTGTCGCTTGTTACCCTGCGACACACGGACCAATAGATTTATTTTTAAACCTTTTAAATATCATTTTTAAAAGCTTTTATTTAAATGCTCTGAAGAAAATAAACTTTCATCAATTTTTAACACAATTCAAATGATATAAAAGATTAATAAGAGATAGTAGAGCAAATTATAAATGCGAAAGTAAGTTTGTTTGTTTGTTACGCTTTCACGCCTAAACATTTGTGAAACGATTTTGATGGAATTTGGAGATAGTTTGAGATCCTGGGAATGACATGGGTGGGATACTTTTAGGCGCGATGGCCGACATTGACGCGAGCGAAGCCGCGGGCGGCCGCTAGTAAAAGTCGAACCGAATTAAATCTCGCGACAAGCTATTAAATTTGCTAACATTGTTTTGTGAAAATTATTGTTGTTCCTTTTGATTTCACTTAATAATGTACGTTATTATTAGCAGAGTTTATTGTTGTTATTTTTAATTGATAGATAAAGGTATAAAATACCGTATTTATACCTTTTGTTCTGTTTTTTTCACAATTAATTTTATATTGTAAATTTTATTAGTAAATCCGCATATTTCACTGATTTCGCTGTTTCACTGATCTAACGGTCGCTAACAGCCCGGACAGCTGTGATGTTGCAGAGTGTAACATCTGTCCTAGTAGTCGGGTTTTGTTTGTAGGGTCCTTGAGAGTTCACTGCCAAAGAAGGTTTAGTTGGATAGGTTTGTTGTTTGGGTTTGATGCCTCACTTATGTTGGCGATAGGTTGGCAATATACTGTCTATATTTTGAGGGACTGCATGGCCCATACTGTATATGTGTAACCAAATGTTACCAAAACTCTTCTAAGGGCAGCGGCATGCTGCTCTGCGACAGTTATATAGGAAATAAAAGTCCAATTATGTACCTACCTATTTGTCCGTAATACTTCTCTATAACACAAGTTCTTAATAGGTGTTAAATAAAAAAAAATGTGGGAAAATAACATATGTTATTTATTATTCATTTAAATAACTATTACAGTAATTTAATAATTTTTATATTCAAAGAAAAATATTGAGGACGATTAGAGCACGAAAGAGGTTAAAATAAGGTCTTTGTTTAAACCTATCATTTGGTAAGTTTCTAATCTCGTGTCATTTACTCGTTGTCCTTAAAAGCAGTGTGTCTCAAAAATATTAGGGGTAACATAGATCATGCGAGTACATACAGGGTGCTGTTTGTTGTCACAGCGACGATACTCGATACGCTCCGGGCGCCTTCGAAATATCACGTTACGGAGCTGTTTGAACAGATGATGGAGGAGAAATTCTTAGGTTGTAGTAATAATGTGTTTTGGTATTATAGAGACTAGCAATACAATCAAACGCAGAAGAGCAAAATTAAAAAAAAACGGCTTTGGCAAACAAGACTCTTCTTTTGATGTTATTACTTAATGATTATGATGAGAGGTTACCGCTGCCTGTCAACGCCACAGGTAGGTATTTTATTTTATTTATTACATTAATCTATTACAGACGTTGTCCTGTTAAAACATTTTCTATCTATCAAGACAAAAAGAATACCATTATTGGTCCAACCGTTTAGGAGTTAGGGGAGTCACATACACATCATCAGAAGAATTTTATATTTACAGATATATAACATAGTAACAGAAATTGATGATGAAAACAAAATTTACACAAAATAAATTAAAATTTCTTAAATAATTTTGCATCTAAAGTTTTCTGTAATTGTATTAATTTGACAACTAAAGTAGTTACTTTACAAAAATTTTGTAGGTACGCCTTTTAGGAAGACAAAGCAAATAGTCCTCTGTGAAAATGTCGGAGAGATGATTCAACAACTTAGACGCATGCGGAAGTATTTGAATATGTACAAGACAATTTTATAAAAATTTGAGACTAGAAATAAATCTTACCTACACGGAAATCGAACCTGCGATAATTTGGGACCCGGGCGAAGTACTCCTTCTCCTGCAAGCGGGATTCCTCTTGTCATTATTAAAAAACATTATTGCGTGTTTAGAAAAGATTGAGGACGAGCTTAGCGATCCTATCCTATCCTATATAAACACAAATAGTTTCAAATTATTAATAAATAAATAATAATAATAATATATTTCTACCCTCACACCAATTAGGTATGTAGCCCAAAGTACCTAAGGTATCATTAAGAGCTTGTGTTATGGATACTAGATGACGGATATTTTTAATAATTACCTATATAAAACAATTTTAGATATTTTTTAAATAAACTTAAATATAAATATAAACAAACATGACTCAAAAAAAATATTCGTAAGTATTCGTCACACAAATATTTGCCGCTAGCAGGATTCGAACCCGGACCGCTTGATGTGTAGGCAGCTATACTGAACAACTTTATTTCAAGCATTTTTTTATAACAAGAATTCTATAAGTATTTTCATAGTATCTTTCAAGATTGGAATCCAGGACCCCTCGTGTCACATGCAGCGTTATTGACCACAGGTGTTGCAATTTAGAACACACTGTATACAAATCAATAGTGACACGCGTCCATCTAGTTAATTACAAGGGTGCCGCTCATCCCCAGTTGACTTTAGAACACCCTGTAATCACTATACAATTACCTTCCAAATATTTTCCATTTTACGAGCGTGGCGTGCGCATCATTATTATTGTGCAATCAAGAACATGCCATCTGCATGGATATATTTTAGACTAGTGGTATCCAAGAAGACCATGCGTTGTCGTAAGCGCACTGACGAGCTACCGAAGCTCAACAGGAGCTACCTGAGCGTGTTGATTAGGGCTCTGACTGGCCACTGCAAGCTGGACAGACATCTCTACAACATGAGATTAAAAGATACTGATGCTTGCAGATTCTGTGAACAGGAGCGTGAAACACCAATGCACCTCCTGTGCTTTTGTGAAGCAGTCATCAACAAAAGAAACCGACATTTGGGGAGACACATTCTGGATCCAGATGATATAGAAACAATACAAACTGGGATTATCTTATCTATCATTTTTTAACAGTGCTCAGTTAAATGAGTAGGTTTTTTTATGTTACGAGATGGCAAACAAGCTTGCGGCCCACCTGTAAGGTCTCAATAAGACTTAATTGGAGGCTAGTCAAAGATCTTTGTAGGTCGCAGTGACGTACCTAAATAGCTCCGAAACCACGAAATAATAATAATAAACCCACAGACCAAGAGGTCCAGGGTTTGATCTAAATAGACCAGCAACAAATTTCATTCATTCTATGCTTCTTGATTCTTTGGATGCAAACGCGAATCAGTAATATGAAGTTGATGGAACGGAATAATACGATTCAGTTTACGAACCTATACTCAACCGTGTGGAATTTGAATCGCTTGTATAAAGATGGTGGCCCCAGGGTAGGAGATGAAGATTTAACGTCGTCAGTGTGGATCGTGTTCGCGGTTCGCGACTGTGTCTGTGGTAGGTACTGTGGAGCGCACAGTTTGCTTGAAATTAGTCGACAGTCCGGCTTATTATGTTCTTAGTTTCTGTATCACAGTTCTCGTGGCCTATCTACCCCATGATCAGCCGCCATATGTGTCACTGATACAGATCTACATGGAGCGTGTAATTAGATGACGCAGTGCTGCTCGCTCGCCCCTCGGCCCTCGGCATGTGCACCGCCTATTAATAATATCTCCAGCACGATTCTGTAGTTACAAGAAATTAAGATTTCGGTAATAAAATAGAAATAATAATACTTAGTTATTTGTTCAACAAGTGAGCAAAGTTATTTTTTGCTGCGAGTGCCGATATTAAATCACGAACCAGCAAAGTAGTTGAGTGATTTAAAAATAGACTACTGAGCGCAGTTAATAGTGATAAATATGCACAAGACAAAAAGCTCTCGTGTGAAACATACAACTTTTCATCTCTCCAGCGAGAAAATTGTTTTAGGCGAAAAAAACAAGACTATACTTTTATGCATGTTTAAAATCTTAAAATTAATTATAAAAATGAAAAGTAACATTACTACAAATTGAACGTTACAGTTCGCAGCAAAAAGCGTTTTTGATTCGAGATTATACGAAGCAAAAGAGGTCTTTTGGTGCTGGAGAGGTGAAAATTTCATTGACTTAAGGAGAGAGGAGAGACATGCAGATAAGGACTCCATACTTGGTTTTTGAAGGAATCCAGTGCCGAGCCCTCCTTGTATGCTCAGGTAAAGAATTCCACAAATGGACAGTATGCATAGCGAAGGAATAAGAAAGGAAATCAGTGGAATAAGTAGGAAAATCGTAAGTGAGAGTAGAAGATGATCGTAACGCACGACATAACGAATACGACCGAGAGGAAAACGTTTTATTTAAATAGGAAGGAGAGGTAGGTAAGAAAAAATAGTGTACAGAAGAGAAAGAAGGTGCAAATCTCTGCGCCGGCGAATAGGGAGCCAATTAAGTTTTATAGTCATACTTCCTCAGATTGAAAATGAAACTGATACACAGATTCTGCAGACGCTCGAGTTTATTGAGGAGTTCCGCTAGCTAAAGTAAGTATCATTAAGAACTTGTGTTATGGATACTAGATAACTGAACTTTATTATTAATAGGTATACATACCTAATAATTTTCGATCATTTATAATAAACCTCAGTAAATATATTAACAACCATGACTCGTCAACAAATATTCGTGTTCCAAATATTTGCCGCAACCAATATTCGAACCCAGACCGCTTGATCTGTAGGCAGCTATATACTGACACACCAGTCCGGGTTGGAATCCTGGTAGCGGCAAATATTTGTGTGGCACATACACACAAGAACACTTCGTTCTTAATTATAATTTACTTTGGCCTAGATAATTGGCGTGAGCGTGTGGTAAAAAAAAATTAAATTCTTCAGGCCTCACACACAACTCGGGTTCAAAAACAGTCAATCTCAATACCAGCTGATTCCATAAATACTTGGATATAATATTAATTTAACCTATCAATATTAATTGTTTAGGTCCTAAACAATTGTAGCATCATTAAGTGCTTCAACTACAACCAAACATACACACATTACCATCTGTACTGTTCAGTAGAAACAAACAAACAACTTTTAAAAGGTTAATTGAATTCTAACACTTAAAATAACACTTCCCCTTATTTTAACACATATTATTCCTTAGTACAGCAAGCTAGATTGAACCTTTTATTTCGTCTTTATTAAGATACAATAAAGCTTAAAATGAAAATTTTCCGTAAATGTTTATACAAATTCGTCTGTCGTTACTATAGAGTAATGCATCAATTAAGACAAATTCCTGTTAATATTACTGAAATATGTTTTAAAAAAGAAAGGAAATAATTTTGGGATGCTGATTGGATGGGTTTCCTGAAGTTGAGGATAATAGGAAATACTTACCTATTTATAAAACAAAAGGTAAACGACTGGCATCTTATGGATTGGGCATGGGTGGGCATGTGATGAGAAGAGATGATAATCATGTCATAAAGAAGGTAATAAACATGAATGTGGACGGAATGTAGAGAGAGGGAGAACGAAGAAAAAATGAATAGACTGTGTGAGAGATGATTTAGCAAAGAAAGAAGTTTAAACCTAGAAAAAGTACACAGCATTAACTTCTTTCTTATGGAAGGAGCGGAGGACGCTGGGATCGATTCCCGCCTGGGTCAGGTCGATTTTTTCCAGTGTACTTTTTCTAGGTTTAAAAATCTTTACGCGTTTGTAAACGCAAAAATTATTCCTTATGAAAGAAGTTAATGCTGCGATGACGGTTGACCGAGATGTGTGTGTGGAAGAAGAAAACATTTCGCCGACTAGGTACTGTGACGACCGCCGGGATCGTCTAGGGCGTAGCTCAACAAATGAAATACTTCGATACTTCTAGACTTATATTCTTTTATAGTGAATCTCAAATAAATACAATGGTACAGCGCGGCGGTCGTGCATCTAATCTGAATCTGTCAACTCCTATTCTCTGACGTCACCCCGCGGATCGCGTTCGCAAATGAAATATCTGCGATTTATTAATTATAAATCGGCAAACAACGTGCCAGTGGCGAAGGAGTATCGACTCCGCCACATTCCCCCCGTACAACTAAAATTTATTTATTCGACAAGTCGAATGAATAAATTTTCCTACCTAACTAACGACACGACCTTCTACACATTCTACTACTTAAAACTACCCTACCTGACGAAGGGCATCGTTTATAATTCATGACGGTCTTTAAGATAGACTGGCTCCTACCACCTTATCCATCCATCATGGGATAATGGTGGGAAAAACCCCATGCAAGCAAAAACCTCCGAAAAAGCTTGCGAACGCCATGTAAGACTCTAACCGAGAAGTAACAATATTCAATAAAAGTAAATTTTGAAAATAAAAATTAATACGTTATGTTCCACAAATAAGACCAAATCTATGATCGGTACAAGAGGTCACTGTCAATTTATAACTCCACGATCTTTAAAACAAATCCTCAAAAAGACTACCATACTTGTATAAATGTAAACAACTTAACCCCAAAATAAAACTTGACACTAGTCCCCAAAATACGAGTTGTCAAACAGTGACTCTCCCTTCCCGACACGTGAGGTGACAGACCTTAGGAATGGAGACATAAGAAAATCTCTTTCACCGTACAATTACAAGAACCATTTCAAAACATTCCAAATCCGATACACGTCCACAATAATAAATTATTATGTTCGAATATGTAATTGGATCGTAATAAAATAATTTCTTATTAATCTGCAGGGAGAACATGAATGAGTGAGCCCCGCAAAATATTAAATAGTCAATCGCATTCAATGAAATATAGGACAACAACCGCGTTGCGAAAAAAAAAAAAATTAGTAAGACAAAAAAAACAATCACTCATTCATAAAGAGACCGAAATAGACTCGTAAGTATACCAGTCAGACAACCCAATCCGACATCCATCGTTTCCCATAGGAACTAACGGATTTTAGCATACGTTACTAGCCCACGGCACGATGACGGCCTAGCTCCTATCTCCCCGACAATTTGTTGACCTAGCTAATCGTTTTTCTCTCTTGTGGACGTATATCTGGTTGTCTCCAAGAAAGTGGTAGGCAGGTCTGGTCATCTCACAGCAACATCATGACAGCTCACAAACAACAACTCAGGAATCATGTAACAATTTACAAAGCATCAGTAAACCATACAAATTAACAACTATACAACTTACTTCTATTTTCTATAATCATATTAATCATTACGTGCATTTAAGTTCAATAGGGTAAAAAAAACTTATCAACGATTATAAATGCTACGAAAAATTCTAAATAAAGAAATATCTCATCTAACCTACATATAATCCTAATTTATTTACATGAGCTCGAGTACGTTCTTTTTACACTCTCGTCATACTTGTGAGACCTAGCAACTAAATAACTCGGCCCCGAACATAACCTAATCGCCTAGACCTCACTTTCCTATAACACGATCGCTTTTGCTTTGAATTAGTCCTACACAAATAATTACTAGTAAAATTAAGAAAAGGAACAACATTCTTTGAGGCATATTTCAAACCCTCATAATAAGTTTTATGCTTTTTTACAACTTTTTCCTTACCGAGGTTACTTCGTCGTCGGAACATCAAACAAGGGGCACTGTGAACTAAAAGATCGCATTTACCGACACTATCCTTATCATAAGCGCCTTGCGATTTTATTGACAAATCCTTAAAAAATTTCACCACATTATTGCCCCCCACATCTGATGCATATTTTCTATTATCAATCATTTGGTCACGAAAACGTAAGTCTATGTCTTTCGATGAACATTTTGTTGCCGACTGTACGACATCGATGGAACTAATCGTAGTCAAAATGTCTGAATTCGAAATAAAATCGCAAAACATATTTTTCGCGCGTATTTGACTATTAACAAAATCTATTATTACGCCCTTAGAAACAAGAAAATCCTGACCTAATATCATGTCGTACTTAATACTATCTAGAATGCAAAAATCATATACAAAAACAACATTTTCAATTAAAATATTCAAATTAACTTTTCCTAAAACATTCAGACCCGTGCCATTGATTGCGTTCAACTGCATACTGCACGAATCGAACTGTTGCACGAATTTATTAGCTAATGACTTCGAAATTACTGAGACTGCAGCACCTGTATCTATAAGGGCAAGAAAACGATTATTGCGACACATAACATCGATAAAAGGAACGGACACACCTTTTTTAACGTCCATTTGCGGTGACGGCATGACGGCATTCAGATCGCCCACGGCCAGTGCTGGCGGACACTGCAGCTGATGCTCGTTCGCTGCTAGCATTTGCGTCCGGTGTTGACGCTCTTGAGGTGCTTCTGCTTGAGTGCTTCTCATTCTAAAATCATAAGGGCACTGGGAGTAATTCGTACGAGAAATAGGTTTATGAATAGGATGATCGGTAGGAACGATGTGCTGCTGCTGTGGTGCTTGGCAACGGTGATCCCCTGCTTCAGCCTTCCTCACAGATTGAGACACGGGCATAATGCTTTTCACCATCACGGGAAGATTTATTGCTTCACAATTTTTCTCGTCGCCAAACAATTCCTTGATTTGCTTGACAACCTCCTTCAATTGTTTTCTGCTTACGTACACTTGACATGCCAATTTATCTTTCATAATATAATTACAATTTTTCAAATAATGCATGACGAAACATTTCTCATCTATGATCGGCCCCGCTTTCGTAGCCAATTCTTCCAAAGAATAAAAAAACGTCAAGGGATCCTCCTTGAAACTCTGCTTGCGCTCGAAAAAAGCAGCTATCGGACTTATAGTGGGCGCAAATTCCTCTTCCATTTTTATTTGCAGATCGGCAAACGTATGCGCGCCCACAAAAACACACTTATAAAATGCTAGGGCCGGACCCTCTAGGTATGCCCCCAATACAACCTTTTTAGCATAGTCGTCATACCTATTGACGGCGGAGATTATCTCAAATTGTCGAAAAAATTCAAAAACATCACCAGATAGTCCAGAGTAGCGCTCCATTTTTCTTTTCGCGAATCTTCTTAATCAATTTTCCTCAGAAAAATCCGCATAGTTCGCCCTCCACTATGAGCCAACGGCGCCTCCACCATGAGCCAACGGCGCCTCCACCATGTGACGACCGCCGGGATCGTCTAGGGCGTAGCTCAACAAATGAAATACTTCGATACTTCTAGACTTATATTCTTTTATAGTGAATCTCAAATAAATACAATGGTACAGCGCGGCGGTCGTGCATCTAATCTGAATCTGTCAACTCCTATTCTCTGACGTCACCCCACGGATCGCGTTCGCAAATCAAATATCTGCGATTTATTAATTATAAATCGGCAAACAACGTGCCAGTGGCGAAGGAGTATCGACTCCGCCACAGTACCTACAATTTATTAGGTCGTATAGAAGCGTCGATGGCGTAGTGCGGAAGAGCGTCGTCTCCCACCGGGAGGCACTGGTTCGATCCCCGCAACGTACCAATGTGTTTTTAAATTTTGAATTCATATGTACGTTTAATCGACGCTTTTACGGTGAAGAAAAACATCGTGAGGAAACCTGCACACACCTATGAAGAATTTCTTAGGTTGTGTGGGAAGTCGACCAACCCGCACTTGACCAGCGTGGTTGACTAAGGCCTAATCGCCCCTAATGTGGAGTAGGCTCGAGCCCCTCGGTGGGGACATTATATGAGCCTGTTGATGATGATGATGATATATTAGGTAAGTATTTATTAATTTAGGTATACCTAAAACGATAAAAAAGACGACACCATATCAAAAAGTTATCAGATCTGATGTAGAGCCAAACTTCTTCTACAAGCCCTACCTAACTTCACAAACTCTACACCACAGTCAAAATGTGTGACAGAGCCATTTTGCTAGAGTCACATGGACGTAAAGAGTAAAAAATATTCACTGTTCATTACTTTTCTGTTAAGCATTAGTTCTTGTAGCAACGAAACGGCTAAGGCACATATTTTGACTATGGTGTAGTGTTTGTGAAGTTAGGGTTTGTGAAGTTAGAAGCTTACGAGATACAGTAACTTTTTAATAGTACGAGCCGTATGGAACGTCTTGGCAACATGTTATATGAAAATGTCGCCAGGACGACACGTGGGATATCACTACGTAAGATATTGGTAGCTGTAACCTGTTATAAAACACCAAAAACACTGCAGGGTTTCAAAGTCACAAATAAAAACACCAAAACAGATTAAAGGCAGCGTGACCACTCAAATTGGTTCGCGCAAAGGTTAGCCCGTCCGGAGCCAAAATACTCATAAACTAAAACAATATAAGTTGTGCGTTCGAGTGCTGGCACCGAGAGCTTTTAACGCTCTCCTGGGGACGGCTGTAAGTCATAATGAGCAAGTCGTATTTATAGTGCTCAAATAAATAATCAATTATCATAGACCACAGGAAGGCGCACCTATGGTCGGCCTGTTCAGCTCTGTACGGGGAATTTGCATCCTCTCTAACGGATGCAATCCCAGGTTCATGCCATTGAATGGCAGTTCATGCTATTCGCTAACTTTTTTTGGATATGTAATTCACTCAGTGATCTTCACTTTCAACTGTCAAAAAAAAGTTAGCGAATAGCCCCCCCTGGTCATTGTAGCCCACGACCGGTGTATCATCATAGTGTCGGCTGTACCTACAACAATCTCAAAAATCTAACTTCTTCCTACTCAGCTCCACTATGCCAGTATTTTAACAATACTGGGTGTAAAAGACATGAACAGTCAAACGAGAACCATGTATTCTATACATCAAAATAAGATATGTTTCAAAAAAAATATTGCTGGGAAATAATTTTTATTTTTTGGTGTTAAAAAAAATTGAAAATTGTACCGCGCAATGTAAAGGGCTCAACTCGCACGCAACTCGCAGAACCGCGATAATTTTGACAGATGGCGGCCCCGTTCGTTAGTGTCCGTGCGCATCGAGTGAGCTACATTGAACGCTAACGTTTTGAAGCCATTTTTTGTTATGAAATACTAAATAAAATGATAATGTTTCTTTGGACAATAATTAAGAAATAACTTATAGAATTCGTTTTCTTAAAAAAATTTAAAAAAAAATTATGACTTTGACCTTCAATAAAATCGTAACTATCAATTTCCCAGGTATAGTCTAAAGGCAGAAAAATATTATGATGGTGAGCAGAATACATGGTTCTCGTTTGACTATTCATGTCTTTTACACCCTGTATAATTGTAATAAAATACATTAGTCCAGTCAACAAGTTCAAAAACGTGAAAAATAGAGATAAAGCTCCTAAAAATATGAGCAATAGCTCATTGGATTCGGAACGACCTCTAGAAAAATGAGTTTTGAGGATTTTACTGCACGTAAAAAATTGCAATTGTTATTAACAAAATAAGATGAAAAAAAAGAGGTATTTACGTTTTTGTTAATAACTCATAAACTATTAATATTTACGATATTTGGAAAAAAGGTCCTTAAAGAGGAGGAAATTTCCAAAAAAAAAGTCCCAGCTCCCGGAACTCTACCTCTATTATTTATAACTTTAATTTAACGCTGAAAATAGGGTTCCGCGCAGCCATTACGGCATGGGCGCACTGCCGTTAAAGACAGTTTCTTACATAAAATTATTTTTTATAGTAACAAATATGAATTTAAAAATTTAAATAAATTATGGTGTCATCCAGATACTTGAAAGAATATATTCCCGTTGGAAAAAAATTTTTAAATAATTTTTTCAAAAAGTTATGCAATTGTTAATTAACGAATTTTTTTCCTATCTCCGTTTTCATAAATGACGACATAAAAATTTAAATAATAAACCTATAAATTTTTGGCTCTGTGGAGCTCTTCTTATATATATACTTAACAAGATCCCGCGATAAAAGTTTATTAAAGTTAATTATTTTGTTTATAACAATTTTTTAAAGTTAACAAAAAATGAAAAGTCTAAGAAATGTTATTAAAAATTTTTTTTTAAATAAATGTTATATTATTGCTGCTTTTTTATCCAACAGTGGCATTAAGTAACAACGGAAAAAATTTTTTTACATCATTTGTTAAGAAATTGTTTATAAACAAATAGACAAGTTTAATATTTAAAGAATTTTTTTTTTACCATTATGTTGTCTTGGTAAAATAATGATTTTTTAAAAAAAAAATTTTTCTTAAATAATTTTTTTTATTGTGTAAATCGTTTTTTTTATATTTCGATTGTTTAAATAATTAGTTAAGAAATGATTTTCTGTTTAAAAATCATAATTGGCATTTCTTCATAGGTAAATAGAAAAAAAAATTTTTTTTATCAATAATTTCATTGTTTGTTAACTTAACAATTTGTTATAAACAAATTCTAACTCCCGTTATATTTTTTTTCTAGAGCTAAAAAAAATAACAAAAACAGCCATATATATCAAAATACTAAAAATCGTGTAATATTTAAAAGCGTTATAAAAAATAGAATTTTTTTTTTTTAGTATTTTGATATATATGGCTGTTTTTGTTATTTTTTTTAGCTCTAGAAAAAAAATATAACGGTAGTTAGAATTTGTTTATAACAAATTGTTAAGTTAACAAACAATGAAATTATTGATAAAAAAAATTTTTTTTTCTATTTACCTATGAAGAAATGCCAATTATGATTTTTAAACAGAAAATCATTTCTTAACTAATTATTTAAACAATCGAAATATAAAAAAACGATTTAAACAATAAAAAAAATTATTTAAGAAAAAAATTTTTTTTTAAAAATCATTATTTTACCAAGACAACATAATGGTAAAAAAAAAATTCTTTAAATATTAAACTTGTCTATTTGTTTATAAACAATTTCTTAACAAATGATGTAAAAAATTTTTTTCCGATGTTACTTAATGCCACTGTTGGATAAAAAAGCAGCAATAATATAACATTTGTTTAAAAAAAATTTTTTAATAACATTTCTTAGACTTTTCATTTTTTGTTAACTTTAAAAAATTGTTATAAACAAAATAATTAACTTTAATAAACTTTTATCGCGGGATCTTGTTAAGTATATACTTATATAAGAAGAGCTCCACAGAGCCAAAAATTTATAGGTTTATTATTTAAATTTTTATGTCGTCATTTATGAAAACGGAGATAGGAAAAAAATTCGTTAATTAACAATTGCATAACTTTTTGAAAAATTTATTTAAAAAAAATTTTCCAACGGGAATATATTCTTTCAAGTATCTGGATGACACCATAATTTATTTAAATTTTTAAATTCATATTTGTTACTATAAAAAATAATTTTATGTAAGAAACTGTCTTTAACGGCAGTGCGCCCATGCCGTAATGGCTGCGCGGAACCCTATTTTCAGCGTTAAATTAAAGTTATAAATAATAGAGGTAGAGTTCCGGGAGCTGGGACTTTTTTTTTGGAAATTTCCTCCTCTTTAAGGACCTTTTTTCTAAATATCGTAAATATTAATAGTTTATGAGTTATTAACAAAAACGTAAATACCTCTTTTTTTTCATCTTATTTTGTTAATAACAATTGCAATTTTTTACGTGCAGTAAAATCCTCAAAACTCATTTTTCTAGAGGTCGTTCCGAATCCAATGAGCTATTGCTCATATTTTTAGGAGCTTTATCTCTATTTTTCACGTTTTTGAACTTGTTGACTGGACTACATACTTACAATACAATAATAAATCTGTGGTGTTATTGGGTTGAACACCGTCCGTGACGCGCAAGGCCGCACGTCACGCCGGCCGTCGCTCAAAAGCTATGCAGAACACTAAAGCGTTAGAAACGACTCTCCCTATTTAAATTTTTGTACAAAACTCGAAATTAATATTCCGTTTTTGAACTTATAAGTGTCGCGTCAAGTTTTATTAGGCCTAGTTGTTAGATCAATGCGGCTATTTTTCATGTCAAGTACCTAAATACACGAAAATGATCAAGAGCTACCTTTAAAATTCTGTCCTCTTAAACTCACTTATTAGTTGTTTTTACAATGAAAAAGAGGCGACGCTGTTAATACGAGATCAGCAGGCCGACTGGAAAATACAGCAAGGCGACCGCTGCTAATTTTAACTCAAATCATCTGTCGCTTTGTTAAAAACGGTCAAGTACAAAGACACCTTCGAACAATAAATTGATCGCCCTAAGTACACGGTGATATAGCATGGCCAGACTTTTCAGTGAAATTAGAACAGGTCAAAGAAGAAGTTACAGAAACAACATTTTAAAAACACACAAAAGAGGAAAATATATTAAAGTATGCATTAAAAATACGTTTTATATTACGCCAGCTTCTCTTTAAACTACACAATGTTCGTAGCGAAAAACTCTTTGTGTTCACAAAACATGAACGCTGTAAGGGAAAACTTTTTGTTTGTGTTCACACAGCATATTATTCCTAAGATCATGTATTTTTAAATGTTTTATGTAAACCAATAAATTAAAAAAAACATCGTACATTATATTGAACTATCACATAATAAAAAAAATTGTTCCACATACCAGTCCATGCACGCCCCGTAGGCTCCATTAGCGCCGGCCGACAGCGCCAGACGCGGTAGTCGCACGGTAGGAACACCACCTGACACTAACGCACTTATTGCTAGCGGTATAAAGTCCTATTTACTTCCGTGTGCACTGTTGTTGCTTATCTTTTATAGGACTGTAATATGGTAAATAATAAAACTAAAAATATGTATCACGATTTGGCTAAGGTCATACTTTGAACTATAGATACAAACTGGATACAAAATACTTATATCCAACGACGTTCCATAAACACTACAAGAAGTTCTGTTAGATTTGCGCAAGCACTACACATTGTAAATAAAACAACTTTTACGGATTTAACTCGCGTGTAATTAGATTTTACAATAGCTATTGAAATTTGGGTGTTTCTTTATTTCAATAGCTATTGAAATAAAGAAACACCCAAATTTCAATAGAGAAGATGGTTGGGCCGTACCACCTGCTTGGGATCCAGTAATTAAAGTTATTAAAACTCAAGCAAACCACCACACAGCAAGACCTAACGACACCGTGAACTCCGTTTGCGTGAAACGGAACACTCCAAATTAATAATTAAAGTGACGGTAGATTTAACTATTTCATAAAATATGACAACCTACATCTTTAATCATCCCGTGACCACGCTGAAAAGTGTTACGAAACGTCGGGCAATAATAACAACATATGTAAAATCTAATTATTTAAAGCCGTAAAAATTGTTTTATTTAGGTACACTACAAGAAGTCTGAAGTAGAATTAAACTAGTACCTCTGTATAGATAGGTACCTACGTTTAGCCGATTAATTCTGAATACTATAACCTTTTTTCGGTGGAAAAGCCGCGCCCTAATGGAGAGCTTGTCTCGGATCTCTCGCTGCCGGCTTTAGTGAATGTCAGGACTAACCCTCAGCATGTCTTAGGATGGTAAGCAACCGCTTTCTTCTTTGGGCATGTGATGCAGTAAAAGGAGGCCGTTGAACGAATCCGGGAGATGAATCCCTCTGTTCAGCGGTATCGCCATGGGAGAAACGAACGTCAGAGACAAGCTTTCGCTAGACTACAACCCCAGGTACACTGAGGCTATCCTCTGCAACGTAGGTGCCAGAAGAGGTTGTAAGAGAAAGTAAGAAGCAATGAAAACACGTTCTCAGCTTCGGTGGGTTTTTTAAAGCAAAGTCACATAAAATAAAATACCGATACAAGGACGTATAAAAAGCAAAATGACAAGAGCCCAAACAAGAACGAAACTAGACAATCAAAAACTACCAAAAATAATGATCTTATAAAAACCAAAAAAAGATAAAAAAAAAGGTTGCAAACGGCAACAAAACAGAGCATCTCAGCGGATGTAAAGAGCACCAGTAATTCTTAGGGAGTATGCAGTGTTTAATCTTAGAGCCAGCGGTTCCCTACGGGGACAGATTAAAACTAAAATTTGAATATTAACCTTAGCCTTATTCTGTAACCTAAGTTTATTTAGTTTAAGGGCATGTATAATTTTACATCTCAGCAGCTCCTAAGTCTTTATTAAGCCCAAGTTCTCTCCTGCATGGAGTTGGCACAGGAATAGGGAGTAGGAGTGGACGGATCTACCCGTTATCAGTTGGATGCACTGGACTCGGTGAAGCACCGTGCGAGGAGACTCATCGGCAATGTGGCGCTCGTTGAGGCTAATCTCTAGAGCCACCGAAGACATGTGGCTTGCCTCTCGGCTACATTTCGGAGAGTGTGCGGACGTTGTACATATTATCTTAAGGTGATAAACTTTAACAAACTTAGCCAGGCAGCCTAAAAAGCGCTATCACCTTCAAAAATAAGTACAAATTCGTGCCCCACTGAGTATCGACTAGGGCTTACAACAACGAAAGAAAGTAACACTGTTCCCTTCTTTAAATCACGAAAGCTTTTCCGAGATCCCAAACGCAATGAGCCATGAGAAATATTGCACGCAATTACCAAAGTCACTTCGCAGGGCCCTCAGCAATCGGAAGCCATTTTCCATTCCATCGCTCCGACCGCTGTTCGCGTCTCACAGGATTTGCCCCAAAAGTGTTTAGTCATTGTTGCGCAGTCGTGTGTACGTAATGCCGTAATGTTCAGGATATTGTCATTTTTCATTTGGAGATCAAATATTATGTATGTATGATAATTTACCAACGTACAATTTGTTTACAAAAAGACACATTGACTTCGCTCAACCTTTTTAGAAATATGAGCGTTACAGTAAGTAGATTAGGTATGTATTAGTTAGAAACATGTTCGTCATAATTCCTAATGGTTTTAATATTATTTATTATTGGATCTAATGGATTTTCAACCTTAAACGTACTATAATATAAATTTTACAGAGAAACTTTGACAGTTTGTGGTGGCCCTGATGTGTTGACATGGTCAATACCAGTTAAGGATAATACAGTAATGATATTATATTCATTGATCTAGAACTAAACTGTCTGCTTCAATGATTGTATTGTCGACTATACTATTCATACTATTATGTAACGGTAACTATCTGTTTGTGTTGAAAATAAAATAAATTAAATTAAATTCCCGACATGCCTACTCACACCACAATAATTTAACGGAGCACTTATAAGGTACTGCGTAAATTTGTCGGATCAAAGCCACCGGCCGATTGAGAGACACACTTAATGAATACCGAAAATAGAACCCATTTATGAATGAACGCCGTTTTAGCTTCGTGTTGTTAAATAGTTAAATATGTTATTCTGAGATCGTGAATACTCTTAAATATCTCTGTCGTATAATTCATTCTTTGGTATAATATCCTAATATAATACATTCTCCTAGCATGGAACATGTATAATATTTGATAGGAGATGTGACGGCCGTTGGGGCGGAAAGGTTCTTGAATGGCGGCCGCCTACTGGGAGACGCAGCGTTCGTAAGCCCCCCACAAGGTGGACCGACGATCTGATAAAGGTTGCAGAAATCCGCTGGATGCGGGCAGCGCAGGACCATTCGGTTTGGAAAACCTTGGGGGAGGCTTATGTCCAACAACAGTGGACGTCTCTCGGCTGATATGATGATTATACATGCGAAATATTCTGATGAAATTTGGTATTTTAAGATCCTGGGAAGGACATAGGATAATTTGTCGCGATAACCGACATTGATGCGAGCGAAGCCGCGGGAGACAGCTAATCCAGTATATTTTTCTATATCACTTTGTTTCTTAGACTTGGGGTTAGTCGCTGGACCACAAAATGTTGCCTTAAATTGTATCCAAGCTATTATGCACTACAATGTGTGCAACATTGCTTTGAAACCTCTCATTCGGCAACAAGTCAAGTTATGCGTATCTACTAGTTACTTTGAAGTTGACCGTTTTCGATCACTCAATTGTCTCTTTTGTGCCATAAAAAATACGGATATTTACCATTTTTAACACTAATTTTTTTAAAGCTTAATATTAATTTGTTGGCAGCACATTAATATTAAGCTTTAAAAAAATCAATCCAGTAGGTATTAAACACTAGGTGGTAGACCCATATATAGGGTCGTCTGGGTAGGTACCATCGCCTTTCTTATTTCTGCCGTGAAGCAGTTCGCTGTGTTTCGGATTGCAGGGAAAGGTAGCAAGTGTAATTACTGGGCATGGAGGGCATATCATCTTAGTGCCCAGGAAGGCAAACGCACTTGCGGTGTTAAGTGATTTACACTTAATATTGCAAGTGTCTTTAGGCGGCGGTGACCACTTAATCAGGTGGGCCGCAAGCTTATTTGCCATCTCGTAACATAAAAAAAAGGTTCATGTCGGTAGTGTAACGGCGGCAGGAGATTGATCCCCGTTCTCACAGACACTGATTCCACCACCCTGCGCGCTCGGCTAACGAGGCTATTAAATTGAACACTGATTAAAACAATCTGTTTTCAATTGAGAAATTCTGTCTTTTGTGAATCTTTCGAATTTAGTATTGAGTTTCGAATTTCCAATACATTCTAAAAGACAACACAATCAAAGATTTGTTTAAAGAAATACAGGTAGAAATTAGAATTAAACAGGTTTATAATTACTGCCATTTATAGATTGTCAATGAATCGACTAGGGCGAGACCAAAAAAATGCACTTTTGAGTCAGCAATGCGCATGTGTGCGTGAAAAATAGTACTGCAGTCTGACATCTGACAGTTGCTGTCTTTTCTACGTGACTGACAGGCCGACTTAGGCCGCCTGCGTGTACGTGAAATGGTCTCGTCTATCTATCTCGTTCTAATATACGTGTTAGTATGCTCTTTCTCATTCACATTGCCCATCTACAGTTTCCTATATCTATGGAATTAAATGAAACAAAATAGTTTATCTGTTACACAAATATTTATTTGCCACTTACACAAAAATACACAATGAAGTTACACGAGAAACATTCAACGAGCTAAACGAAAGGAATCACAGATATTATAATACAACAAACTCAGCACTGCGATGTACTAACTAAACGCTACATAAATATACTACATATATCCGGCGAAAATATAAATTATTCATAGAATATATAAATCACAGTTTTAGTAATAATTGAAATTTATCACAAAATTAATACAAATAGCAAAAGTTTTCAAAGAAAATAAATTTCCAATTTCTGACTGACCTAAGGCTTTCGATCTAGTTAATCACCAATTCATTATTCGTAGTATAATATTCTTTTTGTTAAATAAGGTTATTCTTTCAACAATTTATTCCTTACCCCTGCTTTTATCACAGCGTTCCTATCTTTACCCCTAATTACTTTATTCAAGTGATCCCAACCGGATCTACAAAAGTGTCCCCCAAGGCACACTTTTAGCACACCCTTTATCCCTAATGATTTTACGGCTAATTTTCAACCATTGTTTACCAAACCTAAAATTCCCACTATTCGCGGGAATATTCGTCAGTCAACTATACGTTCCTAATTAAATAATTCCGAATCAAACGTTACCAAATTTGAGTTAATATGTAGGTGCATAGAACACAACCATGAAAAATTAATTAAGATAATCGAGCTGCACTATTTGGGAATTTATTTAATGCATTCCTCATGGATAGTGGTTATCTTTGTAAATTTTATGTTAAATAGAACTTTATTTAACAAATCTCCAAAAGGCAATGAAGCTTCCTTTACAATTCAATATAATCTAGGTTCATAGAAAAATAGGTATAGTCACATCAAAAAGTACATACAATTTTTCACCTAAGATGAATAGTTCACATTAACATTGACGATTTAATTTTATTGGTTACATGACAGTGAGACTGTTAACACCGATTATAATATAACGTGGAATGATATTATTTATGTAGGACCTGTCAATATATTGAAGACATAATAAAGTCGTCAAAGGTGACTGAATTATTTTCTTCTTTAACGGTGCAAAAATGTATGTTGATTATAATAATACACAAAACATTAACTTTACAGATATTTATTCAAATATCATTTTGAGACACATCCCTAAGGCGCCAATAGAAAAGAATAAGATTAAGAAGATAGAAGAGGCATAAGGCGAAGACGGCACAGAAATGGCATGTTTCATATATTTTGTAACTACTTAAGAAGTGCCAAAATTGATAGTACAAATATAATATTCATAACAGTAGCACAAAAGGAAATAATAGCACAGACCTGCATTATTCAACTCGTCTAAAGTTATTATACTTTTAATTTTAATTAAGGTCTAGGCTAGTTTTTTGCTACTATGTTCTTGTCACGCAAAATTATATTTATATCATTGCCGGTTCTAAAATAGTTATAAAATCTGTGAAATGTGCAGCTTCTGTGACTTTTCTTCGCCTTGTACCTTTTCTGCATAATTCACGCTTAAGACTGCAGTAAAAATACTTGCTAATAATCCAATATCGCCTATAGAATTAGTGCTCCTAAGGGGTCTCAAAAATTACATATGAACAAATGATATCTTCGATAAATTTATTGACAGGTCCCTTAATCACGACACCGATGACCAACACATATAATGATTAAACATTGACTTGTCTTGTACACCTCTAATCTTAAGCGTGTACTCACGGTAAATACTGAGGTATAATCGGCCAGTCTAATAAATTCACTTTAAAGGCTGTGGTTTTTAAAATTACTTTTGCTCTAGCATTGTCATGGAAAATAACCTTCACGATATTCTTTGAAGGTGATAAAAGCTAGTTTACAATGTTCTACTTTTTAACAAGTAGGTTGTTAGCAATGTCGAAGTTTAAACATTACATACAAAATGATCATTATTATACCTCAATTCCAATTTCACAATTTTAAATCACGTCCATTTTTTTAACGGTAGGTATCAAATAGATTTTCTGTATCGTATACAATATCGTTTAGGAAAAGTGTAAATAATACTATTTCTGGGCCCAAAAAGTGGAGAGGGAAATATAGCTCAATAATTTGTTTTAGTTAGATAAATGTATGTTGAAATGACAATAAGTAACAAAAAGTCCGCCATGTTATTGGTTCCATCTATATTTGCAATATAAGTTGTGAACAATCAATACATAATCTAATTGAAATCATAAAATTAAAACGGCTGGCACACTTTTAATAACTGTTAAAGATAATATTAATTTAAATGTTAAACTTTATTGTATTGTCTACGGGGTTGGGCCTAAAACGGGCATTGCTCTTTAACTACTTCATACAAAGGAAGAAGTTCCTAATATTGAAAAAGGCAAGTTAGCTTAATACCTATAAGAATAAGTTTTCAAAACCACAGCACTGATTATAAATTTTCGATTAGGCCCTCAATAAGTCGGAATTAACTTAAGTTAGTCAAAACACTGTATTCTTTAGGTGTTAATGTCAACAATCGAAAGCATATCAAGTTTAACATAATTATCATTGCAAATTGGTTCTTATTCCGAAGCGTCAAAACGCATACAAATCTAGTGTACTTAATATGCTGTTCACTGTAATAAACATTACTTTAACACTGCCTCTATGTGTTTTTTATAAAAAGGGTAATAGTAGAGGATCCGACTTAGAAATGACTTTCACCCATCTCTGTTTAATGGATGAAAAATATTTTATATCAAATTTAGTATTTAACAAGAAGTACAATTTAGCGTTTTTTAGAAGCCCAAGGCGGAATACCTCCTCGTACATTCCAACTATCGGAATTACATAGGTTTTTTATAAAATTGTTGGTTCAAATACTATAAAATCATCAAGAAACACAAAACTGATATAACCTCGCAACTTCTTCATAATTGTCAAAAAATGCAAAAAATTAGTTAAACAATTTCAAAAGACATTAAATACTTGTAAAAGCTCTTCAGTAAAATACAAATACGTATCTGGCTGTAATATAATAATAATTGCTGAGCCAATAAGAGTTTGGCCAGGAATTTTTTAGCCAACCCACTAACGATATATTTTTTAACATACCACGTTTCTCGCAGAAACCCGATTCTTGTATTGAAACCTCTAAAGGATAGTCATTGAACAGCTCTAAAATACTTTTAATCCATTAAACAGACGGGTATAGGTCGTTTCTAATTAGAATCTTAGACTACAACAATCCAGTAATTTTCAACTTTAGTACTGACACTGTACTAAATGTCGAGTATATTTTTGTGTATTTCCGTGTTAAGATATAATGTCTAAAATGTTTAGTTCAGATAGTCAAATTGTTGGTTAAGTTTAAAAGTGTCGACTCGTCTTGATTACATTCATTAATAAATACAAATGTTTTCTACTTCTACAACAATTAAACAGCATTTAAGCTCTTGTTTATAACCTAGAGAATTGTCACATCATTTAACGTTACGTCTTGATTTGTTATATAATAATCTAAAACTAAATTTAAAGTTAAATATACCCCTTTTATTCTGAATTTGAATAAGAAAATAATAAATAGTCTTTATAGTGCTTTAATTTCATCACCAAGATCATTATAATCGATATCATCATCATAGTTTAAATTGTCTGAAAATATATACATTTATTCTCTTTCGTACTTTTAATCGAGTAGGTTTACTTAAGTAATATTTTCTCCCTGGCTTCAATTGATTATCTTAAGTAACGCAAATACTACCTTTACAACTTTTAAAAAGAGTTACAAATAATATTTGTCGTCATCAAAATCTTGAATGGTAAATAGCTCACATATATTTCGATCTAAAGATTTGCAATTATATTGACACAATTCTGACTTAACCGAATCTTACTACAATAAAATTCAATAAATAATTTCTATATTCTTTTCGTTATTTAATTAAGTTAGAACTGTGACTAGATAAATGAATACAATATGTGAGCTATTTTCTATCGTCTCAAATATTAAACCAACAGACTAATCGGTTTAATTTACTCTCATTTGGAATCTACGTTTCTTTAGTTCTTTAATGCTTACTATTGTATCGTTGTAATGTGTATTTAAATCGCACTCATTAAGACTCTCTTTTGAATGACTACCCTGTTGTTCAGGTGGAGTAGATGTAGCTTTAACTTTAGTTTTAGAGAATCAAGTCACATCGTTTGGTTATAAAACGTGTTCTGTGTCATTATTAAGACTCACTTCTTGTTGGACTTCTTGCGGGCCTTCATCACTTGCACCAGTTTTACGTTCTGAGCCTCGGGACTGACCATAAAGTCATCAATCATCTGTTTTAAAAGAGAAAACAAGAATTAAATACAAAAATAGATAATACTTATCTTGTGATATTGCTCTCTTTTGATATCTCACAGGTATGATTATAATATTTAGGATCCTATAGAATAATTTTTGCGTTTACAAACGCGTAAATATTTCTAAATCTAGAAAAAATGCACTGAAAAAAAATCGACCTGCCCCAGGCGAGAATCGAACCCAGCATCTTCCGCAATCCGGGCGGCAGCGCCTGGGTTTGATTCCCGCCTCGGGCAGGTGGATTTTTTTCAGTGCATTTTTTCTAGATTTGTATCCTAATTTTATAATGGTAAAAAAGATGCCAGTTCTTTTTAGGACTTTGTAAAAATTTGGTTTTTGCATTATTTATATTTTTATTGAACATTATTGTTTCTTCAGTCTAGACTAAACATATATTGTGTATATAAATTTGTTGTATAAAATCGAGGTGAGATAAGGTTCGTCGCCATAAACTTGACATTTCTTGCACCAGGGAAGTTATAAGTAATGGCAACATTTTAAAATGAAACAAAGTATTGTATATACCTACACACACTGACAATAGAAAAGAAAACATATTGATTCGAAATTCCTAATGACTAGGCCACTAACAATGTTTGATATTGATAGAAACTAAATCATAGGTCAAAGTTGTATACTATATTGAATTTTTTTATCATGTCACTTAAGTATCTACAATTTTATATTCAGTCGTCAGTGTTTTACGCCCGTATCCACAAACAATACTTATCATAGTAAAAAACAATGCTATGCAAAATAAGGCATATCTCAGTGCGTGCCATATAGCAAGGATTTTGAAGTCTCATAGTGCGCGTGGAAGCACAGGATCTTAAAAACCTATTCATAGGCAATACATAAGCGGGGATCGGAACTTTGCGTACTTTAAAATGAACGCACAGCTCAGGTAGCTAGCTAGCTATGTTACACAACGTCGAAAGGTCGAGATGTCAAAAGCAAGATGTCAAAAGTTTAAAGTTTGAAGGAAGTTTTAACCCCTTATACGGCGGCTGCCATATTATGGCATCGATTTGTAATGCGCTATTCGGGCGGCTGCCATAATATGGCATGCTGTCATACATATAAAAACCATAATTTTCGATAATTTGTTATGTCTCAACTCTACGATTGTTGTTTGTGCCGTGTGACTTTACAATTAGGATGGAAGTTTAAGTTACCTTTGCCTAAATTAAAAATAACTCCATTTAAGAAAAATTCAAACTGTGACGTGTCATAATATGACCGCTGCCGAACGCCGAGTTTGCAACTCGGTTTTAATGTCGTTTATAACTAATCAAACGATATTTAATCAAATTTACTTTGTCAATGTGCTATATTTATCAGATTCTAGGTATGTTTAGTTAATTTGTTAAATTTAAAGTGTAGTTTGTGATGTATTTGCTGTTATTTAACAAATTTAGGACATATTAAAGTCGGAAATACCCTTATGCCTGGTTTCAAATGCTTGTAAATTAATCATTATACAATGTTCTTTATTCAAAGTAGTCTTAGATTTTAGTTAGTTTATCTAGGAATCTAAAGATATACCACATGCGTGGTATTTATAAACAAAGGAAGTTACACAAAGCAAAAAGCCGACATGCTACCCCTCGGCGGGGTGATGACGTCATCGCCTAACGATTGTTCTTGAATTTTTAACCGCCGCCTTTTAAGGGGTAATAAAACGTCAGTACATTCAACGATGTGAACTAGGCCACAGAATCGAACCAATCACAAGAGCTCTATTCAATGCAATGCGTTTACTTATCCAAGAGTCAAGAAACCTCATAGTAATGTTTGTGAATACGGGTGTTAGTCATGAAGGAATGAATTTTAAAACTGAAGACGTTTTCCTTCCCCGACTGTACTTAATACCTAAGTGAAATATAATAAAAATAAATAAAATAAGTATAATAAAATATAAGTAAATAAGTAAAAATAAATAAATAAAATAAATAAAAATAAAAATGCAACAAAAAACGACCGAGTGTATAACAATAACGTCTTTTTGGAACTAAACTAGAAACACGGTGACCAAATTGAGTTTGCCAAAGCACCGCACATATGGTACAGAGCAGACTGAGGCAGGTGCGGCGCAGTTTGGGCTCATCAAACATTCAGCGCGGCGGATTGGTTTGCTTTGAACTTTTGGGTAGTGCCGGCGAAAAACTGAACGAATCGCGAGAGAAACAGACTGACGTGCATTATTAATTGATTCTAAATCGGTAATAACTGTTTCTTAATCAAAATTGTAACTTAAGCCTATCTGCACTAAATTGTATTTAATTTGTCAACCGACTTCAAAAAAGGAGGAGGTTCTCTATTCGACTGTATGTTTTTTTTTTTTTGTATGTATGTTCCGCGATTACTCCGTCAATTATGAATCGATTTTGAAGATTCTTTTTTCGTTAGGAAGGACATACTCCAAAGGTGGTCCCGTATAAATTATACCGAAATTGATTCGGTACTTTTTTGTTAAAATGATAATTTCATTGGGGATGATATAATAATATCGTCCACGAACACAAAAATAATGTCTTTTTTTTTTGAACTTACCAGTACCTAATATGCAATAGTGAAATTTCGGTTAGTAGGTCCAATAGTCAACACATAAACTATGACAAATTATTTTATGAACTTAAGTTAAATAACTAGGTTCATAGTTCATTAACTTACCATTCATTTTGGATGAATGGTAGGCATTTGTAATGAGATATAGGTTTGATACGTGATATTATTTGTTAACCGACTTTAAAAAAAGAGGAAGTTCTCTATCCGACTGTTTTTTTGTGTTTGTTACCTGATTACTTCGTCAATTATGAGTATTACGACTCGATTTTAATGATTCTTTTTTAGGTATGTCAAGATCAGAGATGGCCCGTATAAATTTTATCTATATAAATTCGACCCTTTTTGAACAAATCAGTAATAGCAAAAAAAACGTTTTAGTTAAAGTTTCCATTAAGTTATAATGAGCGCCTAGTAGGCCTATCCGTTTTCAATAAAATATACTTTATTTCCACTAAAAATAATAAAATAAAATATTTTTAGCAAAAAAATAGGACAACCGACTTCAATGCATACAAATTTAAACTAAAAAGTAAGAAATAAATAATATTTTTATGAATTAGTTGAAAAGAGCGTCATAGAAAACCAAGGAAAGTATTGATACACATTTATAATTCTTTATTTATAATTCATACTCCGATATATTTGGAGTCGGTGCCAGCCTAAGCAAAATAAACTTACCTAATATATACGAACTTGATTAATCCATTAACTATACATAATAATGAATGATGAAGATAAGAAATAATCCGCCGCTCCGTGAAGTTCGAAAATTGCAAACACTATCCTCCTTGGCTAGCTGGCACCGGCTCCAAAGATATCGGAGTATGAATTATAAATAAAGAATTATAAATGTGTATCAATACTTTCCTTGGTTTTCTATGACGCTCTTTTCAACTAATTCATAAAAATATTATTTATTTCTTACTTTTTAGTTTAAATTTGTATGCATTGAAGTCGGTATTTTAGATCTATTCAGTGTTTTGTTGCTCGTTTATTTAATGGTGAATGTGTTTAGTATTATATCCTACTTTCAATAAGTAATTAATATACAATAGAACAGAAACCTTTATTCTACATCAGTGTTTTTCAATCTTTTTGAATATACGACCCCTTTAGTGGTTGAAAAATTTTAGCGACCCCCTTGGGCAATAGACAGACAAAAAGTTAATCTCTATTTCTCTATTTTGTTACCTATATTCTTTAGGAAGACCTACAACATTTCTTGTAGAAGCCGCGAGAGCTGTGAAAGCTGTTAGACATTTTTTTTAAAAAGCACATCCTTTTTTCTGAAACTTTGTTTTGTATTGTAGTTAAAACCTTGCCTTTTCCTTTTTCCGGCGACCCCCGAGTAAGGCTTCGCGACCCCCCCAAGGGTCGCGACCCACAGATTGAAAAACACTGTTCTACATTGACACAATTTGATGGTATTACACGAGGGGTGGCTTTATCGCTTAAAAGCTATCTCCTGGCAACCTGAAAGGCGAGCACGCACTGAATGTAAAATCAAAAAACCACGTAAGTCATGATTTTTTATACACCCTGGTGTGTGTGTATGTATGTGTGTGTTTATGTGCGTGTTTGTGTGTGCGTGCGTGCGTGCGTGCGTGCATGTGTTTGGTAAGAAAATAGTTGTTACCTTCATGCTGAGTTCCGCAGAGATTGCAGCAGCTACCGATGGTCTTTCAGCGAGTGCGGCCAGCGTGGGCAGGAGCACGCGACTGTGTGTGCTAGACACCAGCCAGTTGGCCGGCAGTCGGCATAGCATTTTAACCACGCTCCATCCCTCCAATATAGTTTCCTACGATATGGTGAATCATCATAATTAAATAGCAAACTACCCTACTCCGATCGATTAAGGATATCAAGATTGAAAAGCGGAAACGAGTCGGGAGACTGAGGCGAACGTCTGTCGAACATTAGGGTCATGTCTAGAGAACAAATAACTTAACTGGGTTTAAAGGTGCTCCTTCACCCGAGCATTCACCTGTAATGTATCATTTCAGAATCGACTTTGACCATTACGTTACAATACAGCCTCCCTGACTGCTCCTTATTCACAGATGCTTGAAAATGCAACGTTACATTATAGGCAAATGCTCCCGTCGAGGGAGCACCTTAATAAATATGTAAATACTAGTTGCTGATTAAAAAGTGGTACCTAAAGAGGTTCTTCTTCACTAATTAACATATAGACATATAATACTGTTAAATAATTGAAGATCTTATCATAATTTTGATAATATTTACAAGCTCGAAATTGGTAACCCGTTCTGAAAAAGTCGGTACTTTGGCTATGTAGAAGACTGCGTTCAATTAACAATGCCTTCTTGTATTTCCCGCAATACTCTCTCTATCCATTTGTCTGTGTGTCTCTGGCTCTATAATTATCTATAAACAGTGGATTTTTAAACCATGACAAATATTTCAAGGTTTAAAACCAACAACTCTTGCAATGGAACCAACATCTAAATCGCGAGAAAAAAGATCAATTCATATGTACGTTTAATCGACGCTTTTACGGTGAAGGAAAACATAGCGAGGAAACCTGCACACACCTATGAAGAAATTCTTAGGTTGTGTGTGAAGTCGACCAACCCGCACATGGCCAGCGTGGTTGACAAAGGCCTAATCGCCCCTAATGTGGGGTAGGCTCGAGCCCGAGGTGGGGACATTATATGAGCTGTGGATGATGATGATGATGGAATAGCAGATTTCTTTTCGCGATTTCGATGGCACTTCGACACCTTGAAATATTTGTCATGGTTAAAAAAGTCACGGAGTTTATCTATCAATCTAGGTATATATTATTTATAGGTATATATTTTTTATATTTAATAAAAAAAATATGAGCATTGAAAGTAAGTTTTCTTCCAAAACTTTCAAATCAAGCAGCAGTTTCATATAACCTTATAAAACATGTAATCTATTGTCTTCACTAATCCCCGAAACAACGAGCTACACAAATTTAAAAGACGCATGTGTTCGGACAAGTTCGCCTAATCAATTATTAGTGAGCGAGTGGTAATAAATAATTCAGGGTCCCGTTGATGCGGGCTCGCGATGGACACCTGTGCCCGTGAGAATATTAAACGTCTTTTATATAAGAAATAGACAAGGAAGTCTAGGCAATTTTCTATTTATTGTTATATTTATTCTTTACTAGCTGACCCGATACAACGTGTAGCGTTGTGCTTCATTTGCAAATTAGGACAAGACAAAAAAACGATCCGATAGTTTAAAGTTGGACCAAGAAAGACTCATTAACAAAATTTCATTAAAATCTGTTCAGTAGTTTCAGAGATAAATTAAAATAAACGATAAACGTTTTATAACGGAAATTAGCCAAAAGCAAATAGGTAAAGAAAATTCTCGCACACTTAATTTGTGAACAAATAATAGCAGATAAACGAAATTGATTTCTGAACTTTTTTAGTAATATAAGTACTTTCATCGTCGGTTATAATTCGCACTAAAAAGTGGATGATAAAATAGTTTAAAAAAAACTAAAAATTCACGTTTTTTTATTAAATCGGGCTAGAAAGTGAAAAATTACTTTTTAGTATAGAAACTAAATGATGAACGAAAAGTTTAATTATTATTTAGAGGAAAGCGTGGGCTGCTCAATTTAATTGTACCTGTCGAATATTTTCAACAACTAATGTTATTTATTTACTAAGAAAACTTGCCGCAATGTAAGTTCCCAGTACGATTTCCTTGTACAAAACCGTTTGACCGTTGCCTTTCCCATGCGGGCGGCACCTGCTCCTAACACGTGTTCCTGTATTGGCTATCAACAAGTTACACATAGTCATTAACATACCTTTACGCCGACCATTGCCTATTAAACTAATTAAGTTTCCTTGATATCTTCTATGTTTGTATTCGCTAGATAGGGAAGAATTGACGAAATTAGAATGGCTTCTAAATTATACTAGAATGTCTAGACAAGGGACAGACGCTACAAAGCGTTTCTACGAATAACGAAAAATATTATGCATTTTTCTCAGAAATGCCATACGCATAATGTAAATACTAGGAAGGAACACGATCTGGTTGTATATAAAACTCGTCTCCACGGAATAAACAATTCCTTTGTGGGACAACGATTCCATCGAACGCTTAACGAATAGAATATAATGTATGAGACTGATGTATTACTGACAAAACACTAGTGACCGTCGTGTGAAGTGTTAGAGTTGGCTTTGTTAAATGAAATTAAATGAAATGAAAAAGCTCTTTATTTAAATGGACTTTGCTAAGTACTTTTAAATCTTCAAAAGCCCTACCACCATTTCGATGAAATAATTATTTTACTTAAATAATTATTATTAGCTGACATGGAGAAGAAATGGCGAAAGAAACTCCACAGCTTACAATTTCGTAATGAATTCAAAACATCATTACAGTCAATAGATATATCAACGAATAAATTACAATTTAAAATGCGTAAATTTTGGGCAGATTTTACTCCCACGCATTTGGATCATTTAAATAATCATTTATCTTGTAATATGCTTTTTTATATAGTTTAGATTTAACAATTGTTTTAAATTTGTTAATAGGCAAATCTCTAATATTTATCGGAAGCTTATTGTAAAAACGTATTGACCTTGCCTAGGTATTCTGGTTCTAGTTCCTGAAAATTCGCAAACGGTCAAACATAAACATTATGAAGATCTCTTTCAGAACTAGACCATTTATTGTGACTACCTACCATAACAATTACAACATTTTTTAACTGGTATAAGATCTGAAAGGATTGCTTGAAATCACTGCTGCGTGTCCAAATACAATAATGCTTTTGGGATGTTGGAACTGCCTCGGTACTGTAGTGCGTCAGAGATGTTTGCGCAAGCCCGCACGGACGGCTTTTACGCTGTAGTACGTAAGAAAACTTCGCTTCGCTGCTAAGAAGAGTCAGGTCACAGCATTCTTAAAACAGTAGCGGAGGATTACAATTCTCCGATTTTGAATAAACTCTGTTGTATGCTAACATTAGTTTATGTCATTAATTTGTTACTAACACTACTACGGATTAATTTTGGTCCGAAATAAACAAATTATTATATCTCCTTTATTACACTTAAAATACATACAAAATTATATTTCTAAATATTAAATTTTTACAATGTATAAACACTAAAAAATATAACATTTAAAAATACAAAAACGCAGTGCCCCATCGGTAGCAAGATCAGGGTCCCGGCTACCGGTGGTTAAGGATCCAGAGACAGGAACCTCCTCACTATACGGGCCGTGTCTAGGAGTACTGCCTTCTGCATCTGACTCTTGTTCCAACCACTTATTATTATTATTACTAAATTGTAAGCTGTGGAGTTTCTTCTCCGCGGCATATAAATAATATAGATAAAAATAGTATACATAATGTGTTACCTGTAGTTGTGGGTTGTTGACGACCACAAACCCGACCAACACGATCAGGTCCAAGACCATCGTCTCCGACAGCGTCTGGTCGAGCCTTTGATTGCTCAGTCCTATCAAAATAAAATAATCTCATTTAAATTATATCTACGTGGTATGACACCTTACCTTATATTTTACGCGCAGATATAATCATAGAGGGAGAAATTTATAGCAGTTTTATGTCACTACTAACGTGTACCTATGGTGGTACACGCTCGCCTAGAAGATGCTTATTCACCCTGGCCTTAAAGATGTCCAGATTATACTGATCCGTGAAAACAGACCTCGGCAAAGAGCACTCCTTAGCAGTAATAGGCTCTGGAGATTAGCCTCAACGAGTGCGTCGTTGCCGTCAGTCCTCTTCGCAAGTTGCTCTACAGAGTCCAGAGCATTATGCATCTAAATGAAAACGAGCAGATTTTCTATCGAGTATCGAGTATTTTCTTCTCCTCTTTTCTACCTTATATCCTGTTTCGTTTACGAAGTCCTTTTTGACAGATAGCTACTCAAAATGTAACTGAGACGCAATCAAAAACGACGCGACCAAAAAATCAAATCTATATTGCTGGATTTTTGAGCAAAGCAAAACACAATGCACGGCGCTACGATAACGCGGTAAATAAAACGTCATAAATGAATAAAAACATATTTTTTTTAAATTAAATAAAAAAAACAAAATACACGGCTGTGTAGGCTCAGATCCTTTACCTTTACATTTTCCATTTAAAAACTTTACTAAACATGAGTATTGTTTTTAATGCAAAATATAAGAAATAAAAAATACCGAAGGCGTGGCTACATGGGCTAATCTCTTTGGCTTCCTAATTATAATATTATATAGAATTAAAAATTTAAGAACAAAAATCTATTACAGCTGTCATTCTGCCAATTATTTGAATTTAATATAACCTCGAAACGACTAGTAACTTATATGATTTCTCAAAACTCCTCCAACATAATTTAATGATATTTTCCCCACATAAATTATACATTTTTCTCAGTCTTTGGCACTCATTTCATCAAAGCGCAATCATGGCCCATACTAGGCGTTCTCCTTTGATCCTAACTGTAATCGAGAATCGTTGTCATTCAGAATCGCTTTCAAATGTTATTTCACTAGTTACTCTCTGAAGGCAACGTAGGTATACTCAGTGATGCCCACCTCAGAAGGGGGGAGGTGAACCATGGGGACAAGGAAACATAAAGACCATTAATAGGAGAGATTAAGGTTCACTGGCGAAACAGGGCCTCCGGCAATTAGCATCGCCCTCTCCCGTGATTTTTGCGTCAGGCCATATGAAGGTTGCGTCAGGCCATATGAAGGTGGTGTGTTTAAGGTCTGCACGGGGCTCAGAATCTCCCTCAGTCAGCTTTTACAACACCCACGGGATGCGAAAGGCTGGTTCTATTCGTGAGCAAGAACTACACCGTATAATATAAAGAGAATGTGACTTACGCAAAGCAGTAGACCTCGGAGCTTCCTTGTCGTTGGGCGCGTGTTGGGACAACAGCCGAGCTACGGCCGCCCTGAACTCGAGGGGCCAGCCGGCTTCCCCGAAAGCCTCCTAAAGGAAGAAAAAAATGCCTGTTTCACATGTTCCAAGTACGTTCTTATTTTATTCTTAAATAGTGTACTCATTGTTGGAGAGCCAAATCAAAGTCAAGTGAAAATAGTAATTACCTACAGTCCAATCTTAAGTATAACTACTTAAGATTGTACTGTAGATTGAAACAAAAATGGAGTCTCACAATACAACAAGAACGAGTATGTTCCAATCAGCGTTTATCTGACAGGATAGTACAATACAAAATTATCAATTTAAATGCCAGAAATCTTAACAAATTCTGTGCAACCAACCCTTAGTTTTTTTAATGACTTGCAGTTGGACGCAAATGGTTTGTATAGTGTCCCAGAATGTTTTTAATAACTACCCACTAAAATATTTTTACATAAAAACCGGCTTCAAAACTTGAAACGGAGAAATAAAAATTTTATGTTTAAAAAACTAAATGTTTATTTTTATTTCGGTCTTAAATTCAAGTGACTACGTTTATTCCAAATATTGCGGTTGGCATCGAGCTCAAAAAAATCATTTAGATTTTTTTAAACATAAAAATTATATTTCTCCTTTTTGAAGGCAAGCAAAAAAAAAATCAAAGTTTTTATCTTGTGGAATGCCGCACTCTCTCTATTCGTGTTAAAATAGACGGATGTCAATGCTAAATTCATTTAAATAAGGTCGAAAATCATTTGACCACGAAAAAAATTCTTTGCGTGCTGTACCGTGCCATGCCGTCACTAGCCGGCCCTTAAAAACATCTTTTAAACAACACCTTTCTTATAAAACCCTGTCACTCAATTTAAGCAGCTCTCAACATTAGCATGGTTATGACCATGCAAACAGATAAACGTTAGAAGCTACTTCTTCCGTTCCTTTTTATTTATTATCGGACAGAATTTCTAGTAGATTTTCACTACCCAAGATTGTAACTAGATCTCAGCCGAAGCTTGCACTAAAAGAATTTGGTCGTAAATCTGCGCAACGGACCTTTCCGAGCTCAACCTTAAAAGGTCATACGGTATGTCCATCACGTGTGAGCTTCCTAAACCTCGACTCCTTAACTTTAACCGCTAATGTAATAGATAAATGGACTCCACACACGCATCTGAGGGGAATTCTGAAGTAAATCGGACTGTTACTGGTACCGTGACTATTTTATTAACCTCCCACGCAAAAATAAGTATAACGGCGCGTGGTATTATCTATCATAAATGTTTTATTAGAGCGGGTATCCCCGAATGGAGTTGTGACTGTCATGACAGTTGGACATTATGGTATATAATAATAATAATTAATTCTTTATTCAGGTAACAATGACCCATAGATAAAATACCTTACGGGCTAACATACATATCAATTATTTATATATAAAATGCAATCACTTAATATGTTGCACTATTCTGGTAGTGTATACAGGCAATCTACCGCGGAAACGCCGGTACACAACCCCTTTCGGCCAGAAGTCCTCCTTCATAAAGGTGTCCAGCTTTTCGGTAGGGACTCGTACAACAAACGACTTAAAATTTACGTCATGTCGAGATTCCAAGGGCTCCACCCTCAGAAGGAAGTTGGTCTATGGTTGGTATATGTCAACGGTGAGCAGACACAAAACCATTGGCTCTAATCCAACATTATTCAAGTAGAATTTAGGTATTTTGCATCGGAGAGGAACTTCAGCATCACACTAGCGTGTACCCAATACGTCGGAACTATTATTTTACTCTTATGTGGTTTGGCACAACGTAAACTCAGCGCAAGCAAGACGCCCCTTCCTTGGCGATCCGACAAGTATAACTTATCATAGTTACTTTTATCGTGTGTTATGAGTTTGTGTTTTTGACGTGACAACGTCTTATAATTCGATAGAGCCGGCTGCACGCACGAAAAAACATGACTCATGCGGCGTTACCTCGCTCTGAGGCGTTCCATGTAAGGCTTGAAGTGCAAGCGAGAGCGCGGAACGAGCGACAAAGAAGCACAATCGGCCTTTGCGTTCGGCAGCGTTCGACATCCGTCTCTCTCCTACTTAATTATCGAGTATCCATTCCATCAGTATTTTCTTAAGACGTTGTCACGTTCAACTATCGTCAGTAAACCGACTTTACAGACAACCAATTTTTATTTGAAAGCTCGTATCGGGAGTATTCTTAGCGATGACTCAAAAATATATATTAGGTCGATTAAATGTGAGAAAACGGGATTTATACCACGTACCTCTATGTTACGATCCCCTTCAGCCGTCCATTAGGCAACAAAGCGTCGACGCTTAGACAGTCGCACGCAACATCCGAGATGTGCCGGACAACAAATCCGTCCGGCCGAGATTATTGCGGCAACGAGCCGCTGTCACGGAACGGGGATTGGTTAACCAGATCCCACTATTAATACACGAAGGGAAGAGGCTCTACGACTTACACTAAGCTATTCTTGGCGAAATGTAAACCATACCATTATGATTCAGTTTTCTTACCAGAATAATGGCGATATAGTGGGATTATACCACTCGGCTTTGAACAGGGCAATGGACATGTTTTTATAAATTTTTAAATCTTAAAGCTGACTGTCAGCATTTTTTTGGTTTATTCATTGACAATCTTTCAACGTCAGTAATTATAAATCTATGGCTGTAGCTAACTAGGCTGGCTTCAAACAAACCGGAGCCCTACCACCAACCACACCAAGTACAAATTTGTACTCCTCTGGGAATCGAACCCAGGACCTCCGGATCTAATGACGGTGTTCGTATTTAAACATCAGTAAAAAAGTTAGTTAAATATTAGGCCCTAGGCTAGGCTCCGCCCGCGACTTTTTCCGCGTGGAGATTTTTATGATCAAATTTAGTATGTCGATCAGGAATAATGTAGTATTCTTATGGTGAAACAATTTTCGAAATTGGTCCAGAATAGCTTTCGAGTATATTCGTTACAAACATACAAATCTTTCCTCTTTGTAATATTAAGTACCTAAAGAAGTAGAGTCGGTTGCACGTGACTGAGATGCTTATGCTAAGATGACTGTGTAGGGTAACAAGAATGGAAAAGGTGAAGAATGAGTATATTAGAGGCAGTCTGAAAGTAGCACCAGTTGCAGAAAAATTGAGAGGTAAACGACTAGCATGGTATGGGCATGTAATGAGAAGAGATGATAATCATGTGATAAAGAGCGTGATGAACATGAATGTGGACGGGTATGGAGGGAGAGGAAGACCGAAGAAAAGATGAATAGATTGTGCGAAAGATGATATCGAAAAGAAAGGAGTTAATGCTGAAATGACGGCTGACAGGAATGTATGGAAGAGAAATAGTTATTTTCATCCCACCACCTCGGAAAGTGTAATTTTGCGCTTCGAAATCTGGCTGGAAAATTCTATTTTATTCGCTTGAGCGGCAAAGTAGATTTGAATTTAGAACATCACATATAATGAGTACTCAATATAATTGTAAATTCAAAACGTCATTAAACCTATTTAATGTAACCTCTATGGTGCCAAATTTATGATTAGAATGAAGATTATTTTGTCATTTCCTCGCTGAGGTGGGATGAAAAGTTACGTATTGCACTCGAGTGGAAAGATTTTTCACCTTGTGCTCGTTTGTTTCCCTCGCTGACGCTCAGGATTCTAATTTAGAATCACTCGCTGCGCTCGTGATTCAACTTTAGAATCCTTCGCTTGCTCGGTCATCCAAATCGAGCACGCGGTTAAAAAGGAACTTTCCACTCTTGTATAATAAATAACTATTGTTCAACAAATGAGTAAAGTTATTTTTTGCTGCGAGTGCCTTAAAGTGCTTTAATCACGAACCAGCGAAGTAGTCTAGAATTAAATCACGAGCATAGCGAGTGATTCGTTAATAGATTACTGAGCGAAGTGAACGATTTAAAGACACGAGACAAAAAACAAATTGCTCTCGTGTGAAACATACAACTTTTCACCTCTCCAGCGAGAAAAGGTTGAGGAGGTCGTTTGGTGCTGGAGAGGTAAAAAACATATTACGCCGACCCCGAATAAAATTGGGAGCAGGGCAGGCAAATGATGAAGCAAGACAAGCTAAAAATACAATAGACATCCGCGTTTTTCGACAGCTATGGTTAGTCAGAATAACATGCATAGCGTAATGCATGCCACATGTCATCCAATACAATATTCATCAATAATTCCGTCCGTAGCTCGCACAACAAACAACAATACGTCACAATTTGGACCGCATCTGCGGCGAGCTAATAAACATATAATAATGTTTATAATCTATTACTGGCATCAAACACGGGGTCCCTAGGGGTGCCAATTATTCATGCCATAAAACCGAGACGCAGACATCAAAGTTTCAATCCAACTGGGACTAGTCCTAGGGTTGTCGATTTATCAATTTATTTATTTAATATTTAAAAAAATAGTCACAAAATTTATATGAAAATACTTGTGACATTTTTTTTTAATAATAATAAATAGTTTGTTTCTTGTACTTTGTTATAAAGGCATCATCATTTTCCTGCCTCGCTTCCAATTTTATTTACGGTCGGCGTAATATGTTTTCTTCTTCATCCAACATTATTATAATAAAGACCTGGTATACATTAAAATTTGTATTAAAATGTATACTTACTTTCAATTCACACGTACTACATCAAACACAACGGTATGGTCGGTACTGGCTAACTCGCAAACACAATGCAACCTGTGCCCCAAGCACGAATATATAACGAAAGGTCACGAAAACCGTTCGTAAGTAATTTATAAACGCAAGAAATATTTATATAAATAAATCTTTAGAAAGTTTCTCGATACGATTACGGTACGAATCCTTCAAATATTGGTGCTTGGGGCACTGGTCACCTCACCAAAACAAACTACAACTCAATCACAACGACATTTTGTAGTGTAGTAATTTCAAAATGCAGAAGCGACGCTATTCTCACGGAAATACAGATTGACTACTTTTTGTCGCTGCAATGTGATATGATTGTGTTACGTGTGAATATTTCCTTAAGCTTTTGGTAATAAAAATTTCTTCGAAAGAGAATTATTCTAAGATGAACTATTACAAGATTTCTATAGACTGTGCTGTTACATAGTAAAAGTTGGCAACCCTAATTGAGGGGCTGAGCATGCTAGGGGCACTGTTTAAATGGGATGAGCAGGGGTATTGTTTTTCGCGTAACTTTATAGGTTGATTAATAATAATATAAATAAGGATATGATGGAGAGACTGTTCGTATCAGCCCTAACCGGCAGATAACGATGGCACGCGAATTTCTAATTCTGAAATGGGCTCTGGGCATTATCAATAACTTTACACACTTATAGTCAACGAGAACCGATCTATGTAACTCACTGCGATTTGCGGCACGTTAAACTGATGATGCCAGATACGCGCTTACAATCTTGTGGTTATCGATGGCTTTCCGAGCGTCATCGGATTATTTTAAGAAAGCGAGAACCTGGTGGGTTCCCTAACCTCAAGGATCGAACTTTCCATGGAAAAATTCTACTCGAAAGGTATCTCCCAAGAAGGAAATCACTACGGGGTTTGAAACGATATAGAGCAGTTGACCTACAGCCTGACTCTAAGGGCTCGGACCGCAGCTTAAGGGTCGTGATGTGGAAGGATCGGAGAAAATCAAATGGCCCAGGCACGGTATAACTTGTGCCGACAGAACCACGACAAGATTTACTAGGTGGTAGGCCCGTAAGTAGGGTCGTCTGGGTAGGTTCTTACCACCGCCTTTCCTATTTCAGCCTTGAAACAGTTTGCTGTGTTTTGGATTGAAGGGAAAGGTAGCCCGTTACACTGGCTACAGGGCATGGAAGGCATTTCATCTTAGACCTCAGGATGATAACGCACCTGCAATACCAGTGATTTTTTCCTTAGTGTGTGGCAGGTGTTTATAGGCGACGGTATCCACCATCAGGTGGGCCGTCAGCTTATTTGTCATCTAGTTGTATAAAAAAGGATAGTGTTTTGGAGATTACGGCCTTCTGTAGCACGGAGTTACTTCTGGAAAAGCGCGTCGTGTGCCGACAGAATCACGACTAGATAGTTGAAGAACTAGGGTCTTCTCTTCTGTGACGTGGAGGTAATTCCTATGACGTCTTGCTTTACTGTTGGCTGTGACTTGGAAGGGTCGCGGGAAATGGTCCAGGCACATATTTTCTAGCGTAGCGCGACATGCTCCCGACGATGAGTCGCTTTGCTGTACACTATTAAATTTTGCCCAGCGTTATTTTGTTAAATTTATGTGTCCAGATATTGAGTTTTCAAGCCATGCATTACAGCATTGAACCCGTGGCCGGGTTCAAGCCTCGCCCTAATGGAGCGTCCCGTGGGTGCAGTAATCAATACCGCGTTAATGGCCCGCCTCTGCGCCGCTCATACATGGCGGTACTATCGCCTTCTGCGTATTGTTGCCAATTCTTAAACGACAATATTTAATAGCAAACAATTCTCCTGGTTCGTTCGCATTAAGATAACTTGGTTAAAATTCATTCACTGTCGTTCAAAGGTATCTAATGATTTATAGATTACCTTTATCTCACTTAGTGTCAAGTTAATATAAAACCGAAGGAAACAGAGAAGCGAACTTTATCCGTAATTCTAAGTAACTAGCTTATTTCTAAATACCGGAACAACATCAATTAGAGGTCAAACGTAGGCATCATGGCAGTTGCAAACCAGATGTAATTAAAAGAAGTCCTAACACAAAATAAACGTCCTAACAGAGCACAATTTTTTGCCAGCTTGGGATCGAACTCTGTCTGAGTTCGGCAGGCAACGCACTGGACCACAGTGGCAATAATGTGGAATTATATTCTGCGCGCAATTTCTACAGCGCAGGATCAGTATAAATAATAGACTATTTGTTATTCTGATGTATGGGCTATATAATTGTATAGTTTCATTAAAATACATGCAGAAGTTTCTGCGTGAAAGAGTAACATATATACATCCATCCATACAAACTTTAGCGTTTATAATATTAGTAGGATATAAGAGCAAAATTTGAATAAACTTTCACCGAATTGCGGAGAGGTAGGGCACAGTGAACTACTCTCATTTTACAGAAGGCCGCAGTCACATAGGTAACATTACCTTTTCCTACGTTGCTCGGTAAAGTTTCTTGAATTCAGTGGGGATGGGGATCACGCACAATCACGCATGATTGTACTTATTAATCACAGTGCTGAAATCGTTCGTTTAGAGATTCCAGCCAGTTCCGCAATGTTTACGGCCCGGATAAGTTTGGTTTTGCCATACTGTAAGATGAAGGCAAGCGTTTGGCCATTATTGAGGTATAAAAATGTATTGTGAACTACTAATTTATATCTAGTATCAGTTTTATTCAAGCCGTTCATCAGAGTGAATGAACTCATGAGCTGAAAATGACACCTTAGCCCTCAGTCTGCTTACGTGCCATATCGACCCAAAAGCAAAATAAATACAAGCTTAATTCAAAATAACAGTTGTTAACCCCCCGACAGCTTCAGCTCGTCTAGTGCAACACTTGTATTACCATAACCAAATATTACTCCCCAATATCGGGAACACGCCACGTGTTAGTGATTTAATTGTATTACTTGGAGCTGGGCCACTTGTCCTTAGATGGATATCATTCGCAGTGTTTGCATTGTGTCAATTATGTTGGATATTGGGAATGCACTGGAGAAGTTAATTTGCATTAGAAAATATTGCTTCTTTATGAACAAATAGCTTTGCAGCTGTTGAGTCTGATATTGGAATTAAAGGGTCTATCACTAGTGGATCACCCACTGGTATTAGACCCAAAGGTCCCGAGTTCGATTCCCAGTACAAACTTGTGCTTGCCCTGCAGCATTATTCAATAAAAATTTTCGGATCGTATTTTCATTTCGCAGTCTCGTGAAATACGCCTTTATTTGTAATAGTTCGACAACCTTCAAGCCATTTGAAGATCTGATCAATACAAACAAGTTTTTCTACTGAAGCAAAACTAGAATCGCGAGGAAAAAATCTACTGTTCCATACATTTCAACGGAGTGCGTTCCTAAATTTGTATGGAACAGCTTAAATATAATTCGCGATTTCAGAGTTGCTTCTACTAATTAAATTATATTCTGTTAGCTTATTTTATAACGATTTTAGTGACAAAATCTTTTATTTATAGTTTTATTACAAAATTTTAAACATCCCCTATAGTGTCGGCGACAAAAAAATGGCGGCGACACTATATGTGTTTGTCTGACAAGCATACGGCTTGTCTGGTAGTAAGCAGTCACCGTAGCCTATAGACGCTTGCATCACTGACGTGACACTCACGCGCTGTGACCTCTAGTCCTCTTCCCTACCCCGTGGAGCTCTAGCGACCTCACTCACCAACAGAAACACAACACCACAAAATGTAGTATTATTAGACTGTGGTCTTCTGTAAGGCAGAGGTACTACCCCAGTTTGGGCTGCAACCAAATTCGAGCGGTTAATCCGCTGTGCCTAGACATCGACTAACGACATTCAACATAGGCCGCAATATACAAAGGACAAAAATCTTTATAAATGTAAAAACATTACAAACAAACCGTTAGAACATAACTCAGAACAACATAATCAGCTGCGCCTCTTGCTATTTACTCTTTCATATAACAAGTGAAAGAGACAAACAAACAAGGGGAGACGACACGTGGTTGTGCAATTCTCAAGCGGATAGACTGTGTTTATAGATTTTTAAACAAGGCAGTTAGCCTGTCTGTTTGTCCAACTCATTGTTAGGGAGAGCTCGTTTGTTTTGCTGTTCAGAACTCCTCAGCCGTGTTTAATATAAGCCTTAATAAACTGGGAGTTTCGCCGATTTAAAATTTAAATTGGAAAAAATAAACTGATAGAGAACAGAATATTTTAAGATTTAAAAAAAGTGTGTGTGTGCAATTCACACACGGCAGAAGTGAAAATTCAGAAAAGTAAAAAAGCGAATTCAGAAGCATATTGATTGAAGCATATTTTGAACAACAAACTAAACTTCCATGCCAATGTCAAAAAATTTTTGCAGTGGACTGTCGCTTTTCGTTTTCATTGAATTTTCAAATCACAACGGTGCTAAACAAAACCTCGAAGATTTCATAAATTTGTCCTCAATACTCTCTTGTTCATTATTACGACTTTGATAACTATCTATGAACCATTCATATTAATCCAGCACAAAACGATACCTCTATATCGTCAATAATTGGTTGGGTATACTGCAGATTTCTGGTGTTGCTAGCGTCTGCAATATCATTAAAGTTACAGTGTGCCAAATTTCGTATCGACCAGACCTACTCAGAAACCTTCAATAACTATAAAAGGTCTTCAAGAAGCTTGTCGGATATTCTTGTATTATAGATACTACACAGTACTGGACTCTCGATCAAGTTAACTTGCAAACAAAAATCAAAATCAGGTCATCTGTTTTCCACAGACACATTGATTACCTATATGGTCGCTTAGAAATTGAAACAAAAAAACTGCGTGAGTGTCGTGGAACACTCGGTTGGAACCAAGTTATGACTAACAAAACTCAGGGCCCAACGAACAAAATATCTTGCCGTCGGCGCGGTTTCTGTATCAAGTCCCTTACACTTTTCGCCTAGAGTCCGTACCGTGCGGTAAGGCACTTCATTCCAAAAACGACATTAGTATGAAAAATTCGTCTCCTTGAAAATCCTTCATATACAATGGCAATTTCAAATTCGTAGGTAAGGACCTAATATTATTAATTACTAAACAGATATTTTTCATACAACACAAATCAATTGAATGACGCAGTATCGTGACAATTGTTGCGCATCGATACCCAATAAGCCCCATTGTCGCAAATGTCACAATCTTTGACGGCGCATCATTATAGTGATCAGTTGGTGTTCGCCCAACCGATTTTGTCTCATTGACGTGACACGCGACTTTTGGGACGTTTATAGCCAATGTGTTAATTGTATGTGACCGCACTGAGAGGGTTAAAATATAAAATATTATTGGGTAAGTGTAATCTCAATTAGGATTTAGGAAAATTATAGGCTTGTATTGTATTAGTATTTCTTATATTCGAAATTTATTCTGTCTGTAATGTGTGACACGCCTCTCCTTGTTAAGCATTATAAATACACTAGCTGTGCCCGTGACTTCTTTCGCGTGGATTTCCCGATTTTGCAACATTTTTCATTGATGCTCAGCTCCTATTGGTCGTAGCTTGATGTTATATAGCCTATAGTCTTCCTCGGTAAATGGACTATACAACACAAAAAGATTCTTTCAATTTGAATCCTTAGTTCCTGAGATTAGCGCGTTCAACCAAACAAACTCATCCATCAGCTTTATAATGTGACTATAAATACTAGTATGTAACTAGTTCCGCTAGCCGTCCGTCAAGCTGTGTGATCCAGCAGAGTAGAATAGCATCACTCCATATCCTTCAACGGGTGTCGTAGAAGGCGACTAATGGATCAGCAAAGGGGTATATTGATCACTTTATACTCCGTCCACCAATCCGCATTGGGCAAGCGTGGTGAACTACTGCCTATATCTCCTTCAATGACAAGGAGAGGCCTTGTGTCCCAGCAGTGGGTCGAATCATAAAGGCTGTTATGATGATGTAACTACACTTACGTGCAATAAAATCGACTCACCTCGTAGGTTTCTATTCTTAATATATCTTATATATAAAATTCTCGTGTCACAATGTTCGTTGCCGTACTCCTCCGAAACGGCTTGACCGATTCTCATGAAATTTCGTGAGCATATTGAGTAGGTCTAAGAATCGGCTAACATCTACTTTTCATACCCCTTAGTAATAAGGGTTGTCCACCCTTAATTTTTTTTAACTTATAAGGCAAAACAACGTTTGCGGGGTCAGCTAGTCGGTATATAAAAATAAGATTAGATAAACAAAACCTGTAAATATAATGTGAATGTATATTTCATAAGCTTTATTAAGGGTCCATATTGGCTCACATAATATTCTGAATCCTGTTCTTTGTCTTACTACCGATTTTTGTTCATAATAATCACTCTTCAGATTTTATTTTTCATACTTTTTTTATTCACACATTTTTATTACTACCAACGAAGCTCATAACAGTTAGTAATCATATTTTTTTTATTAATACTGTTGCTTACTACCTTATTGCTTACAAAAACAGTGCACTCCGACTGGCCATAAAAAAAATAACCCTAACCTACCCATCACCCAGCCATGTAGGTGCATAAAACACTAGACTCGCCCAAAAATGTATGATTAATGATTTGTTATGAAGAATGATCATTATGGTTTTAAATGGTATGAGAAATATTTTCGGACCTCCAGTGATAGGAATTGAAAAGTTATGTAAGAAAATGCGCACCCCTTTATTTGATCTACTCTCAACATCGATAAGCGAAGTGTTGGTGACAATAGACTCATTTCTTTTTGTTTCTCATTTTTATGTCATACACCATTTTTGTGACTATGCAGAGTGTTCAGACTTAATTGAATAATTGTTTATTGAATAATTGATTAATCTTACAGATTTATTGACTAAGGGTCAATAAATAATTCAGCTGATTTCTCTAAAAAATATTGCTCTTTTAACTGTATTTGGTTTTTAAATTGTAAAATCAATAAACCAAAATCTATCACAGTAAAAACTGGTCTAATGAGTTTATATCGTAAGTTTAGGTTCTTGTTTGGGGGTTAAAAATATTATTTACTAATTGTAGATTTTGCTTAGGGAGTTCTGAACCAAAGAACCGGTGAGTTGATTTCATTGCACGTAAGTGTAGTTCTAACATAAGTTAGTAATACAGTCTCCACTTAACAACTGTCTTCAATTTTTTCTTTCCTACCCTGCTCCCAATTTATTTGGAGTCGGTGCAGTATGTCTTGATATAGACAATACTGCTATAGTTATTGGCATTACATTTTACTGCCGTGTGCCTGACACCTACCCTCCTTAGGGATGACTTCTATCTTCCCACAGCAGCCGGGATAACGCACTTTCCGAAGCACAGAGGAAAATCTAGTTAAAAAAATACGGTCACCCATCCGAATCCGAATGCTCAATCCCTTTGTGTTATAAACGTGATTGCATGTATCAAGAACAAATCCTCTGCATTTACACTCCGTACAGTACCCCTGTTTGCGGCGACCAAACACGCCATAATGACACTCGGTTAATTAAGGAGCCTGCGCAAACACCACGCGAGCTGAATACCTCGCCAATGTCACGTTTTTACTGGGGAACTGACGATATAGGTAAAAGAAAGTCTATGAAATTTTTTAAGGGGCAATGCTTTTTCCTTTAAATAAAGATACAAGGCGGATGCTTCCTTGCCTTTAAATAAGAAGGGTGTAACGAATTTAGTATCTATTATTATGATTATGTGTATTCGGATATTATACTGGCACCATATAGAGTATTTATTAAAGGTAAACCCAGATACAGATACAGCTCTGTTGCGACAGTGTTGTCTTGAAGAGAGAGAAGGGAAAGGAATGACGACGTTTAAGCCATAAGCGCGCACGCCTGAGTTTTCTTGGCATTGAACTCAACCAAATTTCGTATGTGAAATAAGGCCCAGTTCCCGGTTCAATTCAATGAAAAGATTCTCACGGTTTCCGCTCGTCCAGCCGCGCGTCCGAAATAGCCAGCATGCATTGTATTTTCGTGTGTATGTGCAATGGGCTCTTGGGAATGTACAATGCATATTCCCAAGAGGAAATTGATATTCAGAAAAAAATTTACGAAGTCTGTGAATTATTAAAGTGAACATTTGACAAAGACAATAACTTTCTTTTACTCTATTAAAAATCCTAGACTAAAATAACACATTTTAGTGTTTAAACAGTTTTTACACAACCTCTTCTCGAACGTTTGATATTTGCACACAAAGCGTGGACCGAATTGATTGCACGCAAGCAGTGCTAAAGCACCGTATTCATTGCGCGCGTCTTAAGGACTGCGAAGCGATGAAAGTCAAGCACAGCCGCAAAGGAGATCGGTCAAATCGCTGAGTTACGTAGTCACTTAACTTTATCGGAAGGCGAAGTGGCGGAAATGTACGCACAGGGCATACACTTGTCACAAGTTAAACGCCAGCTTGGCCTCTCTTCTTGTATTATTAAATCTGTGGTAGGTACACTGACCTGTACGATGTGGTGATCCAACTCTGCAAGCGCCCGCAGCAGATGCGCGGTGCGCGCGGCGCGCACGAAGCGCCCGCTCATGTCGCCGTCGACGCCGAGCTGCGCGCCCGCCGCGAACAGGCCGCAGAACTCGGCCCGCGCTCCGCATACGCTCGTGCCGAGCGCGCAGCGGAGGGACTGCAGCGCGGACTGCCGCTCCGATCCCTGGGTAACACGCACTATTTCACAAATCTATATATATAAAAATGAATACTGACTGAATGAATGAATGAATGACTGACTGAATGAATGACTAACTGAATGAATGAATGACTGACATATCAACGCACAGCCCAGACCGCTGTGTCTAGAGATTCCAAATTTGGCACGTCAATTCCTTGTGAGGTCTAGGGGTGCACTAAGAAAGGATTTTTGGAAATTCACCCTGTAAGGTGGTGAAAAGGGGATGAAAAATTTGTATAGAAATCCGTCAGTTTTGAAGCTAAAATGGTAAAAATTGGTATTTAGCTACTTAGTTAGAAATAAAGAATGAAGTATTTCAGGATTTTTGAAAATTCAATCCCTAAAAGGGTGCAAAATAAGGGATGGAAGTTTGTATGGAAATCCGTCATTTTTAAAGTAAAATCCAGGAAAATCGGTATATGGCGCTTGGGTTAGAAGAAATAATAAGAAAATTTAAATGCTGCCCAAGTAACTATTCTACGCGGACAAAGTCGCGGGCAAAAGCTAATAGTCAAATCATATATTTTCACCTCTCCAGCACCAAAAGACCTCTTTTACTTCGTAAAATCTCAAAGGAAAAACGCTTTTTGCTGCGAGCTCTGAACAAGACTGTAACGTTCAATCTAAATTATTTTAGTAATCTTATTTTTAATTTTCAATTATTATTTTTAAGACAATAAACACGTATTAAAGTATTGTCTTGTTTTTCTCACCTATAACAATTACCGCGCTGGACAGGTGAAAAGTTGTATGTTTCAGACGAGAGCAAATTTTTTTGTCTCGTGCGTTTAAATCACTCACTACGCTCAGTAGTCTATTTATGTATCACTCGCTATGCTCGTAATTCAATTATAGACTCCTTAACTGGTTCGCGATTAACTATCGGTACTCGCAGCAAAAACTAACTTTACTCGCTTGTTGAACAAATAACTATTAAAGTACTGCTGTGATGATTTTTTTTATATTATTCGGTTGGTAGATAAGCCAGCATACGGGCTGCCTGGTAGTAAGCAGTCACCGTAGCCTATAGACGCTTGCAACACTGACGTAACACTCGCGCGCTGGCAACCCAACTCACCAATAGCAACCTTACTCATCAATAGAAACACATCGCTACAAAGATGTTGTTTTATTTGACAGACCTAAAATAAATCATCTGTATTGGTGGTTGACTTTTTATCGGTTCACTAAAAGTTTGTTACTTTGTGGGTTTGATGCCTTGGTATGTGGGCGACAGGCTGGCAACCTAACACTATTTTCAGGCACTGAATAGCCTATACTGCCAGACGTAGCTCTATGTGTAAAAAAGAATTACCTAATATCCTGTTCAACCCCTTTTGGGAGTATGAACGTGGTTAGTTGAGTTCGTAAATCATTTATTGCATGTCCCATCAAATAGTAAACAGTATAAAATACAAAAGGAATACATGTGACGCCCTGGAAGGGCATAACAAACCAAATAGAGTTATTTATTTTAGTACGCTGTAATTTTTATTTTAGTACATGAAAAATTTAATTTTAATACGTGTAATATAAATATTCGTGTGCAGACTTACAGTATCCGCGTCACAGGGATGGCAGAGGTCGGCGCAGACGGTCAGCAGCGTGTGCACGCTCTCGCGCACCTCGCCCGCCTTCTCCGCGCGGGACACGCAGCCGCACAGGCACAGGTAGCTGAAACAAACGTTTATTATTGCACATTTCTACTTGCTTACAGCTTTACATCGAAAATACAACAAAAAATTAAGAATCATAACCATGTCTCCATAGGCCATGTCTCCCGGATATCTGACGATAGAGTAGCAACGTGATTTTTTACTCAGAACAATACGGCGGTCAACTTTTACGTTACAAATACTCGTATGTGCTTAAGTGTCACATGAAGCGGTGTCACAATGGGAGACATAAACAACAATACGAACACTGGTGGACTATACAGTAAACACCAAACTGTTTGATTTTGAGGTGAAGCTTAGAGCAGAGCCTAACTCAAAGCCCGACCACTTGTGGCCATTCATAATTACGTAGGAGTAGCACTGACTTGCAGTGATAGTGGTCGTAAATTTACTGCAAAAGTTGGTTACGTCAGTCACCTGCGGCGAGCACACCGATGAAGCTCGGAGGTGACTCTATAGTATAGGCTTTCACAACTCAACAGATCATTAAAATACTACATGTTTTTTAAATAATTTATTGAACCCAATTTTCCGAGAACGATCAATTGTCAGCAATACGAAAATGCTTAGAATTTTGGACATATTACGGTTTTCGAGCGAAAATCATATATTCATATTAGGAACTATCAAATATTTGTAGTAAATACAAATTATTTACAACACGACGACGACGGGCCGGCGGTGCCAGTGGAACCAACCCCACCGAACCGCACTTCACCCGGAATTATTAACCGAGTGGTGAACTAGCTTCATAAATGCCGGAAATCTGCCACCATAATAACAATTCTAATTGTTGTGCAATTAGAATAAATTTGTTCCGGCGGCAGGATTACAGAAATTGTGGTTTCTAGCCTACTTCAGTGCAGACATCCCAAATCGAAACCTCAATAACTAGAAATACAAACATAGCAAAAAAGACTTGAAAACACGACACACTGAATTCAAACAGGGTAACACACGCCTAGCAACACGGCCAGGAGCCTGAAAAAGGGCAAAAAGTTTAAACCTCAAAAAGCTACAGAGTGGTTATTTGTCGTGAAGTCAAGCCCTGTTTGCGGAGCCCCTCATCAGATGCGGAGCAAAGCCGAATGAAAAGCAAACACGCCGCTGATGTCGGTGGACCGTAAACAAATGTAACGCAAACAACCACAGGTATCCACCATTCTGGACGTATTAAAAGTTTTACATAATCCTTTGGAGGATTTAAAAAGTTGCTTAATAATATAATAACACTGTTCAGTGGGCGTGGTTTAAATTAGATTTTATTAAAAATAGGATTCTGGATAACCTGACGATAATCGGTCGCCGAACGCTTTGCTTGCAAGACCAATTGTAACAGGCTGTCGAACTTGACCGTATCCTCCAACCCATGAAACTCAAGAAAAATTACTCACCGAAAGAGGGCACATCACTATGAATACATAGTGTAATATGTAATTTCACTGCTAGTCTTCTGTAAGGTACCTGTATCTTCTACGGAGCGGCCGCTCCAAAATCGAGCGGATTTGGATCCGTTCCTATGTAATCGTCATGAGAAAAAGATGAAAAGCACGTGAAAAAGAATATGATGAACAAGACTGTTGATAGTTATAAGCGGAGAGAATGATATGGCAAAGAAAAATGTTAACGTTGAGACATCCTTTGATTAAGAAGTCTGGAAGTATAAAAAAATTACGACGACCACTATAATAAAATGAACGGGTCAGGATCTAATTATTATAAAATTGAGAGAACTTAACCGTGACTAAATTTTTTACTGAGCGCTTAGAACTAAAAACAACTCCAATTTATATACTCCACTTGATTATGTTTATATAAATAAACCCCAATTATCTTTGAATCGTAAAAAATTAAATCCACTCGGTTCCCCTCCAAACTGATCCAATTAAATCCTGGCCAAATATTTGCCGGCGGTACACGACGAAACGAGCCAATTATAGACTAGTTTGCTCACGCAGATTTCGCTGACTGTGCTGTCTCTGGGCGGGATAGGGGAACATCTTAAAAGGGATCGCGGCTGATCTTAATTAATCTTTGGATTTATTTGTAAACTATTACATTTCGGATAAAGTTTGAATGGCAATAGGTCTTGTTTTAAGTCCTCCTAGCTAAACTAACTACCATAATCTTAATTTAGAATTATGGTAGCCTGTTCCGGGTTATTCCCAGTCCTCCCCACTGGCTAGTTCCCACTGGTGACAAATGGAAAAACTCTTAGTTCTTGACTGTACCATTTGTCAGTCAGTGGGAACAAAGCCAGTGGTGAGAGCTGGGAATAGAAAGAAAGAAAGAAATATTTATTGAGACAAAATAACAAACAAACAGAAATATCAAAAATAATAGCCCCTTGTTCCTCAATCAATTGAGGATTCCTGATGAAGTGTGATTGCACTTTTGATCTTATCTTAACTTATGGTGAAACGGACGCAAATCGCTTCGCTGACATTGAGTAAAAATAATTGTAGTTATCGTACTTGGAACTCTGAAATCTCTACTTATACATGCATGTATTTCATGTCTCTTAATCTCAATGATATGAGGTCTGACATTTCAGATCTCATATGACTGATTGTTTATCTTTCCCATGTCACTTCGAAGCCTAGTTAGCGAACCTTATTTTATTACAATTAATTTTTATAATTGTTATTAATGCATCGATAATAGTTATGGTTACAAAACTAAAAAGTCACCTTCAAGATACTCCAAATGAAGGGAAAAACATATAAAGCTCCTATCTATGTAGATTAAAATACAAGCAGCCAATTAAACAAAACCTTTTTGGGCGCCACAGAAAAAAGTTGAAAAAACATTATGGCGCCCGATGGAACGCGGAGAATTTAAAATCGGAATTCGGATTACCGTCGTTCGATTGGTCACTCAGGCGTCCAAATATATGGCCGACAAACTTGTTCAATACAAAAATACAGCCGAAATTGTGCTTTATAGACTTTAATACAAGGTTATTGGAAATGAGGATGTATGTATGTGTAACTCATCGGACCTCCTTGCTACGCGGTGACAGGTTTAGATAACCTAATCTTAAGCATTTCTTACCTCCGCGGTAAAGGTCAGCCTAATGGTACGAGGTACAAGGTCCGACGATAAAGACCAGGATATATTGTTAGGGAATTTCAGTTTAAAATAACACGTTATCGCGTCTTACTGTCTATGTTACAGTTGACAAAAGCAGTTTTCACTGGAAATCAATCAAAAGGAATTTTGACCGAGAACGTGAATTAATTAAGACCTTTTATACACTGCGGCTTTTAGCATCGCGATTTATTAACGCAGGGATGCGAACGCGCTGTACACTCGTTTTTTTATAAACAGGCTAAGCAAATGACTCCATTCCGCCTGATGGTCAGCAGAAGTCCAAATGCGAAGATAGCTGGTGCCGACTTGCAAGGTGCTTCTTCACGCCTCTTTTTGAATGACCTAGGATAGTAGGAAGGAGGAAACACGTGCGCTGGCAATGAATTCCATTTCTTGATTGTGGGACAAAAAAACGAGTTGTCAAATTTCACGAATGGTAGCCCCATTTTGTAGGTGAGAAAGTAGACCAGAACGCGTAGTCCTTAAAAGGAAAGGAGATGCAATCGCTGCGGGGGAGGGAAGAAACCGCTCCATGAGTTCCTAGCCTAAGGGAATCGTTTGGCTTGATAAGGACACATTATTTATAGGAAGGAATAAAACGCATGTGACTAGGAGAGTGGTGAATTTGAATGTTGACGGACGGAGGAGGTTGAAAACCGCAGAAGAAATCGAAAGATTGTGTGAAGAATGATGTGAATGAAACAGGAGTAGACGATGAAATACTACTACGAATGGATTGTGTTATCCGGTCTTCTTTATGGTGGTTTTGCCCAGAACAAGCAGCTAATTCACTGTGGCCTACCTCTTCTAACCTATCATCTTCATATTTAACGACCCTGTGAACGAGACGATATGAACAACCTATGCTCATAATCATAACATAACACAAAAACTTTTCTGGTCTACGATGTCAAAGCCTGCCCTCAAGTTTGAGAATTGTTTTGAGGGATCTGCAAACGAAATCTATACAAAAGGAACTTCTGTCACTCAAAATCAGATCAGAACTTTCAATTAAAACCTCTATTACACACCCAGTAAATCAAAGGCCATTAAAAAATACAAAAATAAAAACCATACTCTACAAGTAGGCGCCAATGATTCATGACGTTCTATATTTGAACACTAATGGAACTTAACTAATGGCGCTTGCGCATCTGTTACGGAACTGTGATTGGTTACATCAAGTGCATGTTTGGGGAAACTGTAGTTACTAAAAGAAAATGGAATACTATTGTAGGCGACCTCCGTAAGTTATAGATACGTATTTTAGTGTCCCCTACGAGAAATCGTATATAAATACTATTAGCAAAATAAAGAAAAGAAATAAAGACTTGAGTGACACTCATTTTGCAGCAAATTACTCAACTCGACAGAACGCCACTATATACCAAGATTAGTAAGGGAAGCAATTGAAATTAAGAAACACAAAAATTTCAATCGCGAGGAGCGGTTTAAACTGTCGAGCGCCTGGAATCCAGTGATAAATCAATGTGGTACCGGGGTAAATAAAGGTTGTTGTCCACATACTGTCAGTGTTGTGTGTAGACATCAGGTTCGAGTGAATAGTGAGATTGCGAACAGCGGCACCGGCGTCGAGCGTAGTAAAAGACTTAGAAAGAGGGTATATAGACAGATTTGTCTGCCAGTAAAATATCAAATCAACCCGCAAGATTTCAGTTTATCCGTGACCATGGTGCATGAAACTGCGCCGGAATAATAACAAAACCGAGGTTCATGGTACAAATCCAGTTTTCACACAATTTAAAAATTATTATTAATTAAATCAATGAATCTTTTACATACATACACGTAACACAGTAACAGTTTATCCTAAGGACATACAAAAAATTGCCTTAATAAAGGTTGACGTTGTTGTTTGACAGAATTGATGTAAATTTTTGATTTACATCAATTCTGAGCGGCATTGAGACTGCAGCGTAGAGTTTCTACCTCACAAGTTTCCTAAGAAGGATCTGTCGATTAAGCTTGGTGATCGACCAAAGTCTCCAAATAAATCAATAACTTGTGTCCATAGCGGAAGTAAAATTATGTTGATGTTGCGTCAAAAATTCTTGAATCTGTGATTTCCACATGGCCTAATGGTCCGATAGGTTGCATGGCATCCTAAGCTATGATATGCTCAAACGCATTTTTCATTCCAAGAATCCTTTGCTCCAACGATTGTTCTCCACCATACACGACCAAACAAGTTTCTTCTAAAAATCCCGAACATGCTGTAAAGGCAATCTGAGACCAATAGTCGGTCAGTTCAAAGACGAAAACTCTTTCATGGATTCACCGTACGATTGCCGGTTCCATTGCGTCGCAAATAGAGGAGCCAGGAGCAGTGCCGTACTCATGACTCAAGGGTAGGTTTAAGGGACCGTCTTGCATCAACACTCACTAATCTATCCTGGCATTTGTCTCTGCCCAGGTATATTTGATATGATTCCGCGAGAACCGCTTTAGATACGAGTGCCAGTACAGAACTAACAGAAGTTCTACGCAGACCGAGGTCTTTTAATAAATAATCTGTACTATATTACGCGTGATATTTCACAAGCTACTCATATTTAATTAGCGAAATCCAACGAATCAACAAAGAAAACATTTGTCTACAAAATAGATTCGTTTAAAATATTTTCTTTCTTAATTTCAGTAGATAAAGTAGCTCTCTTCCGATGTGATGTATGCCGCGCCATTAGCGGCGTTGTCGTATGTATACAACTTAAAATGTCCAGTGTGACCAGAGCTTTAACGTAGCAGAGCACAGTAAAAAGTGTAGCAGTAATACTTCTACTATTTTCTATATGTCACGTTTCAGAAGAAAATTTGCCTCCGCATGCCTGTGCTACATGGAGTGTGTCCGGTGAAGATATTTTATATGATTACTAACCTCCTTTTACCATCTTACCGATCAATGGTATTTAGAGCTGCGGAGTTTCTTTCGCCATTTCGTCTCCGTCTCAGCATACTAATAATTATTTAAGTAAAATAACTATTTCGTCGAAATGGTGGTAGGGCCTTTGACGATTTAAAAGTCCATTTAAATAAAGAGCTTCATTTCATTTTCAGATATTCATTCTCACACTTTAGAACTGAATGATTGATCACCAACAGGCGTTCCAGAAGTTTGTTGTCCTTCTTTATAATTTGCATTATATTGAAAGCTTTAGGTATACTACGACACACAATATAAGTACTCACTGTGATTTCACACACATTTAAACGTTTACTAGATGATTTTGTCACCCCTATGTCAAAGCATAAAAGTAATGGCTTGAATAATAGTGCTCTTACGGAACTATGTCACAGAAACACATGCTCACACAGGACTACGTAAGTAAATATTCGTTTGGTATTATAATATTGTCTGTTGTTCAATGTGAGTCAATAATATTTTTTCTTACTTTCTTGCCTGCTTTAGGCGCTTTGATCTACCGATAGACTAGTTCACTATGCCACGTCCCGTAGCACACAGGAGGCCGGCTCCACTATACTTAGCCACGCGTCAAAGTAGCGTCCCGTTAAAATGTTAAGTGCGAGGCATGTTAATTCAGACGGAGGATTTATTATAATTGTGAGTGGGAATCAAAGGCGGCATCGGTTCCGACTGATGTGGGGACTTGTGTCGCGCGTGATTTATGAAACGTTTTTAAACGGGCGCCGTTTAAGGATCGCCTGAGTTGTTGATCCGGAGTTTTGTTGGCCGCCTCTAATGAAACTTTGTAATGGATGTCTCCGATTTATTATCAACGAGAGTAGTAACATGTCGACGTCGTACTGGGTTTTAGCAAGGTTGGGAAGTTTTGCAAGGAAACCAAAGACTTGGAGACAAAAACAATTATGAACTTTTTGACAATTAATTATTTCTCCTTTCGCCCATAATTTAAATTGATTTAAGGTAAGTCACACTGCAAATCTGAGAAGTGTAATTGCTATTAATTTTATTTATTTAAAAAAGTTGTAAGCCTAACAACATTTTAAGTTTAGCTAGCTATGCTATTTCTCAAATACTGTACACGAGTGTCACAGTTATAAAGTGAATCAAACCACATTTGTAAATGGTCGAAAATATTTTGTATTTTTTGGAGCGACCAATCTTGAATCCACCAATGCGAAAGTTGGTTTTCTAACAACCTGTTCCAATATTCTAACCGCTAGTAGAAGTAAGTTTACTGAAGTTTGGTTGCCTAGCAATTAATAAAATTAGAAAATACACAGAAAAAAATTCACTTGTCCAGGGCGGGAATCGAACCCAGCATCTTCCGCAATCCGGGCGGCTGCGTTAACCACTACGTTACCGGGACACTGCTTTCGCCGTCGAAATTTGTTAGTGCTTTTTTATGGTAACATTTTTTCATCAAATCTTTACAATTTGCACTTCTAAAATCTAAGATACATCTTCTGAGATTACAGGAGAATTATTGTTATACAATATACATAACTAAAAATAACAGTGGCCGCTTAGCAACCAAACCCTGGTAAGGCGATCTGTAACGATGAATTGAATATTGAAACAGGCCATAAATCCATCCAGAGTACTTATTATCCCACCCAAAAGTCATACACATCAAAAGTAATATTCATAAAATTCAGCACAATCACTCCCAAAGCACGACAGGTGCGCCCGCCATTAAAGTTAACCCTAAACTGTCCATGAAAACATGAAAATGATCGTGCATAAATGTGTCCCAAATACGACACATTGAGACATCAAATTTATTCGCTTTTAATGCGAGCAGCGAATGCAAATTTCGTTTAAACAAATTCATTGCTCGCCCCTTCTGTATAAATCTAGGGCGAGAACGGGGGTACTGCAATAATATTGTTATTGGATGCTGTAAGTAACGATGTTTTTGCTTGGACGTTGATGGAATTGATTCGATTATAGGTTTTATAGGATCAGGGTAGAGCATAGTGGCGGTTCATTGATATATTTATAGAAGTTCGAAAGTATGTTTACTTGAAGCAAATATTGAAGTTAGAATAAAACAAATTTGAGAAAGAAAACAAGTTCTTCGGAGCTACGCGGTGTAGGGTAAAGCTATATAGAGGGAAAGCTAGACAAGTGGCAAACAATACAACGTTTATATCGAACGAATGCCAATTTTTGACTACTACTCATACATTTGTCACGACGGTCGGCATGGAGCTTTCTAACTAATACGTCAGTTTCATACATCATATTGTTTTCGTTAAATGTTCGACGCGATCGATTGGCCACTTGGCTAGGCCCTCGGGTAGAGCAAGTTCTCATTGAAGTTCGCTTAGCGAGTTATGAAAAAAACTATGCTCGGAAATTATCTGATGAAATTCTCTGGAGATCAGAACAACGAGTTAAAGTTACATAGATCGAATGTGCATACTGAAATATGCTTTTTTAATCAAAAGAAAAACTAGAGCATGTGACCTTAAAACGTGTCTGATAATCAGTAGTTAATAGAGAAAGAGGCTTCAATATTTTCTAAAAATAGTTATCATCATAACAGCCTTTATAATTTGACCCACTGCTGGGACACAAGGCCTCTCATCGAAGGAGGTTTAAGCAGTAGTCCACCACGCTTGCCCAATGCTGATTGATGACCGGAGTTTAAGGTGATCAATACCCCTTTGCTGATCCATTAATCGCCTTCTACGACACCCATTGGAGGATATGTGGGGTGATGCTATTCTACTCTGCAAAAACGACAAAGAGGAAGACCCTTGGCGACATGGTTGACGACTGTCCAAAAGGACATGAAGAATTTCTCCCTTACAACAGCGGATACCGAAGACCGAGTAAACTGGCGCCACATGGTTAAGAGAGTCGACCCCGTGTAAAGGGAAATGGCGAGGACAAAGAAGAAGACATTGCAGTCCTTGTAAAATAAACTTATTCCAGCTGGCTTTAGCATTAAATTACGGATCACGCTTGGCAAGATTTTGATTATTAAAAACAGGAGCACGTAAACAGCGCGCCATATTTACATAGGCAGAGGCGAGGAGAGCCGGGTAATCCGACTAAGTAATTCTGTCTCAGAAAGTAATGCGTTGATAAATGAAATTAAATCGCACAAACAAGTGCTGCCTCCGGCTCCCTTCACGCTTCTAAGCTTACTAGGGTTGGGTAAGGTATCGATAGTTATTATTATATTGTCGATAACTGATAAGGTCGAAGCTGAGGCATCGGGAACGTAATGATTGGTGACGTGCAAATACAAAAAAAATCCACTTTAGTTACTCAGATAAACAAAGTAAAAAACCACCAGCAGTCCATTAATACTCTGTCTAATAAGCTGCATGTAAAATTATTTAGTATGCTTGAAAAATTACCGATAGGTAAAAAAGTTTAATATAATAAATATCTAAATTATATGGTAAGAGTACCTTTGAATTAAACAATCTTCTAAGGTTTGTGAGTAAATTTTAAGCTATTTCAAATTCACTCTCAAGATCGGCTTTTAATGAAAATAGCAAAGACAATATCTAAAAATACATTTCTGCAAAATAATAAAAGAAAATGTGTCATAAAAGTTACAAACGCCGGTGTGCTCATTGAAACGCTAGTAAAATCATAAAATTGTTGACTACATCGAAGAAAAAAATCGACATTGCACATCACTACGATAAAGTTAGCAAAAAGAGCATCGCAACTTCGACATGTGCGCGGCAATCTGTCGCTATAACGCCACCGCACTTTGAACACATATCGCCGTCCTTGTTCAATACACACCGCTCTGTATCATGTCATCTCCCTCATACGCCCTCCACTTAACCCCCCACTCGAGATGTCGCGACTACTTAGCGATGGTCGAGCGATAATCGCCTGTTTCGATATTGTTTGCGCATGTCCGATTCCGTAAAAAAATCGAGTATCCAATTACAGTTGCATTGTTGATGTCGGATTTGATAGTGGATCTCTCATCAGGCTTACAAATGTCATTTGTTTGTATTTAAGTCGTGACATTTGTTTGCAATTAATTGAAATCAAAGAGACAAATTCAATAGTACTGTTCATCTTTTGACTGTTTTATTTTAAGTAAACACTAATCTAGTCTAAATGAAAAATCTAAATCTAAATTGAACAGCATAAAATTCGTCATGAATTATTATAATAATTATTATAAAATATAAGCATAATTTAGATTGACACGAAGTATAGTACATTACTTACATATAATACATTACATTACATTTATTTAAAACACATACGCCAACTTACGATGTAGTAAATAAATGTAATAGAAAAAAAATGATTTTCTTATTATTTACATTACCTTACATCAAGAATTTATCTGAACTTCATGAGAGTCGTCCTATAGATAGTCATTACTACTAGTAATGTTTTTAATTAAACTAATAGGTAGTCGTCCACTAACAATCACCACATGCTCTGCAGACAAATTTTATATTGGAACTTAGAGCTTTTACGTATTGTTGTTTTATTAAAATTTGATATAGCGTTCGTTTATAGAGATCCTATGTTGAGCCTTTGAATGCAAACCTTCATTTACTCGAGGCATACCAAGTAAGCACGACATTTTTTTGTAACCATTCATTCTAATCGCATCTCAAATTAAAAAATGTCGCTGTACCCCTTGCAATTTATTCATGTCACAATTTATTTTCAATCAAAACCCTGTGCGCGTCAAAAATCACACCCGCGGCGCATTTCACCCCCTATTTAACGCAAGTGTTGCGCGTCCCACGTCTCCGCGGATTCTGGGCACACCTGACCTTTCGCACGGCACTTAATGTCAGATTGCGCTCCATTCTTGACCCGCAGCGAAGGGAGGGTTAATTCATATTGCTAAGGCGTTATGTACCGTCACGTAGTGTAGCCACGGTGTTTTGAAGGTGACTTTGCCGAAGTCCTTTGACTTAGCAAGTCCTACGCTTCGTCTTAAAAAGCATCTAACAGAATATGGATTTCAATATATTTTTAAAGGATTATAGGTCGCATAATGCTCGTCGAACCGACACTCACGGTAATGTTATCTATGACACAGTGTTGAGAACATAAGCGAGTGTTTTTTTTTAAATAGACGTTATGATTATAGATGATGTGAGCGCAAGAAGGATTAAAAGCATTAATCCCATAACCTAGATTATTGCTAAATGCTAAAATATTACAACAACAATAATTAAACTACTAGCTGACCCGCCACACACACGTTGTTGTGGTATAATTTACAAAAAAAAAGTTGAAAAATGTACAATAGTACAATAAGTACATCATTTATTCACGCTCATAATCCCAAGCAGTGGAATACATTTGTGTTGAGAATATTTATGCGCTCTCGTTGCTTATCAACGGATTTTTGTGTCACTTATCAATATCGAATTTTCTTAGTTTTTCTTTCCGTAAGTATTAGAAAACTTTTTGAAAAAAGATAAAGGAAAATTTAAACTAAAAAGTAAGAAATAAATAATATTTTTATGAATTAGTTGAAAAGGGCGTCATAGAAAACCAAAGAAAGTATTGATACACATTTATAATTCTTTATTTATAATTCATACTCCGATATATTTGGAGCCGGTGCCAGCTAGCCAAGGAGGATAGTGTTTGCAATTTTCGAACTTCACGGAGCGGCGGATTATTTCTTATCTTCATCATTCATTATTATGTATAGTTAATGGATTAATCAAGTTCGTATCTATTAGGTAAGTTTATTTTGCTTAGGCTGGCACCGACTCCAAATATATCGGAGTATGAATTATAAATAAAGAATTATAAATGTGTATCAATACTTTCTTTGGTTTTCTATGACGCCCTTTTCAACTAATTCATAAAAATATTATTTATTTCTTACTTTTTAGTTTAAATTTGTACGCATTGAAGTCGGTTGTCCTATTTTTTTGCTAAAAATATTTTATTTTATTATTTTTAGTGGAAATAAAGTATATTTTATTGAAAACGGATAGGCCTACTAGGCGCTCATTAAAACTTAATGGAAACTTTAACTAAAACGTTTTTTTTGCTATTACTGATTTGTTCAAAAAGGGTCGAATTTATATAGATAAAATTTATACGGGCCATCTCTGATCTTGACGTACCTAAAAAAGAATCATTAAAATCGAGTCGTAATACTCATAATTGACGAAGTAATCAGGTAACAAACACAAAAAAAACAGTCGGATAGAGAACTTCCTCTTTTTTTTAAGTCAGTTAACAAATAATATCACGTCTCACTCAGACCTATATCTCATTACAAATGCCTGCCATTCATTCAAAATGAATGGTAAGTTAATGAACTATGAACCTAGTTATTTAACTTAAGTTCATAAAATAATTTGTCATAGTTTATGTGTTGACTATTGGACCTACTAACCAAAATTTCACTATTACATATTAGGTAATGGCAAGTTCAAAAAAAAAATTGACATCATTTTTGTGTTCGTGGACGATATTATTATATCATCCCCAATGAAATTATCATTTTAACAAAAAAGTACTGAACCAATTTCGGTATAATTTATACGGGACCACCTTTGGAGTATGTCCTTCCTAACGAAAAAAGAATCTTCAAAATCGATTCATAATTGAAGGAGTAATCGCGGAACATACATACAAAAAAAAAAAAAAAAAAAAAAAAAAAACATAGGGTAAAAGCCGGATAGTTGCCCCACTTTACGAAAAAGCTTAATTTTTCAAAAATATGAACTTGCTGAAAATTATTTAGCATGTATCTCAAAACATAGGCCTTTTATCTTCTATGATAGCCTATTTTTGTATTCATAATTAACAATGGTTTTGAATAAATATCGTTTTATTTCACCTCCTAGAAAAGGGATAGTTGCCTACTGTGGCGGATAGTAGCCTAGCGAGGAAAATGCTTCGGGGGATACTTGCCTCGTGCGGGGATAGTAACCTCGGTATGATTTTATTTTAGATAGAATCTTTATTATTTATTCAATAGTCTTTATAATTTACTGAGATCTTTCATTAAGTACTATATGTTAAATATTAATTAATATTATTAAATCATTTTCAGTTATGATGATTTTAATTAAAAAATATTATTGAAACTTAAAGTTATGTGTACCTAAAAGTGACAAAAAATACAATTACGTCAGCTAAAAAGGTATATAGATAGAATTTTGTATTTATACTGGTGGGTACACCACATCTTTAAATCAAAAATATACCTTGAGTAAGTACCTAGTTGCTGGTTACTTGTTTCGTAACGTCTTCTTAAGGTTCGAGAGGATATTCCGTAAGTTCGAAAAATTTCATTAATATCTTTTTTTTTCTCTTAATTCTTCCAAGGCAAGTATTAAGCTATCTTCTGTCCAGTTGATGGTGCGCGGCACCACGCCTGGTTTTCGCTTATACAGGGTGTAAAAGACATGAACAGTCAAACGAGAACCATGTATTCTGCTCACCACCATAACATTTTTTTTCCTTTAGACTATACCTGGGAAATTGATAGTTACGATTTTATTGAAGGTCAAAGTCATAATTTTTTTTTTCATTTTTTTATGAAAACGTATTCTATACGTTATTTCTAAATAATTGTCCAAATAAACATTATAATTTTTTTTAGTATTTCATAACAAAAAATGGCTTCAAAACGTTAGCGTTCAATGTAGCTCACTCGATGCGCACGGACACTAACGAACGGGGCCTCCGTCTGGCAAAATCATCGCGGTTTTGCGAGTTGCGTGCGAGTTGAGCCCTTTACATTGCGCGGTACAATTTGCAATTTTTTTTAACACCAAAAAATAAAAATCATTTCCCAGCAATATTTTTTTTGAAATATGTCTTATTTTGATGTATAGAATACATGGTTCTCGTTTGACTGTTCATGTCTTTTACACCCAGTATTTACGAGGCATTTTGCTTATCTAGAATAAATATATAAAACCGTTAAGTAGATATTTATTTCAGTTTACAAGTTAGAGTCACAATACATTCGAAAAAACAACAAAAAAATAGAATTCGTCTTTACTTGTTAGAAAATGTTAGCCTCTCTAGGGGCAACTATCCGCGAAAATAAGTAAGGCGACTATCCTTTTTGATGTGGATACTTGCCCTTTTTAATTATTAAATAAATGATTTTTTTTTTTCAATAAAACATAATAAACAATGTTATTTAGGCTCTGATGCATGCAAAAAAACAAAAAGCTAACTGAAACGACGATCAACAAGAAAAATATTCAATAAAAATTACTAACCAATATAAATATTACGCCCATCAAAGTTCCGCCGCGGAAGATATTTGCTCTCACGGACAAAACACGTGCGCCTACCCCGATGGCTTATGCGTCACTAAGGCCTGTGGGGGGTTACTACTCATTGTAGTAAAGAGCTAACATTACTTATATTCCTAACATACTGTATTAAAAACCGAGGCATGTATCCGTCCGAGGCAACTATCCGGCTTTTACCCTACAGTCGAATAGAGAACCTCCTTCTTTTTTGAAGTCGGTTGAAAAAGTCGTTATGAAGTTATAGTGTGGCTAAGGTAAACAGGGATTCATTTTTATCTTATATATAAAATTCTCGTGTCACAATGTTCGTTCCCGTACTCCTCCGAAACGGCTTGACCGATTCTCATGAAATTTTGTGAGCATATTGAGTAGGTCTGAGAATCGGCTAAAATCTATTTTTCATACCCCTTAGTGATAAGGGTTGTCTTAATTTTTTATTTTTATTTATAAGGCAAAACAACGTTTGCGGGGTCAGATAGTATTTATATAGATTAATCATACTTTAATGTGATTCTATTAAGAAATTCAGTTTGGCGTCAACAGTGCTACTGTTGCTGCGAAATTTTTCTTTTAGCTAGTTGGAAAATTGCGACTATGTTTGTGATATTTTTTGAGGTGGTTCAATATTATTCTTCGCTATATAAAAAGAAAATATTGTCATGGTTAAAAAATCGCGGTGTTTAACGGGTTGACCTGGGCTGCTAAGAAGTTTTAAAGAGTAACATATCTTTGTCCTGGTTGCCTATTTTTGTTTGTTGGGCCACTAAATGTTTATGCAACAGACAGGCTTTATTTGAAGACAACACATGTATACTACAGCTTTGTTCAACCGTTTTAAGATAAATTCCTTAGGTGTGTCTAATTCTTAAAACGCATCGTAAGTCTTCTAGTTGAACGTCACACATTTGCACGCCATGTGTCAACCTAAAATTACCGACATAATAATCGAATGTAACATCTCCATCATGGTTAATAAAGCCCAATCTGCTCGTAACGCGATAATGCTCAATCATTTCTAGTGTCAGTAGCCCCAACAGAGAATGGCGCCCCGCGGCGTCGCCCGCTGCGCTGCGATGCCCGCAGAGTGGGAGTGATTACTGATGTGATTTGGCGAACGATTATTTGTTTAGGCCATTCAAGAATTTATAATGGACGCTCTTAATTTAGATGGCATTAAATATTAAAAATATATATATAAACATTCTGATGGGCAAGTTTGAAGGTATTGATCCATTCGCTTTTGTCGTTTCGGTACCTATAATCTTGCAAACATGTATACATATTTCTGTTTTTCATTACCTACTACCACGGAAAAGTAAACCATTGAGATGTACACGACGATTGTCGTACGGAAGTAATGAGAAGAAATGACAATCATGTGGTAAAGAAAATGACGTTAAGACCTGTCGCCCTGTATGGATCCGAAAGTTGGGCATCAAAGCGGATGGATGAAAATCGACAACAAGTGGCTGAGATGTGAATGCTATGATGGATACGTGGGAGAATGGATGTGAGGAATAAGATAAGACATTAGAGGAAGTTTGAAAATAGCACTAGTGGCAGAACTATTTAGGGTACAGATTGGCTTGGTACGGGCATATAATGAGAAGAGATGATGAGCATATAACTCTTCTTCTTTCTTGTCGTGCTCTTCATTGCTGAAGGTCGTGTCCGTCCTGAAATGCCTTCGTCACGTTGGTTACTAAGCTTTTCCATGCACTTCTATCTTCAGCCTGTCTCAGGGCAGTAGTAATAGGGAGGCCTGTGAGGGATTTAACTACTTTTCCCACCAGTATCAGCTTTTTCAGGTTATCATGGCCTCTGCGCGCTATGTGACTGAAATAGCTGTAATTCTTTGGCGAGCATGTAACAAAGAGAATGAATTTGGATGGATATAGAGGAAGAGTAAGAGAAACTAACTTGGCACATAAGCAAAGGATGACTAGACAACTCACTTCTCCTCGTCCAGCAGTCATGAGCACCTCAGAAGAGAGAACACACAAAATTGTAAAGCTATAATAATACAAAACTCCATTGTTCATTAAACGGCCCTACATCTAAATGACTATTGCGCACAATGGGCCTGTTATGTTTTAATCGGTAGACTCTGGGCGGTCAGTGTACTAAACAACTCGGCAGGGAGCGCCGCGGGACAAAGCCACGCTGCGATGTAGACAGGACTTCTATTATAAGGGTACGAAGCAAGCTGCTCGACTGATGGAAAGTGAGCTATACATTGCGGGTAACAAACCCGTCTGATGGTGGATATGGATAGCCAAAGACTAGGATAGCACATCCAATATCAGCCAAATATTTGAAAGCTTTGATACTATAAGGCCGAAGCAGGCACACGCCGCTAGATTGTACCTAACTAAATAGAACAAGAATACAAAAAAAAACATCTTCCGCTATTCCGAGAAGTTTTAAAAATATTTAAGCGTTTGTAACCGCAAAAATAATTCCATAATATATAAGGTAGTTTCGTCTTAAGTGGACGTCAAATATTTGCAACAATACTTATATCATTCGGATCTTAGAAGTGCAAATCTCAAACATTTGATTGAACAATGTTTACCATAAAAACATAAGCACCAAGCACTGAGAAATTTCGACGGCGAAAGCAGTGTCCCGGTAGCGTAGTCGTTAACGCAACCGCCCGGATTGCGGAAGATGCTGGGTTCGATTCCCACCTGGGGCAGGTCGACTTTTTTTCAGTGTATTCTCTAGTTTTATAAATATGTAAGCGCTTCTAAACGCAAAATAATTCCATAAAAAACCTGTTATGATCAAGTGCTGACTGCTGAGACAGTCTTCGAAGCAGCGACCGAGCAATATCCGGGCGAGTGATTTTCCAGCTGAGCTAATACATCACTGTGATATCACGACGAATTCATTCAAGTCTACCGTCTCTAATATCGTCACAAGCTGACTTACACCTTTTTTACGGAGAGGTCAATGCATTTACGTATCATCCCTGCAATACGATACAACTGCAGGGTTATGTGGGCCTCAGGAGGTAAAGGCCTTCCCCTACTACCTACTAAACATCATCTCCGGGCATCCTGGCAAGGCACACCACCGACAGCGAGCGACCCGTGATCGTTAAGCTTTGGATTTCGCCACGGAGAAGCTGAAATGAATAGCTAACAATATCGAAGTATATATCTTCACATCCGATGAGATATTTTTAGAAATATCCTCAATAATTTAAATATGATATTTGTACATTTGGTCAGGCAAAACTCTGAACTTAGTTTGTGGATAAGTTTTGCAAATAAAATACTCAACCACTTGGTTTCTTTGCCGACTGTCCGCAGTTATTAAAACAATGCTTCGTTCAGCAAAAATCAATAAGAATCCATCCAAATCCCATTGGACTCGTAACTGCTAACCGTAATATTTACGATACCTATAATTATTTAATCCGCAAAATAACAGGCGCGTGCCACAAATGCGTTTCCCTTGTAACCTCGAGGGAGCGGGTTTGAGTCCTGCGCGGTCCGCCTGTCACGTGTGAAAGCGATACGGGGGTGAAAGTAGTGTCATATGCGTCGGCTCCTTTCAAATTCTTCGCTATTGTAGTAGACTAGAAAGTGATTGCAATGGACAAATGGTCCGGTATCGGGTTTTATTTTATCAATACCTAAGTAGCACAGGTCCCTGGCGAACATTATCCAAAGGGCGGCGTTCTAAAATTTCAGTTATGGTAAAAAAAACGTACGGTCAAATTAAATAATGACACGAGAAGTTTACTTAAACAGAAGAAGTCTTTCTCCGATTTTATTCCCTATTATCCTTACCTAAGAAGCGTATTCTCCTGTCTCAAGAAGAAAGTCTTTAATACCGTGTGTTGCCAGTGAAGACTTATGTGATTACCGAAACGTGGCTTCAAAGGGAGAGGGCTATGCTCAGAGTTTCTCTGAATTTGCTCAGAGTTTCTGTGATGATGTCAGAAATGATAGGATCCGCAAGGAGAACCATGGCCATTGCCATAGGTCGAAGAATTGCGAACCGTAAGTGGCAGTGGGCAGGGCACATTGCGAGGACTAACAGCCGTTGGGGCGGAAAGGTCTTTGGGTGGCGACCACGTACCAGGAAACGCAGCGCAGCGGGAAGACCCCATGGCCTTCCCGCGGATAGATGCGGGCAGCGTAGGACCGATCGGGTTGGAGATCCTTAAGGGAGCCTATGTCTAACAATGGGCGTCTCTCGGCTAAAATAATGACGATGAATAAGCATAAACTTAATAAATTTTGATTAAACAAAATCGTGAAATTTTTCTTACATACTTCCAGTATTTTACCAAATCAAACCCAATTCAAACCCCAAAAGCCACAAATCATCTAAATAAAATTACAGGAATACCGAAAACTGCCAATAATTATAAGCTGCGTGCGTGTGACAAATTTTAATACAACCACAAATAACAGACGTTATTTCCAACAGCATAGAGTTTATTCTATCGAGTGTTTTTTGCATTGCCACGTGCGACCGACGACTTTTGCACGGGGGAGTTGACGGGAATCGAACTGAAGACCCTGGAGAATACACGCTAACCGCCCGGTCACGTGGCAGTTTTTTTTTTAATTAACAAAAAATCTAATGCAATTACGTCAAGTCACGTCAGTCAGTAAAGCTCTAATATAGAGTAAGATCGCATATTCTTCGATGACCGAAGTGGTCAGAAAGAGGTGTAGAGTAAGGAGCATTGAGAAATTAAAGCGCAAATGGTTCGATTATATAGAAAGGATGAGTGAAAGAATGACGAAGTGAAAGGAAACAAGGAAGACATTCATCATCATCATCATCAACAGCTCATATAATGTGCCCACCGAGGGGCTCCAGCCTACCCCACATTAGGGGCGATAAGGCCTTAGTTAACCACGCTGGCCAAGTGCGGGTTGGTCGACTTCACACACAACCTAAGAATTTCTTCATAGGTGTGTGCAGGTTTCCTCACGATGTTTTCCTGCACCGTAAAAGCGTCGATTAAACGCATATGAATTCAAAATTTGAAAACACATTGGTACGTGGCGGGGTTCGAACCGGTGCCGCCCGGGTGGAAGACAACGCTCTTACGCACCACGCCACCGACGCTTCTAAGGAAGACCTTAGCGAACGTTTATCAAACAAATGAAAAACATCTTGAAAATATTACATTAAGTTCTGCTCGAACCCTTTTCGGATTATGAACGTGATTATACTTATGTATGTATTAGGTTGGGGAAAAAGTCTTTTCGCATTATAGTATGTATAAACTTGTAATAAAATCTCTTTGGCTATACTATTTGTATCTGGCTGGTTTTGGTATCATTGAAAGTTTAAATTTTAAAGAACATAATTCCAAATTCAAATTAGGAAAATGTGTGATTTTCATTTGTTTTTCGTACCGCCAAGATCAGTGAATCTAATGAAGAAATTCGATACATTTTAAAATTTTACTACAAAAAAGGTAAAAATGCAACGCAAGCCGCGAAAAAAATTTGCGATGTTTATGGACCTAGTGCAGTGTCTGTGAGAGTAGCACAAATTTGGTTTAAGCGTTTTCAATCCGGAAATTTTGATGTCAAAGATGCACGTCGCTCTGGTCGCCCTATTACAGATAAACTGGATGCCATTTTGGAAAAAGTGGAGCAAGATCGGCATGTCAGTAGTTACGACGTAGCTGAAGAACTGGGAATTGACCACAAAACAGTTATGGCGCATTTGAAAAAAACTGGGTACACAAAAAAGCTCGACATTTGGGTACCTCACGAGCTCACTGAAAGAAGCCTAATACTCATTTGTGATTCTTTATTACGACGTAATGAAACCGAACCATTTTTGAAGAAGCTGATAACTGGTGATGAAAAGTGGATCACGTACGACAAGAACGTGCGAAAAAGGTCGTGGTCAAAGGCCGGTCAGGCTTCACAGACTGTGGCGAAACCCGGGTTAACTCGCAACAAGGTGATGCTGTGTGTGTGGTGGGATTGGAAGGGCATTATTCATTATGAGCTGTTACCACCAGGCAGGACCATCGATTCTGAACTCTACTGCGAACAACTGATGAGATTAAAGCAAGAAGTTGAGAGAAAGCGGCCGGAATTAATCAACAGAAGGGGTGTGGTTTTTCATCATGATAACGCTAGACCTCACACATCTTTAGCCACTCAGCAAAAATTAAGAGAGTTTGGCTGGGAGGTGTTAATGCATCCGCCGTATAGTCCTGACCTTGCACCTTCAGATTTCCACCTGTTTCGGTCTCTTCAGAATTCTTTAGGCAGTGTCAGGTTAACATCACGAGAGGACTGCCAAAACCACTTGTCGCGGTATTTTGACCAGAAGTCCCAAAATTTCTATAGCAATGGGATCATGTCCCTACCTACAAGATGGCAAAAAGTTATCGAACAAAATGGTACCTACATACTTTAGTTAAACGTAAATAAACTATATTAAAAAATGTTTTGAATTTTCTTAAAAAATGCGAAGAAACTTTTTCCCCAACCTATTATGTATGTAGGGGCTAGGACAAAAGCACCTAAAGCGCCGGGAATGTAGGAGGTTTGTGATGAGAGTAGAAGAAATGTGAAGCGAAGAAGTGATTAGAAATAAATAAAAGAGATATTTCGAGAAGATAATTCTAGATTTATTTTTAACTTGTAAAAATTGTTCACCATCGGTAATTGAGACAAGCAAGAGAAAAAAGGGGCACAGACTACAGAGAGGAAATGGTAGTGAGCACAGATAAAATAACGACTTGTCTTTTGGTTGCGTTCACAATCATTCAACATGATATCTGCCTATTCATATGGGAAAAAGGCTTTATGTAATTTTTTATCCTTGACAGGAAAGCTGTTGACGTTCTTCTCACCTGATAGTATACCTGACGGAACCCTCAATCACAGAGGGACTGGATATCTCATCATTAATTGTCGGAACACAGTAATGCTGTGGTGGCGGCTAGCCAGGCGTTATATATGTCAACGCGTTCTAACGATTAAAATCTAACGTAAACTACCCAGTTAGTACATTAATGAATGAATGATTTTCTTTGATGGCTTCCTCTATGATTTAGCCAATGTCTAAGTTCGGAAGATAAGGTTTGGTGTTTCCGAACGTTTACAACTCTGCTCAAATAGTCAGGTGTTGCTTCAGGTGTTGTACAGTTACAAGAGAATATTCAGTTAGTACAATAAACTTAATATCTACTATGTACTGTCTAAGCGACATGCTGCAGTCACACCCACCAGGGGTGGTCAATGGCCCGCAGTCACAATAAAACGACGCCAACTTTTTCAAGTGTGTTTTGATTTCATTCTGCTCGCATATGGCGACAAGTGCCGTGTTATTGGTAACTTGATTAGATGAATTGAGCAGGTAATGAAGTGGAAGTGTATTAGATTAGGGTGCCATCGCTTGAGGGTAGTTGGGGGGAAATGGTAATTAAAAAAAATATTGCAGAGTGACAAAAAATGTGCGCAATACGCATTTTTTTAGAAATAAAAACAGCTCCTATATTTTTTATTTTTCCAATCTCCTCACTTTTGGCCATCTACAACCTCCGTCCCACTGCTAATAGACATTCCGGCATACCTAGTAGAAAATCACGAGTAGATTATGTACTCGTATAATTGTCCATTATCTAGAAAACTAGTACTTAATTTGGTCTAGATAATTTTGGTGTGAGCGAGGAAATCTAACTACTATTACAAATGCGTAAGTTTCGATGTTACTCAACCACATACAAGCACGGCTGAACGGATCTAGATAAAATTTGGCACAGATATATAGATATTGTAGTCTCGAATAGCACGCTTTTTAGGGGCGGTAACCAACATCTATGCATACTGAGTCGGGCACGGTCACTAGTATTAAATAATTATATAAAATATTATGTTTATAACAATAGTTGTATACATTTTTCAAACTTCTCTAAAATGAAATAATAATTGCAAGATTGCTATTTTTTAGGATACAACATAGCACCATTGTCGTCCCGACCATCCCTACATCTATGCTTATTTTAAAAAGTTAATTATCAGTTTAATTTTGACCTACACATACGTCTATTTTATTATTTAGACATGTAAGGTACGTGACAAAGCCAAAAAATAACGAATCATATCATAGCATACGCAAGAAGTATGTATTGTTTAAAAGCTTAATACCTCCTACAAAGCTTTTAAGTCAATGATATAACATAATAAAATCATACAATTTCCTGCTAAAACACGGAGGGTAGTATCAAAGAACACAAGCGATGCATACGGGACGAAATTTATTCAATAACAGCCGGGAATCGAAGGGAGGACGTGGGGTCGCATTCAATTTGTGTTTTGTCAATGACGCGCGCTCGATTTGACGCAGGTGACGTGGTCACCCTACTTGAGTAAGGGATGAGCACTATTAGGGTAGCCGCGTCTACGCAGGTTTACGGATATGCTTCGCTTAGGCTGACAGAAATAAATTGGTTAAGAATTTTTGCTTGATGATAAACTAAGACCGTAAACTACGCTTGCAATACTAGAGTGTCATTTCATATTTTCTTTTTAATTGACTATTACTGTTGACCACAGATAGCCTTTTTTTTCGGGGAGGTCAAATGCATTTACGCATCATTCCTGCGGGGTGGTGCCAACCACAGGGGCTATGTGGGACTCGAGGTAAAGTCGTTCCCTCACTACCACTAAGCATCCTCACCGGCCTGGCCTCCTTCGCGTTTTTACGGGGCGGCTCGGGATTTGTGCAAGCACAACTAACACCGTGACCGACCGCAGATAGCCTAAGAGCTCTCTGGTGATACGGGCTACGTTTATTTATACTTAACACTGCTTGCCCACGTCCGATAATCGGTGACCGATTTTTGTAGAGGGAAAATGGTGTTTTTTTATTGATAACAAACACGTCCTAAAAAAGTTGTTTGAAATCTATCATTTTTTTTCGATCGTGTCCTAGCCTGAACTAAATCCATGGTGTCCCTATACACGCTACCGTTATGTCCCCATGATTACAGCATGTGATCTCTGTTTATTCCGTATCGTTGTACTCTGTGTCATTTTTGTTGGGTCTATTAAAATTAAATTGTAGCATGAAGATCCCTTTGTCTGTTTATTCTATGGCGTGAATATTATCTGCTAATAGAGATGAATGGTGTTCATTTCTTTGTGACATTTTTATAATATTAAAGTTATAAACTACTAGCTTCTGCCCGGGACTTCGTCTGCGCAGGATTAGTATAAATTATAACTACTGGGTGTAAAAGACATGAACAGTCAAACGAGAACCACGTATTCTATACATCAAAATAAGACATATTTCAAAAAAAATATTGCTGGGAAATGGTTTTAATTTTTTGGTGTTAACAAAAATTGCAAATTGTACCGCGCAATGTAAAGGGCTCAACTCGCACGCAACTCGCAAAACCGCGATAATTTTGCCAGACGGCGGTCACGTTCGTTAGTGTCCGTCCGCATCGAGTGAGTTACATTGAACGCTAACGTTTTGAAGCCATTTTTTGTTATGAAATACTAAAAAAAATGATGTTGTTTCTTTGGACAATAATTAAGAAATAACGTATAGAATACATTTTCATAAAAAAATTAAAAAAAAATTTTTGACTTTGACCTTCAATAAAATCGTAACTATCTCCCAGGTATAGTCTAAAGGAAGAAAAATGTTATGATGGTGAGCAGAATACATGGTTCTCGTTTGACTGTTCATGTCTTTTACATCCTGTGTATGTTATTCTGATCTATGAGGTGTATTATTTTAGTTTCATTTAAAGCCATTAAGTAGTTTTTCATGAAAGAGTAACAAACACACATCCATCCATACCTACATCCAGACAACCATACAAACTTTCGCGTTTAGAATATTAGTAGGATTTAATATTTAGGTATTTTTGATGTGTGATGATGAATGCCACGATTAATATGCCATTTTAATGCCCTCTAATGTTCTCTGGGTTTTTTACTTGAAAGTCTCAAACACCCACAAGGGGGCGTTATGAACTTTGAGAACCTATGGTCTACTCAGATTGTTCATAAAAACTATGAGGGTATGAACGTCTTAACATCCAAGAGAAATAGCTTCTCCGTAAAGCTTAAAACGACTTATATTCAGTTAAAAACCTTTAAAACAAAGCTTAGATAATTTAATATTTTAACTTCCAAAATCAATTTATATTTAGACCTTCATTGACGCAAAGGTCCTTTTATTCGGCGTGCTATCACGAAGTCATATAATTAGTCGGTATGTCGCCTGCCCCGCCCACAGATTGTAAATTAAAGACTGGCTCTTAATAATAGGAATAAATGGGACCCCGCCGTGTGGACACACCCTGGTGTGTGGTCGCTGTGGTGGCGGGTACACGAGCGGAGCGGACATAGTAATAATTATCTTTGTGTTGAAAGCATCGCCGTGTAACTTTTCATCTTTCTTCAATAAAACATTCGATATAATTCGTATTTTACCAAAGTATAGATCACAGATATATCAATCTAAGGAGATCGGTCGAATCGCCGAGTTCATAGGAAGACCGAGTGTCGCGATCAGCGGCCGTACTACATAACATGGTTCTAGTTGAGCATGCCGTAATATACACTATTCATTAGGCGTCTTAAGGACTGCGAAGCGATGAAAGTTAAGAGCGGGCATAAACCAAGAAAAATATCAGAATTCACCCGCGCGTTTCACCCTTCCCCTCTTGCACATCGCAGTTCGCAGCCGCAAGGTGGCACTCGCTTCATGATTTTTCTTTTTTGTGATCGCACATAGTATACGCGAAATACTAGATAAAATTGGCTAAGCACGAGTCGGACTATCTATCCATTACCTATACTTTGATATGTGGATTTTTAATACTTTTCGCTGATGGTAAATAAAATATAATAAATTCAAATTCAAATAATTTATTCATTGTGTGTGTTTACAAAGATATGAGGTAGGTACTTACAAGTAAAATATAGCTCAACACATGAACCCTGCAAGGTTATAACAAAGTATATAAATAAAGTTTTATTTACATCAATTATATATTTTTTTTATAAAATCATGCTAATCGCTCAGAATAATTACCAGGTATGCACATTCTTCAAAAAAATAATTATTGGTAATTAAATCATTTATTCATAAAATATAATGTTACTTTCAGTTTTGATTATGTTAATGTCAATCTTATGTGGCATGCTCAAACCAAGTGGCATGCTATATCACATTCTTGTTATTTATGACAAGAGTTGACAAGATACCACTTTGGATTGTCCAAAGCTAAGACAATGTTCGTAAAATTGGCCATTATTCTTTATTACATTTTTCTGTGGATTTTTATCAAAATCAGTGTATTTTAACATATAAGATCTTTGGTTACATAAAAAAATATTTACATTTTATGACAGGTACATTTTTTTTTTGTATTATACATGCATGGAAATTTTGCAGTAAAGATCTGGTGGTCAAAAGTAAAAAGTTCCTCATTCTGGGCTAAAATACAATATATTGTGGGCATAGTCGCTACACATTCACGAAGTCTCATCAATGATTCCATCATCAGCTCACCTGAAAAACCTAAAAGAATACAACTATCGGTATTTAGGTACCTCTAATACTTAAATTATCATTAACCAACTCCTAATAGTTAAGGAGTTTTACCATACATCATCAGCTCATCAACACGAGATGACAACCAGATGCAAATACTAGAATAGCTTTATAAAAAATATGAATAACCCTCTCTTTCTGTTCTTTTCCGAGGGTTGCCCTCGATTTCTCTACCTTCTCATCATCAGATCCTGGCTTGGTGAGAACGGGACTACCTCAGGAGTATACATACACTATCGAATAAAAAAAGAAATTTGAGAAACGGTCCACAAATGGCAGAGATATCGGTGAACATTACCTTCCATCATCAGCTCATAAACATGAAATGATGACTATTCGGTGCAAATAATAGAATAGGTTTAGGAAAAATATGAAAAACGTTATATATGCGTATAAAATTTGAGGGTTGCCCTCGATTTCCCTGACTTCCCATCATCAGATCCTGACTTGGTGACAATGGGACCTCAGGAGTATACACTATCGAATAAAAAAAGAATTTTGAAAATCGGTCCACAAATGACAGAGATATCGGTGTACGGGTCACCATCAAAAGTAGATGAACACTGTAGTACCTTGTCATAATAATATTTCATACATAATTGTAGCAACTATTACTGCACAAACGCTGGCGTTGCTATGACATGGTACTAAAGTGATCATCTACTTCTGAAACTGACTGTACGTGTACATACATAAAAAAATAAATACAGACGAATATCTCCTCCTTTTTGGTAGTTGGTTAAAAAATACTTTACACACCACACAATGAGGATCAGTCACATAACGGGAGAACCCAATTTTGACTATTACATTGCATGCGTTATGATTTTTTAAGAACACTACTTTTTGATTTTTTGAAATCCATCCATAAATGGCAAAGTTATTTAATATTTTATCGAGCCTTATTAAAAAACGCGCGCCTCCCGGCCGTGGATACTGATGACGTCATTCGACACAATCCGCGCGCGATCGCATTCGTCCAGTACGCATAGTCGTGGTTAGTAGTGAACACTGTCGGTTTTTTGAAGTTTTTTGCATTGTCGGGTTATTGTTTCTGTGTTATGTAATAATGAACAACAAATTGAAAGATGGATTTGAAAAAGGACAGTCCGATAATCTCCCTAAAGTGGATTCTTTCATGGTTTTTACTTTCTCGTATACGTAGTAAGTATAGAGGAAGTCTTGTAATCGTTAAAAAATTCGACCTCGAGATTTTGACGGATTTACTATATTTTTGACGTTTTGGATCTCCCTGAGTCCTAAAATACCTTTTTGAAATTAAGCATGTGTGTGTGTGTGTGTGTGTGTGTGTCACTGTGTGAGTTAGCACTTAGCACGATAACTCGAGTATGCTTTGACTTATGGCAACCAAATTTAACATGCGTCTATGACATCAAAAAAGGTTTCTATCAACTTTTGAGTCGTCGATCACGAAAGTTAAGCAACCAAGTGCGCGGTCGGTACTCAGATGGCTGACCAAAAATTAATATGCATGTATGACATCAAAATATAAGGTTTCTATCGACATTTGAGTCGTTTCTGGTGTACGAGAATGTCAAGGGGACACCACTCCCGATTATTGAATATTTAAATAATCATGTGAAGTATACCGAAATCCGCGGTTGGTAGCTTCAAAGGTAAGTATACTTAATTTAATGTCTTAGTTAGTTCAAGCATAGGTACTTCTTTACATGGGAGTCGATATCCGGAAGCCTCCTCGTGGCGGACCCTGGTAACGTGGTGGGGAAACTTTCTCGGCGGGTGTGTGGCTTTTGATGTCAAGTGTCCCTTGGCATTCGAAGTCACATGCCATCGTCGAGTTTCTTTTGTTTTCCCACCACGGCTAGTTATGGACGGCCCTTTTCAGGGCCACGACCGCGCCAGTCCCGAGGGTGCGATCCGATGGCTGCTCCCGGTGTCCTCGTCAGGAGGACGCGCCAGGTCGAGCAGCCGTCGGTGAGGAGGCGGCCTATAAGGCCAGCGTCGGCCAGCGGCCCACAGGGGCTACCGTAGCCCCTGTGGGCCGCTGCTGGCCAACAATTGGTGCACAAGGATTGCCTAGACGGGCAGCGTTAGGAAGGTCTCGGTGTAGTTGCGCTCACGTGCAGATCCCGAGCGTTGGATCAGGCCAGTAGCGGGGAGGCACGCCTTTACCTCGAGTCCCACATATCCCTTGCGGTTAGCACCACCCCGCAGGGACGATGCGTAAATGCATTTGACCTCCCCGTTCACAAAAAAAATATAGGTACTTCTTTACATGGCAGGTGCGAATATTATAAATGCGAAAGTTTGGATGTTTGTTACTCAATCACGCCTAAATTGCTTAACCCATTTTGATGAAATTTGGTAGGGAAATAGTTTGAACCCTGGGGATGGACATAGGCTACATTTTGTCCCACTGCTGAGCATAGGCGCGATATAACGTGCAGTCCACGCGGGCGATGTAACGTGTAGTTCACGCGGGCGATATAACGTGTAGTCCACGCGGGCGATATAACGTGTTGTCCACTACTTATATCCCTACTTTGATGATTGTTAATTATTATTAACCCACACGTTTATTTTAGGGCTGAGACAAAATGACATAAAAGGATTAAGTTTCAGGTCTTTCTTCTATCTATCAATAAAATAGGTAAAATTTCATAATACGAGGATAAGTATATTAAAACTTACGTCGAAATGATCTTCGCAACAGTAATGAGTAATTTTGCTTGTTAAAGGATCTCTTCATAACACTACACCACTTTATTCTAGCTTTTAGGTCCATTGGAACACGAAAAATAGTTTGTCCGGCGTACCTACTACTAGTTGTACTCTTGCACTTTGGCACGATACAACATTTGTAAGACATTTTTATAGGCTATTGATGTCACCCCTATTGATCTGAGATGTCACCAATGTCACCATATACAACAATAAATTTAGAACAAAACGACCGGGACAAGCACAACTCAAAAAGTGCACGGGATACGGAGTATAACTACAAAACTGTAGAGCGCGCGTGGCGGCGGCGCGGGATTTGTGTCGGATGACGTCACGCGCTCGCGGCTCATACTCTCGGCCGTTTTTTGAACTGCTGCAGTAAAATCGCTGTATCTTCGTAATTTCTTATCCGATTTGAATATTTTTTTCACAGTATGTCATGGTTTTCTTACTGTTATTAGACTGCATACTTAATAAAAAACGTGACTGATCCTCATTGAAACTTTGCACCAATTCATGAGTAGTCAAAAGCATCTATTTGTTTTGCGTTTACTGCTACCCGCGCCGACATTGTTACATTGTGCCGTGAGCTAAAACGTCAAATTGCGATATTTTTTGGTTAAACTACTTATATAATATAATAAAAGCAATGTATACCTCCGACAATTATTCATGAGTTGAATTTTTAAATTTCTAAGCTCTTTCTTAGAGTGTTTTCGCATTTTATTTTTATTTCCCATATTTTTGTCGAAGTATTTTCTCGAGCCGGTGGCGGAACACAGAAACACAGCCCACTCGTCTCAACGGAGCAGTCAAGACTGATTGATGAAACAAAACATGTCTGTTAGCACGGGTGAGGCGCGATAGACTGATGCGTTTTGCGCGGAATAAGAACGTAATAAGCGACAAATTGGTTTTATGAAAATAAGTCGTAAAGTATTCATTATTTTTTAAAATCCCTAGTAGGGCTGCTTTGTAATATAGTTTTATATTATGTATTAAAATATTGACGCAGTAATATGCATAGCATTGAAAATAAACTGATTTAAGCTGGAAATTAAAGGTAAGTTCATGATATTTTTCCATGCTTAAAAATATTTCATTATATGTTTTTTCCCAGACTAAAATCTCTCAAATATAATGTAATATCTATTTTAAAAAAATAGGGTGGCTTGTGGCCTATTTTGGGGTGTAAAAATCAAATCAAAGATTGGTAATTTTGCTTTATACCCCCTCTTAAGCACAGCCGCAAAGGAGATCAGTCGAAGCGCTGAGTTACGTATTCACTTGACTTTATCGGAAGGCGAAGTGGTGGAAATGTATGCTCACAGGGCATACACTTGTCGCAAGTTAAACGCCGGCTTGGCCTTGGATATTTGTGTGACGAACACCATTAAGTTTATTAATAAAAATATCTAAAATTATTATGTATATTAAAAATGTCCGTTATCTAGTATTCATAACACAAGTTCTTAATAATAATAGGGGTTAAAGAATGAAATTGCCGATTTTTTCCTCATTATTCATTAGTGTATAATTCCTTTCATACAATAGCTATGTCCATTATTCTTTTTTTATTTAAAACTTCATTACAAGGACTTATATTTATGTTAAAATTTCATTCTTATTTTAATTTTTTTCACTAGAAATACATCTTCAAAAACAGGTCGTCCTAAGAGGTGCTCGTCTCCGTTATAAAAATATGAATATTTTTTTACAGATATCAATTCGAAAATTTTTTCTCTATGTATCCTATAGCTTAATGTTGTCTAAATATATCGACAAAATAACATAAAAATCGCAAATATATTTGTATGGAAAAATGAATTTTCGTTAAATTCTCGATACAAAACGGCAATTTCATACTTAAACCCCTAATACTTACTCTGGGTTAGAGGATTGATGTGAGCGTGTGTTTATATTATTATTATTATTTTTCTTTTCTTTTTTTTTCTCGGCTTTTACCGGTTAACTGACATACACGGGCCAAAGCCAAGTGTGTATCAGTGACAGAATTAGGTACATTTTGTGTAGGATGTGTGTAAGTTTGTGTGATATTTTCTGTAGGCAATACTGGGTCATCTTGTTCATACTGTAGAAATTTCCTAACAATTCGGCACGTGTTTAGAATAACAGCTTTTTGGAGAAGTTTATAGGTGTTGGGTGGCAAGTTAAGGGTTCTAATAGATTGATGTAGTTGTTTAGGTATGACACCCGTCGTGGAGAGTACAATAGGAACAATAGTGACCTTTTGAAGATGCCAAATTCTGGTTACTTCGTCTTTTAATTCGGAGTATTTTGATATTTTCTCTGCAATTGTATTCTGCACATTATGTGTATTTGGAATGGCAATATCTATTAAGTATCCAGTTTTGGTTGTTTTATTTATAAATGTAATATCTGGTCTATTAAAATGAATTGTGCGGTCAGTAAGAATAGCTCTGTCATAGTAAAGTTTGGTGTTGGAATTCTCTAAAACACTTTCAGCTTTGTATTTGTAATAGGGTTGCATTTTTACAATGAACTTATTTTGATGTTATAGTATTTGATGTATTATATTAGCTACTTGGTCGTGCCTGTGTTTGTAATCAGTTTGAGCTATTGTTTTGCATGCACCAGTTATATGTTGAGTGGTTTCTGGGGAACTGTTACATTTTCTGCAAAGGTCATTTGTTAAATTTTTGATTATGTATTTGCGGTAGTTTCTGGTTTCTATGACCTGGTCTTGTATTGCCATCATAAAACCTTCAGTCTCCGGGAAGAGCTCGCCACTACTCAGCCATGCGTTCGACGCTTCTTTGTCGACATTAGGTTGGCATAAGTCATGACGATGTCTTCCGTGTAGAGACTTACTGGTCCATTCGGCGAGTTTTGTATTTTTGTCAGAGAGTTTTTCGTTTTCTTGTGCAGTTATATTTTGTAAATTTAATGGGGTTAATTTGAGATCGCTTTGTACTATTGCTTTGTGAAGTGTAGATGTTTCTGACTTGTTGTAAAAATACTGTCTTAGAGTTGCAATTTGTTTATTATGTAGATTTGTAACATCAATGAGTCCCCTTCCACCTTCCTTCCTGGGTAGTGTCAATCTTTGCAGACATGATCTAGGGTGGTGTTTTCGGAATTTAGTCATTGTAGTATTTATGATACGCTGCAAGGCTTTGAGATCAGATTTGGTCCAGTTAATTATTCCAAACGAGTAAGTCAATGTTGGTATAGCGAATGTGTTAACTGCTTTAATTGTATTGCGGGAATATAATTGTGATTTCAGTATAGTGTTGAGTCGGTGTCGAAATTGTTGTTTTAATTTATTTTTTATGTCTTTATGTTGAAGTTGACGTGCTTGCTGGTATCCTAAATATTTGTATGTTTCTTATTATTATTATTATTATTAGTTCTTGTTTTTTCTCCCTTTTTAGGGGGTTACTTCGACATAACACGGGTTTCCACCAAGTGTCAGAGGTCATTGATGGTTAGCTAAGTATGCTGTTCAGATATACATTGTTATTATTATTATTATCCAGGAACATCATTTAATTTTATCTTCGACAGGAAGATAAAATTAAATGATGCTTTCCACCTTAGTGTTAAATGATGATACAAGGTCGAAGATTGAAGCTTCACGAAACTTTAACCACTAAGGGACTGGCATTATTATTATTTTATAAAGTGGTGGTAGCTAGCCAAACTGAGCAGAAATTTGTGCTCCCTGTGGATCACGAGACGTAATAATAATATAAATGTTAGCTAATATTTTGCCCCATGTTCATTGAAGCGATTGGAGACCACAAGACTGTGGAAACAACTTTCGCCAGCGGAGTTCTCAAAACGGCACGATCTGGACATTTTCAAAAAGAGAGCCTATTCTTTCCTTAAATGCAACATATTTGTGATTTCTCTGGTGTTTATTGTTCCTTACTGCATTTAGCACTTGGACCGCAGTATTATAGGCAACTGTTGCAGTTAACTGGTGAAGAGTGGTAGGGAACACAGGTCAAATAAGACACTCATGCGCTACAAACATATTTATGGTATAGTTTCTGCTTTACCTATTATTATCTACTAGCGACCCGCCCCGGCTTCGCAAGGAATTTCGTGACTTTTTCCTACTATAATGTGCATGTATTATACATTAACCTTCCTCTTGAAACACTATATATAATAGGTTGGGGAAAAAGTTTCTTCGCATTTTTTAAGAAAATTCAAAACATTTTTTAATATAGTTTATTTACAATTAACTAAAGTATGTAGGTACCATTTTGTTCGATAACTTTTTGCCATCTTGTAGGTAGGGACATGATCCCATTGCTATAGAAATTTTGGGACTTCTGGTCAAAATACCGCGACAAGTGGTTTTGGCAGTCCTCTCGTGATGTTAACCTGACACTGCCTAAAGAATTCTGAAGAGACCGAAACAGGTGGAAATCTGAAGGTGCAAGGTCAGGACTATACGGCGGATGCATTAACACCTCCCAGCCAAACTCTCTTAATTTTTGCTGAGTGGCTATAGATGTGTGAGGTCTAGCGTTATCATGATGAAAAACCACACCCCTTCTGTTGATTAATTCCGGCCGCTTTCTCTCAACTTCTTGCTTTAATCTCATCAGTTGTTCGCAGTAGAGTTCAGAATCGATGGTCCTGCCTGGTGGTAACAGCTCATAATGAATAATGCCCTTCCAATCCCACCACACACACAGCATCACCTTGTTGCGAGTTAACCCGGGTTTCGCCACAGTCTGTGAAGCCTGACCGGCCTTTGACCACGACCTTTTTCGCACGTTCTTGTCGTACGTGATCCACTTTTCATCACCAGTTATCAGCTTCTTCAAAAATGGTTTAGTTTCATTACGTCGTAATAAAGAATCACAAATGAGTACACGGTTCATTAGGTTTCTTTCAGTGAGCTCGTGAGGTACCCAAATGTCGAGCTTTTTTGTGACCCAGTTTTTTTAAAATGCCCCAAAACTGTTTTGTGGTCAATTCCCAGTTCCTCAGCTACGTCGTAACTACTGACATGCCGATCTTGCTCCACTTTTTCAAAAATGGCATCCATTTTATCTGTAATAGGGCGACCAGAGCGACGTGCATCTTTGACATCAAAATTTCCGGATTGAAAACGCTTAAACCAAATTTGTGCTACTCTCACAGACACTGCACTAGGTCCATAAACATCGCAAATTTTTTTCGCGGCTTGCGTTGCATTTTTATCTTTTTTGTAGTAAAATTTTAAAATGTATCGAATTTCTTCATTAGATTCACTCATCTTGGCGGTACGAAAAACAAATGAAAATCACACATTTTCCTAATTTGAATTTGGAATTATGTTCTTTAAAATTTAAACTTTCAATGATACCAAAACCAGCCAGATACAAATAGTAAGTTTATACATACTATAATGCGAAAAGACTTTTCCCCCAACCTAATATATTGCTGAAACAGCACTGAAATCTGTTGCGTAGTTCAAAAGTTCTAAACGCACATACAGAGTTCATTTCATACTATATACCAATAGATATATATAGGCTGCGGTGACCAGTTACCGTCTGGCGGTTCAGAAACTTTTATTGCAACTTTATAAAAAATGCCCTTATATTAAATAATGGTCGTCAACAGTGGAACCCCAACCTTAGGCGCTCGGTAAAATTACCGAAGGACATTTTTAATTTATTAAAAAATGGCGGGGGCCCAATGATTATTTGATATTCAGGATAAATATTTGTCTTTTATTAGCGCGCGTTGCGTTCGCTCGTACATCTGGTCAAGTACTCGAACAATTGTTATTTTTTTTACAGTTACACTTTACGTTTCTTGTTTTTGTCTGTGGAACATCGGTAGAGCCATTGGAGTAATAATTTACATATTAAACATAATTTATATTTACAATTAAAGAGCAGAAAAACAATTTATTAATGAGATGTTTTAGAGTATAACATTACTCATGTGCTATTCTATAAGGTATTGGCTAATAAGGATTCTCATTTAGCATCTCACCTCGAAAACACGAACGAATATTTTACAAACAAAGTATTGATTGATGATTCTCTAAGCTACATCTAATGTTGTTGTTGAATACCACGGCTAACTTCGTTTCCAGTTTACTCGACAAAACTAAGGATTTTCCATAAAATATGACATAAAAAATCAAAGTGAGCTTCGAAATGAGAAGTGCCATCTTTGCAGAATAGCACGGTTGGTTGAATTTTGAATTCATATGTACGTTTAATCACGGTAATAATGTTTAATCGAAACTTTTACGGTGAAGGAAAACATCGTGAGGAAACCTGCACACATAGAAATTCTTAGGTTGTATGTGAAGTCGACCAACCCGCACTTGACCAGCGTGGTTGACTAAGGCCTAATCGCCCATAATGTGGGGTAGGCTCGAGCCCCTCGGTGGGGACATGCGCTAGATAACCCATAGCCAGTCGCTTTATGTATAACCAAATGTTAGCGAAAGCTCAACTTAACTCTTTTAGGATTATACGTGATTATGTTACGACTAGAACCCGAATTGCGGCTACACCTTGTTTTAGCCGGTTAGAACTAGGCGTAGCCATTGACTCTTGATTAAATCTAGTATCCCCTTGTGTGTCGCGCGGCCTCCTGGAGGTCGCTGTCAAAAACGCCTGTGTGTCGGCCGGCCTCCTGGAGGTCGATCCCCCCCCTCCACAGTTTTCCGATGGTGAAAATGATGACGATTATTATTATTATTATTTGAAAATATAACTGTACTAATTATATTATATTCTGTTAGCTTATTTTATAACGATTTTAGTGACAAAAACTCATATTTATAGTTTTATTACAAAATTTTTATTATTATTTTTTTACACCCGGAAAATTTGCGACGAAAAGTCCGGCAGTAACTGACACATGCGCGAAATTTTACAAAATGGCGGCGACACAATAGGGGGTATAAGCCGATTGTTTTCGGGTAAAACTAGGTCTGATCGGTATCATGCCGGCTAGAACTAGGTCCACGACAACATCATGAATACTTACCTATAGCTATTTTTAAGACCTATCAAGATTTGTTTTAATACACTAAAGTGTAAGAATTTTGAAATGTTTTAGGTACACTGATTTATTGTTTACTGTGTAGCTTCTGCCCGGGACTTTGTCTGCGCAGGATTAGTATAAATTATTGTAAAGTTTCATTAAAATCCATTCAGAAGTTTTTGTCTGAAAGTGTAGATAACGAAACACTCAATTATCCATACATCCCGACATCCATACAAACTTTCGCGTTTATAATATTAGTAGGAAGTAGTCTAGTTTCATACGATTTTTTTTTTAAATTTACAAATAACTAGATGAACCGGTGTACTTCGTATCACCTATTCACACGGAGTACTAAACGTCTTTGCACCTATCCTAACGACATTAAAACTCTTTCTTCGCTAAAATTGCGGAACGTCAAATGTTTGACAGGCAAGTAGGCAGAACAGTTTATATGGGAAAATGAAAATGTTGTTTTTACTATCTTCCTCGCCATTTCTCCATATTTTCTCACCGTTTAAACCTTCCCTAGACCTCCACGAACATTTCAAGACCAAGATAAGATAAATCCGTTCAGCCGTTCTCGAGTTATAGCGTCAAGAAGGAAAACCCGACTTATTTTTATATTACAAAATAATATACAAATACACTCTCTCTCCTCTTAAAGCAAGTTAATTTCCCTTCTTCCTTTCTTGTGGAATAAAAACCAACCTAGACTTACGTCATAAGGTTACAAGTCATTCAGTAGTACTTCGCTTTGAAGGAGCTCAGAGACGACCACCACTCCCAAACCTTACCTTGCGTTTAATTTCCCCAATCAAACGTGGCAAAATGCCACTGCACAAAAGCAAAGTTTCAATGACGTAATAGCGTTACATAATCGAGAAAGGGTGATATCGAGTGGTTAATTCGATTGTTAGATGACGAGAACTCTCGATACCTTATAAAGTAGGAAGCTCTTGAATCGATTGCGGTGGAATGATTGCACGCTCTTAGCCAGGACGCTTGAGGGGTTGATTAATATTTAAGCTGGTCTTTTTATGGAGGAAACGGGTATTTTATGCACTGGATCCAGAGGTTCCGGATTCGTTCAGAAGAATTCAAAATTGTGACCTGTTTTGTTGACAGTACAATACACTGGACATAAAGTTACGATTTTCTCCTGATCCTGTAGAGTAGAAAATATCACTTCTTTGCACTTGCTACGATGCTTATATATTTCCTTCGCTTCGTCTATTCACATTACAGCCTTCAAATATGCTTCGCAATTTCGAGTACTTTTAAAATCACCCTATTTCAAGATGTTTCGACAAACGTTCGCCCAGGTCATCCCCATCCCGCATCTACACTTACGTGCAATAAAATCGACTCACCTCGTAGGTTTCTATTCTTAATATATCGGTATATAAAAATAAGATTAGATAAACAAAACCTGTAAATATAATTTGAATGTATATTTCATAAGCTTTATGTAATCTACTCTAAACATCGATAAACGAGGTATTGGCGACAATAGACTCATTTCTTCGGAAACCTTGGTTTCTCATTTTTACGTCATACGCCATTTCTGTGACTATGCAGAGTGTTCAGAGTTAATTGAATCATTGTTAATTGAATAATTGATTAATCTGACAGATTTATTGACCCTTAAAATTCAGCTGATTTCCCCATAAATTGTTGCTCTTTTAACTGTATTTGGTCTTCAACTTGTATAATAGTCAATAAACCAAAAACTATCACAGTAAAAACTGGTCTAATGTAAGTATAGGTTCTTGTTTAACACAAGGGGTTAAAAATTAGAATTTACTAATTGTAGATTTTGATTAGGGAATTCTGAACCAAAGCGTACCGGTGAGTCGATTTCATTGCACGTAAGTGTATATGTTCACTTTTGATTCACATATCCTTCTCGTCAATCTACTATCACATCCTTTCTACTCGTACATGTCTGAACCATTTGAACATCCTTCTTCCTCTCTCTCTCTCTCGTCATTTTATAACATATCACCAATTTTACCCCAGCCATCCTCATTTCAACCGCTTTTATTCTGACTTCATGCCTTTTCTCCAATACCCAACTTTCACTTCCATTCATCAGTGTTGAGCCAGCATATCGTCAGCACAGTCGTGCATCCATAGGCACCTTCTGAGAGCTCATAAAACCGCGCAAAACCTTAATTACTACGTTCCTAGCTTTCACTCGTTTCTCAATGTCACTGTCACACTTTCCATCTCTCGTGAATACAGATCCCCGCGGCTAAATATTACCGTAATTTGACTAAGTTAATTTTAAGCGTTAGGATGTATTTCTAACTTTCTTGTTGCGAACTTTAGCCTCCTTTGTGACTTATTTTGTATTTTGAATATTATTCTTGTTTATTGCTTTATAAATGTCAGTTGTCATCGTTATTGTGATATTGCGAAAATAAGTAAAAGTATTTTGATCTAAGTGAGAGCCTTTTAATTGAATAACTAGAGCCATTCTCAACATTTTGGTTCCGATAATGTCGCGCCCCGAGACCCGCTTACAGACCAGAGCAAAGGAAATGCAAAAAGAACTGAACCGGACTGTAATTGCTTCGCATGAAGAGGCCGAACCGAATCAAGCTGGTGGAGAAGAAGCAGTAAGCCACAGGTACACTAGAACTAGTAGCGGCAAGAACTCGCGATCCGCCGCAAGTGTAGTTGTTGCAAAAAAGAAGGCAAAACTCGCTGCTGCCAAAAAACTTGCTGTATTAGAGAAAGCTATTATCGAGAAAGAACTTGAACTACAGATCGCTGAACTGAGTGCTCGTGATGATAATTCTATAGTAAAGTCGCACCACACCCCTCCTTGTAAAGAACAACGAACTGAGAATTGGGTGTACAGTCAGCATCAAAAACATCATGACGAAAAATCTGTCGAAATGAAACATTCTCATGAAGTTAGGAGAAATCATGAATCAGACATCTTAGTACTCTCTCGCCAGCTGAAAGAGATGAACCGACCCCAAAGAGATCTTCCTATTTTCCAAGGTCATGCGAATGAGTGGATACTTTTTAAATCTGCGTATGAAAAATGCAAGCGCTTTTCTACTGACGACGACGATAACCTTACACGCCTTCAACGTTGCCTTCGAGGAGATGCTCGTGAAACAGTCGCATCATTGCTGCAAGTTAATGCTCCCGCTGCTGAAATCATGGAAGCCCTGGAGTTGCGGTATGGTCGACCAGAGCTGATACTACATGAGGAGATAAAAGCTTTGAAGGAATTACCAAAAGTCCATGACTCGTCAGAACAGTTATGTAGATTCGCGTGCAAGGTGAAGAACTGCGTAGCTACGATTAGATCTCTGAACAGACCTGAACAACTTTTCAACACTGAGTTGGTACAAGCAGTGAAGATGAAGATACCTCACATGAAATCGGATTGGTTAAGCTATGCCAAGCATCATGAGTATGACGATTTACCAGAATTAGTCAAGCTATCCGACTTCTTACAAGCGCAAGCATCAGCGTTATCTAAATTTTGGATACCTGAACCCTTAAAACCTAGCCGCTTTGGTAGAATAGCGCCTACTCATAAAACTTTTTGCGCTGGAGAAGATGATGATAGTTTTATGAACCCGAACACCGAACCGAACTCGACTGGACAAGAAACTTGCTGCGTAGCTCCATACCCGCCTCCGTTGAATCCTGAGAACAATACTGGAAACAGATCATGCCCCTACTGTCAGTCCAATGGTCACAAGAATGTAAGAGAATGCGAGAAGTTTAAACTACTCTCAGTTGACGATCGCTGGAACTGGGCTAAAGAGATAAAGTACTGCTTTAAGTGCCTTAGGTCAAGACATCGTCGAGAAAATTGTCGAGCCAAGCCCTGTGGATTAAATGGTTGCCATATGTCACACCATCGACTCCTGCATGCTCCACCGCGGGATGCTCCTCATGGAACCGCTGCTACTGCTGATGATGAAGTAGAAGGAAACATGAATCTTGTTTCTGTAGAGGACCGTAACCCTGCTGTAAACACCACGGCCTGCAACTCTGCTGTGAACACCATGACCTGCAGCAAAACGAAGATGAGATGTCACGCCTTACTCCAAGTCGTACCTGTCCTAGTTCGCGGTCCTGCTGGAACTAGGAAGACTTTTGCTCTACTGGATGGTGGAAGTACGTTGACACTTCTGAAGGATGACGTCGCAAAACAGATCGGAGCGAACGGACGCGTTGAACCACTATTCTTATCCGGAGTAAACGCCACCTCCTACGAGTCAGAGTCTAGACGGATCGATATGGAAGTAATAGGACCCTCAAACGCAGTCATAGAGCTACAAGGAGTACGAACCGTGAAGAACTTGCCTCTACGTCCTCAAACCATTTCAACCCTCGAACAGTACGACCACTTACGCGACCTTCCGCTAGAAGACATTTGTTATGAACATGCCGTACCCGAACTGCTTATTGGCCAAGATAATTGGCATGCCATCGTAACGAAGGAAGTCAGATCAGGGAAGAGTACAGAGCCCGTAGCTTCCTTGACTGCTCTAGGGTGGGTGGTACATGGCTTCGCCTCGTCTGCCACGAACATAGTTAACTTCGTTGGCCACAGCAGTGAAATTGACGATCTTCGGGAACTCATCGAGAACTATTTTCGCATTGACTCACTGGGTCTTTCCCCCAAGAAACTGCTGAATAAAGAAGACGAAAGGGCTATGAAGATACTCGAATCGACAGCTAGAAGAATAGAAAATGGTAAGAGATGGGAAGTAGGCCTTCTGTGGCGTGAAGATGATCCAGTCATGCCAGAGAGCTACAACAATGCAGTTAAACGCCTACGTCTCGTGGAAAAGAAGATGGACTCCGACAAGAATTATGGGTTGAAGTATAAAGAAAATATGGACAAGTTTATAAATAGCGGATACGCCAGCATATGTAAGCCTATTGAATCACCTAAGAAGTTTTATCTACCACATTTTGGAGTAACAAACGTAAATAAACCCGGAAAACTGCGAATAGTACATGATGCTGCATGCAAGGTACAAGGAACGTCACTAAACGATAAGCTGCTGACTGGGCCTGACCTGCTCTTATCTCTGCTAGACATCATATTTAAGTTCAGGGAAGGAAAGTACGCTGTCTCAGCTGACATAAAAGAGATGTTTTCGCAAGTGAGGATTAGACCTGCAGACCGACCAGCACAGAGATTCTTGTGGCGTGCATTTAATAGGATTCAACCAATCACTGAGTATGAAATGAATTCGGTCATATTTGGTGCAACGTGTTCGCCAACTACTGCAATATACATAATGCGCAGGAATGCTGAAGAATATGCTACACAATTTCCGGAAGCTGTAAATGCAATAAAGACGCGATTTTATATGGATGATTACTTGCATTCATTTCACTCTGAAGAAGACGCTGTAAAATTAGTCCGGGATGTAACCTATATTAACGCTGAGGGAGGATTCGACTTAACCCAATGGATGTCAAACAGCAGAAAAGTCTTGGAATCGATAGCTGCTGAGAAAAGAGGATCTGGAGGAGTTGAGTTTGATGCCAACACGAGTGTTAAAACTCTTGGGCTAAGATGGAACCCGGCCGATGATACTTTAGGCTTCAATGTTACGCTTTCCAAAATTCCAGGAGATGTTCTTAATGGCACTAAGATACCAACTAGACGTCAAGCCCTCACTGTGATTATGAGCCTATTTGATCCACTCGGCTTACTTGCACCTGTTCTCATACAAGGCAAGATGCTGTTCCAAAAGGCCGTACGCAATGGATTAGACTGGGATCAAAACCTTTTTGAAGACGAAGCATCTATGTGGCGTCAATGGATTAGGAAATTAACAGCATCATACAGTTGCCGAGTACCACGTCATTATCGCCCAAACCTACTACATTCGTCTATAGAACTACACACATTTTGTGATGCTAGCCAGAACGCTTTAGCTGCAGTATCCTATTGGAAATTTCATGGCATTGACGGTAAAATAAGTACAAGCCTCGTCGCTAGCAAGAGTAAAGTAACGCCTTTGAAACCCGTTACGATACCAAGGCTTGAATTGGAAGCAGCATTGCTTGGAGCCAAACTAGCAGACGCTATTGTGAAAGGTCACGATACTGTGAAGCCGACCAAACGTTACTTTTGGACGGATTCTACCGCTGTTGCCGCCTGGATAAGAGGTGACCCACGTAATTACAAGACCTACGTTGCTAATCGACTCGGTGCGCTAGCCGAATTATCTAAGCCGTCAGAATGGCGCTGGCTGCCGACAGCCATGAATGTTTCTGACGACGCTACAAGGGAAGTAAAGAGCCTGGAAATAACCGACAGATGGTTTACGGGGCCTGCCTTTCTCTTTAATCCACCTCATACCTGGCCTACTGAAAAAACAGCGTCAGCTCCTACAAGTGACCTCGAGGAGAAAAAAAGCATTCATATTGTGGCGATCATACAGTTATTGCCCCTACATCTACCAAACATAGAACGGTTTTCTATGTGGCTTAAATTAATACGTTCTACCGCTTACGTCTTGCTTTTCGTGGAAGCATCAAAACAGAAATCCAGACCTGGACTACAAGTCAGACACCTTTTAGCTGCAGAGAAGTTATGGATTAAGCAAAGCCAAGCAGAGAGCTTTTCCACCGAATTGACCAATCTCAAATCTGGAATCACTTTAAAGAAAAGCAGTAAGTTGTACAAGCTAGCCCCTTATGTGGATGAACATGGACTACTTAGGCTGAAAGGCCGAGCGAACGCATCTGATATCAGTCGTAACATGATTGAGCCAGCTATTTTAGATGGGAAGAATCCTTACACAAATCTTTTATTGAGACACTACCATGAAATTAGTTTTCATGGGCACTGCGAAACTGTGGTCAATCAGCTGCGATCAAAATATTGGATTATCCATTTAAGACCAAGCCTGAAATCAGTTCAACGAAAATGTATAATCTGCCGCATTCGTACTGCCACGCCAATTCGGCCACCGACTGGAGATTTACCACCTGCCAGATTGGCACACCATCAGCGCCCTTTCTCGCACTGTGGCTTGGATTATTTTGGGCCTATGGCAATTACAATTGGACGACGCCGTGAAAAGCGTTACGGAGCTTTATTTACTTGCATGACGACAAGAGCGGTTCACATAGAGTTGGCTGGAAGTCTTACCACTGATTCTGCTATTTTAGCTTTGAGAAGGATGATGGCCCGACGAGGACGACCAGAGAATCTGTACTCCGATAACGGCACGAATTTTCGTGGTGCCAGTACCGAATTGAAAAACGCTGTCAGGGAGTTAGCAAATGGCGAATACAAGGACTTTCTCCTTAATCATCAGATTCAATGGCATTTCATTCCACCTGCTTCACCTCACATGGGTGGGTGCTGGGAACGTTTGGTTCGCTCAATTAAGAAGTGCCTGGCAGTTGCGTTGAACGAGACAGCCCCTTCTGAAGAGATACTTTTAACTGTGCTTGCTGAGGCTGAACATACCGTAAATTCTAGACCTCTCACGTATGTTTCCGTCCATCCTGATGACAAAGAAGCCATTACTCCAAACCATTTTCTTTTAGGTAATTCCTCTGGAGTTACTGCTCCTGGTACATTCTCAAATGCTGACCTGTGCAACAGGAAATATTGGAGGAAAGCTCAAGCTATAGCTGATACATTTTGGCGACGTTGGGTGAGCGAATATTTACCTACCCTGTTGCCACGAGCCACTGCAACTAATGAGGTTAACCTGAAACTCGGAGACGTGGTTGTCATAGCTGACAGTACCATGCCACGTAACATCTGGCCTCGCGGGATAGTAGAGAAGGTCTACCCGGGACCAGATGGACGGGTACGCGTTGCGGATGTGCGGACCTTAGGTGGCGTATTAAGAAGACCAGCTGTGAAGCTCGCGCGCCTGCCTGTGTTGGACAACGACTGAGAGTGCTGTCCAGGGGGGAGCGATGTTGCGAACTATAGCCTCCTTTGTGACTTATTTTGTATTTTGAATATTATTCTTGTTTATTGCTTTATAAATGTCAGTTGTCATCGTCATTGTGATATAGCGAAAATAAGTAAAAGTATTTTGATCTAAGTGAGAGCCTTTTAATTGAATAACTAGAGCCATTCTCAACATTTCTATTCGAGATAAGCTCAGCAGCGTAGCTATGGACGTGTCTGATTTTCAACCGAAGCTGTGTCTTGCTCTTTCCACACTCAAGGTGACTTATTAAAGTGATCTTTATTAATACGAGCCTTAGATAAATCAATAAGCGAGCAATCGAATACTGTCAGTGGTGACGCGTCCAAAATCACAACTCGCAAGGATATCGATCGTCAACTAAATAAATAGTTTTATTTCCCGGCGCCACCCTATCAATCGGCTGGGTGCTACAATCGATAATCACTTGTAATCCGCTGGCGATAATGACCGCCCATATGTGGGGATTACGAGAGCGAGTTGACATTAACATATTACATATTAGCCACTAAACATAAGCTTTGTGACCCCGTAACGAATAGCAAGTAACCATTTGTTTTTAAGTACTCACTGTTTTTTTTAAACTAAGTATATTTTGCTCAAAATTGTTTTAGATTTTGTTTACATATATACTACTCAAAACAAAATAGGGGCCATCCGTAAAGTTGTAAAATAAATAAATAAACATAACTCTTGTTTAATGTTTGTATGAATAATCTCTAAAATTTTATATTTTGAAATTCTTTATTAATTTAATATAAAATAACACATTTTAAAAGATTTAAGACACAAAAACAGGAAACATTAGGCTTGGTTAAAAAAAACATTCAAAATGTGGGTGGCCCTTATTTTGTTTTGAGTAGTTTATATCATAATACTTCGACTTACGTTACCGTTACTATCTTAAACCAAGCTTGAGCCCAAATCGGCGTAATTAGTCGTTACTATGTAATTTATCATTATCATAACAGCCTTTATAATTCGACCCACTGCTAGGACACAAGCCCTCTCGTCATCGAAGGTGTAGGCAGTCGTCCACCACGCTAGCTCAATACGGATTGGTGGACGGAGTATAAGGTGATCAATACCCCTTTACTGATCCATTAGTCGCCTTCTACGACACTCATTAGAGGAATTGGGGTGATGCTATTCTACTCTTCCAGCTTCCGGCATCACATAGCGAATTTATTATAGATTTTTTTTTATTTATTGACGCCGTCAATGGTCAGTAGCCCTGCCTACATATGAAGCGGTCAGGAATGAATCTCATAGGAACATATTTTTGTGTCATGATCATGAACACAAACGTTACTTTTTGGGGTTGATGCCCGTTATGATTATGTACGCGACAGGCTGGCAACTAGTATGGGTAATGGGCGCATCCAAATGTTATCTAAAGAGCCAGGCATTATTTATTTGTTAATTATTGACGCCGTCGTGGTGGAGTGGTGAGTATAGCTGGCTTCACATCAAGCGGTCCGGGTTCGAATCCTGGTAGCGGCAAATGTTTGTGTGACGAACACGAATGTTTATTTGCGAGTCATGGTTGTTTATATATTTATTTAAGTTTATTTATAAAAATATCTAAAATTATTATGTATATTAAAAAAAAAATGTCCGTTATCTAGTATCCGTAACACAAGTTCTTAATGATACTTACTTTGGGCTAGATAATTGGTGTGAGCGTGAAAATATATTATTATTATTATTATATTATTAATTATACAATATAATCAAGTTAATGTTAACGAATTAGAGTAAAAAAATATGTTTTTTTTTAATATTATATACAATTCAGTTTTGCAGGTAGTTATGAAAAACATAAGTACATTAATTTTAAAATTTTTGTGTTATTGTGGGCGCGTATGTGTATTCTTGGAATCGAGAGCAAAGAGGGTTGGCTTATTATGTACGTGATAAGTATATTTCGACTAGGTACAATCTTCTTTAAGGTGGAGGAGACTCCCAAAATTCCGCTTCAAAATCGGCCGACAATTCCGCGCCTCACAATCACAACAGAATTGTGTACATGACTGTGTACACGACAGGAGGCGACGCATTCCCTTTATGCGCAAACGCTTTGTTTTGACGAGCGACAGCCGCGCGAGGAATCAAAAGAGAAGTCATGTTAGAACAGGCCTATTATAGCTTGATTAATCGTGACAAACAAACAAACTGATTGAATTTACACAGACGACTTTTTGTATTAATTTATTCATTGAATTTGAAGGTGTTTAGATTTTGAAACCCAGGATAGTTCAAAATGATATAGTTTTTTAAATTTTACATCCAGAACATTAAAGTACCCTTTAAAATAAATGACGCTATTTTGAAAGTGCATTCGGGTCCCGAATCGGGACTAGGAACGTGGTCCCAAACGCCAAATTGGAATAAATAAGTTGTTTTTAAGTGGAATGTAGAACACAGTTTCAATCTCGAGAAACACTCAAGGTTCGAACAGTAATATTCGGGGACACAAATATAGAAATGGAAGTTTTTATCATCCAACACAACATTTTCTATTGAACTTTATTCAGATTAAATATAAACCATGAAATAATAATTTTTTTTTTTTTTAATTGAATCCCAAACGTTGGTTTGCCTAGATAGATTAGCCACATTTGGAGCGCCCGTTTTAATAGCCGTGCGTAACCGACGTCAATCGTCGGAGAAACTGAGAAGTAAACCGTTTGCTGTATGAAATGAAAAATTAAGAAAGAGGCACTCTCAAGTTCTATGTATAGAAGAAAACGCACAATCAATATTCGTGCAAATCCCCCGTTTAAAAACAATTCATCACCATACCATCAAGACGCTTTGCATAAGATGAAAGCTGGCATTTTTCACCCCTCACGTCAAAATTAAAACAATGGAAGACATTACAATGAATAGAGTTGACTCGTATTGCCATTGAACGCTGTCAGAAATGGGGTCGAGTTAACTAGTTATTTTAGGGGTCAATCGCATATTCAACACGCAAGTAATCACGAATAGGGCGAAAAACCCGATGACAAAATATTTATCATTGGCTTTTTAATTACAATGTTCAAGTCGGACTCATAGGCAAAATTTTTAATTATGTTTCATGTACTTTTTTTTTACTTTTATGCAAACTCAATAAACGTAGAAAGAACATTGACTTCCACAGAATAAATCCAACAAATATACTGAACCCTTCGACCATAAAGGAATTCACTGCCGTCTCGTTTTTATATTAATTACTCCCGATATCGAGCCGTGAACTCAGTTTGATAGGGCGTGAGCTGTTTGTATTGACAGGACTATTGTATGAATGAACGAAGCTCCTGGCATACAACAATATAGACCAGTTTTAATGCAATAGATGTGAGACTGTGAGCATAACGCAAGAAAAACACTAGCGGTGTCTACTAAACTACGAATGCACAACATTTATAATATATACTGTTAACCACTATAAAAGTTACGAATCTATAAAAGTTATACGTACTGTTAGCGTTTAGAGTTAGACGCTACTATTGGTCGACTAAATTAATCATTTTAAAGCTTTCAAAACGTTCTTGCTAGATCTTGTTTAACTCACGCGAGCTACTTGTACTCGTGTCTTAATTTTACTTCATTCATTCTGAATTGTGTTAAGTATTATTAAAACACGTCCCGCCTTTAACCCGAAGAGGCAAACAGATATCACATGCTACTGTCCCTACGGTCTACTTCCATCGCTGTCTTCCTCCCTTATTAATGCCCGTCGATTTCGGATACTCTGGTCCGTGATGCTTTCCATTCGGTCGACAAGCGATACCTATTTTTTAGGGTGGAAAAGACTAGTTCTATTCTGCCGTGATTGTGATTCGCTGGCAGGGTTACTAGGAAGAATCTCCGATTAGAGACGGCACTTTCACTAGAAACACACTGGTGCACTCTACATATGCATGTCGACTCCGCCGCGTGAGAAACTCTGTCTACGATCGGCGTACGTGTTCTTTTTACAATTTTAACAAGCAACTAATAAAAATAGGTCACGAGAATGTGAGTTTTAATTTGGGTTTAACTATGGAAAAACTAATAAAAATACTGGTCCTTTGGAAGTATTACTTTTAGAGGTTATAAGGATAAAATTACGAAAACGGATCCAGTTGCCAAATCTGAAATATTATTAACTTATCCAAGTGGGTCCAGTTGACTACAGCGCCAGAAAATGTCTACAAAAGAAATACGCCGAAGTTATCACCCCGGGATAAAGCGATTCGCATGTCACAAGCAGGCATCTCCAAGTGTACAGTTACAAGCTCCATCTGTGTCAATATTTGAGGTGTGTGGGCCGTCTGTTTGTTTGTGCAGCAATCAATACGGTTGCGTTTAAGGATGCTGAAGGCGCGGTGTCGGGTGACCGCGTGCCAATGTTGCCGACTTTATTAAAAGGCTGGTCATTTGAAGACAGGCCAATAATTGCTTGTCATTGGATACCTTCCGTACGTGTTTCTAACAGACTCTGTGTCTAGTAGACTGGTAAATCTTATAGCAGTATTTTGGATATCAAGACATACTAACAGCAGGGTAAGAGAAAGGAAAGAGATGGGTATTCGAAGCCGTCGTATTTCCTTTCTTTCATATACTTCACTACTTTATTGTATTTTTTATAAGATTTTTTTGCGGGAAAGCTACTATATTAACTCATCCTTATCAGGCAACCTGATAACGATTTGATTAACATTGCCCACCGTTTCTGATAGTTTACGCTAGAGGCGCTAGTGGGCAATGTATGAAAAGAGACGATACGTTTGATCGAGCTCGAAAACTATCAAAACTCATACTAAGGGTACTGGACAAGGTTTAATTCAACCGTGAGTAAAATGTACTCGTTATAAATCATACTGAAGCTCAACGCGCGAATTTGAAACTCGCGCGACGCTTGCGGACGCAATGTATTGAGCCCCAGTGATGAACCTCTCCAACGCGTGTTGTGTGTAGGTAGCCCACGTGGTAGGAAAGGGGGATGAAGTTGGCAGGACGCGAGTGTCATGTTAGTGTTGCATTTAACATAAAAAAAAATATAAATATTGTTACGGCGTTAGATTAGAGGGTGGTAGCTAGCCAGCCAGATTTACTAGCCCTATCACTAAGACCTTGTCCAGAAGAGCGGATTCGCCGCGAATCTCTAAGACGAAGCAAACCCAATTCAAAAGTTTCGTTCACCCATCCGAGTACCGACCGCGCACTTGATTGCTTAACTTTCGTGATCGTTACTAAGAACACACGACCGCGGCGCTATCGGCCTCCTCACCACACTACAAAAATGTAGTGTTATTTGACTGTGGTCTTCTATAATAATTTGGAGCAGTTAGGGCTGCTCCAAATTCAAGCGGCTACTCCGCTGTCCTTACCTCAGCTACAGACGGTTCACTCGAATGAATGTTCACTCTAGTGAATGCTTCATTTCTATTTCATGTTCACAGGGTCAAACTGGAATGAAACAGAAAAGAACATTCATCTCATTCATTCATCATTCTTCTTTTCTTTCAATACGTCGTCGAAAGAAGACTTACCGCGACGTTTTCTTCAACAAGACTCGAAACAAAATGACTGAATCCGAGTGAACGTTCTCTCAGTTTTCAGACAATAATATAATTCATTTATCATTCATTCGAGTGGGACTGAAAGATGCCGAATGCCAATATCCAACACTGTTGGATCGGTTCATTATTGAATTCATTCAGCACTTGTGTTTCATTTTGGGTTCTGACACTTCATTTCGAGTGAAAGGTACCGAACGAAAAATGAACCGACTGATGAGAGTTCCGGCGTGGCGTGGCGTTAAGAGTGAAGCTCGCTTCCTTCGGGCTTAATACCATAACGGTCAGGTGAAAACCAAAAGCTTATTCGTCAAGACACAAGAACAACGCAACCTACCCATCGTATCGTCACCAAGACGAACAAAGCCACAATAAAATTTCCACGCACACCCCTTACTGTACGTAATTCACGGGAACTACACGGCAGAGCTTTCTACTCCCCGCCCGCCTCCGCAAATTACGCGAGGGGCCGAATGCATTAGACAAATTAGATTATACGGTCCCGCGAGTGCCGCCGACCTACCTTCCTACTTGCTAGTTGTTATGCTTTTAAACTTAATGCAGTGCAAGTTTAAATTAACGCGATGTTGCTTAAGTAATAGTTGAGACTGAACCATATATTATTCACCAGAAATACTAAATACGAGGTAACTTAAACTCATTTGAATCCTCGCAATATGGCTGTATGTCACAATACTAATGACCTTCTAGAAAAATACTCTCTATTAACTTTACAATCAAGACGACTATTTCTATATCAAATATTCTTGTATAAAGTTATTACGAATCAATTGGATTGTACTTATTTAACGGACCATATAACATTACGTCTTCCAAGTAAGTCACAACGAATTCGCAATACTCATGTTCATATGCTTTTTGAAACCAGACTGTGCTGGACCAGAGCGGGCGAACGTACTCCACTAAGACGCATAGTAAACTCTTATAATGATATTTTTATAGATTTAGAGTTATTCAACTTATCTTGTGGACAGCTCAGATCGAATTTAGTTTAAAAACTTAAAACTAAATAAGCAACTAATTTGAGGTTACTACATGACTTAGTCTTTTTCCTTTGTATACATATTAATGGATATAATTTTGATCTACATATAATATAGTCTATTTTAAACATATTCAATGTAATTCCTGTGCTGATTCTTGCTGTTTTTGTATTATTCTGTGAATAACGTTGTTGGTTACATAATTAGTAATGGTTTTGCAGATTTGTTAAAAACTTAAGCATTATTATGTAATTGTTTGTTATTCCAATAAAAAGAAAAAAAATACTGTTGGTCGCATTGGTCGCATGCCTGACACCAACAATCCACTGGAAATGATTACCTGAGGACAGCGTATTAAAAGGCTACTCTTCAAAGGAGGCATAATTGACGATAACTGTTTTTTTTTTTCGATTTTTGTTGATAAGACCGCTCTTCACAGAACTAGAACCTCCCAATTTGACTTTCATAAGCGTACAAATTGTAGCTAAATTAATAGTCCAAACTATAGTTCAGGGTAATGGCCTCTAAATTCAAGGAGCACGACCATACCACACAGATACATAAAAAAGCACTTGATTGGTCAATGTTGCAATCTTTTATAGGTTACGGTAACTGCTTACCGTCAGGCAGGTCCTATCTCGTTTATCAACTAAAAAACTAGAAAAAAACATTCATTCAACGACGAATTAATTGTATTATCTAATAATTGAAATAAATTATGAAACCATGACAAAATGAAAGTTTATAATTTAATTTTCCATAAATTAAAAACCTGGTTTTAATCTGTACTTATGTCAATTGTCACGTGACCTCAAACGAAAATTATCTTGTGACGTCACAACATTGTATGTATAATTATCAATGGCAATGGAAATTTTGAAGAACCAAGATATTGACGACATAATAATATGGTCGGCGACGGAGAATTGTAAATTCAAAAAATCGCATTTCTAGTCTTAACTACAAAATTATTTATCGAAGGTGGTTTAGCCAGTAGTCTATCAAGCTTGTCCAATGCGGGCTCCATAAGGTGATCGATACCCCTTTGCTGATCCATTAGTCGCCTTCTACGACACCCATTGGAGGATATGGGGTGATGCTATTCTCCTCTGCTGGCAATATAAAAAAAATCCTTGCCACTTACCTGATAATAGAGTGCGCTCTGGTCCTGAGAGACACTAGCACCTCGGCCTCGTCAGGGTCCTTCTTTTCTTCGTAGAGCCTCGTCGACACCAGCACAGAGTCGAGCGCCACGGACAGGCAATCGCAGACTTGTTTAGCCAGTTCCAGCTCTCTGTAGTCCTCCAGGTCTTTCTCCTGGGAGCAAAAGTTCGAGATCATATCGTATTCAACACATACAAAGTTGGTACCTACCTAAGAGAATTCGTAGCACGAAATTTTGGTTTCGCAAAGTTTGGATCACGTAACAAACTCCAGCGATAGCGATAGTGTTCGCGAACCAAAGTTTTAAATGTAGGTGACTATAGTGAAACGTATAATGGATATTTGCTTTGCTACATAATTAAAAACTATTCCATAATATAAGGTAGTTTGATCTTAACTGGACGTAAAATATTATCTAAGAAGTGCAAATTTCAAAGATTTAATGAACCAATGTTTACCATAAAAATATAAGCACCAAGCACTGACAAATTTTGACAGCGATAGTGCCCTGGTAGCGTAGTGGTTAACGCAGCCGCCCGGATTGCGGAAGATGCTGGGTTCGATTCCCGTCTGGGGCAGGTCGATTTTTTTCAGTGCATTTTTTTGGTTTTAAAACTATTTACGCGTTCGTAAACGCAAAAATTATTCCATAATTTGCTTTGCTAATATGTGTTCTAGAAAATTTTACTCTATACCCGCGTAACAGGACGTAAAATCGAAGAACAATGTAAAGCTGGTACTACTCTTTTCTGTATAGACACTATTGTTATGTGGAAGTGTCAATAGCATGCTACGGTCGTGCGTTCTTTGTAGCTATCGAAAAAGTCAAACAACGGGATGAGCGGTCAGTGCTTTGATAGGTAACATTTTTTTTTAATTCTAGTAAAGCTGATGGTGTTGTCGAAAAATTGGATTCGTACATAACAAGTAATGTAAGAGGCTAGAAATGCCGACTTTTAAATACCAGGCTAACCTGTCATTTACTCAAAGAATGCCCACGTTTCGAGAAAACTCGCTCGGATCATAAACTTATTTGTGCCATTCATGGTATTGACCCATTCAACCCGACGCAAGTTACAAGTAAAAATGATACGACCAAAACATTCATTGAACTAATAAATAATATTATAAACAATCTAAAAACTTTCAACAAATAAGAGTAATATTTATCTGTATTAAATATATTATCTTTATATATGTATAAAATAACATTTTTTTTATGTATCATAATACACATATATATTATAAATATATTTGGAATTATATATATAAAACAAAACCTTAAAAGCCACAAAAGCTAATACCAACTCAAAAATAAAATAATATGAAACTAGAAAACAACAAGCTTATTTTATTTGGTGTAGTCCAGTAGCGCCAAATAAAAATTAGCATCCTAATGCTAAAGAAACCAAAAAAAAAAAAAAAAAAAAAACCTGCGGTTTTCCAGGGTTTACCAGTCGATATCAAGAAGATTGTTTTTCAAGTGTGTTTGTAATTTGATGGATCGAGCAGATAAAACGTTTTCTTTTAAATGAAAAGTTTTTGACCCAACCCCTATAGTAAGAAAAAATATCTAAGAAAAAAAACCCAACTTGCTCACCAACGAGGTCTAAACAATGGCCCCTAAGAAAAAACAGTTAGAAAATTCTTCTGAGGCAGGATTCGAAACCGCAAGTCGTCGATACGATAAACTAATAACCTTAACTAAGTTACCATCTAAGAGTATGATTTTCTTACACATCATAAGCCGCCTAATTTTGTACAAATTAATGATAATACGCACAATTCGTAGTAACCACCAACACATATTTAGTTAGGTATTGCTTCCTGTATTTATATTAAGATTTAACTGTTTTCCTACCAAAAAGTTTGACATTTTTCATACCAAGAACATTACGAAACTAAACAATGCCGGGAGTGGAACCAGACCTTCCACCAGATGCTTTTAAGGGTGCAAATGGCTCGTCACCGTCAAAACGTAACCTGTGTACATAGAACATTAGCCGTAGGTAGACAGCTATCTACATGGGCGGGCGGGGCTCCATTAGGCGGGCGGCTCGTTTAATGCGAGCAAGTGTACTGGAAAGGTGTACTGTACTGGTAAGACAAAAGCAGAGCTTTTATTGGTCAGGAATGTAGAGGAGGTCGATGGCACCACGATCGTCATTACTTCGTAACAATCACGAAAGCTAAGCTACGGTAAGTTACGATCGGTACTCGGATGGGTGACCCAAAATTTTTGAACTCAATTTTCCTCCTTTTAACCTAGGTATCACGGAGAGTCCAATATTCAGAGCCTGCATAGTGACAAAAGAACCAGCCGCCCACGTTCTACTGGAATGCAGTGCAGTGGCCTGCTACCGGACAAAATACCTGGGATCTCCGTGTAGCCTCCAGGAGGCATTTGGTGACATTAAAGCGCTGAGTAACTTCCTGGGGGAATTAGGATGGATGGAGTGAACCTGCCCCACACCCTCCTGACGCAAAACAAGCGCAACAATCGTCGAACCGCGGAGACCACCCGAACGAAGAAGAAGTGTAGAGCAAGCAAATTTCACCATCATCAGTCAAAATGTGTCAATCTGTCATCATAATAATAGCATTAATTACTCGAACATAGTAGTGTTCATAACCAGCCCCTCAGTCGTGAGGGTTCTGGGAAAGCTTGCATACGTTCAACCTCATTCACCACCAGGTAAGATGGTGATGTCTCAAGGCGAGTCTTTAATTCGTGTGTGTTGCTAGTGATGACATATGGAACCGAAACGTGGCCTACCAAGGGACAAGGTCACCCAAAGGGCAATGTAGAGGGCTATGCTCGGAGTTTCTCTGCGTGATCATATCAGAAATGATGAGATCCGTAGGAGAACCAAGGTAACCGACATAATGAAGTGGCAATGGGCAGGGGCAGATTGCGAGGAGGACTGACGGCCGTTGAGTGGTGCTGGAAAGGTCCTCGAGTGGCGACCACGTACCGTGAGCCGGAGCGTTGGTAGGGGGACCTACCACACAAGGTGGACCGACGATCTGGTAAAGGTCGCGGGAAGCCGATGGATGCTAGCAGAGCAGGACCAACCGGTTTGGAGATCCTTGGGGGAGGCGTATGTCCAACAGTGGGCGTCTCTCGGCTGAAATGATAATGATGAGATGACGGCTAAGAGCTTCCCCGTTACAAAAGCCTTTTCACCCGTTTAAAATGATTTAAATTACGTCGTTTCAAACCCAAAAACATGTTTTCCTCTACAAAGACTGCCGCCTAACAGAACGAGCCGATATATTTAAAAAAAAACAGCAGCGGCGCACGTACGAAGATGCTATCTCGACAATGTTGCCGCGTCCGCCATAAACAATTAGATTTACGACAAAAAAACGAACAAGATATCGGAACAGATAACGCGCAATTAACACGCTAGCCTCGCCACAGACTAACTGTGGGCAGTGGGTTCATTACGCGGCCAATTACGTACACATGTAAAGTTTTTACCATAACAGTTCACCGATCATGAAATCAGTCGTAAATTCAGTCATTGAAGTGTACAAAAGACGACCTAGAACCATATTGTTGTAGTTGACCACAACCATAATTTCAATGGATTACGATACCGCCACGCCGAGAGATGAAAAGTGTGTCAATATTCTTTCGAATTTTGGAAGGTACACTTATATGATGAACCGTGCAAAATCTTAAAGCGGTGACAAATAATAGTCAACACAAAGGCTGTTCCAGCTGAAAGCTGAACATTGGACTATGCGGCTGTGTGGTAAGCAAAGTTAGGCAATAATTTTATCGGCGCGAATCAGCACCTACATGCACCGTCGGCAACTAGCATAGAGAGACATAGAAAACTTTTTATATTCTGTCATTCTTAAATGTGGAATAAAATGAACAAAATAAAATCTTTTTGAGATGAAACACATATTGGCATACCTACATAATTGAACATATTATAAATTGACAAGTGACAGTCTACTAAATAATTTTGTTATTATGATTGAAAAATAGACTCAAGAACTCAGTAATCTATTTCCAATCTCTAGTTCACGCAGACGTGATCAGAAGCGGAAGCTAAATGAAAACAAAAAACTAAGACAGGCCGCACCTTTTTTGTCGTTAATTGCCCTACTTTATAGTCTTTGAAAATGAGGCAAACAACAAAACCTCAATTAGTCTGTGGCGCGGCGCTTGCGCAGTATAATAAGCTGTTTTTAATAATAACAATAAAGTAAATCCACGATTTTCCTCGCTGTGGACGACATTAAAATTGGGATTTTTATTTTTATGTGCGCCATATTGCAGCAGAGCGTGAATTTTATCGGGACCGAGACAGTGGCGTGCATTAATTTATACATTAGGTAGGCATTTAGATCGAAGTCTCTAAAACTCAATCTGAAACGCTACGCGGAAATCTTTACCTAACTAGTATAAAATAAAGTCGCACCCGCGTCCTGTATCTACCTACGCTTATATATTTTCTACGCAACAGATGTTAATGTAATTTTCAATACTTATAGATAGAGTGATTTAATAACAAGGTTTACATGTATAGTACCATGCATAGTTATTACAGGATGGTAAAAATTCTAAAGTCCACGCGAACGAACTCGCGGGCAGCTGCTAGTAGAAAATAAAATCTTAAAAACAATTAAGTACTTACAACCTTACAACAATATATTTCAGGTTGTTATATGTATAATAGTTATTTGTAAATAAATAAAATTAACTACCTATCTTTAAATAAAAAAATCTTACCTATGAAATCTGGGTTTCTTACGCAGTTTTTCTAAGCAAATTGAATTATCAGAACATTGGGAACACTGCAATTTTTCCATCGTCGTAAATGCGATACAACACAACACCATAAAAACACTTTTAAGTAGATAAATATTGTAAAGAAATTAAGATTTGCACTAAAAAAGTATTTAACATTCGCGCGCTTGAGTGACGAAAAGAAACGAGTGAGTCATAAAGATTTGGATTATAAAAAATGGCTGGCGCTGGCGTATTCATTCATTTTAAAACTATTTCCTTACTTTTATAAGTTAATCACGTTAAGGTGTGTTTTATAACAGTGAAGTGAAATAAAAATATATAAAAAGAATTTTACAATTAAAATTAGTTAAAAAGATCTTAAGTAAATATTAAGATTAAAACTACTTGCTTTGCTCTTATTCATATACGCTAGCGCCACCTAGGGAGTACTGGAGAATAATCTTGCGAATACTTTTATTTAATAAAATTTATTCCTAGTATTTTATGCGACGAAAGGTTACTTAAATTTCGTATTTCATTATTTATTGATGAAAGTATTTTAAAATAATCCTATAAATTAATCGGCATCCTAAACAATATCAAATTGATAATCACAGTCGGTCGAGTAGGCCAGCCTACTTAATACGGCTAAATTGAGAATGTCAGTTTCCTAGTTATAATACCTGCTAGTTATAATATTTCAATCTTGTCGTTTAATACTGTCAATCGTTGTGTGTTTCTGAACAAGTAAAAAATATTGTAGTGTGTGTGATTTTTACAAGCAGATGAAACTAGTGCTTACCGCGCATATTGGCGCGTAGGTGTAGGTATGTATACGTTATACGCAGGCCGCCTGAAGCCCATAGGTTGCATTATTTTATTGGTAGGAAGGACGTACAGTCTATAGTAGTGTATGAGTAATATATTGAGGTAGGCAGTGCTTAAATGCCTTTACTATGAGACCGCCCCTGGACCGAGAACGTACGAGTTAAAAATCAGTGAGCGACATAAAACCCTGAGCGATAAAACTTAATTACATGTTGAGGCTACGACTTTGTCGTTAAATTGTAGTAGAATTGTACAAGAACCATATTTATATATTTCGCCCGTCCAAAGCACCTTACTGAAGACCACAATCACATCACACTTCCTCTACTACCCTTCCTGCTCAAACGCCCTAGACTCTAACGCGCTTTTTAGATGACGGGACGGGCCGGGCAGAACGTTAGAACTAAGGGTATTGTAGAATTGTACACTGCTAACCCACACAGCGGCGCGGGCATTCACGAGCACTACGGACAGACGCGGGCACGGTCAAAAAGACCGGACTTGACATCAAAAGCCACACACCCGCTGCGAAAGTTTCCCCACCACGGACCTGGACCCCATGTATTGATCTGTATTACCTATGAAAATGGCTTCGGATGGTCGACCACTAAAAATTCCCCGTGCAAGGAAATCTCTTCCGTATTATCTTATCTTATTTAATGTGGGAATGAAGCGAAAAATTTTATGACAATTAAATTACCGCTACCTCAATTTCTTGTATTGCACAAAAAATCAGAACTAATTAGGCAAGAAATCTGTTGAAATGTAATATCCTTTTAATTACTTTAAACTTGTAATACTTGGGCACTTTAATTGTTGTTTTATTGGCTACACAGCGTTTAAGTATTTCGAGGCCGGGTTAATTGTTGCTCGCATTTGAAAAGTAATGTTATCATAATGAAAGCAGTAGTAGCTATGTTGCAAACTGTGCAAATGGCTTTGTTTTATGGTTGGCTGAAGGTTTTGTGACTTTTGGGTTTGGCCTCGCACTCGCAACACATTTCTATTTTTTCTAGTATTAAAAATGCGTAATCTTTGCATTTTTAATACTAGAAAAAATAGAAAAAATGCACTGAAAAAAATCTACTTGCCTCAGGTGGGAATCGAACCCGCATCTTCCGCAATCCGGGCGGCTGCGTAGACCATTACGGTATATGAGAAAGTCACGGGGGGGAAAGGGGAGACCACTCCCGATTTTTATTTGTGTAGGTGACAGGCTGGCAACCTGTCACTATTTTAAGGCACTTCATGGCTCATACTGCCAGATGTGTAACCTAATGTTACCTAAAGCTTTGCTGAACCGCTTTTGGGATTGTAAACTGTTAATTTGCGGACCTAATTTATAATCTAAAAATGTATGTTGCTATTAGTTGACTAAAAATATATTAGTACTTTTTTTTTATTTTATAAAAAAACCTTCAAACAAAACTATAATTTTATAGGCAAATAAGTGGACAATATTAGTAAAAATATTATGACCAAGTGAGCCAATATTAGTGATAGCGTTATTATCTCGACTTTTTTTATTCCAGTGTACTGGCTCGTTCAAACGATGCAAATGCATTAACGGCGCTTTTAGGGCACCCACCCGTCGGCCAGGGTTGACACCCGACAGAAATATAAATAATTGATATATTTTTCTTTGCAGTTTCATAACTGAAATTTCGATTCGATTCTGATTATTACACGTCTGTTACTGAAAATGATTTTTGAAATTATATCGCAATAAAATAATAATGGTGAACAATTTCTACTAGATTAAGGACTTAATTTAAGGATTAATTTTTCAGTTAGTATAGTAGCGCTATAGTAGCGTAAAAGAAACGCTGGTCTGTAACCGCCCTCATCCTAGCAATAATTCGCCTCTTATATATTTTTAACAGGCTTCAAAAAAAAGGAGGAGACTCAATTCGACTGTATGTTTTTTTATGTGTGTTACCGCATAACTCTTTACTGAGTATACTGATTTTGAAGATTCTTTTAACGTTTGGAAGTTGGTGCTTGTCATTTGGTCCCATTTAAATTTGATTGATATCTGACTAGTAGACATCGATGATATCGTTATCATTTTATTACTTGTTTTTCTAAAAGATCTCGAGATAAGTTTCCTGAAAATTTCTAAACTTACAACACTAAAAAGCAAAAAATAAATTATTTTTAAATAAAAAAACCGCCTTCAAAACTAAAAACGATGAAATAAAAATTTTATGTTTGAAAAAATCTAAATGTTTTTTGAGGTCGGTGCCAACCTCAGTATTTTGAATAAACGTAGTCATTTGTATTTGGGACCGATCCTAAAATTGTTTATTTCTCAGTTTTTAGTTTGAAGACACTTATTTTTATTTTAAAATAATTTATATGACGGCGCTATGACATTATTAGGTTCAATTGTAATTGAATTTGTTATTTTCATTGGAAATAGTCCGCGCAGGATTGCGAGTGACATCAGGGGCGCACGAGCTATCGTACCATGCGACATAATAGTGGTAGGGCGTGCCTTTGTTACAACGGTGCGCGCGCGCTCGACAGAGCTCAGTCTGATACGAGGCGTCGGTCGCTGAGTGTGGACATTTCTATGGCTGTATTAGGAATGCTTGTGGAAGCCATGTCCGACAGTTGTGTGATAATAGTTAGAGAGAAGTGGAGGCGAGTGCCGGTGCAAAGTAAAATGTGCCCTAGGTAAATCTACACACTGGGTCACAAGTTCCAGGCAATACTCTGGTTCTCTTCTTTGTGATAAATGGACTCGGCATTGGCATGTGAGATCGTGTTTCGAGCTTTTGTTTGATTTTTTTACAATAAATTATAAAATGCAAATATAATTTTCATTAGTGACAACCCTGCGACACGTCAATTCTCACGACGCGGTCGGCTGTCGCCGCTATAAACGAATATATATATGACGTATACATGTAACCCTATGTGGCTAAACTGTATACTGCGTATATGACAAATTTCGTTCCCTGCACAAATATGGAGTGGACCTCACCAGATAGTAGACCTTTTTGCATGGCTCATCTAGCACAGCTATACTCAACCTGCGACCCGAAGAGCAGTACAGTATTTTTAAATTAGCAGTGGTATTTTAAGAAAAATGGTGGTAAAATGGTTGCGTTTTATTGTAGTTTAATATACATAATTGACAACATTACATTTTTTATAGTATTTTTTTTATTATATGGATGTAAGGTCAACACAGCTTTTTTAATTCGACCCGCTGCTGGGACACAAGGCCTCTCCTTGACTTCGGGAGGTTTAGGCAGTAGTCCACCACGCTTGCCCAATGCGGATTGGTGGACAGAGTATAAGGTGATCAATACCCCTTTGCTGATCCATAAGTCGCCTTCTACGACACCCATTGGAGGATATGGAGTGATGCTTTTCTACTCTGCCGGCATCACATGGCAAGTGGTTGACCCACCGAAAATTGGATCTAAATCCAGAAGTCAAAGTTTGGTCGATGGTAGAGCTATAATAGGATGTTGACTAGGTCTACCATAGCGGCAACCATAGCGTCAATTTGACGGCATTTAGTCTAAGTTAGGGAGGATAAAACTTGTTGAGTTTCTTGCCGGTTCTTCTCAGGACAAGGCCTCCTGGTTGACTCTTGAACCGATGGCATCAAAATTGACTTTCATTAGTGTACAAATTGTACCTAAATGAATAAAGTAATTTTGAATTTGTGGGCACAGCGGACTTAGCCGCTCTCACAGTCGAATAACACTATATTTTTGTAGTGTTGTGTTTCTGTTTAGAGCTCCACGGGGTAGGAAAGGGGACTAGGGTTGGCAGCAAGTGTTACGTCAGTGTTGCAAGCATCTGCTTACCACCAAGCAGACTGTATGCTTGTCTGCCAAAACAAAAAAAATCGGGAGTGGTCTCCCCTTGACTTTTTCGTACACCGGAATCGACTCAAAAATTGGATAAAATCCTTATATTTTGATGTCATACATGCATGTTAAATTTCGGTCACCCATCCGAGTACCGACCGCGCACTTGGTTGCTTAACTTTCGTGATCGACGACTCAAAAGTTGATAGAAACCTTATTTTTTTTATGTCATACATGCATGTTAAATTTGGTTGCAATAAGTTGATGCATCCTCGAGTTATCGTGCTAACGCACAGACACACACAGAGACATAATTATAAAAACGTGTAAATCCGTCAAATCGAGGTCCAATATTTTGACGATTACAAGACTTCCTCTATACTACGTATACGAGAAAGTAAAAATACTAATAAAAATACAAAGCATGTTATGCAAGATATTCAAATTATCTTAGTTTAAAATTATCCACGATTTTTAAAATCAAATTGTGGAGAAAGTTATCGTGTCAATATCATATACATACATATATTCAGCCAATTGATTTCAACTTATGAAGTCACGAATTCGTAATGCTATACAAAATATAAGCACGAACTACATTTTGACAGCTTATAAAAAGTATCTCAACTGACTTGACAGGTATCATCCTTATTGCAATATATGTAGAATCATGCGAGATATTAACCAATACCGAGTGAGAAAAAAACGCGACAATATTATAGGAAAGACTTATTCATTTAGTGTTATATATTCCTTAATTTCGTTCTTCACGAAATTGAAATTTATTTATATTTATTACTAGCTACGCCACACGTTGCTGTGGTAATTTCATACTACTGACCTATAACATTGTATCTGCAGTAAAAAAAAAATATGACTACTTATCAAGAGAAAAACTATCCTATCTCTGAAGTTGGATCAAACTGCACACGGTGTACAAATTTGATTAAAATCGGTTAAGTACGAGAAAAATGCACTGAAAAAATTCGACTTGCCTCAGGCGGGAATAGAACCCGCATCTTCCGCAATCCGGGCGGCTGCGTTGACCATTACGCCACCGAGACACTGCTTTCGCTGTCGAAATTTGTCAGTGCTTGGTGCTTATGTTTTTATGGTAAACATTGTTTCATCAAATCTTTGAAATTTGCACTTCTAATACCCGAACGAAATATTTTTGCAAATATTTGACGCTCAGTTAAGATGAAACTTTTAATAGTAGAAAAATGCACTGAAAAAATATTTACGCGTTTGTAAACGCAAAAATATAATTATTCCACCGGTTAAGTAGTTTAGGAGTCCATTGCGGACAAACAACGTGCCACGTAATTAAAAAAAGGTCGTGCCAGAATAACCAAAGGTCCTTCCAGAATAACAGTGCTCCTGCAGCATAGTGCTACAGAGCACATGCTGAGGCAGTGTCCTATTGGTCTCGCACAGGACTCCACTAGTTGTTTGGTGTATTTTGTAGTTTCTCTCTCTATATGTTCTGTGTGTACCAATAAAGGTTTTCTTTCTTTCTTTCTAATTTATATATATTAAGATTATTTCTTAATTCGACTATGAAACATTGAGCGATAAAGATTTTTCTATAAACCATTAAAAAAACATTTTTATGTTAGTACGACGACAAGTATTCTTTAATACGGCAGGTAAACAAGACGCCCTAACTCAGTTACAAACAAACTTACAACATCAAGCCAGTGGTCGTAAACCAAATCAGGTCCGCCTAACAACATTGGACAAGTTACCCGTTGACGAACGCCTGATTGCGTCCACATCAAAGTTAACGACCGTAAAAATGTTGTGTACCCCTTTTTGCTTATCGAAAAACTTGAAGGACGGAAGGGTAAATCGTTAATAAAAATTGTAATAAAGTAAGTTTTATTAGTATTAGTTTTGTTTTGTACTGACAAAACAAATTTTTCTGACAACACAAAAAAAAACTTTCTTTATAAATAAATCATAAATAACTAAGTATATTATTTTCTAGTATCAATTACTATATACTATACTAGCTTTTGCCCGCAACTACGTCTGCGTGGAATTTACTTTGGGTAGCATTTTTATTTTTGGGTAATTGTTTTTCAAAAAATACATATACAAACTGCTGCAGATTACAGTAAATTGCTGATTTTAGTAAGTTTTTGTAAATTACGTTATTTCTTTTTCCATCCTTTGGGAGCATTCAAGTATTACGTAACGCAATTTTGGAAGATTTTTGACCAGACTAATACAATCGAGGGATTCCCCGTAAAACGTAAACGAAAAGGGTTGCCAATTTGGGAGTTTTAATTCCCTAATTTTTTATTCAAAGAAAGAAACAATGTTACGTAATACGTGTCAGAAAGACCCCCTCCCGCCCCTGTAACGCATCGTAACGTTATACGAGACCCCCCCTCGCCCCCAAATTGCGTTACGTAATACTTGAATGCTCCCTTTGCTGACTTCCATGTGACCTTTAATTTTCTAGTTCATCCCCACGCCCCACACGTGTACCTATCAAAATTTCAAAAACGCTATAACATTTTTTTTATTTCTTATCACATGCTTAAATACAAATTTTCATGGTTTTGGGTTCAGATTAAATCAGTCTCCCTTTGTAATACACGGTCTTCAACCCTTCCAATTTTATAGAATATTTTAAGGTAATTGGCATTTAAAAGCAGTTTTTTAGATAAATATAATGATTAGTAGCATTCATTAAAATTAATGTCTTAGATTTAGAGACCCTGCATTTGTCACTTTTGAAACCTCTGGTATGTTTACACTTTTTTGTTAGGGATTTTGGCTTAGTATAGATAACGTTTAGCCATTTCATTAATTTTTTCTTTTTTAATTTTTGCATCAAAATTCATAGCAATGGATGTCATGATGGTGACTGATGATGTGGATATCGACTATAAAATTCTGAACGTCATACGGTACACACCACAAAACCTTTATTTCAATGATTCCTCTTACTGCTTGTCAGCACGCGGATGCTTGTGCATCAAAATAACACCACTTTCACTGCACAAAATCTACTCCGAAACATATTTGAATCGTCGAAACAAAAATCTATATCCGGATGCCATGGTTTTCCGCCAAACACCTCTTGTATACATTTTTTAAGCACCACAATGATCAGAGTATATATAGTGTGCAGTACTCACCAGCCGGTCGGCCAGCAGCTGCGTGAGATGCACGCACAGGTCGGCGGTGACGAGGAAGGTCACGTGTCACCTACAGTGTCAGTACTCACCAGCCGGTCGGCCAGCAGCTGCGTGAGATGCACGCACAGGTCGGCGGTGACGAGGAAGGTCACGTGTCACCTACAGTGTCAGTACTCACCAGCCGGTCGGCCAGCAGCTGCGTGAGATGCACGCACAGGTCGGCGGTGACGAGGAAGGTCACGTGTCACCTACAGTGTCAGTACTCACCAGCCGGTCGGCCAGCAGCTGCGTGAGATGCACGCACAGGTCGGCGGTGACGAGGAAGGTCACGTGTCACCTACAGTGTCAGTACTCACCAGCCGGTCGGCCAGCAGCTGCGTGAGATGCACGCACAGGTCGGCGGTGACGAGGAAGGTCACGTGTCACCTACAGTGTCAGTACTCACCAGCCGGTCGGCCAGCAGCTGCGTGAGATGCACGCACAGGTCGGCGGTGACGAGGAAGGTCACGTGTCACCTACAGTGTCAGTACTCACCAGCCGGTCGGCCAGCAGCTGCGTGAGATGCACGCACAGGTCGGCGGTGACGAGGAAGGTCACGTGTCACCTACAGTGTCAGTACTCACCAGCCGGTCGGCCAGCAGCTGCGTGAGATGCACGCACAGGTCGGCGGTGACGAGGAAGGTCACGTGTCACCTACAGTGTCAGTACTCACCAGCCGGTCGGCCAGCAGCTGCGTGAGATGCACGCACAGGTCGGCGGTGACGAGGAAGGTCACGTGTCACCTACAGTGTCAGTACTCACCAGCCGGTCGGCCAGCAGCTGCGTGAGATGCACGCACAGGTCGGCGGTGACGAGGAAGGTCACGTGTCACCTACAGTGTCAGTACTCACCAGCCGGTCGGCCAGCAGCTGCGTGAGATGCACGCACAGGTCGGCGGTGACGAGGAAGGTCACGTGTCACCTACAGTGTCAGTACTCACCAGCCGGTCGGCCAGCAGCTGCGTGAGATGCACGCACAGGTCGGCGGTGACGAGGAAGGTCACGTGTCACCTACAGTGTCAGTACTCACCAGCCGGTCGGCCAGCAGCTGCGTGAGATGCACGCACAGGTCGGCGGTGACGAGGAAGGTCACGTGTCACCTACAGTGTCAGTACTCACCAGCCGGTCGGCCAGCAGCTGCGTGAGATGCACGCACAGGTCGGCGGTGACGAGGAAGGTCACGTGTCACCTACAGTGTCAGTACTCACCAGCCGGTCGGCCAGCAGCTGCGTGAGATGCACGCACAGGTCGGCGGTGACGAGGAAGGTCACGTGTCACCTACAGTGTCAGTACTCACCAGCCGGTCGGCCAGCAGCTGCGTGAGATGCACGCACAGGTCGGCGGTGACGAGGAAGGTCACGTGTCACCTACAGTGTCAGTACTCACCAGCCGGTCGGCCAGCAGCTGCGTGAGATGCACGCACAGGTCGGCGGTGACGAGGAAGGTCACGTGTCACCTACAGTGTCAGTACTCACCAGCCGGTCGGCCAGCAGCTGCGTGAGATGCACGCACAGGTCGGCGGTGACGAGGAAGGTCACGTGTCACCTACAGTGTCAGTACTCACCAGCCGGTCGGCCAGCAGCTGCGTGAGATGCACGCACAGGTCGGCGGTGACGAGGAAGGTCACGTGTCACCTACAGTGTCAGTACTCACCAGCCGGTCGGCCAGCAGCTGCGTGAGATGCACGCACAGGTCGGCGGTGACGAGGAAGGTCACGTGTCACCTACAGTGTCAGTACTCACCAGCCGGTCGGCCAGCAGCTGCGTGAGATGCACGCACAGGTCGGCGGTGACGAGGAAGGTCACGTGTCACCTACAGTGTCAGTACTCACCAGCCGGTCGGCCAGCAGCTGCGTGAGATGCACGCACAGGTCGGCGGTGACGAGGAAGGTCACGTGTCACCTACAGTGTCAGTACTCACCAGCCGGTCGGCCAGCAGCTGCGTGAGATGCACGCACAGGTCGGCGGTGACGAGGAAGGTCACGTGTCACCTACAGTGTCAGTACTCACCAGCCGGTCGGCCAGCAGCTGCGTGAGATGCACGCACAGGTCGGCGGTGACGAGGAAGGTCACGTGTCACCTACAGTGTCAGTACTCACCAGCCGGTCGGCCAGCAGCTGCGTGAGATGCACGCACAGGTCGGCGGTGACGAGGAAGGTCACGTGTCACCTACAGTGTCAGTACTCACCAGCCGGTCGGCCAGCAGCTGCGTGAGATGCACGCACAGGTCGGCGGTGACGAGGAAGGTCACGTGTCACCTACAGTGTCAGTACTCACCAGCCGGTCGGCCAGCAGCTGCGTGAGATGCACGCACAGGTCGGCGGTGACGAGGAAGGTCACGTGTCACCTACAGTGTCAGTACTCACCAGCCGGTCGGCCAGCAGCTGCGTGAGATGCACGCACAGGTCGGCGGTGACGAGGAAGGTCACGTGTCACCTACAGTGTCAGTACTCACCAGCCGGTCGGCCAGCAGCTGCGTGAGATGCACGCACAGGTCGGCGGTGACGAGGAAGGTCACGTGTCACCTACAGTGTCAGTACTCACCAGCCGGTCGGCCAGCAGCTGCGTGAGATGCACGCACAGGTCGGCGGTGACGAGGAAGGCGGCGGAGGCGGTGCAGGCGGCCGTCACCCGCGACACTATCAGCACCACGGTCGTCAGCAACCTAGGCACCAAACATCGTCAGACCCACTACGCCGTAAGGGGCCCCATATGCGCTGCGATTGACCTGCCCGGGTGTCGCAAAGGGGAAGCATCAAAAATACACTCTAATTCTTTTTTTTTTTTTGGTAATTTTCCGTTACGGGTCGGCAAAGGGATCTAGCCCATACAGCCAAGTCTTTAGTTTCATCTTTTTTCTTGATTTTTGCATTAAAATGTGGATGCCACACTTTTTAATGCATCTAGGGAGTGCTTGGCAAGAAATGCATGGTACAGACCTCATGATGGTGACTGATGAAAACTGTATAGTGAGATTTCCAACCACTATACAATTCTCAACGCCACATACACAAAACCTTTATTTCAATGATTCCTCATAACTGTTCGTCAACACGGATGTTTATGCAACAAAACGACACCACTTTCACTACACAAAATCCACTCCGAAGCAATTTTTAATTATTGAAATAAAGATCGACATCCAGACGCCATGATTTCCCGCCAAACACTCCCTAATTCTTTTTTCTCAAATTGGCGAAAAACATAGTTATCAAACAAAAATAGAGGAATTTAAAAAAAAAAAACAAAATGAAAAGATAACCGATTTCCGTGGTAGTTTAGTATAGAACTGGGACTAGTTTGAATGAAAAAAAAAACAGAAAAAATCGTTTCTGGCGCTTTGCGGCGCGCTCACTACGCTCGCTCAGCTCGCGCGTATAGGTCACAAGTCTAACCTAACCTAACCTAAGTCCTGCACCCCCTTTGCGACACCTTAACCGAATAACCTTTACGATCCATCGTTTCAGACCGATCGAAACGACAAATCGCTAGTGTACGTCAAGATCGTTAACGATTTACTAAATCAACAGAAAAAATATCGTAATAGTCTGAAATCCATATTAAAAACGAACTTCACTGATCTGTTAAATGGATTAAAACTATTTTATATCAAATTTAGTACATTAAAAATATATATAGCGAGTAGTTGGCTACAAAAATCCTGGTCAAACTATTATTAATTAAGGATTGAAAAATAAAACAGTGCACTCATGAATAGTGTAAACCCTATCTTTGTAAAATTAAACAGTAAACTATGCAGAATGTTTCTGTGTATATTTTCACCTAATATCAACGGATCGACAAAGAATCGTAATAAGAAAATGTATAGTATTTTCGAAAAGAACATCAATTTATTTGTTTTTCAATTTGGAAAAAAATCACAAAACAATTGTCGTCGTGTGTAGGATATCGATTAGAAGATTTGAAACTGAAAACATATTTTTTTCGACTCGACGTTCTTTGAAGGCAGTACTTATTGTTGTCTAATGCTTATTGGCATCGTAGAATTAAGATTGCAAACCATTGTGAATGAAAAACAGAAAAATAATTCTAATAGACAATTATAATTATAATAGATGATTTAACAGAGTGGTAATACCGCTCTGTTTAATAATCTATGCTAATTCCGGTTGTCTGACATGACAGCTTACTAAGGGTTGTCAATATTTCGACTTTGAAAATTTATTATATTTTTTACAGGTTACTTTGTAACACGTTGTATATAATAATTATTTATTAATATTATATATGGCACAGTTAGTATAAAATTTATTCGTGAAACTTATAAACGCACTGCTTAATAAAAAAAAAGCCATTTGTCAGTTTTTTATCAATATTTTGTTTAGCTAGGAATTTTTTAGCCCCCTAATACCAACCCACTCGTAATATATTTTTTAACGTACAAATTTTAATAGTTTTTATCCATTAAAAAGATCAGTGAAGGTCTTACTACTCGGGATCCTCTATTATAACGATGAATCGACAGTGTAAGAATCTTTGCGATCGATTTCTTTAAGATTTTCGTCAGATTGATCGAAACGATGATTCGCACTGTATATGGGGTACACACATTTCCGTTTCAGGGCTATCCGAGTTCAGAGTTGTCCGTTTCAGTGTTCCGTGGCCAGACTGTAGGTAAAAATGGCCAGACTGTAGGTAAAAATGGCCAGACTGTAGGTAAAAATCGGATTGCACTGACGTCTGTGCATCCGAGCGCCCTCTAGAGATACTGACGATCTGGATCCCCCTGATACAGAGATATGTGAACGAGTTCGTATAAATCGTATGTAACAAATCATTTCATCGTCCCTCCATGTTCCGTCAGTAACGGGAACTCAGATATGTGTGGACAGATAGACTGTGGACCTAAGGCCGGGTTCATATTATTAGCAACGCAACATGCAAAGTAGCAAGAAGTGTAATGTGGATAGGCTGCGCACACGCCGGGCGAACATCCGTTCCTGACAGTTTGTTGTTTGTAGTGTAGCGCAATTATATTGACCAAAAATGTAAATTAAAAAAAATCGAAAGTTTTTTCACTTACATATACTTAATATTAATTTATTGAGACGAAACTTGCGAGGAAAAAATTTTTTTCGAGATTATCATTGTCAAAATCAAGAAGGCCACGGAAACCGTTCTTAAGTCTTAAGTAATGTAAGTTACCCATTGCCTTATTTGTTGATGGTTCCAGGTGAAGCTAGCTTCCCCCTTTCCTGTCAAAATATAAAACTATATAATTGTTGTATAAAACTTACTTAGTATGAAGTTCGCACGCCATATCCTCTTTATCAGCAGCCAACGCCAATATTTGTGCCAGCATTTTGAGCCCGTTGAGTTTTTGGAACAAAATCTTATCCATGACGTTCTGGGAACAACTCTAAAACAAAATTTCAAACGTCAAATCGTCAATAGACATTTACATGACGTCATGCTGTGTAAAACAAAGTTAAGGGGTTGACAAATTGAGTATTTACGTATCTAGCAAATGTGCGGGTTATTGCATACACTATATTATACAACGTTAATCCGCAAAAATATAAAGCTAAAAATATTGTCAACCCTATTAAGTTAGTCAGAGAACCGGAATTACCATAGATTATTAAACAGAGGGGTAATACCATTTTAATAATTGTCTACTTTAATGGCTTATCTGCTTTTCATTCACAAAGGTTTGCAATCTCAACAGTAGGATATCATCAAGGACTGGCTTCAAAAAAAAATCAAATCGGAAATAATTTGTACCAATTAGACTTTTTATAGCGACGCGAATACGAATAACTAATTAAACCTTCACAAGAGAACATTATGCTATCCACATGTTAATAAAAGTTTGAAACCAACAACCAACATAACCAAACTCACCCGATCAAACTTCTCGGTCAACCGACAGAGTTCATTCAGTACTCGTTCCAACATTGGCACATCGATCACAATCTTTTGTTTCCGCTCACCTTTCCCACTACATCTGCTCATATCACTCAAAGAACTACACACAGAGTTTGCTTGGCTCAACTTCGGTCGATCATTATTCTTGTTTTCAGCCTTTTTCTTATTTTTTTTCTTACTACCCTCACTTTTGTCTTCTTCAATCAGCTGCATATTGTTATTATTCTCTAAGTTATTACAGTTTTTATCCTGTTTCTCTGCCTCTTGCTTTTTATTATTATTCCCTTCTACATCTCCATTGGCAACTTTATTTTTATTCTTCTTATTCTTTTTGGTATTCTTCTCAGTCTCCTCTGAGCCTTCTCTGCCGTTCTGTTCTAGTTTATCTGGCTTATCGTAGTTCATTAGTGGCGACATTATGCTAGATAGCATGTGTAAAGCCCTGTGTAGTTTGCTGGTGGGCCCGTACGTACCCAATTCAATTTTTAGCCTCTCTTCGTCGAATATGTGAATTTCGTAGGCACTGAAACATAATTTTAATATGACGAGGTGTTTTCTATGTAATTTTCTATGTAATGCTAACACTGCTATTTAGTAAAATACGTGAAAATAATATTACTTGTTTAGTATATTCATGTTAAATATCTAATTATCTATACAACTATACTAATTACAAAAAAATTACATATTATGAATATTACTAATTACCAATATTATTATAAAGTGGAAAGATTTTTATGTTTGTAACGAATAAACTCAAAAACTACTAGACCAATTTTGATGAAATTTGGTACACATATAGATTAGATATTGAAATACCATCAAAAACGCTAGAACAAATATTTATTTATTTCTTATAAGCGGCCTAAATTTCTAAGTTTCATGGTTTCATCTTCACAAATGACGAACTTCCATACAAACTTTCATTCCCCATTTCAACCACTTGAAGCCTTTTTTTTCTCGATAAAGGTAGCATATGTTTTTTCCGTCTAATCAATATTGGTACCAAACTTGATCAAAATCGGTGTAGTAGTTTTTGAGTTTATACATTACAAACATAGAAATCTTTCCAATTAAAAAAATGTAAGATTCTCTCTACGCATATCCCAAAATATTAGCATAAGATAAAATAAAAATATAAGTAGCTAGTATAAGATAAAAAAAATATTTTAAAAAATAAAACCGACTTCATGACTGCAAAGAGAGAAACAATAGTTTATATGTTTTAAATTATCTAATAGTCAATATGGCAACTAATTTTTTTCATGTCGGTGCCAAGCAACCAGCACCAACAGCATCTAAAAATGTATGAATAAAATGATTGTTCACTGACCTGGATATAAGCTTCTGTTTGATCTTCCTGGCCTTCCTCTTGATGGCCTTCTGTCTTTCTCTGTCTCTCCTCTCCTGCTCTATTTTCTCAGTTTGTTCCGCCAGCTCTCTCTCTTCTTTGCTGCCCTGGTCGTGGCCCTCCGAGGTTGTCTGTCCGAAATTTACAGGTGTTAAAAGACATTTAAAATGTCAATAGATGGTATCAGACCGTTCATTTTCGCCTTTCATTCGGTACCTTTCAGCGCAATTGTTGTGCAAAACGCAAGTGCTGAATGAATTCATTAATGAACTAATCCAACAATCTAAAATGTCAGTGATTGACGACTATGGGGATATGAGTCAGTCCCTCAGTGATTGACGGCTATAGGGATAGTAGTCAGTCCCTCAGTGATTGACGGCTATAGGGGTAGTAGTCAGTCCCTCAGTGATTGACGGCTATAGGGGTAGTAGTCAGTCCCTCAGTGATTGACGACTATAGGGATAATAGTCAGTCCCTCAGTGATTGAGGGCTATATGGGTAGTAGTCAGTCCCTCAGTGATTGACGGCTATAGGGATAGTAGTCAGTCCCTCAGTGATTGACAGCTATAGGGGTAGTAGTCAGTCCCTCAGTGATTGACGACTATAGGGATAATAGTCAGTCCCTCAGTGATTGAGGGCTATATGGGTAGTAGTCAGTCCCTCAGTGATTGACGGCTATAGGGATAGTAGTCAGTCCCTCAGTGATTGACGGCTATAGGGGTAGTAGTCAGTCCCTCAGTGATTGACGGCTATAGGGATAGTAGTCAGTCCCTCAGTGATTGACGGCTATAGGGGTAGTAGTCAGTCCCTCAGTGATTGACGGCTATAGGGATAGTAGTCAGTGCCTCAGTGATTGACGGCTATAGGGGTAGTAGTTAGTCCCTCAGTGATTGAGGGCTATCAGAATAGTCCTCAAGGAGACATGGATTATTGTATATAGTCACCGGCGGCCTGGGCCCGGCTCTCTCCCGGATGGCCTGCAGGTGGGACTCTAGCCGCTGTTGGCTGGCATCCTGCTTGTCCCGGATGCGAGACCGGAGTGCGTCCGCTTCTAGTTCAGCCGCGGCTGCTAACGCCGATAGGCGGGACTTGACACCTTCCGCCTATTGAAATAACATTCATTTTTCAATAAATCACAAAAAAAAAACATAGAAATAAACTTTATACTATAGTATCGAGCAAAAACTCCTGTCTGACCTAACAACAACGACATAACTTTAATAACTTTGTAAAAGTATTTTTTTCGGCAATTTAGAAAAATTGCTTTTCTTGTGATACCACAAATAAAAAAACAACGGTTGCCTTTTGTGACTCTATTTTACACGTTACATTGTTTTATGTAAGTGAAATAGTCTCATCTACTTATCTCACTCTAATATACGCGCTATTATGTTCTATCTCTTTCACACTGTCGATCTACAGTTTCTATATTTATGTTTATCATCCTGTTTTAAAAATTAATACTTTTTTATTTTCTACATTTATTGTACAGTCAACGGCACGTCGAGCTATACAAAACTGTCAAATTTCTCCAAACGATTTTCAACCTAAGGCTATTGAATATAAAGTACATAATCGATTGGGAAAATTTTACAGTTTGTGGTAACGCAACGTGCTGTTGTCTATACAATCACTATAATCATCTCAGTAGTCATAATTGCGATCAAGACTAATATGACTATACTCTAATTTAAGCAAGAGTCAGTAAGAGTGATTAATCGCATCTCTCACCTTCTCTTTAGCAGCAAGATGTCTCTCATGCCTCCTTAGTTGGTCGAGCGTGTCTCTCCTGGCGTCCCTGATCTTCCTCCTCTCAAGCAATGCTTCCACGCGTCGCTTCCTGGCGGCCTCTATGGCCAACCTTCGCGCCCCTACTGCGGCTTCGCGGGCCGCTTTTTGTTCCTGTAACAAGGATTCACGTTGACCATATAAAACATGGAAGTATTTCTGACGCTTTGAAATGGTCCCAAGAAAAAGTCCGCCAAAGTGGGCGGGGCTTCAAACATAAGTACGCCAAAACTCGTTTAAGTTTGGTTGTTGGCACGTATGAGTAGTAGTCAAAAATTGTCATTTCGTTCAATTGAAACGTTTATCGTTTTCCACTTGCCTAGGCCTTCAGAAATTTCAAACGCGCGTGTCTACTCGTGCATAAATCGCTTCATCAGGACAAATTCTTACTTGACGCTAGCCTACCTTAGATGTATTCAATATTTAAACATTTAGCTATTCGTATTCGCGGCACGTTAAGTTGTATTGCAGTTTAGATACCTACTGAGTTTATCATCATCATCATCATAACAGCCTTTATAATTCGACCCACTGCTGGGACACAAGGCTCTCCTTGTCATCAAAGGAGGTTTAGGCAGTTGTCCACCATGCTTGCCCCATTCGGATTGGTGGACGGAGTATAAGGTGATCAATACCCTTTTGCTGATCCATTAGTCGTCTTCTACGACACCCATTGGAGGATTTGGGGTGATGCTATTCTACTCTGCCGGCATCACACGGCTGACTGAGTATATGCTTATGATGAATGTCAGGAAACACTATAATTAAAAATAGTACACTTATTAACTTGGACGTTAAAACAAAGAATATCTCATTGCAAAGGTGAGGGCGATTAATATGCGATCTGAGGCTATTTTTACCACCCGAGTTAAATACAAAATTTTAAGTCACCCCCAGACCAAGAAGTGCGATTTTACGTACGTGTGAGATCTCGGGCTTTAATTTGTACATTAAGCCCAAGATAATAATTATTCTAATAATATTTGTTAACTTATACAATGATAATAATGATTTGTTATGAATTAGAAACACTTTTCTATGATAAAAAGTAGTTGTCGTGGTGACCGACATAATTGTTTCGGTTATAGGACGTTGAGAATCTATTTATGTTGGAATAGTTTGGTAAAATAATAATAATATCATTTTTATTTAATAAATTATTAATCATGAATTTACAAATAGTTTTATATAATAAAACTATATTTATTACGACGCTTTGGTACAAGCGTTACCGGTAGTCAGAGGCGAGGCGGAGTAGGGTGGGTTGTTCACATAAAACGACCCGCTTCCGCGTGGTAGGGGCATTCTCGTTCGAGCCGTCGCAGTGAACACTACTCTGCCTCCTGTCAGTGTTATCTGATTCTGAGTACCTATTTGCTGGATAAAATATAAGTATTCTTTACTTTTGGGTAAGAAGTAAGACATAATTCTCTCTACCTGTTTCTTTCAACGTATTTCTGTAAGTATAATCTAACATCAGAAGTGGGATCGTCCTAATAAAAGGGTATGTACAAGTGAATATTTTCGAATCAAAAGTGCTAAGATCTCAAATTTTAAGTTTGGTTGTGTAAAGAAACATATTGATATATGATTATGGTTGATCTGTGCATTGCATTTGGTCAGGGCGACTCCCTGACAATGAGATGTGTGGGTTATTCATTTTCATGTAAAAAAAAAAATTTTTTTTTTTCCTTATATACCTACTAGTTTAATGGGTTTAGTGCCACGTCAGGGCTACTCTCTGATGGTGTTAATTCCTGTTGGATTGGGGGTTGATGATATGTTTCGCTTATTGTGTAATATAATAGTAAAACATATTTTCTGTAGTTAGACTGGCATTTCGATGCTCGATCGGGGCTACTCTCCGATAGCATTGATATGTGTCGACTAACGCAGATTATTTATTATTGTGTAGTGAAATATATGTTCCGTAGTTAGACCGGGCATTTCGATGTTCGATCGGGGCTACTCTCCGATAGCATTGAGATGTGTCGACTAACGCAGACTATTTATTATTCTGTAGTGAAATATATGTTTCGTAGTTAGACCGGGCATTTTGATGTTCGATCGGGGCTACTCTCCGATAGCATTGAAATGTGACGACTAACGCCGATAATATATATGATTATAATATTGAAGGCTACTAAAAGAATTTGAGTTTGAAGCACTTTGGTTCTCTTCGAGCGTTGGTGTGTTTATTATAATTAAAGAATGAGAAATCATTAGATTACATAGGGATTCACTTGCTGAGAAATTTTACATGTGAGCTAGTGAACGTACGTGGAGAATAAATAAGAATCTAACAATACAAGGTATTACGAAAAAAAAAACGCGCAAAATTTTCTCGATCTACCGCCATCACAAATATCTTGCAGCTGTAACTATGGGTGTGTTGGAATTATTTATCGGTTTCCAAGCGAATTAAATATTTCTACTGGCAACACCGGAAGTTCGAATGAACTAAAGCGAGGTGTGTTGCCGGATCGAGTCGCTTTTTTTGCTGACTGTCGCCGTGTACGGTTGAATTACCAGTGATTTGTATTATTTGTTACCAACCAGTTTGTAAGAATATAGAAGTAACATTATAAAAATTATTGATTCTTAGAATTCAACTTGAAGGAATAAAGCAAGGTAATTCTGTGTTTTTCATTTGATTTAATTGAATTACCAGTGATTTGTATTATTTGTTACCAACCAGTTTGTAAGAATATAGAAGTAACATTATAAAAATTATTGATTCTTAGAATTCAACTTGAAGGAATAAAGCAAGGTAATTCTGTGTTTTTCATTTGATTTAATTCTGTGTCGTTCGTTAAATTTTATTAGTGCAGTTAATGTGGGTAGTGCAAACATTTTTATTGCATTGGATGTACCACGTGGCCAATTGGGGTCTACGGGGGAGTTTGAATTGATATCAGAGTATATTTTGTTAATGATGGTAGTCCGAAAATTTTTACTGCATTATATGTACCATGTGGCCGTTTGGAGTCTACGGGGGTGAAAATTTCATTATGAGATAAAGATTTACATCAAAAATTATTTTTATTTAAGAGCAACTTTTTTATTAATGAGGGTAGTCCAAAAATTTTTAATGCATTGGATGTAGCACGTGGCCGATTGCGGTCTACGGGGGAGAAAATTTCATTATTTTTGGGCTACGAAGCACCGTTTTAGAGATATTTAAGTTTTTATCCCGTTCCAGAAAAATTGAGATAATTATTATGTGTACTCTAGATATAGAGGTCGAAGCATTGAATCTCTTTGGTGAGTGTTCTAATAACATTGTAATTGTTAATTTTAACAGCATACCCGATATTCAAATAACTGGATTGCTCTGATGGCAGATCCTTTGTTCATTGGCTAGCCACAACACAAATCTGTAGCGAACAGAACACAATACTGATCTATGGAGATTTCAGAGAGAACAGAACAAAATACTGATCTTATAGGCATTTTTATTGAAAATTCTCAGAAAATGGGAGTTTGGTAGTTGCAATTATATTTTGTAATTGATAATAATTATTAGTTATATTGTTTTCAAGTGGTTGTTATTTTAGAGGTGAGTGAACTAAGTAAGAAGTAAGAAATCAAATTATTACAATTTGAATTCTTTGTTATGAACTAGCAAAAAAAAAAAATGGATAGTTAGATAGCACTTTGAAAATTTTGTCTACCCGATGTTTATACTAACGTAGTGGTGTCATAAAGTGCAATAACTTTGTATTTTGGCTTTGGAGATGTAGTAAAATCGACAGTAAGTAAAAGAATAATGAAAATGTCAATTTTGCTAGCTATCTTTTTATAGCTTTCTTTAGATTGTTGTATGAAGCAAAAAAAAGGGTTTATACATTTTTGTATTTCAAAAAAAAAGGGAAAAGTAGACATATTTGTGTAACTGAATATGATTGGTTAAATCTATTTCGGTTATTGTATAAATTGGGATGTATAAAAGCGTCGTGGCGTGGTGCATGGGGGCGTTGTCTTCTGCCCGGGAGGCACCGGTTCGAGCCCCGCCGCCTACGTGTTTTTTCGGATTTTGGATTCATATGTGGTTTGATCGACTTTTTACGGTGAAGGAAAACATCGTGAGGAAACCTGCACACACCTATGAAGAAATTCTTAGGATGTGTGTGAAGTCAACCAACCCGCACTTGGCCAGCGTGGTTGACTAAGGCCTAATCGCCCGTAGTGTGGGGTGGGCTCAAGCCCCTCGGAAGGGACATTGTGAGCTGTTGATGATAATGATAAATTGAGAAATTTTACATACTAAGTTTGCTGACAACATTAGGTAGTTTGGGCAACTTTCGCTAGATGGCGATGCCTACACCTTTTACGTAGTTTAAGTATAATAATTAATGCTTTAATGTTCCATTGGCCGCAATACCCGACATAAAGAAACTAATAAGGATATTGAGTCGGCATTAAAAATACTTTTCGTCAAATTTCTCGTCAGATTGGCCGAACGTATATTCGAAAATCTACTGGCTAAATTCCTTCGTGTTTATGTGGATGATCTTTTGATGCCATGTGAATCTATAGAGCAGGGCCTTGTTTAGCAGGACCTCTCCAAAAAGGTAATTTACGGAATATTGCTATCGCAAAAAAAATGCGATTTTGGCCAGCAGAAATAATACATGTATGATAATTTTGTCGCAGATGTTCTAGCAAACTAGGCGATTAATTAATTATGTAGGTAAAGTTTTATTGTTTAAAACAATGATTGCCTTAATTAGAAGATGTTTTAACATTTGAATGTGATGTTTTAAAGATAGAAACGCTTGGCAAATAGTGATTGCCTGACATAATATGACTAATCTATGACGACAGGTATGGAAGGCCGTGTGAGATAGTTCAATTGCTGCTGATTGTTAAACTGGTGTAATGTCTGGACATCACGATGCAGCACGTGGTGGGACAAAGCACGACAGTTGGACATAGTTGTTACTGCTTGATCGGCCTGGTGAAAAAGTCTGGACATTACAAGGCAGTATGTAATGGGATTGATCACGACAGCCCGATGAGATTTAAGTATGATGCTGCTGATTGTTAAACTGGTGTAATGTCTGGACATCACGATGTAGCACGTGGTGGGACAAAGCACGACAGTTGAACATGGTTATTGGTTAGATAATTGCTTATTAGTTAAATCTTGATAAATCAATATTTCAATAGATGACTAGTTATACACCTACTTGACGAGTAACCAGAAATCACTTCGAGAACGAAGTGCTCTGCAGAATGGCCGTGTGAGATCTCGGGCTTTAATTTGTACATTAAGCCCAAGATAATAATTATTCTAATAATATTTGTTAACTTATACAATGATAATAATGATTTGTTATGAATTAGAAACACTTTTCTATGATAAAAAGTAGTTGTCGTGGTGACCGACATAATTGTTTCGGTTATAGGACGTTGAGAATCTATTTATGTTGGAATAGTTTGGTAAAATAATAATAATATCATTTTTATTTAATAAATTATTAATCATGAATTTACAAATAGTTTTATATAATAAAACTATATTTATTACGACGCTTTGGTACAAGCGTTACCGGTAGTCAGAGGCGAGGCGGAGTAGGGTGGGTTGTTCACATAAAACGACCCGCTTCCGCGTGGTAGGGGCATTCTCGTACGAGCCGTCGCAGTGAACACTACTCTGCCTCCTGTCAGTGTTATCTGATTCTGAGTACCTATTTGCTGGATAAAATATAAGTATTCTTTACTTTTGGGTAAGAAGTAAGACATAATTCTCTCTACCTGTTTCTTTCAACGTATTTCTGTAAGTATAATCTAACATACGCATAACGGGCGGAACCTGGCCAGGTCAGGTGCGGTAAGTAACTTTCTGGTCAGGTGTGGTATAAAAAATGTATCGGTAAATGAAATTTCTCAGTATGCCTTAGTTACATAAGGACATAATGTCAAAAGGATTTATGCAAATACTAAAATATAATCTGGCTGGTATTTCTAAAATATTCACAAATACGACATGACATACACAGATTGCACCCAACTTGACGCCCTTCCGCCGAACTTTTCGCCGTGGAAACCAAAACCGACAAGTGGACGAAAACGCGTGTTTAGTATGCTGTTTCAATTTGCAAATTGCAATATTTGCAATTTACAATTGATTAACACCCGAATTCACAAACGAAGTAAAAAACAATGCTATTCGAAATAAGTTCTTTCTCAGTGCATGCCATATGGCAGGTCTTTCAATTCATAAACAATACACAAACGACTCTTAGTTAAAAGTAACATTGCTGTGAATAAAGCTCTGTCATTATGTTATGTTACATGTCTAAAGAAATTAGGTACTTATTTCAGGCGAGGCTATCTATCCCTTCCTATTCTTGATTTATGGCGTACAGATATTGCACTACGCCGTGGTCCTTCGAGTCGGATATTTTTAATGTCTTATGATTGTCAGACAGGTATACGGACTGGCTGATGTTAAGCCGCCACCGTAGCCTATAGACGCTCGCAACACTGACGTGAATCTAGCAGAAGTCATGCGTTCCATTCCACTCCAGCTGTTTAATGAAAGCGGTCTCCCGAAGCTTCCCCTCGTTGTGCGCTTTGTGAATACGGGTGTAAGTCGTGGTCCTTGGAGCCGGATACAACCAAACTTACCAGTTTGCTGAGTCTCTCGCGCCGCATCTGTCGCAGCCTGGTGGTGTGCGAGCGGCACTGGTCGAGGAAGTCGTGCCTTCTATTCTCGGCCTCCAACTGTTTGATGAAGGCAATCTCGCGAAGCTTCTCCTCCTCGTCGTGTGCTTTGCGAACTATGTCCTGCGGGAATAATGGTGTCAAGTGGCGAAACTTGTTTGTGAGAATTTGCATCTATACTAATATTATAAAGCTGAAGAGTTTGTTTGGTTGAAAGCGTTAATCACAGTAACTACTGATTACAATAGAAAATTTGCTTTTATGTTGGATAGTTCATTTATCGAGGAAAGCTACATTTGTTTAAAAAAAATCCACGCGAACGAAGTCGCGCCCGGAGCGCTAGGTTGTTTGTAAATAATTTTACATTTTCATAACGGTAAAAGTGTGATAAATTATTTTATCACACTTTTACCGTTATAATAATCTATTAATTTTTTTATGAATTGAAGTTCCAAAGATGTTTAGCAGAAAACTTGATAAATCACAAAGTTGGTATCACAAAAATATAAGTTTATGTGTATGTGTACAGTCAATAGCACATCAGGTGATCACAAACTGTCCAAATTTCAAAACCGATTTTGCGTTTTATAACACACCTTTAAGGTTGAAAATCAATTTGAGAAAATTGACAAATTTGGGTAATCTGATCTGCCTTTGTCTGTGCATTACCGGTATTCGTATCATCTATTTTATATAGGTAAATGAAAAATTACATATTTTAATTTTACGGCAATGCATACACATTTAAGGAGTAATTGCTACAGCTTCAAGCTAATAGAAACTATAAAAATAGATGTTTTGGTTTCTTTTTGCATATTTGCATCAGCTAAAAAATCTTATTATAAACATACCTTAAGATGTTGATCTCTATTCTCAGCTGCCTTCTGGAGTCTTTTCTCCATTCGTAGTCTTTTTTCTTCTATCAGCTGATTTTTGGCGACCTGTATAGTTAATCGAATACTTTTATTTATATCAGATTTTTTTTACACGCTCACACTAATTTTTAACTAATTGGTTAAAAGAACTGGACTATGAAGAAACAGAACAAATAATTGCTGCGGTAAATTGATTTGTTAGCTCCTGCCCGTGAACTCATCTGCGCAGGATTAGTATAAATTTATAGCCTATATTATTCCGATCTATGAGCTATATTTTTGTAAAGTTACATTAAAATCCATTCAGTAGTTTTTGCGTTAGGGAGTAACAAACACACATCCCTGACACTGAATGGATGGTCAGCCATACACCCATACAAACTTTCGCGTCTCTAATATTACATGCTTACTGTGTAGCATAGCATAACATGGGCATAGCAACAAAAATATGTACATAACAAATTAATTAATTGCAAACAAATTTATTAAATTTATTTAAAAATTTATTAAATTAAAATAATAATAACGCACACATGCACACATGCACACACTCACACAAATTTATGTTTAATTTTATTTTACTTTAAGTTATTCTCTCCAGGGTTTGAAGTGATAATTATCATTGATAATTATGTTTGATAATTATCCAGATAATTGTCAAGACAAATACTTATAGGTTGATAATTATCTTGATAAGTATAATTGAAAATATTTGCCACTTGTTATTTGTCACATTCAACGACTGCGTGTATCGGAAAGCGCCACTTAACGTCAATAGCGGGGATTCCCCGCGTCATCCTGTTTTCGTATCTGAACTGTCACTTTTTCATGATTTTCTTCATTCATTTGTTTTGTGTGCGGCCGAAACAAAGTAATTGTACGCGTCTCGCGATTCGGGACGCGTTAGGAAAGTTTGACAACGAAAACTAAGACGAAAATTTATTCCAGTGAAAGTCTTTCTGGATAAACGCTGAAAGCCTACTCACCGGATTGCTGCTACCAGGGGGTTACGCCTGTCGGCGCCGACAAATCCAGAGGGTGGCGATTAAATTATCGTAGGAAACAACATAACAATAGCACGGCACAAATACGGCGATACTTCACAATGTCCTCGGTTTCTCTCGGTGCAACAACAATTCGTGCGCGTTGCGTTCACGGCTTCGTTCCGACCACACTGGCCGCGCGGCGCTCCAGCGAGAGGCATCAACGAAAAATACAAAACTACCCTCACTGGATTAATAATTATTAATAATTATATCTAACAAATTAACGATAATTTACTGTCTACCCTACGAAAACTGTCGCCAAATATACGTTTGAACATATGCAAAAAACAAACAACTAAATCTTTAAATGCGGCTGATATACAATAAAGTTATATTTTATTCCATTCTAAAATCGATACGGATGCAACATTCCGCCCACCAAAATGCAACGCATTTTAAATTAAACTAAACTACAAATACATTAATAAATTACATTTAAAGACATTAAGTGGTAACTTATTTATCAACGAAATTAATTTTCAACAGGAAGCGGACAGAGCTTTACTAAAGGCCGTTGTAGAAAACCTGTCTGCGTCCTAATGGTGGCGACACGAGATATGCCATCCTTACCACGATGCATTTCAACAATACGAGCAAGCGACCAATTGAGAGGTTTGAGTTGTTCGTCTTTAATCAAGACCAGAGTTCCTAGTTTAGGTTCTGATGGATCGGTATGCCATTTCGCGCGTTGATTCAACGTATGCAAATATTCAACATGCCACCGCTTCCAGAAGTCGTAATGGAGCCTTTGCACTAACTGCCATCGATTTAAGCTAGTGAGATTGGCAGATGCTAGGTCAGATTCCGGAAGCGATGTCAACGGTTCTAAAGTAAGAAAATGACCGGGTGTCAATACCGTTAAGTCATTGGGATCGGATCCCATTTCGCACAAGGGACGCGAGTTCAACAATGCTTCTATTTGAGTGGCTACGGTCATAAACTCCTCATAGGTTAATATTTGATTTCCGACGACACGAGCAAGATGCGTTTTGAACGATTTAATATTGGCCTCCCAGAGGCCCCCAAAATGGGAGGCGGCTGGGGGGTTGAACGAAAATTCTATCGCCTCAGTAGAGGCCGCCTGTTTTACGAGAGGTACTAGGACCCTGTGGGCACCGACAAAATTTGTGCCTTGATCGCAGTGGATACGAGAACATCGACCGCGACGAGCGATGAATCGACGGAGAGCGCCGAGGAAGGCGTCGGTGGTAAGTCCAACAACAATTTCTATATGTACCGCTTTTGTAGCGAAACATATAAAAAGGCAAATGTAAGTTTTAAATGTCCTAGCTCCACGATGACGGAGAACGTAGGTGGGGAAAGGACCGGCGAAATCTATTCCGACACATGAAAATGGCTTTATTTGTGAAACGCGAAGTTTAGGAAGGTCTGCCATTCGAGGCACGACAGGCCTTGGATTTGTACGATAACATTTTATGCACTTGGATAGCTCATGGCGAATAGCGCGACGAGACGAGAGTATCCAAAAGTTTTGTGCAAGCAAAAAACTTAGAGTACGAAGTCCAGGATGAAAATTATCTTTATGAACTTGATTAATGATAAGCGATGTGAGACGATGTTGACGGGGTAATAACAAAGGATGTTTAACATCATAGTCGAGATCTGAGTGCCACAATCGACCGCCCACCCTCAGTAAACCATCTTCGTCGATGAATGGTTGTAATTTTTGCAAGGGTTTCGATAAAGATCCTCCTTTTCCACTCTTTAAAGTTTGTATTTCTTTGGAAAATGTAGAATGCTGAGCTATTTTGACGATTGATAATAATGAAGTTTTTAACTCCAGGGCGACAAGATGTCCAGATCTGCGGCTATTCGGATTACGACAATTATAAACAAAACGATTAATATAACCCACAATGCGTTGAATCTTGTTCAGGCTCGAATACCTATTCAAGAATTCATCGAACTTCTCGACGGCAACAAAGAGAGAAAGCGCTACACTACGTTGTTCTATGACAGCCTCTGAGGGTTCGTCGACGCATTGAGTAGCTAGTGGCCAATTTTCAGGTTCCTCGAGGAGCCAATATGGGCCCGCCCACCAGAGCGAGTGATCGATAAGCTCACGGATCGTAAGACCGCGTGATGCACAGTCTGCAGGGTTACTTTGTGAGCGAACATGATGCCAGTAATGAGGAGGAACCTTTTCCTGAATGCGACTTACACGATTACTGACGTAAGTCTTCCAACGAGACGATGGGGATTTCAGCCAAGACAGTGTAACTGTCGAGTCTGACCAACAATAAATGCTGTTGAAGTGAAGCTTATTATCGAAAATGTGCTGAACGTGCGCAACAAGATCTGCTAAGAGCACAGCAGCACATAGCTCCAAGCGTGGGATAGAAATCCTTCGCACGGGAGCAACCTTGGTACGAGCGATAACGAAGTGTGTGGTTACACGATTGTCACCATGACGAATACGAAAATATATGACAGCAGCGTATCCTGATTCGGAGGCATCACAAAAGCCGTGCAGTTGTAGATCGGTAGACGTGGGCGCGGGAACAAAACGAGGAATGACGACAGACGACAGGGAATCAAATTCTGACCTATATTGAGACCAACGTTTAGCGATAGTATCAGGTGCGACCTCATCCCAATCCAAACCGAGACTCCATAGGTTTTGGATTATACATTTGAACGCAAAAGTGATAGGAGTTAAGAATCCAATAGGATCAAAGATGCGAGCCAACTCCGATAGGATTTGTCGCTTTGTACATTGCTGGTGCAAGGATGTAACAGTGAACGAAAATCCGTCCTTGATGGGATTCCATTCCAAACCGAGAACCTTGACTACTGCGCAGGATTCCGAATCAAACGAGAGCGATTTATCATAGCGATGATCGAGAGGAATAGCTTCCAACAGAGAAGGACAATTACTAGACCACTTTCTCAGTTCGAAGCATCCCCCTTTGAGGACGTGGGTGATCTGACGCATAAGCTCGCGAGCCGAATCCATTGAGTCCATGCCCGTCACCACGTCATCAATATAAATGTCATTGGACAGCGCTGAGACGGCAAGGTGGTGGTGGCTATTCTCTCCCTCATCTCGAGCCACTTGTAAGATAGTTCGAAGCGCTAAGTAGCTAGATGACGACATTCCGTATGTAACGGTATTGAGACGAAATTCTTGTATAGGTTCGTCAGGCGAAAATCGAAACAATATGCGCTGATAATCACGATCGGGAATCGCGATCAATATTTGGCGATACATTTGCCGAATATCAGCAGTGAAAACGAAAGCGTGCAACCGAAACCGAAGAAGAATTGAAGTTATGTCCGATTGGAGCTTCGGACCAACAAGTAATTGTTCATTAAGTGAAGCTCCATTGACTGGCTTTGCCGTGGCATCAAACACCACGCGAAGTTTAGTGGTCGTGCTACTTGGATTGATAACGCAATGGTGCGGAATATAGTACGTCAGCTCCGTGCGGGGGTGGTTAACTACCTCCATGTGTCCAGCTTCGAGGTAGTCCCGCATGAAGCAATTGTACTCCTCACGAAGTTGAGGATTGCGAGCAAGACGTTTTTCAAGAGATAGTAAGCGACGGTATGCAAGGGTATGTGAGTCACCCAGAACTGGTTTTGGCGATTTGAAAGGTAAACGAACCATGTATCTTCCCTCGGCAGTACGAGTATGCGTCGTAGCAAATATACGCTCGCATTCTATCTCCTCTTCACTGAGTGGTAATGATTTTGGAAGTTCATCAATTTCCCAAAACTTGCGAATTTGCATATCTAAACTATCTAAGGTACAAAGTAACAATGAATTTGTAAAAGATGAGGTACACGAAACCTTTCCCATAACTACCCAACCAAGTTTAGTTTTGAACGCCACGGGTCCATCAGGCCCGTAGTTTATACGTTCACCTAGGAATATTTTACAAAATATATCAACGCCTACTAGCGCATCGATAGGCGCAGGCACGTTGAAATAAGGGTCAGCTAATTGAATATTACGAGGATGCGCAAGCTGAGCGATATCTATCCTATCAGCTGGCATTTGACTACATATTTTGGGTAGGACGACAGATTGAACCTTAAGGTTAGGAGAACAATCACTACAGCGCATGTAAAATTCAGTAGAATTTGTTGCAAGGGATGATGACTGACCTATGCCTTCAATGGAAGCCATAGTTTTCTTTAAAACTAGGCCGAGGCGATTTGCACATTTTTGAGTGATGAAGTTCGATTGACTACCACTATCGATAATAATACGAATACGACGATAAGTGTTGAAGTTGTCCAACACTTCGACTGATGCCGTAGCGAGAAGCGAAACATGTGGGGTAGGATCTGATCCTGCCACCAAAGTAACAGTTGATTGTCCCCTTGACGACGCGGGACCTACGATAGGTGATGGTGATGATTCACCATCCGAAGCGACACGAATGTTAGGCGAAACGACACGAGGAGGGACCGAAGTAGCGTTAACTGTTGATAAATCGCTATTGTGACTAGGTGCAATGGCGTTACGATTATTTTCAAAATGCAGAGTTGTATGGTGAGCCATGTTACATTTAAAGCAACGACCTTTAGAAGTACACGATTTAATTGCATGACCTCGATTAAGGCAATTAATACAAAGATTATTTTCTTTGACTACAATAAAACGATCATTGGGGGTAAAGTTACGATAAGTAGGACAATTCGACAAACTGTGATTCGATTTACACAAAATAAACGGTTTAGTAATAGATTTCGATTGAGAGTTAACTATGAACGACTTCGTAGCACTCGTGGGTGCATAGTTGCGCGGGCGCGGCGGCGGCGCCGGTAACGAGTGTGCAGCACCACGATGATGTGCGGGCTCCGCTACTGAAGCGCGAGGCACGGGTCGCGAGCGGGCGACGGCGCTCGGCTCTGGCTCGGCAAGCTCGAGTGCTTGGCCAGCCTTGTTCAAATACTCCAGAAGGGAGTCAAACGAGGGGATATCTTTATCCTCACTTTGCAGTTCGAAACGACGGCGAGTATCAGTATCGAGCTTGTTTATCAACAAATAAAACAACGGAAAATCCCAATTTGTAACTGGCAATTTTAAATTCTTGAGAACAGCAATATTTTCCTTAAATGTATCTACAAGACGACGTAACTCACGAGGAGAATTCGATTTCAACGACACCTTTTGTAATTCATCCCAATGCCGGAAGGCTAGCTTTCTTTTACACTGATAACGATTTATCAAAGCTGCATAAGCATCTAAATAATTGTTTTCCGAAAGTGGAAAACCCTTTAATAGCTGCAAAGGCTCGCCCGAAAGAAGTGAAATTAAAATTGAAAATCTTTCAATATTAGATAATTTTTTATTTTGGTGAACCATGGTGTTGTATGTCGAAAAAGGTACCCCATGTTGTTATGTCACCGTTAAAATGTAACAAGTTTAATCTTGGCAGCTTGACTGATAAATCTGAACTACATGCAAAATTAGTACCACTCGATATCGGATTGGATGTTAGTGTCGAGTGAATTTCAATTATTTGAAAATATTTACTATCTACATCTTGACGAATAATATCTTCCTCGTCTAATTCTGACGTTTCAGTTATTTCTGAACAAATTTTAAAATGTTGAGTTTCAAAACTAGTACAATAATTTTCAAGCCGACTGTACCTCGACAAAAATATTGGTAAACGCGACTTATCCACTTGTGCCTCTAAAGCCGCTGACAAACATTCATCGATACGTTTAATAGCAATGTCACGCTTTAATTCTAAATTACGTCGAGCCACAGTTTTCGGCATCGTGACTATTTAGTGTAATAACGAAAATTAAAATGATATAATGGACTGTATGATAAGGCAATAAGATCGAAGATAATAATTACTAATATCCAACAAGAACACTTTAGGTTCAAATATTTACGACACTTTTTAAAACTATACAATTTCCGCTATCAATATCTACGGCGAAATAGCATACAAATATTGCAAAGTAGGTAACCAACCACGAAATCGCTCGAGAATAGTGAACGAAAATTTTCGAGCGATTCCGGTGCTAAGTTTCTATTAACAGTAAATTCTACTCAAACACTCAATTTGGTCGTACGATATTTAAAAATATTTTTTATTTGTATTTAGTGAATTTATTTATTAAAATATGAAATGACTTGCGAATTTTTACAAAATATGAATCTATTTGCGTATTTCAATTAGCGAAATGTCTCATATATAACGAGATGAGAATGGATACAAAATATGAGAACGGTCTGACACCGCGACAAAATGGCTACAGCAGTATGATGATACGTGGCAATTACAATCCGAATGATTAAAATTATCACAAGAAACAACGAGAATACCTATAGTTTAATAATCCGAGTGATTATCAAATTATACGTAGAATAACGATAGCTAATTAGCGACAGTTCGAAACTAACTAAAAGCGAATGATTCATTAATCACTTCCTATGACGAGACAGGTTGACTGTTTCATCATATGAAGGAACCGGCTCGATGGAACAAATGTACGCGTCTCGCGATTCGGGACGCGTTAGGAAAGTTTGACAACGAAAACTAAGACGAAAATTTATTCCAGTGAAAGTCTTTCTGGATAAACGCTGAAAGCCTACTCACCGGATTGCTGCTACCAGGGGGTTACGCCTGTCGGCGCCGACAAATCCAGAGGGTGGCGATTAAATTATCGTAGGAAACAACATAACAATAGCACGGCACAAATACGGCGATACTTCACAATGTCCTCGGTTTCTCTCGGTGCAACAACAATTCGTGCGCGTTGCGTTCACGGCTTCGTTCCGACCACACTGGCCGCGCGGCGCTCCAGCGAGAGGCATCAACGAAAAATACAAAACTACCCTCACTGGATTAATAATTATTAATAATTATATCTAACAAATTAACGATAATTTACTGTCTACCCTACGAAAACTGTCGCCAAATATACGTTTGAACATATGCAAAAAACAAACAACTAAATCTTTAAATGCGGCTGATATACAATAAAGTTATATTTTATTCCATTCTAAAATCGATACGGATGCAACAGTAATTGAAGTTGGTTTTTTAATTCCTTACGCTAGGAATTAAAAAACCAACTTCAATTACAACTTGAGTTGCGTACGAAAATAAAGAATGGATTACATTACGTAATGCCGCGAAATAGTGCTAAATATCGGTTTGATAATTATCATGTTAACTATCGCGAAAATTATCAAAGGGCGTATTTATCTTGATAATTTCAAACCCTGATTCTCTCAGACCAATGAAAAAGTTTATATACCTAATAAAATAGTTTACTTTTTTAATGGTCTGAGGTTATTCTAGTTATTCTAATTATTCTACTGATCATGTATAATAAATAATTTCTGATAATAATTATTATGAATAGGCTAAAGGAGAACTAAGGATAAAAACCTGTGTTAGGAGAGGCCCCTCTCCTAACACAGGTTTTTATCAAACTTATAAGAAGAGACCCAACCCCTGTAATGTTGTGATTGTCATTTAAATAAAGGAATTTTGGTTTTGATTAGATTTGAATTATCTAGCCCAAATTAAGTGTCATTAAGAACATGTGTTATTGGTACTAGATAACGGACAAATATAGGTACATAATTATCTAGATATCTCAGAAATAAACTTAAATAATCATGACTCGTGAACAAATGTTCGTGTTCATCACACAAATGTCGACGCCGCCTAATGTGTAGGCAGCGTTACTGACCACTCCACCACGACGTCGTCAACATTGTTTTGTAGATAACTGTTGTTAAGCGTAGTACATAATTTTACTACGCTTAACAACAGTTATCTACAGGATTTAAAGTATGCTTTATAATATTACTAGCGGTCTCGGCCACGCGTTGCTATGATAATTTCATATTACTATCTACAACATTAAGGTGCCGAATTTCGCCTGCTGGCCTGCAGCCGTCCTGGTGGCTGACTGACCTTGACCTCCTCGACCCTGGCCAGCAGCTGGTGTATCTTGCGTGCTCGCTCCGTGCGGTACTCGGTGCGCTGTCTCTCGGCGCGCGCCTGCTGGCCTGCAGCCGTCCTGGTGGCTGACTGACCTTGACCTCCTCGACCCTGGCCAGCAGCTGGTGTATCTTGCGTGCTCGCTCCGTGCGGTACTCGGTGCGCTGTCTCTCGGCGCGCGCCTGCTTGGCCTGCAGCCGTCCTGGTGGCTGACTGACCTTGACCTCCTCGACCCTGGCCAGCAGCTGGTGTATCTTGCGTGCTCGCTCCGTGCGGTACTCGGTGCGCTGTCTCTCGGCGCGCGCCTGCTTGGCCTGCAGCCGTCCTGGTGGCTGACTGACCTTGACCTCCTCGACCCTGGCCAGCAGCTGGTGTATCTTGCGTGCTCGCTCCGTGCGGTACTCGGTGCGCTGTCTCTCGGCGCGCGCCTGCTGGCCTGCAGCCGTCCTGGTGGCTGACTGACCTTGACCTCCTCGACCCTGGCCAGCAGCTGGTGTATCTTGCGTGCTCGCTCCGTGCGGTACTCGGTGCGCTGTCTCTCGGCGCGCGCCTGCTTGGCCTGCAGCCGTCCTGGTGGCTGACTGACCTTGACCTCCTCGACCCTGGCCAGCAGCTGGTGTATCTTGCGTGCTCGCTCCGTGCGGTACTCGGTGCGCTGTCTCTCGGCGCGCGCCTGCTTGGCCTGCAGCCGTCCTGGTGGCTGACTGACCTTGACCTCCTCGACCCTGGCCAGCAGCTGGTGTATCTTGCGTGCTCGCTCCGTGCGGTACTCGGTGCGCTGTCTCTCGGCGCGCGCCTGCTTGGCCTGCAGCCGACGGAGTGCGTCCTGCAAGCTGCCGCGCCGCTTGATACCTTGAGACAGCTTCGCGTGCAGCTGCTGGGCACGACCTGACAAACAATTCACCATTTTTAATATTTAAGTTCTGGCAGCCTTTAGATCAATCATCATCATCAGTTCCGCCGAGAAACTACCACTGTTAGACCTATGTCCAACAGTGGGAGTTTCTCGGACCAGGATCCTCCTCCAAGGATCTCCAAACCAGTCGGTCCTGCGCTGCCCGCATCCAGCGGCTTCCCGCGAGCCTTATTAGATCGTCAGACTATCTTGTAGGGGGGCTACCAACGCTGCGTTTCCCGGTACGTGGTCGCCACTCGAGGACTTTTCCTCGAGTGGTGAACGTGAAAATACAGTGTAAGTAGGCCCCCCAGATCCCCTTAAATCAATATTACTTTGGTTTGTGTTTTTTCTTTGGTGTACAATAAAGAACATATCTGTCTTGTATCTATACTAATAGTGCAAAAACATTGAGTCCTAATCTATACTAAATATTATAAAGCTGAAAAGTTTGTTTTGTTTGGTTAGACGCGCTTATATCAGGAACTATTGATTCTTATTGAAAAATTATTTTTGTGTAGAAAAAGGAATTAAGTTGAGGAAGGCTATAGGCTATATAATATCACGCTACGACCTATAGGAGCTGAGCATCAATGAAACAAGTTGCAGAAACGGGAAATCAACGCAAACGAAGTCGCGGGCACAGCGAAACTAATAAAAATTCAAAACATTTGTACAACAACGCAAGCTAACTGACCTGGGTCCCTCGCAACCAGGGCCTCCAGAGCCCCCAGTGTGTCCACCCGTTCAGCCCAGGACATGCCGGCCAGCGCAGTCTCGTAGCGGTCCTCGAGACTGGCCGCCAGTGTTCCCACCACCTCGTCTACTCTGCCCGGAACTTCTTCGCAAAGGATCTCTGCATCCGTCTATGGAAAAATATAAATAGAACATCAGTATTTATGGTACATCTACACCGCAGTTACTTTTTATGTAGCAACATTTCCAAAGGTTACTTAACAACATCCATCCGATAGCAAAATTTTTTCGTCGTTAGTGCATATTGCTATGTTAATATGTGCCCTTAATAACAATTACAGAGATCACGTTATTTTGAAAATTTTAAGAATTTTTAGAATCAAAGTTATACTTTTGTAGACAAATTTTAATAATATATAAAAGACTATAAAATTAGCAAACTTACCTCAGTATCATCTGTTTCAGTGTCCAAATCAATGTCAGACACCTGTTGCAACTCCATAATTTGTCTGTTCAACAAATCTTCCTCCTCACACAACTTTCTTTGGTCAACTTCCGATTGAAAGTCCAATGCCCATCCCAATTTCTTCTCATTCTCTTCGATCTGAGACGTCATCTCAGCTATTTCAGACCTTTCTGACGGATCTGCTGATTCCAGAATCTCGTCGTGGTTCAGTATGATATGATCGTCATCATCCAAATATTTAAAAGTTGACTTAAATTCCGCTTTCCATTTGTCGAAGTCGAATGCATCTTCGGTGCTTTCCTGGGATCTCGCCAAGCCAGTCGTAAGACTTTCTAATGACGAATGAAGTCTGCTCTTCGTCAAATCTGAACTGTCTTCAATAGAATCCTGTTCATCCTTATGTTTATCCGATTTCTTTAACGCTTTAGTACGAGCCGATCTAGTTTTTAGACCTGTTACATCAGATTTCTGGCGTATCATTGATGGATCTTTAATTTTACTAACATCTTCCAATTTAACACAGTCTACTATAACAACCTTTTCTGTAACGTCTTCCAATTTAACACTATCTTCTATAACAACCTTGTCTGTAACGTCTTCGAATTTAACACTGTCTACTATAACAAAGTTTTCTGGTTTCGATACAATACTCACTTCAGGTTGTTCAGATTTAGCTCGATCAGATTTGGCATGTTTTGGAGAATTTACTATTGGCTTAGACTCCAGTTTAGGAGATTCAATCATATTTAAAGTTGGCAAGCTTGTTGTCGCAGATGGCTGGTGGAATCTTTGCGCCCAGTGGGACTTGGAGTGTTTCTTCGATTCGCGACTCAGGCGCCTAGATTTAACTGTCAACCAGCCTTCATTGTCACTCTTATTATTATTTACGTTAAGTACTTCAATAGAATTGGCAACATCTTGAAACATTTGTAATTCGTCTGGCACTAATGTTTTGAGACTCTCGCTGGATTCGATTCTAGACATGTCTATTTGAGTCACGATGGTATCAGAGCTGCTGTACTCATCGCAATCCTTAATTTTCTCTAAAGCAGGATTTAATTTTTCTTTTGTCACAGTTTTATCGCTGACTTTCAAAGACGTAGGCCGAGGAGGACGTTTTCGTGTATCGACTTTATTTTGACTAGATTTCGCGTCCCCTGCAGCCATCTGTACATTTTTATTTACAACCTTCTTAGGTTGAATATTTTTACTTTGCGCTGTCGGAGTATCAAAGAGACTAGTACGACCGGTTGTCAGATTGAATGGATAACTGCATTTATTCACTTGGTTCTTTTTCTGGAAAGGTCTTTGACCTCTCACAAAAGTAGGTCTGATTTCAACGACAGTTTTGCTTCGAACCAGTGTAGTTTTAGTTTGTGTTTTACTATCTATTTTTGTGGCAACTACCGGCTTAGGTTTAGCAGCCGCTTGCGAGTAAGCGGGCCTAGTATTTAGCTTATTTTCAACACCGATTTTAACATCTTTCTTATTATCTGTTTCTTTTTTTGAATCCTCCTTATTTTCAGAAGCCTCTTTTAGTGCATCCACTTTATGGGTCTCTTTTAAACCATCAGATTTTGTAATTTTACTGTCTTTGTTTGATTTATCTTCACTATCGTTGGAAGCTGGGAGAGGAGGATCAGCTTCAGTGTTATTTTTAATATCAGAAGAAGCAGTGGTAGTTGGTATGATTTCAACTGTATCCAAGATCTTTTCATCACTCGATTTAGAACTTCCATTAGATATATCAGCAAAATTGTCTTCAGACTTTGTAGGTGATACTGAACCTTCCTTTTGATCTACTTTTACATCATGTTTAGTATTTTCACTATCACCTTGACCTACTTCTATATCACTTGGAGTCTTAAAATCAGCTTCAAGCACTTGTTCATTGTCTCTGTCTTGATTAAGCATATTTTCATTCTTTGCTTTATTTTCAGAAAGTTGTTTTTGAAGAAATTCATTTTCCATTGCATCAAGCTGCGTTGTAATTTCTTGTGCCCATTTCACTGTTTCATTCCACGAATTTTGAGATTCACTGGACTTTTGTGGAACTTTTTCTGAGTTGGCCTTGGTGCCCTTTGATGATTTGATCACAACAGGTTTTGGATTCGTCTGAGAGCATTCTTTGGCTTTTCCTATTTCAACTGAGACGGCAAATTTGATTTCTTCCACTGCGTCTTTATTTTGTAGTGGGGCACTTGCTTTGTTTCCCTCTAAGCTTTCTTTTGTGTCTTTTTCCGTAATATCCGATAGCTTTGAAGTTTCTTTAGCCAGCTTAGGTTCTGGCTTAGCTGTTACTTTGCTAGCAGCTATTTTCGAGCTGAAAAACTCGATATTGGCTTTTGGACTAGTACTGGAATGGCCGGACGAGATTCTAGGGCTAATTTTGCCGCTACCTGGACTTGCTTTCCCTGTAAGGTTCGGGCTGTTCTTCCCACTTGGCGTATTGTGACCGGAAAGGCACGGACTGTTTTTCCCCGATACTGACGGAGAACTTTTGACAGACTGCGCGCGTCTAGATTCTGGTCGTACAAAATCAGTCTTTCTAATTTCCCAAGCTAAGCTCTGTGGCCGCTGCGGAGGCGGCGTGTTGTCATACTCCCATTTTAAACGGAACCACTCCCCCAAGGCTTTAAAATCTCGGGTGTAGTTCTCCAAAACTAAAATAACTTCTTGGCACTCGTTTAGGTTCTCATGTGCTTCGACAGTGTTGTAAATCTCGCCGATCTGTAAACATTAGAAGAAATATATAATTTATTATGATCGAATAAAAGAGTCGGCACTTCTCGTCGACTGATAGGCAATTAGTCATAATAATTAGACGTACCGCTCGCTGCAGATCCCCAAACAAGAGCGCCCAATACCTCGCCCTCAGTTCGGAGCGCTTGTCCCGACCTGCGGACGCAGACCGTCGTGCCGGGCGCGGAGGGGCCCGACGAACCACGGCCCCTCCGAAGCATCGCGGCGGTTTACGAGATATACGCGCTGCAAATAAAAATACGTACCGCTAATCTGGGTTGAAACACAACTGCAGGGCGTATAACAACATTTTTGAGGAAAAAAAATAAACGAGATAGAAAATATTTTTTTTTTTGATATTTCACCACAGTTTCCTTGTCAAAGTAAGTCGATTTGTCGAGTTGATTGATATCGAATTAGATGGTGATTAACCTTGCAAGGTTAATCACCATCTACAGTCACGAGGACTAACAAGTATCCACATTTGACTCTTATTGCGTAGGAAATAAAGGTGCTGAAATGGCAAAAGTGGATACATAGACGCTGGCAACTTGTCACTGACGTGACACAACCACGCGCTACCAACCCCTTGGGGGTAGTACTCTGGCTACCTTACTCACCAACAGAAACAGAACATCACAAAAATGCAGAGTTATTTGACTGTGGTTTTCTGTAAGATGGAGGTACTACTCCAGTTTGGACGCTCCAAATTCGAGAGGCTGGTTCACTGTGCCCTACCTACTTCAACTGTTTAATATGTTAATTAAATATTTTGTATTAAAACAAATACAAATTTTTCATTTCATATTCTTTTGTTCAGAGCTTAGTGATGTTGTTTACATTTTACAGCAATATTATTATTGTTTAACATTATGATTATTTAAAATCATTATAATTTAACATTATTTTTTTATTTATTATAATTGCGTTACATGCGGCATAATGACTAAAACATAGATTAAATGTACAAGTACTAAACATCAATAAACTATTGAGTATCACATGCACCTGAAAGGCAAAGCAATAAAAGGTAAGTGAGAAAAAGGGGCAGACATTTATATTTTTTTGATCAAGAAGGTATTCGTCGATAGAATAGTAACATTTTTTAATTAAGATTAATTTTAAGCATTTTATAAATTTATTTAATTTACAGCTTTGCGATGTTCCCGTAATTTATTATAAGTTTTGATTGACATAGTTCAGGTCCCTATCCGATGTCAACCAAAGTTAATTTGGATGATTTTTGCAAAAGATTATTTTTATAACGTGATATATTTTGTGTTGGGGTGCATCTGTAAACTTTGTATAAAAATGTGGATGTTTTCTTACAAACTTACACATTTCCAATATGCATAAGCACGGTAATGAAGTAAATGAGGTTTGCAACTCTCTGATTTTAATTATTTAACATTATTATTATTAAGACCTATGGCAGTCACTACCCAGTGCCTTTAAAGGGGGCAATCTGATCTGGTAGCCATCACCTTTAGGATGCTAATGGTGCTATTGCGTATGCGCTGTAACAACGACGACGCCTTTCTTACGCATAATCGCATGGAATCCGTTTGTGCTACGTCTTCGAGGCTTAATGCAAACATTTTCGAGGCGCTATCATAAATCCTAATTATGATAGCGCCTCGAAATGCCTTATGTGCCACATTCAAGTAGAGCACAACGAATTACTTGAATTTGACCTTTTTGAACCTTACAGACGTCCAAAATAAGGTGGTAAAATAAGGTACTCTTAATTATATATGTATGAAATTTTAAAATGAGCATAGCATAGAGCATTTTTTCGCTTTGCTTTAATTATAGATATACATAGCATAACAATAAACTCGCACAGACCTCGCACAAAAACAAAGGCTTACAATACAAAAATAAAAAACAAACAATAAACATTATAAAGTATAATGAATTATGTTACTATTTTTTTTATTACTCAAAAACTACTAGACCGGTTTTGATGAAATTTAGTAAAAACATACATTAGGTGTTAGGAAACCGCATAAGCTACTTTTCATCCCCCAGAGGAAAGATTTGTATGTTTGTAAGGCTTAAACTCAAAAAACTACTTGACCGATTTTGATGAAATTTGGTACAAATATAGATTAGATGTTAGGAAACAACATAGGCTACCTTTCATCCCCACACAGTTTTTATCCCCTATTTCATCCCCATACAGGTCAAAATATACTAGAATATTTATTTATTTCATATCAAATGCCTAAGCTCTTAAGTATCATGGTTTTATATTCAAAAAAGACGACCTTTAGTCCCTTATTTCAATCACGTCAGTTTTTCGCGAGAAAAGGTAGCCTATGTCCTTTCCCAACGTCTCATCAATTTTTGTACCAAACTTTATCAAAATTGGTCCAGTAGTTTTTGAGTTTATTTGTTAAAAATACAAATCATTAAAAAAAAGAACATTAACCACCTATTCGAATCCGGGACGTGCAGATTGTTACTAACACAATTTAAGGATCATTACTAATACAATTTTAGGATCACACAAATTATGTAATGGGATTCTCAATCTTTTGTTTGCATTGACACATGAAGACAAATAGGATAATCTATGTCATCATTTAGCTAACCATTTCATTACAAGCCATGTCAATTTGAGTATCTATTGTTCAGTATCAGTAGGAACATCGATCGCTACAATAGGCCCATATGTATCAATAAAAAAATAGGTCATTGGTATACCCATTCATCTTAGAGAGTTGGCCAGTTATTTATTTGGGTAAACAGCTTCAATGTTGATAATAGGTTAAAGTACAATGTTACTAAAGTTTAATATTTAGATCTCTAATTGTTAACATAGTTAAAGCATAGTAGAAACAGAATAGTACCACAGTATACCATGAACAGTAATACGTCTTCATACAAACTGGCCGCTATCCATTAGAATGTGTGCGTGCGTACTCGGCGCCGTGTACGCACGCACTGTGACGCACACATTGACATATAAATATGGGGGCATAAGGTGGTCTCGCCGTCTCGGTGTGATCGCGCGTTTTTATGTTATTGCACATTCGCTCGCCGCTCGTTCCTGCCCGGCAGATTTACGATAGCCCTAGCGTCAACGCAAAGTAGGCTAATAGCTCGCCGACAGCCCGCAGATAAACTACTGTTCTTGGATACTGTGATAGCACGCCATCTCCTGCCTCGTAGGAGACTTACTCTCATAGGGTTGTATGTAACATAGTACTATAACATTGTCATGTTATAGCACCTCAATAATAATTTCTACAGTTTATTTATTTATTTATTTATTCAAGGAAGACTATTGACTACAATACAGTATTAAAAAAAAAAATTATAAATACAAAAAGTCTGTGAAAGTCTCCACACATAGAAATATTATATAATAAAAAACGGAGACAGTTAATGGAACAAAATTTAAAAATAAATAGGACACTGTCGCTACAAAAATGTTATATAAACCTACATCATCACTACATCGCACATTTTATATGTTAAAACAAAAAAAAAAAAAACTAAACTATATAAGAATAAAAAAATAAAAAAAATATGTACGTTATACGCTTAGGTTATACGCTACAAAAGTTACAATAGTGCTTGCTGTCATGTCACTCGGTTTGAAAGAAATTATTAGATAGTGTGTTTTTGACTGTATTAACACTCATTGAGAACGGATCCAAGTCGCATTCATGTGCCTTGATATTAAAAAGATTGCACGCTCGCCAAAAATAAGAATTTTGTTTATAATTAGCAGAGACGAGTGGTAACTTGAATAATTTATAAGTAGTTCGTCTACAACTGCGAGTTGGCACCGAGAAAGAAAGCCTGCTTAAGAGTGTGGGAGAATCAACTTGACCGTTTATAATTTTAAGTAGAAGTATTATGTCAGCGGTCGCGCGTCTCTCGGACAGTGGAAGTAAGTGGTGGTGTTTGCATGCATGGAAGTAATCCGGAAACCTGGTGTTCGTCTTATACCTGAGGTAACGTAAAAATTTTTTTTGGACACGCTCAAGCCGATCGATATATATGTTGTAGCGTGGATTCCATATTTGTGAGGCGTATTCCAAATTGCTACGTACAAAAGAACAATAAAGAATCTTTATCACCTTGATGTTGACAAAGTCCTGAGATGATCGCATAATAAAGCCGAGCATTTTTAGTGCTTTATTGCATATACTGTTGACATGTTGATCAAGAGTAAATTTGGAGTCTAGAATTACACCAAGATCTCTGACATTGGTGACTCTCTGCAAGTTGTGAGTCGATAAAGTATAGTCATACATTATGGGATGATGTTTCCTTGCAAAGGTTATGCAGGAGCATTTAGAAATATTCAAATCAAGTCTGTTGAGATAACAATATCTATCGAGCCTGCGAAGGTCCTCTTGAAGAAGGTCACCGTCGTGGTAACTAGTGATTTTTTTATAGATTTTCATGTCATCAGCGAAACATAAAATTTTTGAATTAATGAAACAGGAGCCTATGTCGGAAACAAAAATGATAAAGAGCAATGGCCCAAGAAGGGAACCCTGGGGGACGCCACTGGGAACGTCCATCCAGGAAGAGGCAAAATTATTAGTCACAACCGACTGAGATCTATTGGAGATATACGAAGTAAGCCACCTCAACAGGTCGCCTTTGATACCAGCAAACTGGAGTTTGTGCAGTAAGATATTATGATCAATACGATCGAAACACTTGCTATAATCTGTGTAAATGGCATCCATTTGATAACCTTCGCTCATGGAATCTAGTACATCTTCGCTGAAAATTATCAGATTGGTGACAGTGGAGCGACCCCTCAAGAAGCCGTGTTGAAATTCATTAAATGAGTTTTTTAGAGCATTGTAAAGGTCATTGTAGACTATTTTTTCTAATATTTTAGATATTATGCATAACTTTGAGATAGGCCTATAGTTCCTTGCGTCCGTCCTAGATCCTTTTTTAAAAATAGGCGTTACGAATGCCGATTTCCAGAGAGACGGAACAAGACCCTCATTGATCGATCTATGAAACAGTATGTAGATCGGGAGTGTCAAACTATCAATACACTTTCTTATAAAAATTGGAGGGATAAGGTCTGGTCCAGCCGATTTAGCAACATCGAGCTTAAGAATGTGTTGCCGCACGATGTCAGGGCTTAAATTAATCGTAGAAATATCAACATTAAATGGCATAAGATTAGGTATGCTAGTAAGTTTACTGGCAATATTTTAAAAAAGTAAATTATTCAACTAAATAAATTCAAAATTATCTTTGACATTTGGTTTGGTTTCCCGCTATTGACACATTGTATTGCTGACTCAGACCAATAATTAGTCTAAGATTGCTGACCATGGGACTCTACACACTATTGTCAAATTACCAGGAGCTCGGTCTGGAGAGGTCCACGTCCGGAAGGCTCCTCGTGGCTGACCCTGGTAACGTGGTAGGGAAACTTTCTCGGCGGGTGTGTCGCTTTTGAAGCCAAGTGTGTCCGCCTGGCATTCGAAGTCACATGCCATTGTCGAGTTGTTTTTCAGGGCCACGACCGCGCCCGATGACCCCGGGTGCGGTTCGATGACTGCTCCGGGTGTCCTCGTCAGGAGGACGCGCCAGGTCGAGCAGCCGTCGGTGAGGAGGCGGCCTATAAAGCCGGCGTCGGCCAGCGGCCCACAGGGGCTGGCGTTAGTCGGTAGCCCCTGTGGGCTGCTGGCCACCAATTGGTGCACAATGAGTGCCTAGACGGGCAGCGTTGGGACGGTCTCGGTGTAGTTATAGTTAGATCCCGAGCCGTCCCGCAATAGCGCACTGGAGGTCAGGCCGGGGAGGATGTTTAGTGGGTATGGAGGGTCTTGGGCGGGTGTCCAGACTGATAATACTAGTACCTAAAATACCTATAAATACCGGCTTTAGGCCGAAACGACCAACGGCTGACTGTCCATGTCTGGGGTGAAGCTATGGACAATCGTGGCGTATCACTGGCAGTCAGCCTTGACATCGCCAAAGCTTTTGACAGGGTCTGGCACAAAAGTCTTCTCTCCAAGCTCCCGACGTATGGTCTGCCTGCTCAGCTCTGTACCTGGGTGGCCGGCTTCCTGCATGAGCGAAGAATTCGTGTCCTCTACGATGGATGCAGTTCGCGGTTCATGCAGTGAATGCCGGTGTTCCCCAGGGATCCGTTATATCCCCTACACTGTTTCTTCTGCATTTCAATGATATGATTCCTCTTGGGAACATCCATTGCTAAGCAGACGACAGTACAGTGCATGCGGGCTACTACGGACACGTAAGGGCTGGGTATGCACAAACCGTAGAGAGACGTGAGAACCTTGTCATTGAGCTCAACCAAGAGCTCGACCTTGTTTCTCAATGGGGTACAGTTCAATGCCAAGAAAACTCAGGTGTGCGCGTTTACGGCTAAAACGTCGCCATTCCTTTCCCTTCCCTCTCCCTAGGGCACAACACTAACACTACAGAGCAGTATCACCTTGCTCGGTATGGAGGTTCGCAGCGACTTAAATCCGAAGGACTACATCGAAAGCGTGATAAAAACAGCTTCACGGAAACTCGGGAGTCCTGAACAAGGTGCGGCGTTTTTTCACGCCAAATCAACTGTGTTTGCTATACAAGACGCAAGTACGGTCCTGCGTGGAGTATTGCTCGCACCTGTGGGATGGTTCTGCCAAGTACTTACTCGATTCTTTGGATAGGTTGCGACGACGAAGAGGTGACTAAACATCTTGAGCCTCTCCAATTGCGTCGCAATGTTGCGTCTTTAAGCGCATTCTATCGTCTGTATCACGACGAGTGCACTGTGGAGCTATTTTCTCTAATCCCACCATCTCCCTTCCTTTTAAGGACTACGCGTGCTGGTCTACGTTGTCACCGATAAACTGTGGCTACCATTCCAACACGAACTAAGAAATTTGGCATCTCGTTTCTTTGTCGCGCAATCAATAAATGGAATTCACTGCCAGCGCACGTGTTCCCTCCTTCCTACAATCCTGGGTCATTCAAGAAGAAGAAGCAACTGCAGGTCGGTACGGCGAGGGTGGCTAGCGCGGCAGTTTATCTCTCGCACTAGCTATCTTCGCATTTGGACTCCACTTCTGCTTACCAGGCCTTCTGCCATCAGGTGGAGTCATTTGCTTGACCTTTTTATAAAAAAAAATATATCTTAAGGCACTAATAACATTATAAGTAACTTTTTAAAGCCTTTTTAAATCTGTATATCTATTTTAAAGTGTTTAGTTTTTACAGTGTGTTTTAATTTTTATATTATTTTTAGAGTGCCTCGTATTACCACCTTTTATTACTACATCATCATCATTTCAGCCGAGAGACGCCCACTGTTGGACATAGGCCTCCCCCAAGGATCTCCAAACCGGTCGGTCCTGCGCTGCCCGCATCCAGCGGCTTCCCGCGACCTCAACTAGATCGTCAGTCCACCTTGTGGGGGGCCTACCAACGCTGCGTTTCCCGGTACGTGGTCGCCACTCGAGGACCTTTCCGCCCCAACGGCCGTCAGTCCTTCTCGCAATGTGCCCTGCCCACTGCCACTTGAGGTTCGCAATTCTTTGGCCTATGTCGGTGACCTTGGTTCTCCTGCGGATCTCATCATTTCTGATATGATCACGCAGAGAAACTCCGAGCATAGCCCTCTCCATTGCCCTTTGGGTGACCTTGAGCCTTCTTATGAGGCCCATTGTAAGCGGCCACGTTTCGGTTCCGTAAGTCATCACTGGCAACACACACGAATTAAAGACTTTCGTCTTGAGACACTGCGGTAGATGGGCCGAGAATATGCCGCGTAGCTTCCCGAACGCTGCCCAGCCGAGTTGGATTCGTCGATTGACCTCTTTCTGGAAGTTGGACTTACCCAGTTGGACTGTTTGTCCCAAGTAAACATAATCGTCGACAACTTCCAGTGTAGAGCTTCCAACCTTTACAGGAGTGGGTGCAACATGGATATTAGACATGATTTTCGTCTTATCCATGTTCATTTTAAGACCCACTTGTTGGGAGACTCTACAGAGATCGTCGAGCATTGCGCCCAGGTCTTCCAAGGTCTCAGCCATAACCACGATATCATCTGCAAAGCGAAGGTGAGTCATGTACTCGCCATTTATGTTGATGCCAAGCCCTCTCCAGTCCAGAAGCTTAAACGCGTCCTCCAACGCAGCTGTGAACAGTTTCGGCGATATAACATCACCCTGTCTCACGCCTCGCTGGAGCTGTATGGGTTTTGAATTCTGGTCCTGAAGGCGAACTGACATAGTGGCGTTTTCGTACAGTGACCGCAACACTTGGATGTATCGGTAGTCTATGTGGCACCTCTGGAGTGACTGGAGCACTGCCCAGGTCTCGACAGAATCGAAGGCTTTCTCATAGTCTACGAACGCTAAGCATAATGGCAGGTTATACTCTTCGGTCTTCTGTATAACCTGCCGCAGCGTATGTATGTGATCTATGGTACTGAAGCCTTTTCGGAATCCGGCTTGTTCGGGAGGCTGGAAGTCGTCAAACCTGCGCGCGAGACGATTCGTTATAACTCTTGAAAACAGCTTGTAAACATGACTCAGCAGCATGATGGGTCTATAGTTCTTCAATTGGGCCCTGTCGCCCTTTTTGAAGAAGAGTCTCACCACGCCGCCATGCCATGCCTCTGGCGTTTTGCCCTCGAGTATAACGGAGTTAAATAGCCTCTGAAGAGCTTTCAGGACCGGTCGTCCACCTGCTTTCAGAAGCTCCGCTGTCACTCCGTCATCACCCGGCGCCTTGTTGTTCTTAAGCTGTTTAAGAGCTACACTAATCTCGTACAGGCTGACGTCCGGGATATCTTCGGTATAGTGTCGGGTTAATTTGGCTCTTGGATCGGTGGCCTGAATGACAGGTGGGTGTGATGTCGCGTAAAGCTGTCCATAAAAGTTTTCAATCTCGGCCAAAAGCTCAGGTCGTGATGTGATGGTTCTGCCGTCTTCTGTCTTCAGCTTCGTCAGCAAGCTCTCTCCAAGCGACAAATCTCTAGCGAACACTTTAGAGCCTTTGTTCCGCTCGATGGCCTCTTTAATACGTTCTGTATTAAATTGGCGTATGTCGCGAGTTAAGCACTTGGAGATATGTTTGTTGAGCTGCCGACGCCTACGAGCATCTTCAGAAGACTGCAGAACCATCCCTCGTCTTTCCTCCATCAGCTTTAATGTGGGCTCTGAGATTTTCTTCGCTTTTTTTGTACGGCTGGGTTTGAAAAGTTTTGAACCCACCGTAAGAACAGCTTCCACGAACCTGTCATTGTAAGTGTCCACATCTATGCAGTCCTCCAGGCATTCGAAGCGATTTTGCAGTTCGAGTTGAAAGCGCTCGGGGTTTTGGATCTGGATGGCTTCAGGGCGGAGCGTAGACTTCATCAGTCGATACCGTTCGGATTTGACGTTGAGATTCAATGTGCCTCTTACCATTCGGTGATCGCTTCCCGTGTTAAACGAATTGATCACAGAGACATCATTGAATATCCGAGTCTTAGTCGACATGATGAAGTCAATCTCATTTTTTGTTGTACTATCTGGACTTTCCCAGGTCCATTTCCGATGCAGCCGTTTCTTGAAGAAAGAGTTCATCATATAGAGTCCCTCTCTCTCCATATATTCGGCTAGCATTTGTCCACGGTAGTTCCGGATTCCAGTTCCAAATTGCCCCACTTTCAACTCATCATCGCCACGTTTGCCTAGCCTTGCGTTGAAGTCTCCCATTACAACAGTGTAGTGGGTCCTGGAAGCATGTATTGCCCGAGAAATGTCCTCATACATTACTTCCACTTCCTCGTCGGGGTGTGTCGAGGTCGGGGCGTATACCTGTATGACCTTCAACGAATACCGTTTGGTGATTCTGAGTATAAGGTACGCCACCCTATTCGACACACTTTCGATCTGTACAATGTTGTTCACGAGAGACTTGTGGACAATAAACCCGACACCACCTTGGGACAGATCTTCGCCCTCCCGGAAATAGAGTAGGTTGCCGGATTTAAGAATCACCGTGTCCTCGCCCTGTCTTCGGACTTCGGATAATCCCACTATACTCCAGCGAATCCTACTCAATTCTTCCTCTAGTTCCAGCAGCTTCTCCTCGGTCCGCAGTGTGCGTGTGTTATATGTTGCCAGGGCCAAAGTCGTATGACGGGAGATCATCGCCGCCCGGGGATTCTTGGCACCCCTGGTCCCGGCACCTCGCCAACGTCCGTCACCGCTGGCACGGCCTCCGGTACCGCCGGGCACTTGGGGCCTTGTGTTGGGTTTGTATACCATTTTGGGGGGGTTTGGGCCTTTTCCCACCACGCTGGCCCAGTGCGGGTTGGTGGGGAGCGCCAGAGCCTCGTCTGTTGTTCGGCAGGGTGTACCGCGTGCAGGTGAGGTTGACTTGGGTTCCGTCAGCTGTTGTTTGGAACCCCTTACACCCTTTATTACTACCTAGTGACGTAATTGGTGCCTCATTTCTTGGACCCACACTTATGGTATTGGACCCCAAACAGGACCTAATTTTACAGGGTTGACCCTACTTTTAGGTTTGCAATTAGGCTTTGGGTGTATTTCATGATTACGGCGTAAATACAAATCTATATACCCATAAGATAAGGCTTGATGATGAAAGTAAATTTAATACATAACTTCCGGATTAATAAATATTATGAGTCTGAAAGTAGCTCTGTCTGTCTGTTACCTTTCACTGCTAAGCTGCTGAACAGAGTTCGATTAAATTTGGCAGGGAGTTAGATTACTAAGGAAATTGGCTACTTAATACCATGGGAAATAAAATCCCACAGGAAAAACTATTTCCACAAGGAAGAAACCTTCGACGATCTCTTAAGTTTTTTACTTCGCCTGCACTTTTATATATGCCACATGGTGGCGGGCAATTGGTGTGTTGCGTGTGTGCGGGCGGCTACACTAGCGAGGTCTTGACTGTTCCAAGTCTGACATACCAAGTTTTTGATGATGTGTGTACAACGGTGCGTGTGCACTGGCACGCACACATACAAGTCGCAAGACGCAAGACAAGGATTACTTAAATCATGTACGAACAGACAACAGTAGATCAGACAAGCCAAAACTGTCTTTCTCTAATTGATTTTCAACCTTAAATACATATATTATAAAGCCCAAATTAATTGGTAAAATTTGACAGTTAGTGGTTATGTGATGTGCTGTAGACTGTACAGTAGGGTGTCCCGAGAAATTTTTTTTTGGCTTTTCGTAACACAAGACCCCTCAAAATTTGCGTAATTGACTGTAGATTACCGAAATAATATTTATATTAAAATAAAACTATATCTTTAGGGCTCTACCAGGCTTCAAATTTTTGAAAATTTGTCATTTTTATCGCTATTCCTCATTTTGCCTACTGACCTTAAATATTTAAAAAAATTGAATTTTTTGGTGTATTCTGGTTTTACTTAAGCGATATTTTGATTCGCATGCAGAAACACCATCGACTTCGTGTTTATTCAACCTGAAAATAACATCAAGTTCTAACCTGGAAAAGTCAATAATTGTATCAAAAGAGTCATGTTCTACTCTAAAAATGGATTCTGTCTAATCAAATTGTTATGAAGTTTCGGTGCGTGAATATTTCCTCAAAACGTATCTGATTTTGATTATAAATGAATTCCTGAAAAACATGCTCTCTACAGAAACACTATCGACTTCAACCGCCATCTGGAATACATTGCCAATGCTGTCACTTGCTAAGATCTGCGATACTTATTTGCGGAGTATCATTATGATCTGCCACTGCTGCTTCGTTTGGTTTTAGACAAGAAACCCAAGTAGAGCCTAAATAGTTGGCGAGGGCTGAGAGTTTCTACCAAATATTTAACTCTGATTGTTGATAAAAACATGATCCACAAAGTTGTCTCTACACTGAAAAAAAAACTTGATAGCATAAATTAAAAAAATATTTATGGGTATTAAGTAACTTGTTTATATACGAGCGTACAAAGTTTTGTGATCGCGGAAATCAAGTCATCTTGATTGAAAAACTGAACAAGAAACAATGTAGATTCAAATAAGTAATTGTCGGCATAATCAAGCCTGGTCATTATTATTATCAAACGCACCTTGTAAATTTTACTAAGACTTTAAAATCTTAATGAAGTTTTGTGATGACTATAATAAAGTCACTTATTTATTTATATAATGTAAAGTAAGGTCTAAATGAGTAGCTTGATTCACCTTATTAAGTTATAATGATAATGTGAAACAAATAATTATCGACATAAATAAGTTATGTCATTAATATTATCAACTGGATTTTGTGCATGTTACTTAGACTAGGTAATCTAAATAAAGTTTTCTGATGGCTGTAATATAGTCACTTATTTTTCTTTATCAATTAGAGTTTAGTCTAAACAAGTAGCTTGATTGATCTTATTAGGTTATAATGATCTATGTATCTATACTATATATAAAGTCCGGCCAGATGCTTCAAGAAGGTACTGTTATAAAAGGCTTTTAAGTTGTTGGACGAATTATTTATTATTTAAAATTCCCTTCTAAAATTTCTTTGGGGTGTGGCGATTTATCATTAATTTAAGATAACAATTGCAATATAAGCTGGTTCAATTTACTTGCGATATAGAAACGTCAAGGAATTATGGCACTGTAAAGGATATTCTTACAATTTTCTTAGAGGACTTAGGGTTGGGTTGGAAATAAAATAACGTACTCTACGGATGTGATGGAACTGCAACTAATACCAGTTTCTTTAATTGGCATAATATAATAGATAATAAAGGATTTAGTAAAGGGTATTTGGAAATACTGTTACAATCTATTGATGGATTGGTTTCCTTCATTCCAAGGAGTTAAAGGGTATTTGGAAAGACTGTTACGATCTATTGGTGGATTGATATGCTTCATTCCAATGAGTTAACCTTTCGTTATTTATTATTGACCTGCTGATTGGCTGCCCGAAGTGCAACTATACTAGAGAATACTTATTCCAGAAATATTAGAAAAGAGTTAGCTGGTTACAAAAACAGATTCACGGTGTGTGGTGACTGGTGATTTGAATAACTTGCCGAAAAGTTGGTTCTTTCCTTAAGGAAAATACGACTTGTAAGAAAAGTCTGACGGAGTCAGATATATTTTTCAACTAATTATATAGTCTTAATCCGAGACAATAGAATCCACATCAACACAACATTGTTAATTCTGTTTACGAACGAATTTTTTTTTTTGTGCACTAGTAAAAACTTATTGCTAATATGTTTTACACTAGGGAGCTGGAATTGTGACGATTAAGTTATTAAAGTGAAAAGTAGTGTTAACCAAGGAAAGATAAACAAACCACTTATATTAATCAACACCAATAAAAATAACTTTTCTGTTAGAAATAATACTAAGATTATTGTGGCACGATTGTCAGTTTATAGTTCATCAATACAATCCCAATAAGGACCTTCAAACCATATGAAAGATAAGACATTGGAAGTTGGTGACTTTCCTTGTTACATATAATTTAGGAAAAGTATAGGGAAAGTAGATCTTAACCTTTTGGTCAACCTGCTCGGTAGATATCTACCGCGAGACAATTAAAATCAATTGTTCTGGATATTATTAATCATCTACAGATTAAAATGTGGATATCTACCGAGGTATCCGAGGTATTGACCGAGCGGGGACCATAAGGTTAAACTGATGATAAAGTCGTAACAGAGCCCATGCAAACTGAAGCTTCTTTTAGAGAGAAATAGGTGGCAATCATCAGCAGAAATATCGAATTTTTAATACAAAATTAAGTTTAAAATTGAATTAATTTGTAATTGATTAAAAGCTATATTTAATATGTTTTTATTTCCTGTGCTTAGTTTCATTAATTTCAACAATAAAACTTGATTTTGTATTATTTTAGGCACAATGGTTTAAGTCTGTAAAAACGTAAAATTTACAAAACTTCAAAGTGTGGTAGAACCCTAAAGATGACACATAATTAATTTTTTATTACTTTCTGCATAAAGTGTGTGAAATTACGCAAATTTTGATGCCTCTTGCGTTAGCGTAGCTTGAGAAAAGTATTTTCTCATACATTGACGGGACACCCTACTGTACAGTCAGTGATTAGCATAAATATGTATCCACATTTGATAGTTTCTCATCTATTATTTTATTTAACATGATATGTCTCACAAAGGAGCAGCTAAATATAATGGACAGATTGCTGTATTGAGCAAAATTTAAAAGAAAAAAATAATGAAATGTCTGTATTTTATAACTGTGGAAACTTGGCTGTTTATGTATTAATTTTATATTGTTATTTTAAGTGTTAAAATGGTGATGCATAACTGTTCATTAGAAAATAATACACTTTCTAACACACCGATAAAGTTATCTCTAGTGGAGTATTTAGCACAACTACAACATATTTCATATAAGTAAACCACTTTATAATTTAAATATCAACTAATATTTATTTCTCAGAATAAATTCAGTGCATTGTCAACACATTAAAAGATTTTACACATCAAACATCACTTCAATCAAAGCTGTAGATTAGAAGTCTATGTCAAGTTTCTACCGAGTTCTTATTGTAAAAACACATGTTGAGAGACTCTATTTTTAACTCAATCTACTGTACAATTGTTATGGACAATGTGCATCATTACCAGCATTGAGAACTCCCGCTCACATAAAGCTCCCACTCAAGTAAAACTCCCGCTCATAGTGCATCTACACAAACAGTTATGGCTCACCAGCTTTCAAAGATATTAATACTATACCTTACTGAATTTATCAGCATTTTAACAGCAAGAACACAGAACACAAAATGTATTGATATTTAATGACCATATATTTTACTTTACTTTTTTTTAAGTCTCTATATAAGCATGTATAACATTTCTTCTTCTTTTCACTGGATGGCATTCGCAACACAAAGATTACACATTTCAGCAATTACACGTGAAAATTTACTTATAGTCACAGAAAATTGTATGGTAGAATGAGTTAAAATGGAGTCTCAACACATGTTTTTAGAACAAGAACATGGGAGAAACTCCATGTATAAAATTTATTGATAAATAGATTTAAAACCTTGAAGAAAAAAGGGTAGTCTGATAAATGTCATCTCACAAATATTATGTATCTATTTTTATCTGACATTATGATAGTTTTAATTATGTTTCATTGAGTTTCTCCTGAGTTCTTGTTGTAAAACCACGTGTTGAGAGACTCCATTTTTAACCAAAATCTACCGTACAATTTTTTATAGCTATAATTAAGTTTTCACTTGCCATTGGCATAATCTTTAAGATTGGCGAATACCATTAAGTAAGAATAGAATAGAATAGACATTATTTTGGAATTTTCTTATAAGTATTTACACACTGATGTACAAACTGATGTGCTATTCATATTAGATTAAGATAAACTTCGGGTGAAATTATTACTCATACGTTTAATCTAACTATCAGTGGATTTATTTAGTTTATGTACAAAGCTTAACAATGAAGCAGAAAGGTGTGATTCGTAACAATATGTTACCCTTATGATATTCTTTTCAGTAGTTATAAATACACTAAGACTATTGTTAAAGAACATATTGGAAAAGCCATTTCCAGAATATTAAAGTTCTTTTTATGCATATTGTATACTCAACGCCTACGCCTAACCACTTATCCATCTGCCACTAACATGTTAAACAAAAAATAATTGTATTTACCTGGTGTATCCACTGCAACATGAAATGCTACTAGATTTCTGGCCTCCCTGCCCTCTTCCTGCACTAGTTGTCTTACTTCTTCCATCATAGATCAACGAAAAACACGAATTTTCCAAACAAAACAAAAGACAAGATATGAACTCATCACTTCCACTGGTACTCTAGTCCAAATACATCTATTATTGCATTATCAAAATCAAACAAGGTATAAATTTTAAACAAAACGTAAAAAAAACTGAAAGAAAACCGATTTCCGAAATATTTGCCGTAAAATAAAACTGGTGGTTATTTTCATAACAATTCTCGTGTTTGACAGTTCGCTCAATTTAATAATGTAGCCACATGAAAAAATGTTATCCACTAGAAAAAAGGATTAATTATTGCTCTTTGGCTGCAATTTTCTAAGAGCAAATATACCAATCTTAGGCAATTTTCTTCTACATCAAAAAATGCCCAAATTTCCAAATTGTTGATCACAGAACAAATGTAAATTCAGCAAATGCTCGCATTTTTATCTAAGAGCAAATTTGCTCTTATTTTTTTTTGTTACCCCTATTACGGAACGGCAAAGTGATCTAGCCCATACAGCTATGCCTACAGTTTTCTATCTTCTTTCTTGGTTTTAGCATTAAAATGTGAGTGTCACACATTTTAATGTTTTAGGGGGTGCTTACTAAGAAATTCATGGCTACAGACCTCATGAATCAGGCGGTCTGTGGCCATGCATTTCTTAGCGAAAAGGAGGTGGAAATCCACTATAAAATATTCAAACGTTTTCTACATCACATATCCTTTATTTCAATGATTGCTTTTAACTGCTCGTTAACACGGATGCTGGTGTATCAAAACAACTCCGCTTTCTTTGCACAAATTCCACTACGAACAAATTTATAATTAACGAAGCAATAATCTACGATGCCACGTCATACTTAGTTATTAATCCCCGATGCAAACTGAGCTGGGATCCTACCAATATTTTAAATGCGAAAGTTTGTATGGGTGTCTGGATTAATATTTGTTGCTCTTTCACCAAAAACGAATTAATGGATTATAACTTTAATCAAACTTTACAATTATACTTATACATTAGTATAACATATAAGCTGTAATTTATACGAATCCTCCGCAGATGAAGTCGCGAGCAGAAGCTAGTTATTAATAATATTCATTTAGTTTAAATATTTATTGTATAAACATTGTTTTTTTTTAATACAAGAAATTACAAGTATTTATTTTGTTCTTACGTAAGGCAACACTCCTGGAAATTGAAAAAAAAAAACAGGAGTGTTTGGCGGGAAATCATGGCGTCTGGATGTCGATCTTTATTTCGATAGTTCAAAATTGCTTCGGAGTGGATTTTGTGCAGTGAAAGTGGTGTCGTTTTGTTGCATAAGCATCCGTGTTGACGAACAGTTATGAGGAATCATTGAAATAAAGGTTTTGTGTATGTGACGTTGAGAATTGTATAGTGGTTGGAAATCCCACTATATAATTCTCATCAGTCACCATCATGAGGTCTGTACCATGCATTTCTCGCCAAGCACTCCCTAGATGCATTAAAAAGTGTGGCACCCACATTTTAATGCAAAAATCAAGAAAGAAGATGAAACTAAAGACTTGGCTGTATGGGCTAGACCCCTTTGCCGTCCCGTTACAGGGAAAATTTAACCAAAAAAAAAAACAGGTAGTATTTGGCGGGAAACTATGGCGTCTGGATGTCGATCTTTATTTCGATAATTCAAAATTGCTTTGGAGTGGATTTTGTGCAGTGAAAGTAGTGTCGTTTCGTTGCTAAGCATTCGTGTTGACGAATAGTTATGTTATAAGGAATCATTGAAATAAAGGTTTTGTGTATGTGGCGTTGAGAATTGTACAGTGGTTGGAAATCCCACTATACAATTCTCATCAGTCACAATCATGGGGTCTGTTGCAATGCATTTTTTTCCAAGCACTCCCTAAACGCATTAAAATGTGTGACGCCCATAATTTAATGCGAACATCAAGAAAGAAGATAAAACTGAAGACTTGGCTGTATGGGCTAGATACCTTTGCCGTCCCGTAACAGGGAAAATTTACCAAAAAAAAATCTGTCAACAGCTGACAGCAACAAACAGCAGGCAATGAATTTCGATGATGACAGCTAAACTACCAATCACCACTCATAGAATTTTAGCATACCATGCTTTGATTGGGCAAAGCGTATTCTGTCACAAACGTGCTGTCTGTCATATCATCTAGAATTTAGACATTTTTCTTTTCGTTGTCAAAGAAAATGGCGGACCAGGTATGTGCCGTATTATTCTGAAAATAATTAGGTTTTATCATATTCAGTTACTTCTTTGGCGTTTTAATTGTGAAACTAAGTGTGGATTTGTATTATATAAATAAAATGAAGTTATTTTCATTGTATTTTTGTGATAAAAGAACCATTTCAGTATTGTGCACGTGGGACACTTCTCTCGCGATATTTTATCGCGAAATGCAACACCAGTTTCAAGAAAACGATAATTTTGCTACATTAATTTCGTAATTTCAGTTTTTCATCATAAATAAGTCAACTTGAAAAATTTATTAACTGTATTTTCCCTATAATCTCTGATATCTTTTTATAGGTTACCCGCAATAATATTGCATTGCATTAGATTTAGCTAAGGAATTACCTAATTTCTCATCTTTACGTTATAAATATTTACAAAATATTTTTCATTTTAACTGTATAGGTTATGTTTACATGGTGTCGAAGTAGGTAACCTATATGAGTACAAGTGTACTTACTCATTGAAATGTAGCTTTTTGAAACCTGAATAGGTTAAGTTCCCACAAGATACTTAATAGATAAATATAAACCTATTTAACATCTATTTTTAAAATTCGAATAACAGTTATCTAATAACGTGTTCCATAACATTAGTTTAGATTAAAATTAATATTATTGAAACAAATTGCAGACGGAACGTTCATTCCAAAAGCAACCAACGGTGTTCTTAAACCGTAAAAAGGGCATCGGTGTGAAGCGAAGCCGGAAACCCCTGAGGTACCACAAAGATGTGGGCCTAGGTTTCAAAACACCCCGAGAGGTAACGCATGAAGTGTGACTGCTAATGAGTGTTTTTCTTTTTTATTTCCATAGACAGAGAAAGCGTTTCAAAAACAACTTACGGTTAACCTCAACCGTAAAGGGGGGCTGAAGAAGAAGGACATGCGGCACCATAAAAATATTGGTCTTGGTTTCAAGACGCCACATGAGGTCTGTTTTTCAGTTATTCTGGGAATGGTGGCGGACATCTGGGATAAAGGCTAATTCTTAACATTTATGGGATTTCATATTAAAGATTTTTATAACAATTGATACAAGTTTTGACAATTATTTGGTTATACAAGGACTTTTATGGGATGGGATCAAAGTATTTTCCACATGCATAACACTTTGGGAGCTTTGTCAGTTTTTTTGTGTTTTTTATTCCTATATTTCTATTATTCCTATTATTACTAAGTACTGTACTTTTATATTATATATGAAGATTCAGTTTCTGTATGATTGTCTGCGAATCACGAAAAATATTTGATGTATTAACATGAAATCTTTACACAACATTGCTTTTTAGCAAAAAAATCTAACTTTCATTGTAACTGAAATTTAAAGTTATCGGTATGAATTTATAACTAACAAATTATTCAGGCCCCTTAGCAAAATGGCTGGGTTAAGCTAGTTATTAAAAAACACGGTTATTGACTAAACTATAGTTTAGTAGTACCTTGGGCTATGGCAGTGATCAGCAAATTTATTAGCCAAAGAGCCAAATATGAGCATTACAACAATTGAAAAAAAATTGGGAGTCAAATCCCCCCACTACTTTAGAAAAAGTATGCGCGTGGCATGCTTGTGGTAACTTTGTATCACACCGGAGTGTAAATTGTGTGATGAATTTTTTTCCTGCCAAGTTTTTTTTAATGAAAAGTGCCAGAGCCCCACTGAAGGAACCAAAGAGCCACATGCGGCTCTGGATGCACTTTGCCAACCACTAGACAATTTTGATGGCAATCTTTGAATGTGTAGCATTTTAGATCCTATATAGGTATTATCCCATAGCAGAAGGGTTGAGCAGAGCTTTACATAACATTTGATTATTGATACACATCGAGCAGTATAGGCCATGCTGTGCCTCCAAATAGTTGCCAGTCATCACTAATTTTGAGGCTGAAGTTAAGATTTTACATTACATTAATTTTAAATCTATTCAAATTATTCGCATATGGTATTTATTTATGAACTGTGGTGTTGGTCATATTGTAGTTATTATTATGATTTTTCTGATTATTTTCAGCTGATTAGGTTGTTGCATGTTATTATATTTATATTTCATAACTAAATTAAGTTACTAACATTAATCATAAATTTTATGTGCATGCTTTTAGTTCATAGTGTATGAATACCAGTTTTAGATGAGTATTGATAGAAGTAGAAGGTAGGTAATATAATTTATTATTACAAAGACTTGAAATGTGATGCCGATGAAATTTTCCTTTTTTTGTTTTGTTTAAAATTTAAACTGTAGAATTTTCTAAAAGAGTTGCTATTATAACAATAGCAAATTGCTATAAAAATATTGAACAAGCCATTCTTGGGCTTTTTTTTGTTAGTACAATTTTTTAAGCAAAATATCATGAATTAACCTAAATTAATCATAGCCGAATTCATAAATCATAGTATGATTAACATATGAGTGGTTAAAGTATTGCTGTTTTAATACATAAAGTAAAATATTTGGTTAAATATCTAATTATAATCTATTTTCAAACTTTTAATGGGAAATCTCACATAAGGTTGATAATAATGGAATGGGTAAAAGAACATTATTAGAAAAATAACACGATGTAGGACAATAATTATATTGATTGACTGTAAAATGATGAAATCCACACGACGGTCTTCTGACAACCATTTGATGAAGATCGTGTTAACCCAAACTCTGATTGCAGTCTTATCTATTAGTTGGTGACTATTCTGACTTAAATCTTATTTATATCATTTTAATTTTTATATTGCCTAAAATCCTTTTAGTTTAAGGTACAAAATAGTTAGATTTTGGAAAATTAAGAAGAGATATTTAATTTTTTTTTCTGCAAAATTTGGTTGCTTGTAAGATGTGTTATCTCCTTTCAATATGATTTTATTGGATAAATAAAAAAAATACGAAATTGTCTTATTTTTTCCAATTATGTGTCCATATAACAAATACTACTGGAGAAACATTAAAGTGCTAGTAGCTATAGTCATTTAATTTGAAATAGGAACACGAAAACTATTTAATTACTTTAAATTTTATGTTAAAACCATAAAATTAAAAATAAAATTTTATCCCTGTCTGTTATTCAGAAGTTTATCTGTACCCATTATTTTACAATAACACAGGTTCTAAGTCAGAATACTTATCAGTAAAACATACTGTTATAATACTTTTATTTAACACAAATGGAATTCTAGTACTTACAAAAAGCACTAAATTTTTTTTATTACATTCCAGGCGATTGAAGGCACTTACATTGACAAGAAGTGTCCATTCACCGGCAATGTGTCCATTCGAGGCAGGATTCTCACCGGAGTTGTGCAGAAGATGAAAATGCAGCGCACCATTGTGATCCGACGAGACTACCTCCACTACCTACCCAAGTACAACCGGTTCGAGAAGAGACACAGGAACATGTCTGTCCATCTCTCACCTTGCTTCAGGTATGTTGTTTCTTACTCACTTCGTCAAGCAGAATGCGTACTAGCGCGGCGCTATAGTGCCGAAGTTATACTATTATAATATTGTACTGTTTATTGTATTGCTGGAGACAGGGAGAAATGGAAGAAGATGGAGGAGGCTTTCACCCACCATGGGATCCCAGACTAACTTTCATTAAATATTAGTGATTTCTTTTATTAAAAAAAAAAAAAAAATCATTGTTAAATGGGAAATAAAAAAGCTTTATTATTATATTATTATTATACTGTTTATTGTGCCACAGCCACAGTGTAGAAATTCTGTTGCTTTTTATCACCCTGTATAATTTTAGTGACAGGATGCGTCACTAAAATTATACATTACATACAAACAACTCTTACTATGGGGAAAAAAATAACTATTCCATACAAAAGTGCAACACCCTACTCTAACAAAATGTATGGAACAGCTGCAGTGATATAGTATTAGACAGGGTTTAAAATTATCAAGATAAATATGCCCTTTGATAGTTATCGCGATAATTATCTTGATAATGATCCGATAATTATCAAACAGATATAAGCCCTATTTCGTGGCATTATGTAATGTTGAGGAAACAATCTATTCTATATTTTTGTACACAACTCAAGTTATGAAATGAAATGAAAACCAGATGGACGCGGGGAATCCCCTCTTTTGACGTTAAATGACGCGTTCCAATACACGCAGTCGTTGAATGCGACAACAAATAACAAGTGGCAAATATTTTCGATTATACTTATCAAGATAATTATCAACCTATATTTATCGGATTAATTATCAATGATAAGGCCAACAGGCAACACTTGTTGTCTGTTGTGACGTGCCATCTCGGCGCCCTTATGACGTATCTACCTCTTTCATATTATTATATCATTGAACAGCTCATTTTTCTTTGTGATTTGGACGTTGGTCTCATAGCAAGAGTTTTTTTGGGTAATGTAGGATTCGTCCCTAAAATTATCCGGGTTGATAAAGTAACAGAGATTGTGCTTGTACTGTCAAACAGTGTAAGGTTTCAAATACCTACAGGTAAAAATGTTTTAGTCTAGAACATCCATTCCTTCTACCTTCCCATCACAATCCTGATAAAAGACGAAACGGGGGTAGGAGGTGCAAACCGCAACTGTCAAAAAGTTGTTGCAACTCCGCCGCGTACGCGAACGGTCGACTATCTTCGAAGTCCCGCTCTAATTGAGAATAGTTAGTGGCAGTTGTCCAATAGCGCGAAATCATCTCGGAAAATCACCGAAACACGTAAAGGACAGAAGGACGAACTTTATAGTCAACAACATCTGGCTTAACTTGCGACCTCCAGAACCAGCGCCGTAAGTAGTCTTTTATCTCCTTTTGTCCCGCATAAACAGAGAGTCATTAAAACGTAGAGTCGGCGCTATCAGTGTGCAACGCTTTGACGCGCGGTAAGGCCCCTCGCTCATAGATCATCGCGTAATCGATCGTAGCGTACGCCACTCTTAGGCGTCGTCCTAGTGGAACGCGAAAATTACCGAACCCGAGTGAACGTTCTCTGTGTTCAGACAGGTTCAGATTGTTTTTTTCCGAGTGGGAGTGAAAGATGCCGAAGGCAAGTATCCAACACTGTTGGATCGGTTCATTAATGAATTCATTTAGCAATTAATTTTGGGTTCAGACACTTAATTTCGAGTGAAAGGCGAAAATGAAGCGTCTATTACGTACCACCTTTACTTTCGCGATGATCCCACATACGCTTTCTATACGCCGTGCCGCCATAATTAGTACAATAGCGCGCTGAGCGCATAGAAGTCTTATCAGACTCGCACATGACTGTTTATCGTCGCGGGCGTTCATCCTACATGATGATAAGTGTACTTCGGTGGCGGCTTTGTACAGCAAGCAAACTTATTAATGCATAAAAATGTATCCTAACTATTGAATTTGTCCGATTCCACCACCTTTCTCCTAAGACCGATTCGCTATTAGACTGTTCGTCGACAAGATGATTTATAGAACATTAAATTATCGTGGCCTTTTTTTCCATAATTATTTTTGGCCTCAACCCCCAATATCGTCGTTGACGCCTTCTACCCGCAGCATAAGTATAGAGTAAGCTAGGCCAACTACTTATATTTCGTTCGTTGGGCGCCATACAATTTATCTTCACGGCGCCTGGCCGCGCGCCTGTGGTTCATTCTATGTCATGTCCCTATAAGCCTTCTTCGTCGGACAACAAAAGCCCTTTCATTACCACGATCTAACTGACGGTTATGTACGAAATGTTAATTGTTACTAATCGAATAATATGCTCGATGTTGTTACTTAACCTACTAAAATATTTTTACCATCTGTATGGTATGCCAGTCGCGGACACGCTACGTTAGAGCCATTTCTGAGCCAAGTCTGTGCGACCGATGTAGCGCGACATTGCACGCTGCACATTAGATATTCGATTTTAAAAGTTCAAAATAGACAAGAATATCCCAACTGATAGCCAAAATAAAAGCTAGTGTAACATTAGGAATACAGTCTTATTGTGATGATACCCACACGACGGTCTTCTGACCACAACTTGACGAAAAACGTGTTCTAACCCAAACTCTGATCATGGTATACTTCAATACCCTTTAAACTTTCCTCTGATGTATATTCTAATCGCAATAATTTTTCTATTTCAGGGACGTTGAACTCGGAGATATTGTCACCATTGGTGAATGCAGGCCACTCTCCAAGACTGTACGATTCAACGTACTCAAGGTTTCAAAAGGCAAAGGCTCTAAAAAATCTTTCAAAAAGTTCTAAATATACTACTTTATAAGTATAAAACTTGTTTTCTTTCGAAAAGATACATTTTTAGGGGCATCTACACTAGTTAAACTATAGATATAGGAAACTGTAGATCGACAATGTGAAAGAGAAAGAGCATACTAACGCGTATATTAGAGCGAGATAAATAGACGAGACCATTTCACGTACGCACGGTGGCGGTTCAAGTCGGTATCAGTCGCGTAATGGTCGCGTAGAAAAGACAACAACTGTCGAGAGTGCAGAATAAAAACTTTCACACATAGGTTAAATTTTTATTTTGGGTCCATTGTCTCGTTGCATGCCGTGACAAGCATGAAGCTATATGTTAGCTTCATGGTGACGAGTTAGCGCCACACAGGTGCAGCGAACGCGATCACATCAATTCGGGCGGTTTCAATATGTTTTTACTAAAAGTTTTTAGATTAAATATTTAAGTACTATTTATGTATTTATCACTAGAGTGAATATCATAAAACAAAATTTTAGTTTTTGACGTGACAACGTCTTATAATTCGATAGAGTCTGCTGCACGCACGAAAAAACATGACGTCATGCGGCGTTACCTCGCTCTGAATCTAATTCTCTAATTTGAATTTGGAATTATGTTCTTTAAAATTTAAACTTTCAATGATACCAAAACCAGCCAGATACAAATAGTATAGCCAAAGAGATTTTATTACAAGTTTATTCATACTATAATGCGAAATCTATTAAACAAATGAAATTTAATTTTTCTATTGAAAAATGCTACCATTCCATCAGTATTTTCTTAAGACATTGTCACGTTCAACTATCGTCAGTAAACCGACTTTACAGACAACCAATTTTTTGGAAGGCCTTATGGCTTTCTTGTAACTTTTTACTTTCTCGTACGTAGTATAGAGGAAGTCTTGTAATCGTCAAAAAATTCGGTCTCGACAAAGATTAATGTATTGCATTTTATTAAAGGAAAATGAGGTCCCGTAATGGTATGGCTTTTCCTAATACGACATACATAGTAACATTCCTTTTTGTACCACAATAAAGATGTTTTTTAAATCATCAAAATCGGTCCATCCGTTGCAAAGTTATAAAGCAATTTGCGTCAACTGATTTTATTTAATCCGCTGCGCTCTACGGCATGGCTGTGACGTCACCCGGCACTATCCGCCCGCTCCGAGTTGCCGCACACTAGGAACTTTGACTCATTTTCATCTCATTTAACTATAACTTCCGTGTTAATAAAGATATTTATATGATTTTTTTTACTTGATAATCTTGAATAAATATGCTTTTAAATAATGTATATTCCGTGATTAATAGTTTATTTCTAATAGTTAGAAATAATAGAGGAATAAGTAGGTAGGTACTTAAAATAATATTTTTTCTCACCTTGACATCATAAAACTTTACTCATCATCATCTCATAAAGTTATAACTTCCGTGTTAATAAAGATATTTACATGATTTTATTTCTGATAATCTTAAATACATATATTATATACTTTTAAATAATGTATAATTCGTGAGTAAAATTTTATTTTAAATAGTTATAAAAATCGAGGAATACTTAGATTTTTCTTTCATCATTTCAGCCGAGAGACACCCACTGTTGGACATAAATAATATTTAAATGTGTTACGCAGTGAAACCCCAAAAAAACATATATTTATCCGTCAAATTATATTGTTATTTCCTAATAGATAAAACTATAACCAGAAATTCAGCAAACGTCGGCAAAATCTCTAACAGAAAATTTGAGAAAAGAAAATAGTAGGTACCTATACATTATGATTGCAAATTATTATGTATATTTGGATAAGTAATATTTGACTAAATCACGGTAATGATAGAAGATAAACATTGTAAACTAAAAAATTCCATTTTTGTTAAGCAAAGTACAGTCGAACCAATTGAATCATGACCCACTCGGCCGATCATTCCTTTACAATCATAAATTTAGTTAGGTTTTCTTCGCTATCATGCGTGTTGCACTTATTACGTTTTAAATATGAATAAAAATGTGTCATTACGGGTCAGAGATCTATGCAATTTTACTCTTTGTTATCACTGCACTAAAGTCTCAATTGGAATTTCAAATAAGATGCCGTTCATAATCTAAACTCTTTTCACTACTGAGAAAAACGAATAACTATTATATTTTTAAAAATAAAATTACGTTATGTGTCAGATGTCAAGTAGTAGTTGAAAAAATTTTAAAAGGCCATATTTATTAGACACTGTCAGTGTCTAATAAATTGATAACAGGTTCGTTATTTAAGAAATGTATGTTCAAGCGAATTTCAACCTACTTTGTATTGAGTGACTGTAGGAAAATGATCTTAAGGTGGATCATGATTCAATTTGGTCGACTGTACCTACACATTCAAAGATTTTGAAATTTGTATGTATAGTTTTGATAATATAAAATCATACATCATACAATCGCCATCATATAATCGAAATTACAGTTAATTATTTTAGTAAGCTACTATCTATATGTAGCTTTAGTACTAGCTTTTGCCCGCGACTTCGTCCGCGTGGAATAGTTATTTTGGGCTGCATTTTTGGGACTTTGGATTTCCATACGACCTTTCATCACCCATTTCATCCTTGTGAGGATAAAAGGTCATGATTTCACCTATTAGAGAAAAAAAACAATGCCTAAATTATAATTTTGACGAAAGTCCATGCAAACTTTTATCTTTCACATCAACCCTTTCAAGCCTTTTTTCGAAATAAAAGGTAACCTATGTCCTTTCCCAGCGTCTAGTCAATATTGGTACCAAATTTCATCAAAATCGAATATACGAAAGCGTGACTTTGCTTAGTCTTACATACAACCTTTCATCCCCAAACGAGTCAAACTTTAAAAAACACGAACAAAATATTTATTTATTACTTATCAATTTATTATTTATCAAGCCTAAATTCAAAGTTTCATGTTTTAATCTTCAATAATGACGAACTCCCATACAAACTTTCGACCCTTATTTCAACCCCTTCATGCCCTTTTTTTACAAATAAAGGTAGCTTCCTACAAAACATCCTTCAAAAATATACTAGACCTAAGGTCTAGTATATGTTGTATGTACCTAATTTTAATAAAATCGAAGGCGTGAAAGCGTGGCTTTTGGACTTCGATACGAACTTTCATCCCCTATTTCATTCCCACTCTGATCAAAATTTTTCAAAAACGCTGAAACAAATATTTATTTATTTTTTATCAAGTGCCTAAATTCAAGTTACATGGCTTTTCTTTAAAAATTAAGAACTTCCATACAAAATTTCATCCCTTACTTCAACCCCTTCGAACCCTTTTTCGCAATAAAAGGTAGCCTACCTAGATGTTTTTCTGATGTATGAGCTATATTATTACAAATTTTAATTAAAATCCATTCCGTAGGTTTTGCGTTAAAGACAGAGACTTATATACGCTCGCATACTTCTTTCACCATCTGATCCATACAAACTTTCGTGTTTATAAATTAGTAGGATTGCTCAAACTGCACTAAATTGTCACTTAACCTCTTGAATAGGCTTTGTCCACCACTATAACATCAAAAAAACAATATGTATAGTATTTAATACGATATGTCCGCAAGAAACGCTGCGCGCGGGTACAGTCGGCAGTGATGTAGTGCCGAGTGACGTCACACGCCTGTCAGGCGGCCGCTTGGCGGAACGATCCGTATTTTCGTCATAACTTCGTCAATTTTCATCGTAGAAAAAAAAAATTGGTACCATTTATTTTGTTTTTTAATTGTCTACAAAGCTACATTCATAGTTAAAATCGTTACGGATCCTCATTGTTGTAGTTTTTTTAATATCCTGTATCCGGCCGGATAGTAAATTTATACCAGATACCCTGATATCCGTTTAATCTCTAGTACCTACGTAGTATAGAGGAAGTCTTGTAATCGTCAAAAAATTCTACCTCAAGATTTTGACGGATTTACACGTTTGGCCATACAACGGTATGGCCAAAAGTGCTATGGCTAACCTCGATAAGATCTGGAAGAACAGAAGTATTCGACATACCTACTACTAAAATGCGCTTAGTTCGAACTTTGATCTTCTTAATATTTTTATATGGAGCCGAGACCTGGACTGTAAGAGGCCGTGATAACAGTAGGATTCGAGATGTGGTGTTGGCGAAGACTACTTCGTATTCCTTGGACTGCTAATAGAATCAATGAGTCCATTTTGAAGCAGCTTAATATCACCACGCGGCTCTCAGTTACTTGCCGACAAAGAGCTCTCTGCTTCTTCGGACACATTATGCGGTCACCAAAGCATGGTCTGGAGAAGCAAATAATACTTGATAAAATGGACGGCCGATGTGCCCAAGGAAGAGCGCCTTTAAGGTGGTCCGACACAGCTAAGGCAGCAATGGGCGGCAGCATACACCGTGCAGTTCATACCGCGCACGACCGAACCACGTGGAAATTGATCGTATGTGGTCGCGATGCTCAGCAATGAGGGAACGAGGAAGAAGAAGACACGTTTGGACCTACCCGAGTCCAAAAATGCCGTTTTTTGAATTATGTCTGTGCGTTAGCACGATAACTCGAGTATGCTTAAACTTATTGCACCATGCATGTATGTCATCAAAATATAAGGTTTCTATCAACTTTTGAGTCTTTTCCGGTATACGAGAAAGTCAAGGAGAGTCCTCTCCCGATTTTAGGAGAAATGGTCTCATCTATTTATCTCTCTCTAATATACGCGTTAGTATGCTCTTTCTCCATAGATATAGGAAACTGTAGATGGGTAATGTGAAATAGAGAGATTATTAGAACGAGATAAATAGGCGAGACCATTTCACGTACGCGCAGACGGCCTAAGTCGGCCTGTCACGTATAAAAAACAACAACTATCAGACTGCAGTAGGAACTGTTTTCCACACTGATGCACCGGGTGCACCCTACCTAGTCCAAGGTTAATTTCTTGCCCTAGTCGATTGATTGCCAATCTATAAACGTCAGTAGATAATTATAAATCTGTGGTAAGCACTATGAATCATGACTAGAGTCACAAAGTAAAGGTATAAAATAGTCTTATTTTAAAATGATGCCAATATCTTTCACAAAGGCCCTGTATATTACTAGTGGTCGCCAGCGGCTTCGCTCGCGTTAAAGTCGATTAAATTATAGCCCAAGTTTATGATATTCTGATGTATGAGCTATATTACTATTAAGTTTCATTAAAATCCGTTAAATAGTTTTTGCGTGAAAAAGCAACACAACAAACTTTCACGTTTATAATATTAGTAGGATTTTCCAATGCTAAGCATCGGGACCGGCTTTGGGAGAGGAGCTACTGGCTTGAAGCGCTACAAAATAATTTAGTTTTGAAAAGCTCTTGCGACCGACCCTGCACTGCACACACTTAGGAGCATCACACACGGTGGCGAATTTTATATGCGTGTATATAGAACACCACACATCGGACGCGGCGCGGGGCGCTTGCCACCCGCGCTGCGCCGCGTCGTCGGCAGTACTAATATCATCAACATGAAGTGTCAGCAAGCATAGCGATAAACCGCGTCTTTGAAGAGTAACGCACATTCTATATCTAGTAGGTACCTAAGTAAATATAAAAAAAAATGAAAATAATCATTTCTTCCTGTGTGTGGAAGCTGAACATTGCTAAGTGATGTTATGTAACTATATTCGATAGGTAGGTACTAGTCTTCTCTTAGGCTCCATGCAAATGGGACACCGGTGGCGGCCACAAGCAGTGTACACGTTTTTTCATACATTTCGTAAAGACGTGTGCCTGAGCTGAGACCATACCTGCCACACGTATAGCTGGTCTGTATACCAGCCAATTCATTAACATAGTTACATAAAGAAAGCTGACTGGAAGATCCTTGAGGGGAATCCTCAACTCCAACAGACGCCGTGGCTTCTCTGCTGAAATAAGACACCGCGAGGCGCTTCGCTTGGATCGTCTTAGTGGGGGCATTACGTTACTTTAGCACGTTTTGTAATTGAAAGTTTGTGCTTAGTTAGAATTATTGTTTTCGATCTTAAGATTGTATTTCGATGGTTGGCTGTATAATCTGTACTCTTTGCAAATAAAAAGAGACGTCATATGGCATGTCTTGTCTGCGTGACAAAACAACAAATATGGCCGCCAAGTGAGCTAGCAGCCATAACTTTGTATTTTAATTCCAGTGTTTTTGCGGAATCAAATTTTAATACCAACGATATGATATCTTTCTTCTCGAAACTCTCATTAAATAACACTTCTAACAAGTCACAGGTGGAAGAAGCACAGCCAGCTTATATGGACAAAAGTGCAACATTGCAAGAGCTGGGTTACAGAGATGAAAATGATTTAAAAGAAACTATCTACGGTTGGTTTTGATTGCTTTTTGTGTGGTTTTGGGAATTTTTAAAAGTTTCGACGTGATTTTAACTGGTGTTGTGGTGTTCTAGACTTTTTGCGGACCATTCGGGACCCAGAAAAGCCAAGTACTCTTGAAGATTTGAAGGTTGTCTATGAAGAAGGAATTTTCGTTAAAGAACCTACTGCTGATAAGGTGCCAGTGTTGAGAGTGGAGTATAATCCTACAGTACCGCATTGCTCACTGGCGACACTCATAGGACTGTGTATACGGATCAAAATATTGCGTTCTTTGCATCACCCTATTAAACTGGATATTTACATTAAAAAAGGAGCACACACAACTGAAGATGAAAGTAAGTCCTCAAAATCTACTAATTTGATTACGAAATTGTTGAGATACTGTGGGTATCTATCTACTTTATATTAAGCTATTAACTAGAGTGTAATAGTTTTGAAGAAAGCAATTAAAAATAATGGCATTACTAATGCTTTCATTAATCAAATTGTTGTTAGCTTTTTGACCTTAAAAGTACGTACAAATGACGATCAGGCATAATTTAAGTGGTTACCTACTTATTATTCTACCATTCACAAATTTGTGAGGTGATCTCTCTTAGCACACACACATTAGTCATCATAAGTCCAATTCATGTCATTTATATAATGTTTAATTACATTATCTTATTTACACTCTAATAAGCACAACAACCCAGACCAAACGGTCTAAATAAGCAGCATTTGAAATAAGGCTGTTACATAGATTGGTACCAAAATAATAAATAGTTGTTACTTGGATGAGTAATAAGCTAACAGTGTGTACTATGCACATACTTATAGTAATTTGTCTCAAGCTGCTTTTGAATAGTTCATAGTAATAATCATTTTACAGACAATTTATCAACATTCTAGGTAATATTATTGATTATTATTAATTGGTAGATTATTGACAGTGGGTGTGTAGGGTAGATTGTAAATCGGGGTGGCCGGGGAGGGGGATGCTTCAATGCAATTGGTGCTGTTACTAGGTACTAAATGAGCAGCATTCTGTAACTTAAATTAAAACGCGCTTCGGAAGAAGTAGCTTTCATCAAAACATTTTTCAAGCTGCTTTTGAATAGTTATGAAATGAAATGAAAATCAGTTTACTATGATTTTTTAACATTCTAGGTAATATTATTGGTTATTAGGGACCAGATTATATGCAATTGCATATTTGCATTGGCATATTAAAGCCATTCTCAGCAGTAATAGTATATTTTAACTAAGATCCAGTGATGATCGTGCATTTAGCTTGCCTACTGCAAAGTCTTCCTACTTGATTAATACGCATTTAAATTATTACTTGTTCATACTTAAATTCTGCCCAGTTACTTCATATCAGTAGATGTGGAGCGAAGCTTTTCCGCTTACAAAAATATTCTAAATGATCGAAGACACAATCTCACCACTCAAAATTTGGAACAATACTTGATTGTTTATGTTTACAGAAATAGTAAATAATTTTAAGGTAACGTAATGATACCTATTATCGCCCATTCAAGGATAATTTACTAATTGTATGCAGATTTTAAAATAAATAAATAAAAAATTTAAAGTTACTTTTCACCCTCTTTTTGGGTTCCTAAATTTATTGTTTAATTTCTCATATTCTGCCAATTTTCGTGCATATTTCAAGCATTTTTTATGCATATTTGCATGCATATAATAAGCTTTTTATGTTGCATATAATGCGGTCTCTATTGATTATTATTATTAATTGGTAGATTAGTGGCTGTGTAGGGTAGATTGTAAATGGGGGTGGCCGAAAAGGGGGGTGCTGATGCTTCAATTCAATGCAAGTTGGTGCTGTTACTAGCTAATAAATATGCAGCATTCTGTAACTTAAATTAAAACGCGCTTTGGAAGAAGAATATTCTGATGATGATAAGAATGCTCATGCTTTAAATTCTACTTTACCTCAAGATGACAATGCTTCCAGCATGCTGCAAACCGGTTTGTTTGCAGTGCTCTAAACTGACTTGTAAAAACTGTTAAAAAGTGCTTAATTTTGGGATTAGACGTAATTGTAATTTTTTCTAATTAAGACCTTTACTTAGTTCACAATAAAACCAAATAAATAAATGTTATGTTGGGCACCAACTCCAAATATTATAATAATAATAATAATTAAGCTCATTTATTCCATATTAAAAAGTTACAAATCAACTGTACTGTTAGTATTGTTAGTTTAATTTAAGTATTTTTCCTAATTTAAGTTAGGGTCATTACGCCTGTTATCGTCCACTTAGTGGAGTTATCAACTTTGAAAATAAAATTAAAATATTTCTTTTTTATAATTTTATAAAATAACTACTGAAATGAATTCCTATATTAGTCTATTTATAATTATTGCGAAAGTGTTAGTGGTGACAGTCATGTTGTTTTTAATATTTAAAAATAAGTAATAAAATGCCAATATTACCAGTTTCCGACCGCAAAGTTCAGTTTTCGTCCACCAGTTGTCCTATTTTCGACCGCATCAATTGAGTATGGATTTCATGAATAAAAATATGTTTTAAAATGAAATTGTTAATCAAGATAATAACTGTAGTCTAAAAATCAGTCTTCGTTACAAAAAGTTGTTAATAGTTATCTAATTAAAAAAAAATAAGTACAAGCGATCAGAATTAGAGTTCGTATTAATTAGGCATTTCTCTTTTGTTTTTATATCTTTAGTCACTCACAAGATATGTGCGGGTTGCTACGGCGTGGGCACATATAACTATGCTGGGATTGCGTGAGGTCGGAGGGCTGGGATCTTGAAGTAAAACAAATCTTCTATGTTGGTAACCAGGGTCAAGTAGGGCAGGGTGTCAGCGGAGAGAGTTCTTCTATTTCTTCCTGTTGCTATCGAGTTCTGGAGCGTAATGAATGCCCTAGCTCGCAAACCGTCTAAATTTATAGAGCGTGCGAGAGCGGGACCTTTACAGCGAGAGGCAAATAGTCGCGACCTCCCTCGAACGAGGCTATACTGTAAGGAGAGCCGACACCGTACCCTACTTAGCCGTATACTTTTATTATCAATTTGTAATATTTTTACAATTAAGTCTTAGACTATAATTGAGACCTAGATTCGATATACATGCTTAGATAGGCCTTTTTGAGACCTTTAAAATGATATACATATCTCCTATATAGACCTATTGGTCACAAAGATATCACTATTATAAGTGTCAGAGACCCCTACTTTCCAATATCTACTTTTCCTATTTTTAGGTCTCTGTAGGTCTAGGTTTAAGACCTAGACCTTTCTTGTGGTTAGGGAATGAAACTAATGCCAAGACGAATATTTTATTACCAAAATCCCCTACCTAACTATAATACTTCGAAAGTTATGGACTGTAGAACACAAGAGACATAATAAAAATGTACTATAAAACACTATTCTAACAAACATAAAAACATTGAAATTACTATATTACTACCTAAGGAGACCTAACTATCATTATTCGATGCCTAACTATCTAATAAAACAAAATATAATCAAAACAAACCATAAAAATGCAAGTATATAAGACACTTATTACGAGCTAACTATAACCTATGTACTAAGCCTATCTGAGCACTAAAATCGCTATATCTTATTAAAACACATTATATACTATCAATTTAACGATTACACAATAAAGACAACCTATCTAGCTAACTATTAAAACATAAAAGACACATAAGGATTAAAACCAAGAGATATAAAACGAAATTGAAATTAACTTATCTATCTTACGAACTTAACGCTATTAGCTATGACTTACGTCTAACGAGTGCGCGTGCACCGAACCGTGTACGATTATTATTCATCCCGAACATTCTCCCGCCGTGCAACGACTCGCCGCCGCAGTCGAGACGTTGCATTCTTCTTCGGTGAGGGTGCTCGGTGCCGCTGTGGTGATGATGACGAGCTTCTTGGTAGGTCGCCGTAGGATGCCGCCTTTGGTCCGCACGTCCGCCGCTCGTACGATGCCGTCTGGTCCCGGGTATGTCGCCGTTACTACACCTCGTGGCCATGTGTTGCGTGGTAGGGTGTTGTCTACGATGAGTACCACGTCGCCTGTCTTGAGCGCGGGCCCCCGTCCGTAGGGCTCCCGCCGGTGTTGTAGCTCGGGCAGGTACTCGCGTAGCCATCTCGCCCAAAATATGTCGGCGAGACGCTGTGAGGCGCGCCACTGCGCGCGGCCGATGAGGTCCTTGTCGTCGAAGACGCCTGGTGAGGGTATGCGTGCTGTGCCCCCGAGAAGGAAGTGGTTCGGGGTGAGTGCCTCCAGGTCGTCGTGATGCACGGAGACGTGGGTGAGGGGCCGACTGTTGACGGTGTACTCGGCCTCTGTGAGTAGCGTGTGCAGGACTTCGTCTGTGGGGTGACGTGGTTGTTCGGTGGCTGCGAGCGCGGTTTTCACCGCCCGGACGAGGCGCTCCCATGCGCCTCCCATGAATGGCGCCCCTGGTGGTATGTACCGCCACTGGATTTTCTTCTTGGTTGCCTCGTCTTCGGTGGCGTTGTCGATCGATCTTCTTAATTCTCGGTCCGCGCCGCGCAGGTTGGTCCCGTTGTCGGTCCAGATCTCGGTGGGACAGCCACGCCTGGCTATCAGCCGGCGGAGTGCCATTACTGCAGAGTCTGTACTGAGGGTGGCTGCTGGCTCCAGGTGGACGGCTCTGGTGGTGAGACACGTGAAGATGGCCACGTATCTTTTTTCATTTCTTCGCCCCACGGTGACCGTCAGTGGGCCGAAGTAGTCCACCCCGACGTAGCTGAAGGGCCGCTCGTGGTGAGCTAGGCGGCACGCTGGGTGGTTTCCCGTCGACGGTCTTGGTGGAGTGTTTCTTCTGATGCGACACGGTAAGCAGGCGTGTACTATTGCCCGCGTCACCGGTCGCAGCCGCAGTACCCAGTAGTGTTGTCTGCACTCGTTGATCGTTGTTTCGACGCCGGCGTGTAACAGCTGTCTATGTGTGTATTCTATCCACAGCTTCGTGCTTTCTTCGTTGCCGTCGAGTATTGGCGGAGTTTTTCGTTGTTCTATGTTGTTGGCGAGGTTGATGCGGCTGTCGAGTTCAATGACCCCGTCCACGTACTTGACTCGTAGCGTGCGGAGTCGACTCGTCGTTGATACAGGGTGTCCCCGTTGTAGTTTTTCGATGTCGGCGTTGAATGACCTCTCCTGGTTTGCTCGAACTATTAATAATTCTGCTTTTTGTAGCAGTGCGGCGTCGATTTTTCTGTACTTGTCTTCTTGTACTTCTTTCTTCTTTTTTGGAAGCCGGTTTATGTCTTCTTTGTTCTTATTCCACTCCGGATCTTCTTCTTCGTTCTTCTTTGTTCTTTTGTAGTATGTTCGCTGCGATCGACAGAGTTCGATGAACTGTAGCACTCTTGCGGTTGCTCGAAGTAATCTTTCCCACTTTGAGAAACGCGTTGCACTCGGGATGCCTTCTTCTATTTTGTATGTTTGATGACGCGCGTAGGTACATTTTTCTTCCCCCGTATTTTCTATGCTGTCGATTATTTTCTCTGCGGGCCACGATGATTCTTCTTCGTACAGGAAGTCCGGACCGGTGTACCATCTATGTGTGCTGCCGAAGTTGTTGGGCACGTCGCGCGTCGCGTCGTCTGCCACGTTCATTTTCGTTGGCACCCATCGCCATTCGTTCACGGAGTCGTTTTCTTCGATGGCGGCGATGCGGTGGGCGACGAATGGCTTGTACGATCGCGACCCTGTCTTCAGCCAGGCGAGCACCGTCTTGCTGTCGGTCCAAAATGTTTTCGAGTCTGGTTTCCTGTCGTGTTCTTCGATGACAGCTGCTGCCATGCGGCTGCCCATGACGGCCGCTTGGAGTTCGAGGCGTGGTATCGATGTAAGCTTCAGTGGGGCGACTCTCGCCTTCGCCGTGATGAGGGTGACGCTCACGCGTCCGTCTGTGGTGACCGCGCGCCAGTATAGTGCCGCGGTGTATGCAGCTTCGCTTGCGTCGACGAACGTGTGTAGTTGTAGGTTGACCGCGTCGCTGTAGTGAAGGTAGCACCGTGGCAACGCGACGTCTCGTAGGTTCTTCAGGTGCGTCATCCATTCCCTCCAGCTGGCGGCGAGATCTTCGTCTATGGCGTCGTCCCAATCAGTTCCCCTGCGCCATACTTCTTGTAGCAGCTGTTTCGCTCGTACTGTGACCGGCGAAGCTAGACCGAGCGGGTCATACAATGACATGACTATCTTCAAGGCTTCTCGTTTGGTGGGCGCGTCGCGTCGCAGCATTTCTTCAGGTATTCTTGTCAGGTCCAGATTGAACCTCAGCTCGTCTGCGCGTGACCTCCACACCAGTCCTAGCAGTCGCTCCCCCTGCGTGTCTTCATTCAGTAGCTTCGTCGTTGTGTTTTCGGTTTCTTCGATGGCTTGCAGTACGGCGCACGAATTTGACCCCCATTTCTTCAACTCGAAGTGAGCTTCTTTGTGTATGTCGCGAACTTCTTTTGCTATCTTGATGGCGTCCTCTTCTGTTTTGTAGCTGTCGATGTAGTCATCTACGTAGTGGTTTCGTATGATGGCGGCTACGGCATCCGGGTGTGTTTGTTCATATCTTCTCGCGTTCTTGTTCTTCACGTATATTGCGATGGACGGCGAACATGTTGCACCGAAGATTAGTGACGTCATTCTATATTGTTTCGGCGTTTCGTTACTGTCTTCTCTCCATATGTAACGAAGGGCGTCCCGATCCTCTTCACGAATTTTTATCTGCATGAACATTTCACCGATGTCTGCAGTGACGGCAATCGGGTGTCGCCTGAAGCGCATAAGTACCCCCGGAAGGCTCTGTAGTAGGTCCGGGCCGGTCAGCAGCTGATCGTTGAGCGAGGTCCCCCCAGTCTTGGCGGCTGCGTCGTGGACGATGCGTACTTTGTCCGGCTTCATGGCGTTGAAGACGGCGAAGTGCGGGAGGTACCAGGTTCTTCTTTCTTCTATTGTAGTCGGCGCGGGTTCTGCGTAACCCTTCGCTGTTAGTGACGTCATCTGCTCGTGGTACTTCTGCTTGATATCGGGATTCTACTCTAACTTCTTCTCTACTAGCTGGAGTCTTCGTAGTGAATTCTCGTAGTTGTTTGGCATGCCGGGACTACTTTTCTTCCATAGTAACGCCGTCTCGAAGTGACCGTCTTCACGTCGGCGTGTACTTTCTTCCATTATTCTTGCCGCTTGTTGCTCAGGATCGTTGTGTGGGCGCTTCGGTTGGATGAGGAGGCTGTCGATGGCGAAATGTTGCTTCATCATTTCTTCTATATTGTCGTCGTTCTTCGTGTACGCGATGTAGTTGACGCGTTGCCCCAGCGCACGAGTGTGCGCCCCATGTAGCACCCACCCCAGCGGCGTGTACGATGCGACCGGCTGGTCGCGGCGTCCCTTTCTTATTTCTTCGGCTAACAGCAGCTGCCAATTGTCTTGCCCAATTAGTATCTTCGGTGTAGCTGCCTTCTGTGTTGCTAGTAGATTCTTCAAATCTTGCAGATGTTCACATTCTTCTATGTCTTGTTCGATGACCCGCTGCGGCGACAGTTGTAGGTTGTTCATCGTTCTTGCCTTGATGTTGTGTGATACTTCGGCCCCCTGGAGTGTGATTGTCACTCGACGAGACTGGTAGGCCTTCAGCTCCATGTTCGATATGGCTTCGATGTGCAGCGGATCTACGGGGCCCTTGGCGCCGACTTGCTTGGCGAGGTCGGCGTCGATCAATGTTACGGTGGACCCGTCGTCGAGCAGCGCCCAGGTGTCTTCTTCTCCCGCCGGTCCAATGACGCGCACGGGAACTATCTTGAGATAAGCCTTGCTCCTCCTCGATGTCCACGTCGAGGCGACGGCTTCTTTCTCTTCTATTCTTGCTTCTATCTTCTTGGGCGCTTCTCTCTTGTGATGCAGCAGTCGGTGATGAGTGTACTTGCAACCTTCTTCACCACTTCTGTCTTCCTGCAGTGATGTTCCTTCATCCTGGGCCGCAGGCATCGGAAGCACAGCCTGTACTCCTTCGCCCAGTCCCATCTCTTCTCGGTGTCGCTCTTCTTAAACTTTGCGCAGTCTTCTGGCTTGTGATGAGGTACAGCTTCGCAGATCGGGCACATGTGTATCTTCGGTGCAGTCGTAGTGAAGGCTCGTTGTGGACGACGTGTGTTGTTTTCTGTCTTCCTTTCATACGGCGTCGATGTCGAGACGGCCTCCGGCTGTGCATACGGACCGCAGATCTCCGCTTCTCTGTTGAGAAATCTTGATATGCGAAGTAGATCGGGCTCCCCATCTGGCTACGTGGCGGCGAAGTCGAACCATCTGTAGCGTAGCGTAGGCGGCAGCTTCTCTATTGTGATCCTCGAGGTCTCCGGGCTGTACAGGTAGTGGATCTTCTTGAGCGCCTTGAGTGCTGCGACGATGTTGGAGACACGGCTGGCGAAGATGCAGATGTCCCTCGGCGTGTCGGCTGGCTTCGGTAGATTCTTGAGGCGCTCGAGTTCCGTTGATGCTATGCTGTCGGGACGACCAAAACGTGCTTCCAGCGTCTTCATTATCTCCCCCGGGCAGGTGTGGTGGATCAGCAGGTTCTCGACGGCTTCGCGTGCTTTCCCCTACAGTGCTCGACGTAGGCGGGCGGAGTTTTCGATGTCGGTGAGAAGGCCCGCAGTCTCGAAGTATGCTGCTCTAAACGATAACCATTCTTGATGTGCGCCGGCGAAGTATGGTAGCTCCGTGAGGTGTCTCGATGGTTGCTGCGATGACTTGACTGCTGTAGTGATTGCTGCTGCTAGTTCCGCGATGTCAGACTTCGGTGTACATTGTTGCTTCTGTACTGGTGGCGACTTGCTATTCTTGACGAAGTCTTGCTTTTCTTCACTTTTCTTTTCTTTAATTCTATCTTCATTATTCTCTTCAATAGGAGCTTGTTGCTTCTTGCTTCCTTTTTCTAAGTATGCCGCTAATACTGGCGGCGGCTGCGATACGTTCGCGGTGGCGCCGTCGCGTCGCGCGACGTGCGGCGGTGACGTCGGCGACGCTTCGGCGGGCGACTCGTTGTCCAACGCTGGCGGGCGGCTCTCGTCGAGCCAGGACTGGACGCGATCAATAGTTTCGGAGTCGCTTATCTTCGATTCTTCATATTCTTCATCTTCTTCGCTGTCTTCGGCTTCTATTCTTGACAGGCGTGCTTGTGCCAGCTCCACTTGCAGACGCAAAAGTTCTTCCTTAGCCTTCGCGACACGTGCTCGGCGGGAAGGCGTGCTGCTTTTCTTCGATGCTGGCGGGACGATCGTCCGTGGTTGCGACGGCGGCGGCGACCTGGACGATCGTGACGGTGACGGCGACGGTACGGCGGCGGCGACGGACATCGTGGCGGCGGCAGGCGTCGTGTCTTCTATAATGCGATCTTCATTCGCGGGGACAATGTTGCTACGTGACACCGCTGGAACATCTTCCCTAACGGTATTGTCGGCCCCCGATTCATTACGCCCCCCTCTCTTTCCACTGACACTCCTGGTTACTGGCATTTTCTATTCTTCAAATTCTTCAAAATCTTCAACAATATATTCTTCTCTTTGCTCACGACGATCCGGCTCGAAGGACCATAAATGTGCGGGTTGCTACGGCGTGGGCACATATAACTATGCTGGGATTGCGTGAGGTCGGAGGGCTGGGATCTTGAAGTAAAACAAATCTTCTATGTTGGTAACCAGGGTCAAGTAGGGCAGGGTGTCAGCGGAGAGAGTTCTTCTATTTCTTCCTGTTGCTATCGAGTTCTGGAGCGTAATGAATGCCCTAGCTCGCAAACCGTCTAAATTTATAGAGCGTGCGAGAGCGGGACCTTTAGAGCGAGAGGCAAATAGTCGCGACCTCCCTCGAACGAGGCTATACTGTAAGGAGAGCCGACACCGTACCCTACTTAGCCGTATACTTTTATTATCAATTTGTAATATTTTTACAATTAAGTCTTAGACTATAATTGAGACCTAGATTCGATATACATGCTTAGATAGGCCTTTTTGAGACCTTTAAAATGATATACATATCTCCTATATAGACCTATTGGTCACAAAGATATCACTATTATAAGTGTCAGAGACCCCTACTTTCCAATATCTACTTTTCCTATTTTTAGGTCTCTGTAGGTCTAGGTTTAAGACCTAGACCTTTCTTGTGGTTAGGGAATGAAACTAATGCCAAGACGAACATTTTATTACCAAAATCCCCTACCTAACTATAATACTTCGAAAGTTATGGACTGTAGAACACAAGAGACATAATAAAAATGTACTATAAACACTATTCTAACAAACATAAAAACATTGAAATTACTATATTACTACCTAAGGAGACCTAACTATCATTATTCGATGCCTAACTATCTAATAAAACAAAATATAATCAAAACAAACCATAATAAAATAATTTTAGCAAAAAAATAGGACAACCGACTTCAATGCGTACAAATTTAAACTAAAAAGTAAGAAATAAATAATATTTTTATGAAGTAGTTTAAAAGAGCGTCATAGAAAACCAAGGAAAGTATTGATACACATTTATAATTCTTTATTTATAATTCATACTCCGATATATTTGGAGCCGGTGCCAGCTAGCCAAGGAGGATAGTGTTTCCAATTTTCGAACTTCACGGAGCGGCGGATTATTTCTTATCTTCATCATTCATTATTATGTATAGTTAATGGATTAATCAAGCTCGTATCTATTAGGTAAGTTTATTTTGCTTAGGCTGGCACCGACTCCAAATATATCGGAGTATGAATTATAAATAAAGAATTATAAATGTGTATCAATACTTTCCTTGGTTTTCTATGACGCTCTTTTAAACTACTTCATAAAAATATTATTTATTTCTTACTTTTTAGTTTAAATTTGTACGCATTGAAGTCGGTTGTCCTATTTTTTTGCTAAAATTATTTTATTTTATTATTTTTAGTGGAAATAAAGAATATTTTATTGAAAACGGATAGGCCTACTAGGCGCTCATTAAAACTTAATGGAAACTTTAACTAAAACGTTTTTTTTGTTATTACTGATTTGTTCAAAAAGGATCGAATTTATATCGATACAATTTATACGGGCCATCTCTGATCTTGACGTACCTAAAAAAGAATCAGTAAAATCCGAGTCGTAATACTCATAATTGACGAAGTAATCAGGTAACAAACACAAAAAAAACAGTCGGATAGAGAACTTCCTCTTTTTTTAAAGTCGGTTAACAAATAATATCACGTCTCAGACCTATAGCTCATTACAAATGCCTGCCATTCATTCAAAATGAATGGTAAGTTAATGAACTATGAACCTAGTTATTTAACTTAAGTTCACAAAATAATTTGTCATAGTTTATGTGTTGACTATTGGACCTACTAACCAAAATTTCACCATTGCATATTAGGTAATAGCAAGTTCAAAAAAAAAATTGTCATTATTTTTGTGTTCGTGGACGATGTTATTGTTTCATCACCAATGAAATTATCATTTTAACAAAAAAGTACTGAACCAATTTCGGTATAATTTATACGGGACCACCTTTGGACTATGTCCGTCCTAACGAAAAAAGAATCTTCAAAATCGATTCATAATTGACGGAGTAATCGCGGAACATACATACAAAAAAAAAAAAAAAAAAAAAAAAAACATACAGTCGAATAGAGAACCTCCTCCTTTTTTGAAGTCGGTTGAAAATGCAAGTATATAAGACACTTATTACGAGCTAACTATAACCTATGTACTAAGCCTATCTGAGCACTAAAATGGCTATATCTTATTAAAACACATTATATACTATCAATTTAACGATTACACAATAAAGACAACCTATCTAGCTAACTATTAAAACATAAAAGACACATAAGGATTAAAACCAAGAGATATAAAACGAAATTGAAATTAACTTATCTATCTTACGAACTTAACGCTATTAGCTATGACTTACGTCTAACGAGTGCGCGTGCACCGAACCGTGTACGATTATTATTCATCCCGAACAAGATATGAATCTCATAATACAGACAAATCAATTAATATTTATAAAACTTATAAAAAGACAACGAATGATATAACAAGACATAGTCTTATTCAACATAAATATCATAATTTTCTACATCACAATCATGACATTTCTATAAAACATATTTTTAAAATAAATTAATAATAACATATTTTTAAAATAAATTAGTAATAATTTTTGCGTTTACAAACGCAAAATTTTTTTTTTTAACTAGAAAAATACACTGAAAAAGATTGACCTTCTAAGATCTGAAGGAAATATTGCCGTATATAGAGTAGAGGTAGGTCACAACAGACTAGCCGCTAGAATTTGCAGCCCAAGTTCAGGCTGTAAATTCTAGGTAGTACCTACCTCCCCATTACAAAAGATAAGTGAAAAAAATTTTTTTGTGGTGTTGTATTTCTGTTGGTTAGGTCGCTAGAGCTCCACAGGGAAGGGATAAGGGTTGCCAGCGCGCGAGTGTCAAATCACTGTTGCAAGCATCTAAGGCTACAGTTGCTGATTACCACCAGGCAGGACGTATGCTTGTCTGCCAAACATTTACCATAAAAAATAACACCAATCACTATTCAAATAATGAGGTCATTGCTATGATGGATAATAATCCATCATAATATTACAAATTTAAAGAAAATTGGCCGAAAACAACCCGTTAGTCCGTTTTGCCTTTTTAACCCCTAAAATGTGATGTTAAACTTGCATATTTTTTCATTCATCATCATCATATCAGCCGAGAGACTTTAAGACATAGGCCTCCCCCAAGGATCTCCTAACCAGTCGGTCCTGCGCTGACCGCATCCAGCGGCTTCTCGCGACCTTTACTAGATCATCAGTCCACCTTGTGGGGGCCTACCAAAGCTGCGTTTCCCAGTACGTGGTTGCCAGTCTAGGAATTTTCCTTCCACCCCAATGGCCGTCAGTCCTCCTCGCAATGTGCCCTGCCCACTGCCACTTAAGGTTCGCAATTCTTTGGGCTATGTCGGTGACCTTGGTTCTCCTGCGGATCTCATCATTTCTGATATGATCACGTAGAGAAACTCCGAACATAGCCCTCTCCATTGCCCTTTGGGTGACCTTGAGCCTTCTTATCAGACCCATTGTAAGACATTCTAAGGCCCATTAATTCAACTGTTTGAATATTATTTGAAAAAATAATAAAAATTTATTACACTATTATAAAATAATCACTTTAATTTATTCTAAAATAACAAAGTACCTATGTCGAAAACTGGGATTTTTTACTTTATGTCGAATTTTCGACCGCATGCCATTTAAATGTCTTACATTTTAGTCCAGTCAACAAGTTCAAAAACGTGAAAAATAGAGATAAAGCTCCTAAAAATATGAGCAATAGCTCATTGGATTCGGAACGACCTCTAGAAAAATGAGTTTTGAGGATTTTACTGCACGTAAAAAATTGCAATTGTTATTAACAAAATAAGATGAAAAAAAAGAGGTATTTACGTTTTTGTTAATAACTCATAAACTATTAATATTTAAGATATTTGGAAAAAAGGTCCTTAAAGAGGAGGAAATTTCCAAAAAAAAAGTCCCAGCTCTCGGAACTCTACCTCTATTATTTATAACTTTAATTTAACGCTGAAAATAGGGTTCCGCGCAGCCATTACGGCATGGGCGCACTGCCGTTAAAGACAGTTTCTTACATAAAATTATTTTTTATAGTAACAAATATAAATTTAAAAATTTAAATAAATTATGGTGTCATCCAGATACTTGAAAGAATATATTCCCGTTGGAAAAAAATTTTTAAATTAATTTTTCAAAAAGTTATGCAATTGTTAATTAACGAATTTTTTTCCTATCTCCGTTTTCATAAATGACGACATAAAAATTTAAATAATAAACCTATAAATTTTTGGCTCTGTGGAGCTCTTCTTATATATATACTTAACAAGATCCCGCGATAAAAGTTTATTAAAGTTAATTATTTTGTTTATAATAATTTTTTAAAGTTAACAAAAAATGAAAAGTCTAAGAAATGTTATTAAAAAATTTTTTTTAAACAAATGTTATATTATTGCTGCTTTCTTATCCAACAATGGCATTAAGTAACATCGGAAATTTTTTTTTTACATCATTTGTTAAGAAATTGTTTATAAACAAATAGACAAGTTTAATATTTAAAGAAATTTTTTTTTACCATTGTGTTGTCGTGGCAAAATAATGATTTTTAAAAAAAAAAATTTCTTAAATAATTTTTTTTATTGTTTATAATCGTTTTTTTTATATTTCGATTGTTTAAATAATTAGTTAAGGAATGATTTTTTCTTTAAAAATCATAATTGGCATTTCTTCATAGGTAAATAGAAAAAAAATTTTTTTTTATCAATAATTTCATTTATTGTTAACTTAACAATTTGTTATAAACAAATTCTAACTACCGTTATATTTTTTTTCTAGAGCTAAAAAAAATAACAAAAACAGCCATATATATCAAAATTCAAAAAATCGGGTAATATTTAAAAGCGTTATAAAAAATAGAAAAAATTTTTTTTAGTATTTTGATATATATGGCTGTTTTTGTTATTTTTTTTAGCTCTAGAAAAAAAATATAACGGTAGTTAGAATTTGTTTATAACAAATTGTTAAGTTAACAAACAATGAAATTATTGATAAAAATTTTTTTTTTTTCTATTTACCTATGAAGAAATGCCAATTATGATTTTTAAAGAAAAAATCATTCCTTAACTAATTATTTAAACAATCGAAATATAAAAAAAACGATTATAAACAATAAAAAAAATTATTTAAGAAAAATTTTTTTTTTAAAAAATCATTATTTTGCCAAGACAACACAATGGTAAAAAAAAAATTCTTTAAATATTAAACTTGTCTATTTGTTTATAAACAATTTCTTAACAAATGATGTAAAAAAAAAATTTCCGATGTTACTTAATGCCATTGTTGGATAAGAAAGCAGCAATAATATAACATTTGTTTAAAAAAAAATTTTTAATAACATTTCTTAGACTTTTCATTTTTTGTTAACTTTAAAAAATTATTATAAACAAAATAATTAACTTTAATAAACTTTTATCGCGGGATCTTGTTAAGTATATATATAAGAAGAGCTCCACAGAGCCAAAAATTTATAGGTTTATTATTTAAATTTTTATGTCGTCATTTATGAAAACGGAGATAGGAAAAAAATTCGTTAATTAACAATTGCATAACTTTTTGAAAAATTAATTTAAAATTTTTTTTCCAACGGGAATATATTCTTTCAAGTATCTGGATGACACCATAATTTATTTAAATTTTTAAATTCATATTTGTTACTATAAAAAATAATTTTATGTAAGAAACTGTCTTTAACGGCAGTGCGCCCATGCCGTAATAGCTGCGCGGAACCCTATTTTCAGCGTTAAATTAAAGTTATAAATAATAGAGGTAGAGTTCCGAGAGCTGGGACTTTTTTTTTTGGAAATTTCCTCCTCTTTAAGGACTTTTTTTCCAAATATCGTAAATATTAATAGTTTATGAGTTATTAACAAAAACGTAAATACCTCTTTTTTTTCATCTTATTTTGTTAATAACAATTGCAATTTTTTACGTGCAGTAAAATCCTCAAAACTCATTTTTCTAGAGGTCGTTCCGAATCCAATGAGCTATTGTTCATATTTTTAGGAGCTTTATCTCTATTTTTCACGTTTTTGAACTTGTTGACTGGACTATTTATACTTTATTAAATCTAATAAGCGGACTGAAATTGGCCGTCGTAAATATTTTTTCATTCAATTGTTTTAATATTATTTCATTTAATAATATTGTAACATTTGGTTGCAGGTATCATAAAATAATCACTTTTAGATTGTTGTATCAGAGTATGTCGAAAACTGGGACGTATTGTACTTTATGCCCGATTTCCGACCATAGGCCATTTCAACGTATTAGGTTTATACTTTATTAAGAGCCATTTCACCGATCGTAAGCGCTCGACTTTAGGTTTTTTACGCGCTGCACGCTTGTGTGCGCGTACTTGGCAGCGTGAGTAGAACTATCGTCTGCGAAATAATCTTGATCCTTAATGTTTTTTTTTGTATTGGTTAGTACATATTTAATGTGTTTTAAAGATATTTTTTATAGATACCTATCTACTGTCCGTGTTTCATGATACTCATACTAAAGAACGTATTACAGCACAATAGTTATTGATCAATGAGAGATGGGTGAAGGTGGTATTGTTATGGCGGCCACAAAAGCATAAAGGTATTCTGTGAATATTTAAAGTGCCTACCTATTATGGTAAGAAATATAGCCATATGACAGAGAGACAGACACATAGCGGAGGCATATTAATCGGGTCCCGTTGGCACCCTGTTTTATTCAGAGTTCCCTATGGGTAGGGAACTCTGAATAAAATAAGAATAAAAAAATATCATACAGCGTCACACACATTGACACACATCGAAGATGCCGTTGGTGGAGCGGTCAGTATAACTAACCATATTTTTTTTATATATTCCTCCGATACTTTTTTTTTATTGGTTATATGGCTATGGTAACTAATGTGAATTTTTTGATTCCATATTACATCCATGGATATCGGGGTGATCCCAAGATATTTCAATGACTTATCGCTCTATTCTTAAAGATATATTACAATAAAAAGTGAGATGATATGTATTTTTAAAATAACCACTTACTTAAAAAAAAGCCGTTACCCTTTAGTATTAAATGACGTTTGTGATTTCACGTACCTACATCCACGGATATCTACTTGATCTGTAGATATTTTGGTGTTCTAAAGATTTAATCTTAAACAGATATTACGAAAGGCTTTGATATGGTGAATATTTTTGAAAAAAATGGTTGTCTGTAAAGTCTGTTTACGGACGATAATTTTACGTGTTAACGTAAATACCGATCGTGCTTCTCTATCGCCTATTACGCGCTCTCGATTGCATACTCTCCTCAGGCGGAACGTGACAAAGAATCATGTCTTTTTGTGCAGTCGGCTTTCGTCGATTTATAAGACGTTATCACGTCAAACTACTTCACAATACATCCACGTATATCCATGCAATCCTGTGATATTTTAGTGATTTTAAGAGTTCATTTTAATGACGAATTATCGTGGATTTCGGGATAGTATATATTTGTGTTTTATATGTGCAACAAATAAAGCAAATATCAGTGATTTAATATTCAAATCAGTTTGTTGTCGCGTTTTGTATCAAGGGAATTTTCACTAAATTTCGTTATCCATAATACAGCCACGCATATCATTGCGATCCCGTGATATTTTAGTGGTTTTACGATTTAATTTAATAGACAAATTGCCAAGGATTTCGGGATTATATGTATATATTTTTGAGTTACGTTCATTTATTAGTTTTAGTGCAAACATAACAAATACCAGTAAAATAAAATAATAATATAACACAGTGTCATATAGCTTCGCTTTTTCTTCGTTTAATATTTTTGATTTCGATTGTAACAAGAAAACCACGTAGCTATTTCTACATACTTTCATCCCCTATTTCAACCCATTCAACCTTTTTTTCGAGATAAAAAGTAGCCTATGTCCTTCTCCGAGATCAAATCTATATTTGGACTAAATTTCATCAAAAACGGTTCAGTGGTTTAGACGTGAAAGCTTAACAGACAGACAGACAGAGTTACTTTCGCATTTATAATATTATAAGGAAGTGGGGATTGTGAATATTGCTTGCCTTACATTGTGCCCGGTGCATGGCAACAGGCTCGCCACCTATTACATGGGGACCTAATCATATCTGGCGAAATGTGGGTGTTAACACCTCTGCCTATGCCTTCGGGGATAAAAGCGTGATGATATGTTTATGTGTATGTTTATAACCAGCTTCCAGCTCCGTCATCAAATCAGCTTCAGGACATCATAATATTGCTCAAGTATATCGTTATTTCGGCCAAGTTGAAAAATAAATTATTTGCTTTTTTTAAGGCTGCAGAATTATCGCGTTTCCTTTTTTTAACGCAACGGTAATAACTATCCTTGCGACCCATAGCTAAAAATAAATAAATAAAAAGAATGTTATTATTATACAAACTACTAGTATAATTCTTATACCAACATATTTAATAACTAACAAAACTTAAATCCAAAAACAAAACTCAAAATATATCAAAACTATTTGTCGCAGTATGATTATGACTACTCGATACGAGCGAACGAATATCGGGACGCGGGAAAAAATAGCACAGGTCCTACCTGTAAGGACGCTCGCGTCAGACTAATCGGAGCACGCTTGTGCATCGTGATTTATACTAATTTATTTCACATTTCATATAAATATATTGACAAATTTATTGTTGATATTGACCTAATAACTCTAGAAATCAAAAGTCGAAGGAATATTGTTTATTTTGGGATAATTTTATTTTAGTTATTACGATGTATTTTAACCAAAATTGGCGATGAAATTATTATGTTAATGTTAGAAATTTGCCAAATGATTTATTTTTTTACTCATAAATGGTAATGAAATTCAAGAATCTATTTCATTAAGTACCGACTGGAACATATATCCGATGATTCCTATATTTTTTTACGATTATCATTTTAACATTATTAATAGAATAAGGTCTTTGAAATTGAGTCTGCGAATGTTTTTCAGCAAAACGGCTGTGGGAGATCGAACATTACAAATTAATCAAATAAGTTTTAGTAATTTTGTTTCATTAAACGTCAACAACATAGATTGGCCTATTTTTATCAATTATTAAATAATATCTGGGTATTCCTTAAGATTGTGATATAGGACTCCAAAATCTCCGAAATTCGTGCAAAAACGTGAAATGGCTCTTAAAGCTAATAAGCGGACGAAAATTGGCCATCGCAAATATTTATACACATAAAGTTCATATTGCTAAATAAAATTTAGTTTACTTACATGCATTTTCGTATATCAGACAGAACCTAATTGACATGGGCGGGCCTGTTATAGACCACCCGGTCGAAATTAGGACTTTCTAATAAAAAGGGCGTACCCTTTATCGTCCACTTCGTTTTATATATTAATTATTGTAAATTAGAATAATAAACTATTCGTCCACACTATATTTATAGCAAGCTATATGTATGAACATTAAACAAACCAAGAAACACAATAGAACTATTTTTTATTTACTGCGTAAGTTCCGGCACGTCACTATTTTTTCTGTAATATTTGACACATTTTCACTCTTTCGCCGGGTACCATAAACTGCATAGCTTAATCCTAGTTAATGGTCGCGTTCCAGTGAACTGTGTAGGCATGTTCTTACTGTGAAGTTATTCAGGTCGTAATACATAAATATTTTAAGGACCTATGTATAACCGTTTTGCTATTTTTTGGCGTTTTATCAAGGAGGGCGGTTAAATGGACGAAAAGGGGAAGCGGTCGGCAAACAGGCGCAATGACCCTAGTTTTTTGTTAGTAATATGGATCCCTTTTGGGTAAAAGCCTCCTCCAATCCGTGCCATTTGGTTCGATCCTGGGCAACATTCATCCAGTTTGGCCCAACGATCTCGTTGATGTCATCAGCCCACCGTTTCCGAGGCCTGCCCTTGCTTCTTTTGCCTTTAGGGCCAGGCCATTTCGTTACTTCAATGGTCCATCTTTCATCTTTATATCTTGATACATGGCCTGCCCAGTTCCACTTTAAGCGTAAAGCGTTTTGTAGGGCATCTGTAATTTTTGTCCTTTTCCTTATTTCTTCATTTCTGGTTTTCTGTATTCTCCTCAGTCCCAACATGCTTCTTTCCATGGAGCGCTGACATGATGTGATTTTGTTTTTAATTTTGTTGGTATATGTCCATGTTTGGCTGCCATATGTTAGACTAGGGAGAATACAGGTATCCATTATCAACTCCAAATATTATAAATAAATAATTATAAAATGTATCAATATTTTCCTTGGTTTTCCATAATGCTCTTTTCAACTACTTAATAAAAATATTACTTATTTCTTACTTTTAAGTTTAAATTTGTACGTCTTGAAGTCGATTTTCGTATTTTTTTTTGGAAAAATATTTTATTTTATTATTTTTAGTGGAAATTAAGTATATTTTATTGAAAATGGATAGGCCTACTAAGCACTCAAACTTAAAGGAAACTTTAACAAACTAAAACATATTTTTTTTGTTATTAATGATTTGTTCAAAAAATATTTTTAGCAAAAAAATAGGACTACCGACTTCAATGCGATTTAAACTAAAAAGTAAGAAATAAATAATATTTTTATGAATTAGTTGAAAAAAGCGTCATAGAAAACCAAGGAAAGTATTGATACACATTTATAATTCTTTATTTATAATTCATACTCCGATATATTTGGAGCCGGTGCCAGCTAGCCAAGGAGGATAGTGTTTGCAATTTTCGAACTTCACGGAGCGGCGGATTATTTCTTATCTTCATCATTCATTAGTATGTATAGTTAATGGATTATTCAAGTTCGTATCTATTAGGTAAGTTTATTTTGCTTAGGCTGGCACCGACTCCAAATATATCGGAGTATGAATTATAAATAAAGAATTATAAATGTGTATCAATACTTTCCTTGGTTTTCTATGACGCTTTTTTCAACTAATTCATAAAAATATTATTTATTTCTTACTTTTTAGTTTAAATTTGTACGCATTGAAGTCGGTTGTCCTATTTTTTTGCTAAAAATATTTTATTTTATTATTTTTAGTGGCAATAAAGTATATTTTATTGAAAACGGATAGGCTTACTAGGCGCTCATTAAAACTTAATGGAAACTTTAACTAAAATGTTTTTTTGTTATATTACTGATTTGTTCAAAAAGGGTCGAATTTATATCGATACAATTTATACGGGCCATCTCTGATCTTGACGTACCTAAAAAAGAATCATTAAAATCGAGTCGTAATACTCATAATTGACGGAGTACTCAGGTAACAAACACAAAAAAACAGTCGGATAGAGAACTTCCTCTTTTTTTTAAGTCGGTTAACAAATAATAGCACGTCTCAGACCTATAGCTCATTACAAATGCCTGCCATTCATTCAAAATGAATGGTAAGTTAATGAACTATGAACCTAGTTATTTAACTTAAGTTCACAAAATAATTTGTCATAGTTTGTGTTGACTATTGGACCTACTAACCAAAATTTTACTATTGCATATTAGGTAATGGCAAGTTCAAAAAAAAAATTGACATTATTTTTGTGTTCGTGGACGATATTATTATTTCATCCCCAATTAAATTATCATTTTAACAAAAAAGTACTGAACCAATTTCGGTATAATTTATACGGGACCACCTTTGGAGTATGTCCTTCCTAACGAAAAAAGAATCTTCAAAATCGATTCATAATTGACGGAGTAATCGCGAAACATACATACAAAAAAAAAAAACGTACAGTCGAATAGAGAACCTCCTCCTTTTTTGAAGTCGGTTGAAAAGGGTCGAATTTATATTGATACAATTTATAAGAACCATCTCTGATATTGTCCTACCTAAAAAAATAATCATTTAAATCGAGTCATTATTCTCATAATTGACAGAATAAGCAGGGAACAAACAAAAAAAAACAGTTGAATAGAGAACCTCCTCCTTTTTTGAAGTCGGTTAATATATAATATAACATCTCAGCCCTATAGCTCGTTACAAATGCCTACTATTTATTCATAGTTCATTAAAACTTGAAGAGAACCTAGTTATTTATCTTAAGTTCATAAAATGATTTCTCATAGTTGTTGTGTTGACTATTGGACCTACTGAGCTAAATTTCACTATTGCATATCAGGTAATCAAAAAAATAAATTGTCATTATTTTTGTGTTCGTGGATGACGTCATTGTTTAATCCCCAATAAAATTATCATTTCAACAAAAAGTGCTGCACCATTGGCACCAATGGATGAATTTTTTAAGTGGGCCTTCAGTGTCAAATCCTAAACTATAAGGATTATCGAAAAATGCTCAAAGGAGTCGCGAGCCCGATTTTAATGAAAACAAAAACTGCATCATGTATTTTTGAAAAATCAATAATCCTAGCCAGGAATCAAACCCAATGATTTTGAAAAATAAAACAGCCTGTATTATTCCAACATTCGATAGTGTATATACAGAAAACTAATGAAAATTGTTAAATTTTAATAAAATATTTCTTTTTCAAAGCGATGAACATTATTTTTTTCAAAAATCTAATGATGCAGTTTTTATTTTCATTAAAATCAGGCTCGCGACTCCTTTGAGCATTTTTCGATAATCCTTATAGCTTAGGATTTGGCCCTGAAGGCCCACTTGAAAAATTCATCCTGTATATATTTTTTTTGAAATGAAATATAACCTATGTTGCTAAGTGAAAAAGTAGCATTCTAACAATGAAAGAATTTTTTATTTTGCATTCTTAGTTTTTGAGCCTATTCATTACAAACATAGAAATCTTTACTTTTTATAATATTAGTTTAGATAGATATCTCATATATCCACCCTCGGCACATTAATTATTTATCTAGTCCAAATTAAGTATCATTAAGAACTTGTGTAATTGATACTGGATAACGGACTATTTTCAACCGACTTCAAAAAAGGAGGAGGTTCTCTATTCGACTGTATGTTTTTTTTTTGTATGTATGTTCCGCGATTACTCCGTCAATTATGAATCGATTTTGATGATTCTTTTTTCGTTAGGAAGGTCATACTTCAAAAGTGGTCCCGTATAAATTATACCGAAATTGGTTCAGTACTTTTTTGTTGAAATGATAATTTCATTAAATGATATAATGATATCGTCCACGAACACAAAAATAATGTAAATTTTTTTTTTGAACTTGCCATTGCCTTATATGCAATAGTGAAATTTTGGTTAGTAGGTCCAATAGTCAACACATAAACTATGACAAAGAACTTAAGTTAAATAACTAGGTTCATAGTACATTAACTTACATTTACCTATCATAAATAATTTACTGACACCATTTATTTCCTTATCAGTTCATTAAACGGTTTAAAAATAGTTTACACAACAAGATACGTCCTAATTGTTTATTTTTATTCTAAAAAAGCATCATTATTATATTATCAGGGCCGCGCCGAACCCCGGCAGCGCCTGTGTACGAGATCTATGAAGCGCCTCTTTTGTTTTGACGACTTGTACCAATACTATGGAGATGATATATATATAATCATCTGGCGTCCCTATTGCCTTGGCGCGTGTGTGCCCCGCACACTTCGCACATAGGGTCGGCTCGAGCTTGATTATTATTTATAATTATCATATTATTGTATTATTCTATTAGTAATAATAGTAAATCTAATGCATTTTTCTTTTGTTACAGTCAACAAACAGATCAATGACAAAGAGCGGATTGCAGCAGCAATGGAGAATCCCAATTTAAGAAATCTTGTCGAGAATTGTATAGCGGATGAAGAGTAATATCTGAATAGAATATTATCACAACAGAACAACCTGTAGGTTTTTATTGTAATATAGTTTTTCATGGTAGTAATCATGGCGCCGGACGTCGCGTTCTCTAATATCAGTGACAAAAACGAATTTACAAAATTCGCTAAGTTTCTAGCATACAAAGGTGTGCAGGTGATAGTCGAATCGCGGAAAGGCGTCAAAATCGAGCCATTCAGCAAACTAATATCCAACGACTCAGACTGGTTTAACCTGCAAATACCAGATTCTCCAGAAGTCAATCAAGCTACCAAAAACGCTTTGCCATCAGATCGAGTCTTAGAAACCATCAGGTCACAGTTGCACGTCGAAATATCCGTGCAAACTGAGGATGGAGATGAAATGGTACTTGAATTATGGACTTTGGAGTTGGACGAAACACAGTTTGACACTTCTTTGAAAGCAATGAACACAGTATACTTCAGAATGGGAATACTACTGAAGTCTTTGATAACGATCACCAGGATCACGCCCGCTTATCACTTATCTCGTAAACAGAGGACGGAATCGTTTACGATATTCTATAGAGTGTACAATGGCGAACCAAAAATCAAAGCTCTTGGTGAAAATGTGAAGAAAATTCAAGCTGGTCTATTGAAAACACCATTGGGTGGTATTTGTTTCTCAGTCGCATATCGCACGAATTTCTCTATATCCCCAAACAGATCAGAAAAGAATAAAACGTTAATTTTAAAGAGTGATCACTTCGAACTTAGTCCTAAACATGTTATATTCGAATCCAAGAAAAACAAGGAACAGAAAGAAAAGGAATATAAACCACTGAAACCGATAGACTTGAATAAGCCTTTACGATTAGCTGCTTTTGTCGATGAAGCTCTAGTTCAAAGGGCTTTCGAGGAGTTCCTATCTAAAATACCCATTCCTAAATGCCATATGCGAGTTCGACCAAAATCTCCAGAGAGTGACATCGAAGTTGTATCCAAAAGTACGCAAGATTTGGACGTTACAATAATATCTAAAAGCCCGACTTCCTTCGAGTCACCTCCTAAGAAGTTTTCCGGGTTTAGGAGCGAGAACGAACCTCCTCTAAAGCTACTCTGTTTCCCGTTCGCTGACAACCATCCCATAACAGAGCTAGCGGAGTTTTATAAAGACTTCTTTAATGCACCTCACTTGAAATTGTCAGATGATTTACGCAAATCTAGGGACGAAAGTAAGTCTGTTGAAGATGATATAAAATCAATGAACGAGGATTTGTCGAAAGATTTGGAGCTCTATGAGAATTCTGTGCTGGAGTTTGACCAACTCCTGGAAGACATGTGCAGATCGGCCGAGTGGAGTGGCAATTAGTTGGATCAATATCTTGTAGGGAAAGTAGCCCTTCATTATGATATTGATAAGTGTATCGAGATAACAATTATCTTTGTAAACATTGATATCATATTGATAATGCGGTATGTGATGGTAGCACAATGGTTAAGACTGATTTGTTATGGATATCTGGATTGCTTTATATGATTTTTTTTGTTGTTAAATTTAATACTTTGCCATGTTTGATATCACTATTTGTAAATAGTTCAGCAATTAGAACAATCTGTCTCTGTAATTTCTTATGCTAAATTATATGTTCTAGAACAAACTGCGCATTTCATATCAATCAAGAATTCGATGGTAGACAATCAAATAGAAATACAAGAGTGTGTGTGAGCCTTTTCAAGTAGAATTCGATTACCTAAATGCGCCAGAGACTGAGTGCTCAGTCGCGACACACGCATACATTTACTAATATGATGAACACACATCTAAAAGACGGCCGCAATCGTAAATTACTACAACTAGACATTTTCGGTCCCAACGACAATTCTTAAAATCTTCATCCATTGTAATTAAGTTAATTTGGTTTCGGATAACAATCGTATTGCATTTTTGAATAACTTTTGCGTCATCTAGTGAACCTGTGCCTTCTTAAAACAAACGCGAAATAATTTTGGCGATGCCATTCTTTTCCAATATCTTTTGAGGGCATACACTTAAATGTTAGAAATCGAGAAATAAATTCTAATTTGATTAGATTCTTGGTCATAGGTAATTAAATTTGAACGAATTAGCCAAATTTTGATACGGAACAGAATATTGTTAACATAATAGTATGAATTACAGAGATGTTGAATATAATATGTTCTTTAAGTCGTATGTCAATAACTATTGTGGATAATAAAAATATTTTTATGAAACGAATATTTGTTAATGCATACGTTTTTATGGTAAATGTAAAATGTATTCTTAATGGACATGATTATTTTAGTATTTAAATATTATATTTCCAATATTTTTCATAGTATTCCTATTTTATGTACAAATTAGGTGGTCTTATTTCGTCTAGTGTTTTTTAACAGACATAAATACGCCGTTATAAACTGAGTATATATCTTTTCTTGTAGGACACAAAGTAATATCTTCTCTGCAAATATTTAAGCTGTTAGATACGCTATCATTACTTCCCTATTACCTAAATATATGCATTTTTATTATTTAACAGGGAAACTCTGGCTGAAGCTTCGTCATATTAATTGATGATGAGACTTAAGGTTGAAGCGAGGCTCATCTGAAAGCCTCAACGAGTGACAGACGGGCTAAAATCAAATTATAATACTCAGCTTCGTTCACCGAATTACTGTTCGCCTATTATAAAGACTCCACTCCTGTAGTCCATTAGTGAGATTAGCGTTTGAGAAGGAGGCTGGTCTCATTTTTTGTGTTTGTGTGGTTTGTCATGCATCCATGGATCTTTGTCTAAGCATGCACCTAATCAAAAATATTATCAATGCCGGAAATAGAATTTTGCTTAGCATATTTTGTCCTATAAAAGTGTATAAAGAGTCCATTTATATCGAACAAATTTTTATTTCTGGCGTTTTTCACGTTCTTTTATTGTATATAATTTCATTTTAAGTAGGGATGTATCTAAAGAAATATTTCGCTCCTGTGTTTAGGTGATGATTCAAATAAATTGTTCTTGGTTGAAATCGCATTTTTATTAATTAATGCTTCAACTCTGTTTTCCTCTGTGCTTCGTCAGCTCGTTAAGCTGGTCGTCCCGGGTGCTGTGGAAAGATAGCAGTCGTTCCCAAGGACGGTGGGTGTTAAGCAGGCAGCTGGCCGAAAATTTTAATGCCAAAATCATAGATATAGGCTAACACCAGTGATCATACATCTATGGCCAAAACCCAGTAAGTACCTGTCGATGTCGTGACCATCATGAAATGTGCGGCATATCATGAAATGCTGGTGCAAGGAGTGCCTACACGGGCAGCGTTGGGACGGTCTAGGTGTAGTTGCGCTCACGTGCATAGCTCCTGAACCGTCCCGTAATAGCGCACTAAGGGCGGGGAGGATGTTTAGTGGGTATGGAAGGAACGCCTTTACCTCGAGTCCCACATATCCCCTGCGGTTGACACCACCCCGCAGGGACGATGCGTAAATGCATTTGACCTACCCGTCAACAAAAAAAAATGTATCATGAAATGCTACTGGACCATTAAAATCTCGACCACTGGTCGAGTAGACCATTATCTAAAAATGGTAGTGGTCAGGAATGATCAATTGATCAGTAGGTTCAAGGTTATTTTTTTATGACCAAGCGGATTGCAGTGTTTGTGGGAGAGTCTAATCTACGAATAGAGAACTTCCTCTTTTTTTAAGTCGGTCAACAAATAATATCACGTCTCAGACCTATAGCTCATTACAAATGCCTACCATTCATTCAGAATGAATGGTATAGTTTTAATGGTAAGTTGAACTAAGAAGCATTAAAACTTGAAGAGTACCTATGATTTAGAGAGTTTATGTGTTGATTATTGGACCTACTAATCAAAATTTCACTATTCCATATTAGGTACTTAATGGCAAGTTAAAAAAAAATTACATTATTTTTGTGTTCGTGGACGATATCATTATTTCATCCCCAATGAAATTATCATTTCAACAAACAAGTACTGAACCAATTTCGGTATAATTTATACGGGACCACCTTTGAAGTATGACCTTCCTAAGGAAAATAGAATCGTCAAAATCGATTAACAATTGACGGAGTAATCGCGGAACATACATACAAAAAAAAAAACATACAGTCGAATAGAGAACCTCCTCCTTTTTGAAGTCGGTTGAAAAAGGGGTTCCAGCATAGCTTTTGATCTGAGCCTTTAGACAACATGCTCACGCTTACAAGCGAGTCGGTTTGTCTAATCGCTAACGCTTCAGCGATAGCGATTATCGTTTAGTAGCCAAAGTGACAGTAACGTAGCGATCGCTTAATCGAGGCGTCGTATCGATAACTCAAAATTTTTGTCTATAGTTAGCGAGAGAAGAAATGTCAAAAATTGAAAATGACAAACTAACATAACCTAAATAAATTAAATTTATTTCATGAAGAGTTTTCGGCGTTTTCGCCACTTTGAATCTACTTATGAGTCCCATCGGTGGTTTGGTGGTTTACGATAATGTACCACACCACAAGTGTTGCGTACCGACCGAAGTAATTTACAACAGGACCTATAAGTTTCATCAATTTCATAGAATCATTTCTATTTTCATGAAAAGACATACCTAGGTTATAGTTCCTAGTGAAAAAACCATAAAACATGCATCTACCTACGTGCCCTATATAAACATTTTGAGAAAAAAATTGTCATGGAGATAAATTGAAGAGTGGTGCTTGTCCATCTTTATTTTTGAAACTCGGGATATCTTACCATGAACTGTTGAATACTGAGGAATACCATCAACTGTACCCACAGAAATAGGTAATATTTTATTAACATTTGTCTATCTAACAATACATATATTCTTATTAACCATTATTTTGCACGTGTAGTTACAAATTTAATTAAATTTGTACATTGCAAAAGTTAAGCCAAGATGACTTTGATGACTAAGGTGAGGGGGGCAAAGTGCGCCATATTTTTTGCATAGTTGACTTTGGTGCTATATTACTTGTGTTTAAGTTCACGAATGACATTAGTCGTGGTTCCCTAAGTATCTGTGATGTTTTGCAACAACAATCAATGTAGTGTCATGAGAATCTGACAATAAATTAATGATTTTTAGCATAAAATTTGAATTTGTAGTTACCAGGCGCACTTTGCCGACAAATCGGGGAAGTGCGCCTTATATTAATAAAACGCAATAATAAAGCATTAGAATTGTTGAAGTGTGGATAGTAAACTCTTTGGTTACTGGACACAAAAGAAACTTTTGAATATTTTTGATGTATTCTCTGTCTTTTTGTCTTTCTATGTCCTTAAAACGATATTGGGCGGAAGCAGTTAATACGGCTTGTTATTTAAAAAATCGTAGTCCGACTGCTGCATTAACAGCTGCAACTCCTGAAGAACTATGGACTGGATCCAAAGTGAACCTCAGTCATCTTCGAGTATTTGGTTGTGTGGCATTTGCTCTTACTCCACAACATCAGCGTTCAAAGCTTGATCCCAAATCAAAACCTTACATTATGTTAGGTTATTGTGATCACACCAAAGGTTATAGACTTGGTGATCCAGCTGATGGCACTAAATTGTTTAAAGCTCGTTCTGTTGAATTTATTGAAAATATTAATGGTATTGAGTTCAAAACTAATAAAAATATTGACAACATTGATGCGTCAACTAACATTGAATTTTATAATTCAAATATGTCTAATATAAATACTTTTATAGATGAACCCGAAGGTTCTACATCGAGTGATAATGCTAATAATTCTGAGGTTCTAGATCCTTTAATTGTAGAATCTAATACTCAGGAGATAGTGACATCCGATGAGCCTCAAGGAGATGTATCAACGTTGAATAGTATTCAACAAGACTCTGAAGCAGATCACTATGTTTCACATGAAGAATCATCAGAGATTTCGAGACCTGTACGTGATCGTCGTCCTCCTATTTGGCTTAAGGATTATGAAGTAAATTATTTTTCTGAACTAGCTTTCTCGGGACGAAATGAACCTAGAACTTATAATGAAGCATTGAAAAGTGAAAAAGCCGATGAATGGTTAACAGCAATGAAGGATGAATTTGATTCACTCATTTCGCATGGTGTCTGGGAACTTGTTGATAGACCACTAGTTGGAAATGTCATTAAATGCAAATGGGTTTTTAAAGAAAAAGTAGACCCCAGTGGCAATTTAGAAAAATACAAAGCCCGTTTAGTCGCAAAAGGCTTTACGCAAAAGTATGGCATTGACTATCAAGAGACGTTTGCTCCAGTTGTCAGACATAGCACTTTACGTTTATTATTCGCGATTGGAGTTGAAAATGATATGGACATTGAACATGTTGATGTTAATACAGCTTTCTTAAATGGAGACCTTAATGAACGCATATATATGGAACAGCCACCTGGATTTATGATTGAGGGGCAGAATAAAGTTTGTTTACTTAAGAAAAGTTTATATGGACTTAAACAAGCTAGTAGAAAATGGAATGAGAAAGTTCACAAAGTTTTGGTTAATAGTGGTTATAAACAAGTAATGAGTGAGAAATGTGTTTACTTTAAAGATAATGTTATTATTGCTTTATATGTGGATGATTTTTTCATTTTTAGTTCCAATAATATTGAAAAGAAAAGTCTGTATAATTTGCTGAGTTCCAATTTTAAAATTAAATTACTTGGACCCGTCAAACAGGCTTTAGGCATGAAAGTCGAAAGGAATAAAGAGCAAGGGACTTTAAAGTTGTCGCAAAGCGAATATATTAGAAATGTTTTAATGAAATTTGGTATGGAAGAATGTCACAAAGTTGCTACTCCTATGGAAGTTGGTTTTAATTTGCCAAAGGCGGACAATGTTGACTCAAAATTCCCATATCAGGAACTTATTGGAAGTTTGATGTATCTTGCAGTGTGCACCCGTCCTGATATCGCATTTGCCTGCAGTAAGCTTAGTCAATATAACACATGTTATGACGAGACGCATTGGATTGCAGCGAAGCGTGTTTTACGGTATCTGTCAGGAACAATAAGCTACGGACTTAATTTTAGAAGAGGTAGTCAAAGTTTTGAAATTTCATCCGACGCAGATTGGGCGGGGGATACAACTGACCGAAAATCTTATTCTGGTTTTATTACTAGATATGGTCATAATATTGTAAATTGGCACAGCCATAAACAACAAAACGTTGCATGTTCCAGTACTGAAGCCGAGTACTATGCTCTTGGTAATTCTGTAAAGGAAGCTAAATTTCTTAGAAATTTTTTGTTAGAGCTAAGTTGTAGGAAACAGTCACAATCAGAGTCGGTATTGGAACCTATCCTAATATATAACGATAACCGAAGTACCTTAACTATGGTTGAAAATGAATGTTTTAGGAGAACAAAACATATTGATGTTCAACACCACTTCATTCGTGAATGTGTTGAACGAAAAGTAGTATATTTAAAATATAAACCAAGCACAGAATTAGAGGCAGATCTCTTAACTAAAGCTTTGCCTAGGATAAAACATGAAAATTTTGTAAAGTGCTTAGGGTTAGATTAATTTATTTGTTTTAATGTTTTTACTCTTCCATGTAATACTTTTTTTCTTTTGGTTATATACATGTTAGAGTAAGGGGCAGTGTTGAAGTGTGGATAGTAAACTCTTTGGTTACTGGACACAAAAGAAACTTTTGAATATTTTTGATGTATTCTCTGTCTTTTTGTCTTTCTATGTCCTTAAAATAAATAACACAGTTTTTACGTTGAATATTATTTCTTGAGAATATTATGTTTTAACAAGAATAAAAACAGCCTCATAATATTATAAAAAAACAAGCAACAAAACTCATGATATTTAAATTTTTTTCATAGCCACATTCTAGAAGAATATTTTTAATTAAAACCAAATTTCGGCTAAATGCGCCATACATTCTCAAGTCAGAGGCTGTGAACCTTTTTTCTAAATATAGATAACAGAGTGTAAAGTTGAATTTTTCTTTTACTTACGATGGGAATACCATCATGGTATAAGACTACTTATTTGATATCAATAATATAAGAAATAAAAAGTTAGTCATTGAAATTAGTTATTTATTAAGTATAGGTACATACTACAGAAACCATTTTTTCCATTATGTGCAACCATTTTGCCATCCTTTGTTCTCTCTTATTTAAATACTGGTGGTCTGCCTAGACTTGATGACTTTTGGCCCCTTCGACCTGTGACGTGGTCCATAATATTCTTTTTGGTACTTATAGCAAATGTTGATGCGGCTGCATACCCAGACATCTTACCCGATTGAACAGCTTCCACTGAACTCTCCGGACCAGGAAGGACCTTCAGTTTTTCATAGCGCCCCATCTTAAACAAAAATCATAACCAATTAAATAATTATGACTTTTACTAGTCTATTGTGTTTGTGTGTTGAGTGTGTATGTATGTAGGGCAGCCTCATAACATAATTAAGTACTAATATTTTGGCAGTTAAGGTTTCTATAACACTCGGATGACATTAAGATACGAATTAATTCCAACAATATCAAACGCTTCTTTCAAGAATTGAAAAATTACAGTGGATTATAGAAACAAAAATACATACACGAACTAGTCACGTACAAAAAATAAACAAATGCTTAGTGAGATACATTTTCAAAAATAAACTTTTATTTGTTTTTAAAAATGTATCTTACTAAGCATTTGCTTTAAAAAAGAATAAACTTTATATCAAATCAAAATCACCAATGTAATAAAAAAAAGTACCTACCTATCAAAATCGCGATATGAAAATTGTGTAGATATATTTCACTAATAAACGAATATGCAAATTATATCTAAATTGGTTGAAGATGACCTACTTTTCAATTCATTTGCAAGATTTGACCTGACCATACAAACAAGCAAACATACATTGCAAGTTAAATAAAAAGCATGTAAAAAAGACATATTTTAAAAGGTTTGTAACCTCTGGATTGCGGCGAAGTGCGCCATAAAAAAGTCAGTATGGCGCACTTCCCCAACTATACAAATTTGAGGTAGGAATATTTAACTTGCAAAAAATATATAAATTTTACTAGATAGGAATGATATAAAGTCAGAATCTTAAAGCAAATTATTTAAATTGTGCACTTACCTCACTCGTTTATCTGTAAAAACTCGAATTCTTGAGATTTACGACGATGATCGCCCCCATAGTCAACTCGCTTCACCACTTTGAATATCAGTGAAAATAAAATGTCACGTGTCTCCAACTTGTATGTCTAGAGCCATCTGTGACTATTACCAAGAACTATGATTTAGTTTGTAGCATCGACAAAAGGTGTCACTATTAGTATCCAATCGGTAGTTTTCGAGATATTTGTGGGAGGTGCACTTGCCCGCTAGGCGCACTTTGCCACATTCACCTTACGTCTCTTAATGATATATTTTTATTTCATTTTCAGATCAATTCCGTGATAAGAGTTACTCGAGAAAGCGTCATGATCATTCTTTTGCACCTTATGAGCGAAAACCACATAAGATAGCTTGTCTAGAAGTTTCTGGTATTTGTATTATGTGTTTTTAATATTTTATGAGATTTCTCAAAAGACAGGAATAATTATGATTATTTCATTCTGTATGTGGTCTTGATCGCAGTTTAAAATCAGTATGTACCTACATCTTGAATCAGAAAGCTCCACACAGCACTTTCTATTAGGTTTATCAAGTTACCCAATATTCTAAGCCATTACCTAATTAATCTAAGCAATCTGTAAGCAATCTAAATTAACCACTCCACCACAACAGCATCAAATTAACGTCTAGTTATACAGAATTTCTGAGTGATTATCTTTTTCTCTCTAGATAAAAAGGTTTAATCAATTTTCTGTGAATTAGTGTAGAATTAGTATATAAATTATTAGGAAAATAAATCCTGTAATTTTCAACCTAAAGTTAAAATGCTTATTTTATTTTTCAGATGATCATCAGCAAACCAATTGACAAATTACCATTATAATTATTTAATGAGTTACTGTAACACCTACAGTTGCATCAGGTGAAATACTGGGTCAGGAAAAATATGTAAGCAGTATTATTCTTTGAAATGGCCCTGGAAACTGACATATACAACAAGCAAGGATGACATTGTTGGATTTGTAGACTTAAATGAAAAATCGAGTAACTTTGCTGACCATGTTAGCTTTATGTAAAAAATAAATAAAAGATTAATGTAATTGTTTTATTTTATCAAAACTAGGAATCTTCAATCCTGGAGGAATAAAACTTTGAATAATGAGGAACAGAAAATCTAATTAATGTTTCCTGTTGCTCAAAATTAAAAGTTACATAAAATTAAATAAATTAACATTATAAAACTTTTATTTAATGATTCTTCTTAACAGCTCGTCGTCATGGATGTTTGTGCATCAATATAACATCAGTTTCACTGCACAAAATCCATTCCGAAACAATTTTTACTATCGAGTCAAAAAATCTACATCCGGAAGATATAGATTCACGCTATACACCACGCATTCACAATGTTCATACAAAAACATCAACAAATAGTTTTATGTACATACATACAAATACCTTAGGTCTGTTCTTTTAGGGGGCGAATGATCTCCTGTTTCATACAAATAAATCCCTAACATGAAAACTTTCACAAGCACACAAATAGTTTTGATTGTAAAATAATGTGAAATTGTTGTTAAGTTCCATAGGCATTTCTTTTGTCACCAGTGTTCAAAATGTGGAATATGTAAATCTATCTCCAAATAATAAATCAATCAGGCATTTTATTAAAGTTTTCTATTAGTTTCACAGATTAGAGAGTCTATAGTTTTTAGTCTCAAATATGTTTTGGGTGCATGAGATACACTCATTGTTACGGGCAGCCCACAACAAATTAAGATAATGTATTTTTAAATGATAACCTAAGCAAACAATTCATCATCATAACATAACAGCCTTTTTAATTACACTCACTGGACACAGGCCTCTCCTTGTTATCTGAGAAGATTTAGGCAGTAGTTCACCACACTTGCCCCTATGCAGATTGGTGGACAGCATATAAGGTGATCAATACCCCTTATCTGATCCATTAGCTTCCTTCTACGACGCCTATTTATAGATATAGGGTTGGTGGTGCTATTCTACTCTGCCAGCATGACACGGTCATGAGAATAACTATTACATATAAACTTTAATATACAACCACTGTGTACAAATAATGTATATTCTTACTAAAAAATACAACTATTCAATTTCAAACCCATTTAATACCGAAAATGTTTTACATTATAATCTAAATTTATTACAGTATTAACACTATTTTGATTATTGTTTTTATTTTTCGGTGTGTCCTCCTGACACGTAGGCCTCATCCAGCCTTTTCCATAGGTACTAATCTAATCTGTTCTTGGCCAACCATAACCACAAAGGCTCTGCTACCCTCTTAATGTCATCTGACCATCTCCTCTTCTGTCTGCCCTTTTTCCTCTTACATTGATACCTGAATGGGTCCCCCATTCAGTAACATCTCTTGTCCACTTCTGTATGTTATTTCTAAGTATGGGCTCCGTCCATTTCCACTTTAATTTCTTTATCTTTTCCACTGTATCCTCCAGCTGTGTTAAGGGCTATTGCTTTGACTTTCTGTCCTTCCTTCCATAAAAGTATATCCCAGAATGCACCTCTACAAACTTTAATAACACTATATTACGCCTACGTAGCGTATGAAATAATAAAAACTATTTTTTTTGCTGATATTTTAATCAATAACGTTTTTCACAAGCGTTTTCTACATGGTCTCGGCGATCGAAAGCCAAGCGATCGACCGAAACGCTAGTTTGTCGGTTTCGAGTCTCAAAGCTGCATGTTGGCTACGCATTGTATGGGAAGTTAGCGAGCGACGCCTTCTATTGCTTGCGTTTCGGTTCAATAGAAACGAAAACTGACATTTGGCTAGCAATTTTCGACTCGATTATTTTGATGACGTCACTTTTCGATTGCTTATGTCAATCCCATACATTTTTTGACTTAGCGATAGCGAGAGCGATTGTCGAAGTGCATGTTGTCTAAAGCCCCTGTGAATAGCATATGCCTATGTCCAATGCTGGCTGTATGTATCGTATTCCGTTGCCAAAAAAAAACTATTGAAATGTCAGAGTAGATGCGTTTGTTTTGTAAATTTTCGCAATCTGTACTACTTCTTTAGACATATTCTTTCTAATCTGTGGTACTACTGTATATTGTTGGTGCCCTATATTTATTTTGTATTGTTTGCAATTATTTAATTAAAAAAATACGCGCTATGAGAGCTTGTCCAAATATAAAATATTCCTTGTTATGTGACATTACAGAAAATTAAGCAATAAAAGCGAAGTGGTTAGGTTTTAGAATATAACCTAAGAATACGTAAACCACAAAAATGTTTTCGATTTGCCGACAAACTCATCCAGCTACTGGCATAGAACACGCTGTAAGCTGCTACTTCTTTAACAATGATGAAGTGTGCTTGGTTACCGCTGGAGCGAATATTATCAAGGTGTTTCGTTTGCTGCCGGAGGGTCAGACGAAGGAAGTCAATGCCGGTATGTTATTATAGTTATATCCTTATTCTGCGTATTTTTTTTATTGCGATATAATAGTACACCATAGACTGTTTACTATATCTGTATTATCTTCTGTGCATGATTATTGAATGATATCCAAGACTGAAACATTAGGAGTGCCAACCTATTAAAAATAATTTAGCTGATAAATAATAATTTATTGTAAGTGTACCAAATGGCTAGGACAAAAGATGTGTAAAAACCTACATGCCCAGAAAACAGTGGTCTGATGAAATTGTACATGTGGCAGGAAAAAATTGGATGAAGCTAGCCAATAATAGGGATAAATGCAAGTCCATGGACAAGGCTTTTACTCTAACGGGATCCACTAAATAAATAATATTATTAACTAATTCTTAGTGTCACACAGGCCAGTAATATAATTTATTTAAACCCACCCAAATGTTTATACATGCATATTGCTAATACAAGCTTCAACTACACAATTACCAACATGGTCGAGAAAGGTAGCTAAATAGAAATATGGACACCTAAGATGCAAATGTGCCATACATTTTGATCTACTAAGATGGAAACTCTTGAAATAATGGCATCAAAATTAACTTTCATAAGTGTACAAATTGTCCCTAAATGAATAAAGTAATTTTGACTTTGACTTTGAAACTTTCAACAAAAAAAAACAATTATAAAGTTTTTATAGTAATAGTCACAAATGCAACTAATAATAAAGTAGGAGACTAATACATCATGCTATTTCGTTCCAGCTGGCCAACCAATCCCTCCAAAAATGAAGCTGGAATGTCTAGCCACCTACACTCTGTGGGGCAACGTCATGTCCATGGCTTCAGTACGTTGTGCCAGTGCAGGACGAGACTTGCTGCTGCTGTCATTCAAAGAAGCAAAGCTATCTGTTCTTCAGTACGACCCTCAGACAAATAACCTGATTACATTAAGCATGCATTACTTTGAGGAGGATGATATGAAGGTATTTTTATTTATTGTTATTTAATGATTAATTTAGGGTCATGAACACAACAGGTTACCACAAACTGCAAAAATTTGCCAATCGATTTTGTTTATGCCATATACTTTTAGGTTGAAAATCAATTGGAGAAATTTACACACAAAGACAATTACGAAAGGAATTTGAAAACTTATAAAAGTAATGGGATATATGCACCTATCAGCTGTTTACAACTGTCTGTGTACTAATTTATAATAGAAATAAAATAAACATGCTTCCTGTTTTCTTACCAATTGACAGGGTGGCTGGACAACTCATCCACATATTCCTTGGATTCGAGTGGATCCAGAATGCAGGTGTGCTGTAATGTTGCTATATGGAAAAAAATTAGCTGTGTTGCCCTTTAGAAAGGACATAACCTCAGAAGAAGGGGACCCCTTAGAAGCCAAACCATTGATTGATGTTAAGAAAAATGTAAGTAATTTAAAAATGTGTTTTCAGTAATAAAATTATAGTATTTTAATATGTTACAATGAAGAAATGTATTTCCAATTTTTTTTTAATAAGCTTAATAGATAAACAAACATGATTCATTACACAAGCTGTATAGGCAGTGCTACAGACCACTCCACAACAATCGACAGCATAAAATATATACTAAATAAAATTTGCAGGCCCCAGCACAGCCCACAACCCGCGCACCAACGTTAGCGTCATATGTCATAGTGCTTAAGGAACTTGACGAGAAGATAGACAATATACTGGACATTCAATTCTTGCACGGATACTATGAACCCACACTTTTGTTGTTGTATGAACCTATAAGGACATTTGCTGGGTAAGTACTCTAATACATGGTGAAATTTTAGTTACTGTTCAGCCGAAAGCCTTTTAATAGGTAGGTCAATACAAACAACTCTTGCTAAAGGACCAACATCGAAATCGTGAAAAAAATAAACGAATGAAAGAATTATGCTGGATTGTGGTAAGCAGCGAAACATGATTTGATGCATTTTTACTTTATCGTTTATGTAGTATAGAGTAATTCTTGTAATCGTCAAAAAAATCGACTTCGAGATTTTGACAGATTTACACATTTTGGATCTCCCTGAGTCCAAAAATACCGTTTTTATAATTATGTCTGTGTGTGTGTGTCTACTGCGTTAGCAGAGTGCTAACTATGTATACTTAACTATATAACTGGAGTATGCTTTAACTTATTGCAACCAAATTTAACATGCCTGTATGACATCAAAATTTTTTTTTATGTCATACAGGCATTTTTTTTCTATCGACTTTTGAGTTGTTTCCAGTGTACGAGAAAGTCAAGGGGAGACCACTCCCGATTTTTTTCAAAAATTTTGAAAGTCTAATTCACTTCCTCCAAGCAGTAGCGGATTTACAAATTTGCCGCCAGTAGGCTACTAAATTTTTGTCGCCCCTAGTTACCTACTTCTGAAATTCAATACCCTATTTCCATCGAGCATATGCCTAGTTCACAATCATATTAATTACATTTGCAACTTTATTGTGTTCTCTCTTCCTCATTACATCAGCTTTTTTCCCTTTATTAAAAAAATAAATCTTTTGGGGCTCCTTTTCTCAAAATTTGTACCAAATTTGCCGCCCCTAAAATTTGCCGCCCTAGGCTCCAGTCTGCTCAGCCTACTGATAAATCCGCCACTGCCTCCAAGTGTGTTGATAACAGTGCCAACTAAACCTATAGCTAAACCACTCTCCCAGCTCTGCTCAATACTTACTCGCTTAGACAATTTAACACGGGACGTGGCATAGCGCAGATTTAGTACTGAAAACATTCTGCCGTTTTTCGTGGGGTGAAAGCACTGCACACTGCTGCCAAAATTTTAATCGCTATTATGAGCGCACACTCGCGGGCTCGGCTAACCCGCTTACCACCATATCGCCTAACGATGTTATATCGTTGTTTCTGTCGCAAAATTTGTAGACGAAAAATTTTATTGTTATGTGAAACAGTAGTTTATTTGAATAGAAAATTACTTCCGTGTGATAAGCAACTCCGTTTTAGGATAACTCTAATGTTTCTGGTCGTCGTTTACAAGACAACACTCCGCAACCAATAATTTTTACGAGGTCCGCTTAGCGACAGATTCGAATTCAAAATGGCGGTCGGGCGTCGCGGCGAACTAGTTTTTATAAACTGACATGAACGTTTGTTCATGTACTTTGACAGAGGGTAACGCGTTCGTTTGCCACGTCCCGTGTCAAATGGTCTAAGACATACTCGGCTGAGTTACGGCAACCATAGCCTCGTATGTAACGAGCAGCTTAACTCACGTGTATCATAATGTCATCGTGTAGCCGCACGGCCGTCCGTAACGACACGTGTGCGATGGCTGGCGTCAGTCTCAACATGAGTGCCCGCGTCCACCCCGTCATCTGGTCCACCGGAGGATTGCCTTTTGACTGCCTGCAAGCTGTGCCCGTTCAGAAACCACTAGGTAAGTAATACAAACTCATGATAGCGAGGAATCTATTGTTACGAGCTAGGGGTTCGTTAACTTGGATAGAAACATCTGGTGACACTGACAAGACTTTATTCCGTACACCACTCGGAGTCGGTGCCAGCCTAAGCAAAATAAACTTACCTAATAAATACGAACTTGATTAATCCATTAACTATACAATAATGAATGATGAAGATGAGAAATAATCCGCCGCTCCGTGAAGTTCGAAAACACTATCTTCCTTGGCTAGCTGGCACCGGCTCCAAATATATCGGAATATGAATTATAAATAAAGAATTATAAATGTGTATCAATACTTTCCTTGGTTTTCTATGACGCTCTTTTCAACTACTTCATAAAATTTTTATTTATTCTTACTTTTTAGTTTAAATTTGTACGCATTGAAGTCGGTTGTCCTATTTTTTTTGCTAAAAATATTTTATATACTACGCAAAACGATTAAATGTTTATAATATTCTATACTATTGTATTTTTTTAAAAAGGCGCAATAAAGAATTTTTCACCTCTCCAGCACCAAAAGAGCACTTTTGCTTTGTAAAATCCCGAAGCATGTTCAAAACTAAATGAAGGCAGAAATTTTACTTCTCATTTTTTATACTATTTTTTAGTGTAGTAAACATGTATTTAAATATTGTATTGCTTTTCTCACATATAACGATTTTCTCTCTGGAGAGGTGAAAAGTTGTGTTTCACATGTGAGCAAATATTTTTTCACCTCAACAGCATCAAAAGAGCTTTTTTGCTTTGTAAAGTCTCAATCAGGTCAAAAACGGTTTTTGCTGCTAGTTCCGAACAAAACTGTAACGTTAAACCAACGCAATGGCAGTAATTTTACTTTCATACTAAATTTTAGTGTAATAATCTGTATTTAAATATTTTCTTGTTTTTCTCACTTCTAACGATATTCTCGCTGGAAACGCGAAAAGTTGTTTCACACGAGAGCAATTTTTTTTGTCTCGTGACTATTAATAACTTGGTGCATTCGTGATTCTATTCTAGATTACTTCGCTGGTTCGTGATTTAATAACAGTACTCGCAGCTCAAACTAACTTTGCTCACTTGTGTTACGGATACTAGATAACGGACATTTCTTTTTGATATAAATAATATTTTGTTTTTTAGATATTTTTATAAATAAACTTAAATAAATATGTAAACAACCATGACTCGCAAACAAATATTCGTGTTCATCACACAAATATTTGCCGCTACCAGGATTCGAACCCGGACCGCTTGATGTGTAGGCAGCTATACTGACCACTCCACCACGACGGTATCAAATTGTTGAACAAATAACTATTGTTTTGTGCCCACTTTAAATCACTCACTGCGCCCAGTAGTCTATTTATGAATAACTCGCTACGGTCGCAATTCAATTCTAGACTACTTCACTGGTTTGTGATTTAAAGTCGGCATTCTCAGTAAATAATGAGTGCTCACCTGTTGATCAAATAACTATTTCTTTCCTTCTGACTGTTATTGTGAACATGGTAGGCGGGTGCCTCATAATGGCGGTGAACTCGCTGATCTACCTGAACCAGTCGGTGCCGCCCTACGGCGTCTCGCTCAATAGCGTCGCTACGCACACCACCAACTTCCCATTGAGTAAGTACCTTCTAGACTTTTAAGTGAGGTAGCGTGAGGAAATTAATGGAACGGGACCGGGAAGGAAGAAGTGGTAGCAAACTACAGCTTGCGTACTACAGCTTATCCAACCAAATAAAAAAATGTATAACTTAACTCCCCCCTCAGTTGTGGAGCTACCCTCCGTACGCTCGGCAATAGGGCATGTCCGTTGCGTTCGGCCCCCTCTGGTGTCCGTTCATTATTATTAGTGCTAATGCCCTGAGATGGTTTCACATAGGGTAGCACTACCACAAAACTCCCTCCCCAATTTGGGGAGGGCGTCTGCTCAGATTAAATTCTCAGCCCCTCTGGCGACCCAGGCTTGTCACACACATGCGTTCGGCCCCACTATGGCCCCGTTCGCGCTTCCACGCATTATGCCCTAGTCTTTATGTCTAGGGCAGCGTGTGCACCTCCCTCTCTCTTGAGGGGGCGGCTGCTTCCGATAGCCTTTTAGCACTAGGCAATAAGGGGGTGTTTAGTCAGTCATAACTTAACTGATATGTAAAAATATCTCATCGGGTGTTCAACATGTAAATCTGCAACATTGTTAGGCATATGTCAGATTCTAATGTAATCAGAGACGAAAGACATGGTTTAATTCGTCGTGGTTAAACAGTCATGTGTAAAGGTGATTGTCCACCAGAGTGGCGAGACGAGACGAAGCAAGAAGGGAATTAAAATCGCACTGACCCTTTTCCACTAAAAATAGCTATCGCGAGCTCGCGCGTGAACGCCGTAGGCTTCATTAGATAAAGATATACAGTGCTGTTGAGTTCGTCTTGCATTACACACGCAATTTCTGTATCGGGTCTCGGTCACGCACAAATAATATACTCGTACTTAAGCAGGTATGTAAAGGATAGTTGCAAGGAAGAACAATAAGCCTATCGCGAGAAGCGTGTTTCTGTTGCAGAGTTAATTTATACTCTATATTGGAAGCAATACGGTTCATTCTTACACAAAAAAATATTTCAATTCACGGCTTGAAAATTTGCCATACAAATTTGAATTCTCTTCTCGCCTCGCCACGCCTCGCCACTCTGGTGGAAAATCACCTTAACTCAGTTGGAGTAGTCGCCCGTATAGGGAAAGGTTGCGGGTTCAAGTCCCGTCTCAGTTTTCTATTTAATTTGGTATCATAAATAAACATGCTAAATATAAATTAGAAACAAAACCAATGACGCAGGATTATAAAGGTGTGCAGACAGTGAATTTCATTTCTTGATTGTGTTGTGCGATACAGGAGTTTTGTAATGGTAACCACATTTCGTCGGTGACTAACGCCCGTATTCACAAACATTACTATGAGGTTTCTTGACTCTTGGATAAGTAAACATATTGCATTGAATAGAGCTCTGTGGTTGGTTCGATTCTGTTGCCTAGTTCACATCGTTGAATGTACTGACGTTTTATTACTTCAAACCTCCTTCAAACTTTAAACTTTTGACATCTGGACGTTGCTTTTGACATCTCGCCCTGTGCGTTGTGTAATATAGCTAGCTAGCCACCTGAGCTGTGCGTTCATTTTAAAGTACGCATAGTTCCGATCCTGACTTAAGTATTGACTATGAATAGGTTTTTTCTATCATCATCATCATTTCAGCCAAGAGACGCCCACTGTTGGACATAGGCCTCCCCCAAGGATCTCCAAACCGGTCGGTCCTGCGCTGCCCGCATCCAGCGGCTTCCCGCAACCCTTACTAGATCGTCAGTCCACCTTGTGGGGGGCCTACCAACGCTGCGTTTCCCGGTACGTGGTCGCTCGACGAGACTCGAGGACTTTTCCGCCCTAACGGCCGTCAGTCCTCCTCGCAATGTGCCCTGCCCACTGCCACTTAAGGTTCGCAATTCTTTGGTCTATGTCGGTGACCTTGGTTCTCCTACGGATCTCATCATTTCTGATATGATCACGCAGAGAAACTCCAAGCATAGCCCTCTCGATTGCCCTTTGGGTGACCTTGAACCTTCTTATGAGGCCCATTGTAAGCGGCCACGTTTCGGTACCATAGGTCATCACTGGCAACACACACGGATTAAAGATTTTCGTCTTAAGACACTGCGGTAGATGGGCCGAGAATATGCCGCATAGCTATGCGGTTTTTTCTATGAGACATCAAAATCCTGCATCCGGCACGCACTGAGAAATGCCTTATTTTGTATAGTATTGTTTTTACCAAGACAAGTATTGTTTGAGAATACGGGCGTTAGTAAGCCAGCACGCGTAGTCCGCGTAAGAAATAAAGTGGGTAACAAAACGGTCGTTAAATCAGGGATACAAGAGGGCGTGTGTATAACCCTGGACGGAGCTTGCGTAGCACCTCTAGGCGAGAGTCGTCTGGCGCTGTCTTTACGCGGCGGACAGCTGTACGTGTTAACACTGCTGTCAGACTCCGTCCGCAGTGTCAGAAGTTTGCATCTGGACCGTGCCGCCGCCTCAGTGCTGACCACCTGCGTGAGTATTATTTATTTATTTACTAGTGGTCGCTCGCGGCTTCGCTCGCTCCATGCTGGTTAAATTATAGCTTATATGTTATTCTGATTTATGAGCTACATTATTGTAAAGTTTCGTTAGAATCCGTTCAGTAGTTTTTGCGTGAAAGAGTAACAAGAACACATACATCCATACAAACTTACGTTTAAATATTAGTAGGATGTAAGAACACCAGCGTAGTTAACGGTCAAGAATACACTGGATGTTGCCGACTGATGTTGGTATTAATCCTTTTTGATATATTTCCTGTTTACTTTTTAATATTTTTTGATACTCGTTTTGTTTTTGATACTTGTTGAGTATAAATGTTCCAATTGCAGTCTTGGCGTACAAAAAACTTGCCCGTAAAACTATTTATTGCATTGTGTTTTATTGTACAGATGTGTGTGATAGAAGAAGATTTCCTCTTCCTGGGATCACGGCTCGGTAACTCGTTGTTGCTCAGAGTGACGGAGAGGGAGAATCGGATGCTGTTCTCTGTTGAAAAACCTTTGGAAGCCACCGTCGATCTCACAGATTCAGAAGCTGGTATGTGATGTGTACAATATTATTTCTATTTTAGACATCACTCGCAGCACTAATTTTCAATTATTAACATCCCTAATACAGGGTGAATTTTTCAAGTGGGCGTAGATGGCCAAATCCGAAAAGGGGTCGTCCACTAATCACGTGAGACTCCGAGGAGGAGGGGGGGGGGGGGGGGGAGGGCTTGAATTGCAAAGCGTCTTGCTAATCCGTGGTCCGAGGACAATATATTCATGTATGTTACGCTTACGTTTTTCGCATGATTACACCACTCCTTTAATGTTATGATATTAAAAATACAAGTGATTTGGGGGGGGGGGGGGGGGGGGGGGGAGGGGTTGGCTTAAACCTCACCACTTATCACCAAATTTGGGGGATTTTTGTCAAAATCAACGGGTTCGATTCCTGGCTGGGAATATAGATTTTTGAAAAATCCATTGAGAATGCAGTATTAGTTTTTATCAAAATCGGACCCGAGACTCCTTTAAGTACTTCCACGCCCACTTGACAAATTGACGCTTGAAATTGCGCCAAACCCCCTAAGCGTTTTATCTACTTTTTCAGACAAAGAGAAGGAAAAAGAAGTGTCAAATAAAGAGGCTCAGAAGGAGGACCCGGCTGCAAAGAAACGTCGCATGGACACTATCAGCGATTGCATAGCTTCAAACGTCATAGAGATCAGCGACAAAGACGAGCTTGAAGTGTATGGCTCTGATATTAGGACTTCCACGCAGTTGACCAGCTATGTGTTCGAGGTATGTATAATAATAATATATTTCCACGCTTACACCAATTATCTAGCCCAAAGTAAGTATCATTAAGAACTTGTGTTATGGATACTAGATAACGGATATTTTTAATATACATAATTAATAATTCTAGTTATTTTTTATAAATAAACCTAAGTAAAATATATGTATAAACAGCCATGTCAACAAATATTCGTGTTCATCACACAAATATTTGCCGCTACCAGGATTCGAACCCGGACCGCTTGTGTAGACAGCTATACTGACCACTCCACCACGACGGTGTCATGTATATATCAACGTTTACTTCAGACAAGCTTCTGCCCGCGACTTTCTCTGCGAAGGATTAGTATAAATTATAGCCATGTGATGCCGGTAGGGCAGCATAGCATCATCCCATATCCTCCAATGGGTGTCGTAGAAGGCGACTAATCTATCACCATGGGTATGATCACCTTATACTCCGTCCACCAATCATGGGCAAGCGTGGAGGACTACTGTCTAAACCTCCTTCCATGACAAGGAGAGGTCATGTATCCCAGCAGTGGCTCGAATTGACAACATTTCAATAAATAAACAAGTTATGATAATTACAAAACCATTCGCAGCTTTGGTCATCTAGCTAGAACACTATATGTTTTTCTACAAAGTATTAGAAAACTTAAGAAAAAAAGATGAATCAAAGAGGTAAAGTAATTCTGAAATTATGGCGTGACCAAGGGAAACAGGGAAATATTTTTATTTAAATAGATAATGTCAAAATCCTTAATATAGATCTTTGCTTTTCAAACATTTTTATTTATCTCTCTAGGTATGCGACTCCCTCCTCAACATCTGCCCCATAGGCGACGTGTCTATGGGCGAACCTCAGCTGCAGGCTTCTGGGGGAAGGGACCCCAGTGAACATATAGAATTAGTGGCCTGCAGCGGGCGCGGCAAGAACGGGGCCTTGACTGTACTACAGAGGGCTTTAAGACCGCATCTGGTCACGGCGTTCAGTTTGCCAGGTCAGATATTTCATTTACCTTAAAAAAGCGGCATAAGTTTGCTCTGCAAACCTCTTCTCATAAACACAAGTCTTTTTTGAATTATATAGAATGTATTTTAAGATTCTTGGTAGGTACCTAATCAATCTTTTTCGTGTTGTTCTAATTGTTACAGCTTTTATTCACCGACTCTGGCCCTGTGGGAAATTAAATTTATTGATTAGAGCTAACGAAATCATTAAGTACAGCATATTAATAAACACAGTCGCTATTGAGTACTAATTAATTAAAAATAAAAATATAATCTAAGTGCACCTTACATAATTAATAAAGTAATTTATTTGATATAATACATTTTGGTGAAAAATATTTTTACAAAATGATTAAAAAAGAACATTAAATCCTTATAAATAATTTTTCTACTGATTTCATTCAGCATAGTGGCATACCCATAGGGTTTTCAATTTTATGTTTTACTGCAAAATCGATGTACTTACGTGTGAAAAGGAAAATTATTCGACTTTGTATATATGATCTGAATGATTCTTAGACCACTTCAAAACACGTGAAAGCATTTTGAATTAAAATAATCCAGATTTTAACAATTCGTCTGTCATCGATGTCGCGATAACAACCGTACTATTCCGCGTCGTATGTAAGCCTCGCTCAACGTGGGACACTCGGAATGTATTAAGTTTTGTCTAGGGTCATCTTTGCAAGAGTCATTTCTGCAAAAAAATTATATTCATAGATGGGATGTAGGTCATGTTATCCCTACACTCGCTGCTCCGCTAAGGGACACTAGGAAGGGATTAATTAATAATTTTTTTGCAACAATGAGCTCTCTCAGAATGCATGTATCAAGATCAGACTATAAAGGGGCTTTCATACCCTGCGCGGTAAAAGCGCCTAAATAAATTAGATTAAAAAAAGCGTCAAAAAGCGTACATGGAAGTATATGTTTTATTTTATATCCGTTCACTGATCCAACCTTAATGTATATATAGACCGTCAGGGTAAAAAAATCACGGTTTATATGTCGCAGTCGGATCGTATTACATAACGGCGCGGCGGATCGTAGTGTGTGAGAGTGATGTGTGACGAACAGTGGACGCATATAAAACATGGAAGCAGCCCTTTCATACTAAATTCGATTAAAAATTGACGCCAAATGTCACACATATATGTGTGACATTTGGCGTCAATTATACACATAGCAGACAAATAATATATTTCTACGCTCACACCAATTATCTAGCCCAAATTAAGTATCTTTAAGAAATAATCGTTTGACAACTGATCAACATTGATTTATTTGTCAAAATCAAAATATACTTTATAAACACCGCCCATTTTGGCATACTTTGTAAGCATTTGGCATACTTTTACGTGGGGCCATTTCAGAGCGTCAAAGATACTTCCATGTTTTATATGCGTTCATTGGTGACAATAATTCCACTCCGCTTGGTCATAAAAAATAATCTGAACCTACCAATAATAAGAGACACTTGGAAGGGATTAATCAATATATTTTGCAGCAATGAGCTTTCTCAGAATGCATGTATGCGGTAAAAGAAATGTTTTTTTTTTATATCTTTTATTAATTTAAGTACGTATTTAATTTGTATTTTTTGTCTCTCTTTCACTGTGTCTAATTATGGACGTTGTCTGAAATAAATGATTTATTATTATTATTATGAGCAGTCTCAATTCGATTATTAAGACTAATATTAATGGAATCTACTACGCATTTATCAACAAACGGCTTTATTTGGTTAACAATTGTCACACACTACAATCCGCCGCGCCGTTTTGTAATACGGCGTGTTATACGATCCGCCTCATCATCAACAGCTCATATAATGTCCCCACCTCGGGCTCGAGCCTACCCCACATTAGGGGCGATTAGGCCTTAGTCAACCACGCTGGCCAAGTGCGAGTTGGTCTACTTTATACGCAACTTTCCAACAAATTTCTTCATAGGTGTGTGCAGGTTTCCTCACGATGTTTTCCTTCACCGTAAAATCGTCGATTAAACTTACATATGAATTCAAAATTGTAAAACACATTGGTACGTGGCGGGGATCGAACCAGTGATCCCGGGTGGGAGACGACGCTCTTACGCACTACGCCACCGACGCTTACGCCTGCGTGATATAAATTGGTATTTCCATGGCAGGCTGTATCGACATGTGGACAGTGATGGGCGAGCCGGCCAGTAGTGACGCGCCCAAGGAAGCCCACAAGGACGCCGAAGGGACTCACGCCTATCTCATTCTCACACAAGAAGACTCCAGTATGGTAAGACACTTTTAGGAAACATTAAAAAAACTTTTCAGGACATTGCAGTCAAGTAACTTTTTTGAACCTAACGGAAATGTTAAAAAAAAATTAGCGACGAATGTTTGCTAAAAAGCCTTAGTAGCCAGAGCTAGAGAATAACATTAGTTCTTAAAATATTCGATCGGTACAAAAACACTAAAAAGTTGTTTTTTTACTTTTTAGTCCGATATAACATAAAATCATGGTTTTTTTTTAGTTCTTTTTTGACTGTTTTTTTATTTTCCAATTTTTAGTGCGAATTATAACCGCTGATGAAAGTACTTATGTTATTAAAAAGACTCTTAACAATGACAACGCCATCTAGTGACGTATAACTGAACTAACAGTCCAAACGTTTAATTTATTAGTCCCGGCGATTGTAATCAGGATAATGGGATATTCTTATCGAATTATTGTAATGTCATCGGTCTTTGATAAGTCTATAAAGTTTAAATAAAATCTGACCGTTTAAAGTGAGTCGAAATTGCGTACAAAGGAGTCGGTTACATACAAACATACAGGTGAAGCTTATATAAGCGTGTTAAAAAAGAGGAGTTACTTTTTCGAGCTGATAAGTCTACTACGACCTTTCTCCTCGTGTGTAGGTGCTACAAACGGGTCAAGAGATCAACGAGGTGGAGAGTTCGGGGTTCATGACTGGTGCGCCCACAGTGTTCGCGGGTAACCTCGGCAGCCACCGGTTCATGGTTCAAGTCACCACCAGCGCCATACGGCTCATTAAAGGTCTCAATCTTAACTTATTTTCAGTTTTGTTTCTATAATTGTTTTGGTACACTTTTTATGAAGGCGTGACGACTAAAGCCCCCATTCCTGAACTTAGATTCTCTTTATCTTTAATTAGTTACTGGTTCCATTTGGCATAAAATACTTCTTCTTTGAATTGGATGGCGTACGCGACACATAAAGATTACGCATTTCACCAATGTCAAGCGAAAATTTACTTATAGTAACAGAAAATTGTACGGTAAAATGAGTTAAAAATGGAGTCTCTCAACACGTGTTTTTATAACAAGATGTCGGGAGAAACTCAACAAATACTTGTCTAATGTGTTTTGGTAATCTATCTGACAGATTTAATAGAATTATTTTTACCCAATCATCATATCCCTATTGTCAAATTGTCACCTGGCATTGTTGCAGGAATTATTTTTGCAGTAACAAACGCGCAAATACCTATAAACTAAGAAAAAATACACTGGAAAAATCAACTTCTCCTGTACTATTCGCAATTTTTTTTGACAGATGAAAGTGAACATCACTGAGTGAATTACAGATACATTGCTGTTTTACTCGACAAGCGTCATAAAGTGTGTCGTGGAAAACAGCAATGAATACGGTAATTCACTTGGTGATAATCGAGTTTCATCTGTCTAAAAAAGTTAGCGAATACTACTGGACAAGTCGGTTTTTCCAGTGTATTTTTTTTCGCCTTTATTAAATATTCCCTTGATAATGTTTTTAAATCAATATAATGTTCCGTCAGGCGGGGTCCAACTCCAGTCAATCCAGTTGGAATGGTCTGCGGTGTATGCCTCCACGGCTGATCCCTACCTGTGCGTCGTGTCTTCCTGTGGGAGGGCGCTAGTACTGGCTCTGAGGGAGTTCCGCGCTAAGGACGGCTCGGTACGTACCATACATGTTTAATTTACGCACCTTCAAAGATTGGCATTGAAATGAGTCGGGCGAGACAAAAAAACTAAATAATAATATAAAATTCTCGTGTCGCGGTGTTTGTGGTTAAACTCTTCCGAAACGGCTTTCCCGATTCTCATGAAATTTTGTGTGCATATTGGGTAGGTCTGAGAATCGGACAACATCTATTTTTTATCCCCCTAAATGTTAAGGGTAATCCACCCCTAATTTTTTTTTTCAATTTTAGATAAATTTTTTTTATGATACAGCATTAGTAAATACATATAACCCTGAAATTTCAATCCTTTACAATCAACCCCTATTTTTTTATAGCCATTTTAGTAATTTAATCATTTTTGTAAGGCAAAATAACGTTTGCCGGGTCAGCTAGTAATGATATATTTCTACGCTCACACCAATTATCTTGCCCAAATTTAGTGTCATTAAGTGACTTCAAAAAGAAGGAGGTTCTCGGTTGGTATGTTTTTTTTATAAACTTGTGTAATGGATACTAGTTAACGGACAATTCTTAAATACAAATGATTTTTAGATATTTTTATAAATAAATATATAAACAAACATGACTCGTCAACAAAGCGCATGTGTGCGTAAAAAAATAGTACAGCACTATGCACAGCCTGGCAGTTGCTGTCTTTTCAAACTGACTAACAAGCCGACATAGACCGCTTGCGTGTAAATACGTAAAAATTGTCTCGTCTCGGTCTAATATACGCGTTAGTATGCTATTTCTCTTTCAGATTACAGTTTCTAAATCTATGGTGCTGACCTATTTAAACAGCCGGTTAAAAAAAGCGTTGCGGTTCAATGAAAGAAACTCAACCAAAAAGTGGGAGGTGTCTGGCACGCCATGCGTGAAGACAATTTTTGTTTCGATGATTTAAAGTTGATTTGTGCAGCGAAAGTGGTGTAATTTTGATACATAAGCATACATGTTGACGATCAGTTATGAGGAATATTTGAAATAAAAGTTTAATGGTGTGTTCGACGTTGAGAAATCTACCTCATCAGTCGCCATCTGTTGCCATAGATATCTCGCCAAGTACATGCAATTAAATGTGACACCCCTATTTTCATGCAAAATTCAATAAAGAAGGATATTACTGAAGGCAGTTGCATGGACTAGATCTGTTTCCTTCATTCCTTGATAATAATAAAAAAATACGCCAGTAAAACGTAATTTATTTAATATTTGCTTGCGTTAATTTAACAGATTATTGTTGCAGTATAAGAACATTTCAAAATAAACTTTATGTAAATTGCACTATTACTGTAAGTAAGGATTACAGATGCAATCTAATCCAAAAATGCAAAAGTACTTACTCATAGTTTCTCTTCAGAAAATGCTCAGGACCTTGACAGGTTCTTGTTAGGAGATATCTGGGAGTTAAATTGACAGTTTTGTATAGAACATCTGTCACAAAAATGCTAATGGGAATTTATATGGGACCTGTAATAAGAAAAAAGTAATGGCTCCAATATTGAACCCTGTGGTATCCCATACGTTTCCTTGTAATTATAAAGTTTTTTTTTGTATTATTAGATGCTTGACTTCTCAATTTCATAGTTTGAGATATTATTTTATTGCCAAAATAAAATAGAAGTTGTTACATTATATTTTTGCTATGGGCTACTTAGTCAAATGCTTTAGTAAGTTCTAACAAATGATTTATAGTGCAATGGTATTGTGTGTCGGCAGCAAACGGGTCGTTTGGCCCCGACTCGTCAGGGGGTTCCCCCGCGGCCCGCGTTGGCCCGCGCGGTGCCCTACCGGGACCTCAGCGGACTACTGTCGCCGCCAGACCCGCTACCGGCTAAGGTATCTACCCTACACTATGATACTCACCTTACCTCATTATCGTTTTACTTCAACAAAAATATACGTTTATTGCGGTATTTTAGCAACTTTAGCTGCCGCCTAGTCTGTTAACCAGCGGTAAGACTAATATATTTGATAGAGGAATCTGCAAAATAGGTAAGCTGTCATACTTTTGGCGACGGGGAAAATCTAGAAAAACGTGTATCGATTAAATTGAAAACGTATTGAAAAATAGCTTTTGTTGTTTAATTTTGCACAAAAATAAACACAGTTTATGTACCTTTTCTTAGCCCCTTTTATTGGTATTTAACTCTGAATTGTCTCTGCAAAAATAAAATAGGTATTTAATTATAAATTCCACGTATACGAAGTCGCATGCAAAAGCTAGTATAAATGATAAACTAAGAAAAACGATAGATTTTGTTACGCATTTGCAATTAGGTAATAATTTTAAAATATGATTTTTATAAACAATAAAATACTTGTTAGATATTATTAATATGTGTTTTTGTAACTTGATAACTTCTAACTTGACATTTGATTCGCTCGGTGTTTCAAATCATTTTTGCTTATACGACGCAATATCTGTTATTAGTCATACGTATTTTGAAGTGGGGAAAATCTGCATAATCTGTGCATTGTCCTGCTTGTATAAGTTGCATGTTTGAAAAAGACAAAATTGTGGTTCTGTTAAATTACTATTTAAGACCATTTTGTACACAATTTGTGTAATAAAATTTCTTCTATTCCGTTCTATAATTTTCATATGTTAATGTTTACTAGGTGAAAGGCGAGTTCACTGGTAAGAAGGGAAACGTGAAGGCGGAGGGATTCAAGCCCGGCGCCATATACGAGCTAAATGATGACGACGAGTTACTGTACGGCGGAGACCAGACCCCTGCCTCTATGGCCAGCGTGAGTATTATCTTCTATATATATAAAAAAATAATACTGACTGAATGAATGAATGACTGACTGACATATCAACGCACAGCCCAAACCACTGGGTCTAGAGATTCCAAATTTGGTACCAGGGGTGCCCTAAGAAAGGATTTTTGGAAATTCACCCTCGAAGGTGGTGAAAAGGGGGTGAAAAGTTTGTATGGAAATCCGTCAAATTTGAAGCTAAATCGATAAAAATTGGTATATAGCTACTTAGTTAGAAATAAAGAATGACGTATTTCAGGATTTTTGAAAATTCAATCCCTAAGGGGGTAAAATAAGGGTTGGAAGTGTGTATGGAAATCCGACATTTTTTAAAGTAAAAACCATGAAAATTGGTATATGGCGCTTGGCTTAGAAGAAATAATAAGAAAATTTAAATGCTGCCCGAAGTAACTATTCTACGCAGACGAAGTCGTGGGTAAAATTTTTTTTTTTGGAATTATGTATGTGTGTGTGTGTGTCTGTGCGTTAGCACGATAACTCGAGCATGCTTTAACTTATTGCAACCAAATTTAACATGCATGTATGACATCAAAATATAAGGTTTCTATCAACTTTTGAGCCGTCGATCACGAAAGTTAAGCAACCAAGTGCGCGGTCGGTACTCGGATGGGTGACCAAAATTTAACATGCATGTATGATATCAAAATATAAAGTTTCTATCAACCTTTGAGTCATTTTTGGTATACGAGAAAGTCAAGGGGAGACCACTCCGATTTTTTTCAAGATGGCGTCTTAAACTGTGACGATTTTTTTTAACATTGCTATAAAAAAGTTTCACATCAAAAATCCCAAGCACTCTTTCTTTGTGGACAAGCTTCGTCATGTTGCGTATACCGGCAGATAATGTTGGCGGAACAATCTAAAAACCCGGGAGTGCCGCGTCGCATGTCTCGCTGGTGGCGGCGGCAGCTGGTGGAGGTGAAGCCGACGTACTGGCTGTTCGTGGTCCGCCAGAACGGGAACCTGGAGCTGTACTCGCTGCCCGAGATGAGGCTCAGCTTCCTGGTGCGGGACGCCTGCGCCGGACATAGGGTATGGCGTCTTGTTTTGGTTTCTTTTTTGTACTATAGGGGTCTCGTTTGAAGTGAGCCCTTTCTGTTGACCCCGCCTTCTATTACTGTTGACCAATAGAACATCCTTTTTTGTTCTGTAAAAAAAAAGCTATTGTTTTAACAAATTGCAACCAGATGTCTTTACGGCAATGTTTGCTTAGGCAATTGTATTGCATCACTCTGGGATCTTCACTCAGAATTATATTGGTCAACCGGCTAAGGGTAGTCGTCGACAGTGTAATACAAAAACGACTCTTAAGGTGGAAGATTACGGTGACCGCGACACTACATAAATTGGATCCGATCATCCGACTGCACGTCTTTTAAATTTATTTTTATTTGTATTTTTTTGTAATGATTAATTTTGTGTTAAAATGTTGACTCGTTACCATCAATACAGCCTTTAACAATGCCTCTCCTTGTCATCGAAGGAGGTTTAGGTAATAGTTCACCACGTTAGCCAAGTGCGGATTGGTGGACGGAGTATAAGGTGATCAATACCCCTTTGCTGATCCATTAGTCACCTTCTACGACTCCAGTTGGAGGATATGGGGTGATGCTATTCTACTCTGCCGGCATCACGCGGCGACACGGCATCACAAGTGCTGGCTAATTGTATCTATCTTGTCACTGTATGGACTTAACCTATAATTGTCTGAAATAAATGTTTATTATTATTATCATAAATTTAATAACGTACTGACTGACGACAGCAGATGAAATATTCCTCCTACTACTACTATTTTTGATGTGTTTCGGTTTAAAGGGCAAAGTAGCCAGTGTAATTACTGGGCATGGAAGGCATTTCATCTTAGGCCTCAGGATGACAACGCAATTGCAATACCAAGTGATTTTTTCCTTGTTATTGCAGGTGTTTATAGACGAAGGTATCCACTTACCACCAGGTGGGCCGTCAGCTTGTTTGTCATCTAGTTGTAAAAAATAAAAGTAACCAAAACTGTCAAATTTCTTCAATACATTTTCAGCCTTAGAATAAGGCTTAAATAACCGTAGAGTTCAAAGTATTTTGAAAATAATTGACAGTTTTTGGTAACCTGATGTGCTGTTGACTGTACATGTTTTTTTTTAATAAAATTATTTTCAATCTTATATTTCTCTTGTGAAAGCAGTGCAAAAAGGTGTAAAAGATTAAGACCTTACTCGTACCAGAACGAAATGAAATTTGTTGCATTTTCCGCTAAACATCCCCAACGATGTTTTAAGTTTGGTATTCATTTTCTAATATTTGCATAGAGTAAAAATGTAAATAGAGACGACTGTGTATTTTGGATCTTTTTGCCTTACCTTCTGAATAACAGAAAAATAAGGAACTTCTGATAAATTAAAAATATTTTTGAAGGAAAAAATCATCGAAAAAAGTAAGAGGAACTAACACAATAGGGATGATGACTTGGTAATAATAATTCTATTAAGTCTATCTGACGGTAGATTACCAAAAACAGTAAACACGTATTTTTATATAATCAAATCAGTAAATATTTAAAAAGACAAAAGGCATCATTGGGGGCTTGCGACGTCACTCTTCAGTAAAAAGTGTACGACAGCGTGACGTCACACGTCATTTCAACGCACTGTATCGTCGTCATTATTTGTTTAGGCGATAAAAGATAAAAAAGTCCAGTATTTTTTCGTGTATATCTTCCCTATTCAACATTGAATCGTAATATCTAGCCATTAGAGCCTTTAAATCGAATATTTAAACAAGCAAAAGTGTAAAACACTGTAACCTCTGTAAAATCGGTTGAAATGTGGCCTCTGTTACCCTGACTATAAGCACGAATCGATTGACATCAAAAATTTCTTTTATTCATCAAATCGGATGAATAGTTTAGGCGCTGTGGATAAACATACGTATATACAAACATGTGGTGGGGCTGAGGCACAATACGTAGACTGTTAAAACCATAACCCTTCCTTTTGGCTTCGCGTTGTCGGCTAAAAGGAGGATACTTTTCTAAAGTTTACAATTCTGATTCCACCTTCCCCAGATACTAGCAGACAGCTTGGAGTCCGTGCCGAACTTACCGGCGGCGCCGGACGAAGAGGAGATGGACTCTCCCAGCCAGAACCCTGACGTGGAGCGGCTGAGGGAGCTGGCCGTGGTGGGGCTGGGGCACAAGGGCAGCCGGACCCTCATGATGATGAGGTTCGACGAACAGCTAGTGGTCTACCAGGTCAGTTACAGTACTGTGGTGGGGCTGGGACACAAGGGCAGCCGGACCCTCATGATGATGAGGTTCGACGAACAGCTAGTGGTCTACCAGGTCAGTTACAGTACTGTGGTGGGGCTGGGACACAAGGGCAGCCGGACCCTCATGATGATGAGGTTCGACGAACAGCTAGTGGTCTACCAGGTCAGTTACAGTACTGTGGTGGGGCTGGGACACAAGGGCAGCCGGACCCTCATGATGATGAGGTTCGACGAACAGCTAGTGGTCTACCAGGTCAGTTACAGTACTGTGGTGGGGCTGGGACACAAGGGCAGCCGGACCCTCATGATGATGAGGTTCGACGAACAGCTAGTGGTCTACCAGGTCAGTTACAGTACTGTGGTGGGGCTGGGACACAAGGGCAGCCGGACCCTCATGATGATGAGGTTCGACGAACAGCTAGTGGTCTACCAGGTCAGTTACAGTACTGTGGTGGGGCTGGGACACAAGGGCAGCCGGACCCTCATGATGATGAGGTTCGACGAACAGCTAGTGGTCTACCAGGTCAGTTACAGTACTGTGGTGGGGCTGGGACACAAGGGCAGCCGGACCCTCATGATGATGAGGTTCGACGAACAGCTAGTGGTCTACCAGGTCAGTTACAGTACTGTGGTGGGGCTGGGACACAAGGGCAGCCGGACCCTCATGATGATGAGGTTCGACGAACAGCTAGTGGTCTACCAGGTCAGTTACAGTACTGTGGTGGGGCTGGGACACAAGGGCAGCCGGACCCTCATGATGATGAGGTTCGACGAACAGCTAGTGGTCTACCAGGTCAGTTACAGTACTGTGGTGGGGCTGGGACACAAGGGCAGCCGGACCCTCATGATGATGAGGTTCGACGAACAGCTAGTGGTCTACCAGGTCAGTTACAATACTGTGGTGGGGCTGGGACACAAGGGCAGCCGGACCCTCATGATGATGAGGTTCGACGAACAGCTAGTGGTCTACCAGGTCAGTTACAGTACTGTGGTGGGGCTGGGACACAAGGGCAGCCGGACCCTCATGATGATGAGGTTCGACGAACAGCTCGTGGTCTACCAGGTCAGTTACAGTACTGTGGTGGGGCTGGGGCACAAGGGCAGCCGGACCCTCATGATGATGAGGTTCGACGAACAGCTAGTGGTCTACCAGGTCAGTTACAGTACTGTGGTGGGGCTGGGACACAAGGGCAGCCGGACCCTCATGATGATGAGGTTCGACGAACAGCTAGTGGTCTACCAGGTCAGTTACAGTACTGTGGTGGGGCTGGGACACAAGGGCAGCCGGACCCTCATGATGATGAGGTTCGACGAACAGCTAGTGGTCTACCAGGTCAGTTACAGTACTGTGGTGGGTCTGGGACACAAGGGCAGCCGGACCCTCATGATGATGAGGTTCGACGAACAGCTAGTGGTCTACCAGGTCAGTTACAGTACTGTGGTGGGGCTGGGACACAAGGGCAGCCGGACCCTCATGATGATGAGGTTCGACGAACAGCTAGTGGTCTACCAGGTCAGTTACAGTACTGTGGTGGGGCTGGGACACAAGGGCAGCCGGACCCTCATGATGATGAGGTTCGACGAACAGCTAGTGGTCTACCAGGTCAGTTACAGTACTGTGGTGGGGCTGGGACACAAGGGCAGCCGGACCCTCATGATGATGAGGTTCGACGAACAGCTAGTGGTCTACCAGGTCAGTTACAGTACTGTGGTGGGGCTGGGACACAAGGGCAGCCGGACCCTCATGATGATGAGGTTCGACGAACAGCTCGTGGTCTACCAGGTCAGTTACAGTACTGTGGTGGGGCTGGGGCACAAGGGCAGCCGGACCCTCATGATGATGAGGTTCGACGAACAGCTCGTGGTCTACCAGGTCAGTTACAGTACTGTGGTGGGGCTGGGACACAAGGGCAGCCGGACCCTCATGATGATGAGGTTCGACGAACAGCTCGTGGTCTACCAGGTCAGTTACAGTACTGTGGTGGGGCTGGGACACAAGGGCAGCCGGACCCTCATGATGATGAGGTTCGACGAACAGCTCGTGGTCTACCAGGTCAGTTACAGTACTGGGGTGGGGCTGGGGCACAAGGGCAGCCGAACCCTCACGATGATAGTAAATAATGATGGTGGTGAGTTTTATTTATCTAGCAGTAATTGTCTAAATGTATGGTCAACAATAGTACATTTAAGTGGTCCTTTGAGCCGGATTTGATGAAAACAGTAACTAAAAGTCTAGTTCTTATAAGTATCATTTAAGCTATCGCCAATTTAATTCGTTTTGTTTTATTAACTATCACTATTACTGGACAAAGCATATTATACTCTGTCAGAATATTTAACTGACAAACTGTGAATAAAATTTAACATGGATAGGTACCTACCATTAATCAATTCTCTAATATATGTATCTATTTTATACTTTTGACATTATTATTTATTGACATACTAGTATCGAATTTCTTAATGTATAAATACTTAATTTACTGATAAATAAATTGACATTGTTTTATATTACTGTTAATTAACTAAACATAATTTAATGACATTTGTACGCCTAATAAAGGCCGAACATAGTGAAACAACCATTCTGTACCATCCTATATTATTACAAATAAATGATTTGATTTGATAATCGATTTATTTGATGACAGATCTACCATTCTGAGCACAAAGCTATTATTTATGTAATAAAGCTATTATTATAAGGACGAAGTTTATATTATATCTAACGTACTACAATTTTATTGGTAATCCATCTCTTATTTATATTAACATTATTTAACCAATATAAATTTTGGTGACAAAAAATATAGTCCCCATTTCTTATTAGATTTTTTTGGAATATATGAATTATTATACGTGTTGGCACGTGTTGCGTGCACGTATACGTGTACATATCCGGTGCGTTTCGTCTTTAACCACTTCACTCCTATTACAATACAGGAGAGTGTTTGGCGGGAAACCATGGCATCTGGCAGTCGATCTTTATTTCGATATTTAAAAATTGCTTCGGAGTGGATTTTGCAGTGAAAGTGGTGTCGTTTCGTTGTATAAGCATCCGTTTGACGAACAGTTATGAGGAATCATTGAAATAAAGGTTTTGTGGTGTGTATGACGTTCAGAATTGTATAGTGGATGGAAATCTCATTATACAATTCTCATAAGTCACCATCATGAGGTCTGTGGCCATGCATTTCTTTCCATGCACTCCCTAGATGCATTAAAATGTGTGACGCCCATATTTTAATGCGAACTTCAAGAAATAACACCTAACCAAATGAAGATATGGCTCAAAGGTTTTAGATACCAAGCCATAAACCCTAACAAACAAATTACAATACAGCTTGCTTGTCCGCTAGGCGTACAAGTACGGGCGCGGTAATCTGAAGATGCGTTTCTCTCGCATGCCGCTGTCGTTCCCGTTCGGGTACCGCGGGGCCTCGCCGGCGCCCGCCGACGACTCGTACTCCGCACAGGGACTGAGGGAGCATTTGCGGCATCTACGGTACTTCGGTCAGTATTATCGTCGTTTTGTAATGTGCTACTATAACATTGTCATGTTATCATCAGCTTATCCCACTTTCCTGGCAATATTTAAAAAATAACAGTTTTAAAAAAGCTAAAATACACGCTTTTATATTAAACTAGCGGACCCGACAGACTTCGTCCTGTCATATAGAAATTATTCGAATTTTTCTCGCCGTAAAAACCATCCTTGAACTTCAACGAACATTTAAAAAAAAGAATTGGCCAAATTGGTCTAGGCGTTGTTGAGTTATGCGCTTACCAACACATTTTGCGATTCATTTTCACATTATAGCTTTGACTAAAAAGTAAAAAATAACTTTTTAGTATAGAAACTAAATGATGAACAAAAAGTATTATTTAGAGAAAAGCGTGGGGTGCTCAATAACATTAGTTATTGAAAATATTCGATCGGTACAATTAAATTGAGTACGTTGATTTGATCCTTTTTGTTCATCATTTAGTTTCTATACTAAAAAGTTATTTTTCACTTTTTAGTGTAATTAAATATAAAAGCGTTTTTTTAACTATTATTGTATTTTCCACTTTTTAGTGCGAATTATAACCGCCGATGAAAGTACTTATAAAAAAACACTTAACAATTACAACGTTATCTAGTGACGTATAACTGAACTAACATTCCAACGTTTAATTTATTACTCCTGACGATTCTAAGCAGGATAATGGGATATTCTTATCGAATTAATGTAATGTCATTGGTCTTTGATAAGTCTATTAAGTTTAAATGAAATCTGACCGTTTAAAGTGGGTCAAAATCGAGCCCAAACGAGTCAGTTACATACAAACATACAGGTGAAGCTTATATAAGCGTGTTAATAATCAGGATAATGAAATAAGCTTATCAAAATATTGTTTTGTCGTCGGTCGTTGATAAGCAACGTTTAAAGTAAATCTGATCGCTTAAAGTGGGGCAAAATCGAGCCCAAACGAGTCAGTTACATACAAACATACAGGTGAAGCTTATATAAGCGTGTTAATAATCAGGATAATGAAATAAGCTTATCAAAATATTGTTTTGTCGTCGGTCGTTGATAAGCAACGTTTAAAGTAAATCTGATCGCTTAAAGTGGGGCAAAATCGAGCCCAAACGAGTCAGTTACATACAAACATACAGGAGTTACAAACCTGAAGGTGGCACTAAGAAGCGTTGTCTCCCACCCGGGAGGCACCGGTTCAATCCCCGCCACGTACCAATGTGTTTTCAAATGATGAATTCATATGTACGTTTAATCGACGCTTTTACGGTGAAGGAAAACATCGTGAGGGAACCTGCACACACCTATGAAGAAATTCTTAGGTTGTGTGTGTAATATGGGGTAGGCTCGAGCCCGAGGTGGGGACATTATGAGCTGTTGATGATGATGATGAGGTGAAACTAATATAAGCGTGTTAAAAAGTAAATATTCAATCAAAATCAAAATTATCCATGACGTTTGGTTCGGTTTTCCGCTTTTTACTTATTCTACTGCTGACCGTGGCTGATTACATAATATCAAATTATTGGGGTCTCACTCTTAACACCCGCCTATAGCTTGCGCCATAATTAATATCAGTCATCATCGTCATCAACAGCTCATATAATGTCCCCACCTCAGGCTCCACATTAGGGGCAATTAGGCCTTAGTCAACCACGCTGGCCAAGTGCGGGTGGTCGACTTCACACACAACCTAAGAATTTCTTCATAGGTGTGTGCAGGTTTCCTCACGATGTTTTCCTTCACCGTAAAACGTCGATCAGGGGTACGTGGCGGGGATCGAACCAGTGCCTCCCGGGTGGGAGACGGCGCTCTTACGCACTACGCCACCGACGCTTCTTTAATTGTTGCTACTTATCACTACATAGTATAAAACAAAGTCGCTATCCGCCGTCTGTCTGTCCCTATGTATGCTTAGATCTTAAAAACTACGCAACGGATTTTGATGTGTTTTTTTTTTTTTTTTTAAATAGAGTGATTCTTAAGGAAGGTTTATATGTATAATACATGCATATTTACATAAGCATTGCACCCGTGCGAAGCCGGGGCGGGTCGCTAGTATCAATAGTATAGTGACGTATCGGTGCCTCATTTCTGGACCTACACTCATTGTGTTGGTTCCACTTGGCAGCTTCTTTCTCGCGCCCATCATCTCGTGGATTGCTTTGATATCAATCGTATCAGGGAATTATTTTGCGATTGCGGTCTTAAGCTCTTCCCAACTTTTGAATGGGCGTTACGCGCGTTGCCCTGCAGTACTCGTGAGGGAACGTCGCGCCACAAGTAACTGTTGCAGTGGACTCCATCGGAAAATTTCTGCATTTGTTTCCACGTCCTCTAGCCATCGGGACACGGGCTATCCCGTGTCCCGATGGCTAGAGGACGGGACACGGGATAGGTCCCATCGCGGCCGCTGAAGCTCGGCACCAACTCAGCCGCCATTTGAAAAAATGAAAATGAAAAATATTTATTCTTTAACAATTACATCAACTTTATAAGTTATTGAAGCACTCTTTTAGGTAAACTTATACCTGTGCCAGAGTACTCCGCTCCTCCGTATCTTACGTTACAATTTGTGTACAGAACAAATATCTTACTTTTTAAACATGATAGAAACAAAAGATAGTACGTATTAAAAAACACTTAAATTATAGTTAGTACATACTTACACATTCATAAATTTTTATATTAAATAATGTACATAATAAAATAAGTAGTACCTAATTAAGTTGTACACTCATACATTAACTTGCAATAGTTTTTCTACTTCGTCATATTTCAGATTTAAAAGCCATTCAACAATACTGTTTTTAACGTCGTATGATTGTTGCGAGCATATATTTAGTAGTTTATTAATCCTACTATATATTATGGTGGACTGCATTTTATATTGTTGTCAGTTTTAGTGATAGGTTTGTTGATAAAATGTCTGTTATCACGATTTGGATTGAAAGACACAGTTTTATGCCTTAAAAGTATTGAGTGCAGCATATAAAGCTTTCTAACACTCGGTAATTGACAGAGGGAATATAATTTTTCTGTTGAATAATTGTAAGGTTTACAATACACAACTTTTAACAATAACCGCTGACCCCTTTCCAACTCAAGAAATTTTGTCTTAGAAGCATTCATTTGCAACATATTCGTCGGGTTAGGCCGTGCATTCTGAGCATCGTGGTAATCGTCCTGGCGACCTGGCCGCTGCTCCTTACCGACTTTAGGCATGTTAAGAGTGGCCGTAATTTAACTAACCCGTAAGAACTAGCGTCGTTCTTCGTCTTCGTGCACGTGCTCGGGGTAGTCTACTCCGCCGATTCACTTTTCCCGTACGATATACGCGAACCTTTACTATCCCGGACGAGCTCCCAAAATTGTAGAATCGGGATGTAAAGGAAAATCGCGAAAATCACATGGAAACAGTTTATTTTAAAATTTAGTCGTTACTAGTACGTCTTTCGTCTTTCACACCGCAGTCGTTCTCCCCCTTCCCCTCGCATACGTCACTGTCATTCCTTCTTGCGTTCGGATTCACACATAATGATGGTTACATTTAATTACACATTCAGCCATCGTTCGGATACACATTCTATCATTCTACATTAATTTCTAAACGAAAGGACCTATACCAATTTTTCTGAATTTTTAATTTAAAAATTATTTATTTGCATACAAACTTTCATACCATTAAGAGAAGAATTTCAAGGAATCTTAAAATACTTATTTCTTAATTTTTATATCCTAAAGGCCAATTTTTATGGATTTTACTTAAAAAATGAAGGCATTTCATTTAAATATTTCATCCCTGATTATTCCCTTGAGGGTAGATTTCATGAAATCCTAAAATATATATTTCTTAATATTTAATCTGGTCATATACCAATTTTACTTTAAATGTAACGGATTTGCATACAAACCTTCATCCCTATATCTTAAACCTGTAAGGGTAGAATTTCGAGAAATCCTAAAATACGACTTTCTTAATTTCTAATCCAAAAGGCGATATACCAATTTTTATGCATTGTACTTTAAAAATGACGGATTTCTATACAACCTTTCACCCTCTTTTTACCTCCTTAGGGGTTGAATTAAAAAAAAACCTTTCTTAATGCACTTAGACTTCATTAGGAACCTACGTGCCAAATTTGGTATCTCTATCTCTAGACCTAGTGGTTTGGGTTGTGCGTTGATATGTCAGTCAGTCAGTCAGTATTCGTTTTTATATATTAGATTTAATAATTTAAAGTAGTAGAAACCAGTTTTAACTAGGGAAAACGCGTTTCAACTAAAAACGGAGATTACGTGTAACATAAAGATGTGTTGGTTGGTTGTCTGTACCGAGCGTGGCATGTGCGGCAGGTAACGTGGGCGGGTACAACGGCGTGTTCGTGTGCGGGCCCACGCCGTACGTGGTGCTGCTGACGTCACGCGGCGAGCTGCGGCTGCACCCGCTGGCCCCCATGCACGCGCCCGCCGCCGCCTTCGCGCCCTTCAACAATACCAACTGCCCGCAGGGGTTCCTCTACTTCACTGACAAGGTACGTCTCTCAAGGTCTACATCTGCTGACGTCACGCGGCCAGCTGCGGCTGCACCCGCTGGCCCCCATGCACGCGCCCGCCGCCGCCTTCGCGCCCTTCAACAATACCAACTGCCCGCAGGGGTTCCTCTACTTCACTGACAAGGTACGTCTCTCAAGGTCTACATCTGCTGACGTCACGCGGCGAGCTGCGGCTGCACCCGCTGGCCCCCATGCACGCGCCCGCCGCCGCCTTCGCGCCCTTCAACAATACCAACTGCCCGCAGGGGTTCCTCTACTTCACTGACAAGGTACGTCTCTCAAGGTCTACATCTGCTGACGTCACGCGGCGAGCTGCGGCTGCACCCGCTGGCCCCCATGCACGCGCCCGCCGCCGCCTTCGCGCCCTTCAACAATACCAACTGCCCGCAGGGGTTCCTCTACTTCACTGACAAGGTACGTCTCTCAAGGTCTACATCTGCTGACGTCACGCGGCGAGCTGCGGCTGCACCCGCTGGCCCCCATGCACGCGCCCGCCGCCGCCTTCGCGCCCTTCAACAATACCAACTGCCCGCAGGGGTTCCTCTACTTCACTGACAAGGTACGTCTCTCAAGGTCTACATCTGCTGACGTCACGCGGCGAGCTGCGGCTGCACCCGCTGGCCCCCATGCACGCGCCCGCCGCCGCCTTCGCGCCCTTCAACAATACCAACTGCCCGCAGGGGTTCCTCTACTTCACTGACAAGGTACGTCTCTCAAGGTCTACATCTGCTGACGTCACGCGGCCAGCTGCGGCTGCACCCGCTGGCCCCCATGCACGCGCCCGCCGCCGCCTTCGCGCCCTTCAACAATACCAACTGCCCGCAGGGGTTCCTCTACTTCACTGACAAGGTACGTCTCTCAAGGTCTACATCTGCTGACGTCACGCGGCCAGCTGCGGCTGCACCCGCTGGCCCCCATGCACGCGCCCGCCGCCGCCTTCGCGCCCTTCAACAATACCAACTGTCCGCAGGGGTTCCTCTACTTCACTGATAAGGTAAGTTCAACTCTCTTTACAACAAACTACCGTCATTTATTAAAAATGAAAGTTCCTTTAATGTATTTAAATCTAAATTGGCTAAGTATGTCGTCGAAAAACATTTTTAATGTTTCTTTTGGTGCCTATTTATTTAAGTGTTGAAAACCTGTGCTTTTTAATGTATCACCTCTTTTATGTATAACACTCCTTTAAAAAATTATTTTACATAACTATGTTCTCATGTAAGTGACTATTTGTCGATATCAGACGGTTCACTCGAATGAATGTTCACTCCAGTCAATTCTTCAGTTTTATTTTATTCCATGTTCACACGGTCGAACGGGAATGAACCAGAAAAGAATGTTTATCTCCTCATTTCTTTCAGTACATCTTCGAAAGAAGACCATTTTGCCGCGACGTTTTCTTTGACAGAACTCTAAACAAAATGACCGAATCCAAGTGAACGTTCTCTCAGTGTTCAGATTGGGATTCAGACTGTTTGTGACAGTGACATTTATCGTTCATTCTGAGTGGGAGTGAAAGATGCCGAATGCCAATATCCAACACTGTTGGATCGGTTCATTACTGAATTCATTCAGCACTTTGTGTTTCATTTTGGGTTCAGACACTTCATTTCGAGTGAAAGATACCGAATGAAAGGCGAAAATGAATGAAAAATGAACCATCTGATACCACCTTTAGATCTATACTCTGTTCATTATCTTATTTTTCTTTTAAATTAATGGCTTTCGCGACACATAAAGATTACGCATTTCGTCAATGTCCAGTGAAAATATACTAAAAGTAACAAACAATTGTACGGTAGATTGAGTTAAAAATGGTATCTCTCAACACGTGTTTTTACAACAAGAACTCGGAAGAAACTCCCTCTGTTCATTTAGGTGTTTAAAAAATGTAAACAAACCAGAGCTGTAAAAAATGACAGAGGCTGAGACTCTAAACCTAAGGCACCGGTAGGCTGGGGTGAAACACAACGGCGATCTTTTTTCTTCTCAGAAATATTACTATATACCCTATAGTAATATTTCTGAGAAGAAAAAATAAACATTCAAAAAAGTCGTTCCCAAGAAGGGTTCGTGTCGGGCAAAAATTGAATGCCAATACCTATAGCTGTTATACTGGGTGTAAAAGACAAGAACAGTCAAATGAGAATCATGTATTATTCTTACCATCATAACATTTTTTGGAGTTTACTCCTTAAGAATCGATTTGCATATATAACGGGCCCGGTATGAGAAAAATGTGAGGAGTAAAATCTATCGATGAATGACCTCGTTACGTTTTTGAAGGTCAAAGTCATAATTGCTGCGCATCCTATGTCGCGCAACTTTCTAACTGTCAAAACACGGATGACAGCAGGTGCGCCATCTCACCTGTCTCGGAGTAAACTCCAGTCGTGCGTCGGAGCTGATACACACATTTTTTTTCCTTTAGACTATACCTGGGAAATTGATAGTTACGATTTTATTGAAGATCAAAGTCATAATTTTTTTTAATTTTTCTATGAAAACATATTCTAAACATTATTTCTTAATTATTGTCCAAAGAAACATTATAATTTTTTTAGTATTTCATAGCAAGAAATGATTTCAAAACGTTAGCGTTCAATGTAGTTCACTCGATGCGCACGGACACAAACGAACGGGGCCGCCGTCTGGCAAAATTATCGCGGTTTTGCGAGTTGCGTACGAGTTGAGCGGTTTACATTGCGCGGCACAATTTGCAATTTTTTTAACACCAAAAAAAATCATTTCCCAGCAATTATTTTTTGAAATTTTAATCTATAGAATATATGGTTCTCGTTTGATTTTTCATGTTTTTTACACCCTGTATATTATCAAGACATACTGCACTGACTACACTGACTACATGGAAAAGTAGGAAAGAAAATAATAAATGGAATCTTTTATTTAATCCACGCTTTATATTTTATTTCACTTCATCATCATTTGCCTGTCCTGTTCCAAATTTTATTTGTGGTTGGCATAATCCATGATTTATATTTTATTTCAATTCATCATCATTTGCCTGCCCTGCTCCAAATTTTATTTGTGGGCGGCGTAATATGTTTTTCTCTTTCATACATTCCTGTAAGCCATCATCTCAGCATTAACTCCTTTTTTTGCCATATCATCTCTCACACAATCTATCCATCTTTTCTTCTTTCTTCCTCTCCCTCTATCTACACCCGTTCACATTCATGTTCTATTTTATATTTTTAACCGATTTCAAAAAAGGAGTAGACTGTGTTTTTTTAATGTTTGTTACCTCATAACTCGTTACTGGGTGGACCCATTTTTAAGATTCTTTTGACCTTTGGAAGCTAGTGCTTGTCATGGGGTCCCATTTAAATTTTATCGGCATTTGAAAAGTAGTTTTTGAGTTATCCCTAATAATGCCTAATTAATTGACATTGATGATATCGTCATTTTATCACTTGTGTGTCTAAAAGATCTCGAGGTACTTTCCTGAAAATTTCTATACTTAAAACACTAAAAAGCAGGAAAAAAATATTTTTAAATAAAAAAAATCTAAATGTTTTTTGAGGATTTTTATAAACAAAATTTTTATTTCTCCCGTTTTTAGTACTGAGGCCGTTTTTTTATTTCAATTATTGGACAATATTCTACGATGTCACATACCAATACAGTTGTGCTGATATCGGTCGAATAACGATTTCAAAAGTGTGTTCGTTGTCCAGTCGGAGCTGCGTATATGCGCGTTGCCGACGCACCTATCATACGACGCGCCGTGGCCCGTACGGAAAGTCCCCATCCGTATGACCCCCCACGCTGTCACCTTCCACGTGGAGTCCAAGACCTACTGCCTGGTGGCTAGTACTTCGCAACCAACCACCACTTACTACAAGTTCAACGGAGAAGATAAGGAGAAGTCTACGGAGAATAAGGGAGATAGGTGAGAGTGCATTGTTTTTATCATATCTTAATATATATAAATTACGTGTCACGTTGTTTGTCCGCGATGGGCTCCTAAACTACTTAACCGATTTTAATCAAAATTTGTACACCGTGTGCAGTTTGATCCAACTTGAGAGATAGGATAGTTTTTATCTTGATAAGTAGTCATATTTTTTTTTACTACAGATATAATGTTATAGGTCAGTAGTATGAAATTACCACAGCAACGCGTGGCCGGGACAGCTAGTAAAATATATAAAAGGCAAAGTCCTGACTCACTGTCTGACTGATCAACGCCCAGCCCATACCCTTTGACCTAGATAGCTGGAATTTTGCACAGAGGTTCCTTGTATGACGTAGGCAAGGGTAAGGCCAGATTTTTCGATGTCAACCCTTAAGGGGGTAAAATAGGGGATGACAGTTTGTATGGAAATCCGTCATTTTTAAAGTAAAAGCCATAAAAATTGGTATATAGCCTTTCGATTAAAAACGAAAGGTTTAAGAAAGGGTTATTTTCGAATTTCTCAAAATTCAACCCCTGAGGGGATTAAATAGGGATGGAAGCTTGTATGGGAAGTCCGTCATTTTTATAGTGAAATTCATACAATTTGGTATGTGGTTTTTCTGTTAAAAATTAAGAATGACGTGTTATAGGATTTCTCAAATTTAACCCTTAAGGGGATGAAAATTTGTATGGGAAATCCGTGATTTTTATAGTAAGATACATAAGGTATTTGACTTTTCGGTAAACAATTAAGAATGACGTACTTAAGGATTTTTCGAATTTTAATCGTGGTTAATTATGTGGTAATTCATTCAGTTGACTATAAGAATTTGTTACGTCACAAATTCTTGCGGGCACTCGATTTACGTCGAAGTTGTCACTTTTTGTGAATTTTACAGACCTGATTTTGAAGCGATGTTAACAAACCTTGAGAAAATTATTTTTGCAATAGGAAATATGCTCTTATAAACCACTGTAGAGCTTTAAAATATATAAATTGGTAAATTTTAATGAGGATTTTTACAATGTTTTTGTAATTAATCTTATTTAATATACTTAGTATAATTAAAATTATAATTAAAATACATATAATGCTAGACCTAACAACGATATTATAAGACTGTTAAATGCAATCAGATTGTTATAATATTTATTTGAAAAATGGTCTAAATTCGAGCTCGCACACCCCTGATATTACCAGCTAGTGCACCTATAGCTCTTCAAGCAATGTCTTTGTGTGCAGAGGGTCACATAGCCATGTGCATATAACAACAATACAGCGAAAACATATCGGTACTTCGATGAATGCACGCTCTTAAGAGGTATCATCCCTATTACCTCAGGTATATGATGATGATGATACAGGTTCCCGTACCCGATGCAGGAGAAGTTCTCAGTGATGTTGTTCTCGCCGGTGTCCTGGGAGATCATCCCCAACACTCGCATCGATCTGGACGACTGGGAACACGTCACCTGCCTCAAGAACGTCGCGCTCTCCTATGAGGGCACCAGGTATACTATACTGAGGATATGCATTCACTTTGCTATGTTTCTATAACGCCGGGTTAGTGCAAAAACCAACTAACTGTCACTGTTATTTTTCGGATTTACGATGAATTTATCTGCCTTTATTCTACATATTTAAAAACATAAATATATGAGAATGCAGATGATCATTACAAAAATTACAAAATCTTCTATCTAGCAGAAGTTTAAGATTCCCAAACTTTAAAATCGCAATAACTCAAAACTACAATTCCATGGGTTAGTTGGTATTTGCATTAAACCGGCGATAAGAGTGTCCCGAGAGCTGCCAGTTGTTGCTTATTTGCTGAAAAATGAAATGTGCCTATGTGTAATCGACCAAGCTTCCGGTGTACCACTTGTTGGCGATAATCGCGTGGCACCGACATGTTAGATTGGAATACGACCCGCCCTTCAATAGCGGTTTAAACCAATCAGAGCCGACTATGTTGTCGGCCACGCTAGAGCGACTGCGCGGAGGAAGTGACCTGCGGAAGCGGAGTGAAGACGCTGCGCCCTATTGGCTGCGCCATATTACGTTAATACTCTATTGGCCCGAGTAAGAAGTGGGCAGGGCTTGATGAAGAGCAGCCGTTTAAAGGTTTCTATTTGCTAAGTGGAATACCGGCGACTTTGTCGACTGTACTATCGAGGAGTCCGTAAACTTATCACGTTAAGGGTCGTTTTTGTATTACACTGTCAAGGACTACTGTTAGCCTATTGACCAATAGACTTTAGTGGTGTGTGATGCAATACAATTGCCTTAGCAAACTTTGCTTTAATTTACTCAAACAATTACCTTTTTTAATGAATTGCAACCGCATCTTACAGAATAAAATAGGGTCTTCTTTTGGTCTTTATTTATTTATTTAGGCTTCCAAATATTGGTGTACAACATTTCATTCACATTACAGATATAAAACTAATACAATAAGTCAAATAATTGTCACAAACACTTATAGGCAAACACTGTATGCATTAATTATGTTTACCAAATTGACCTTAAACTATTCAACAACTGTAATAGATTGCGTATTTTTAACGTTTTTACTTTCTCGTATACGTGGTATAGAGGAAGTCATGTAATCGTAAAAAAATTGGACCTCGAGTTTTTGACGGATTTACACGTTTTGGACCTCCCTGAGTACAAAAATTTTTTTTTTTTAAATTTAGTCTGTGTCTGAGCGTTAGCACGATAACTCGAACATGCTTTAACTTATTGCAACCAAATTTAACATGCGTGTATGACATCAAAATATAAGGTTTCTATCAACTTTTGAGCCGTCGATCACGAAAGTTAAGCAACCAAGTACGCGAAAGTCAAGGGGAGACCACTCCTGATTTTTTTTAAAATGATAAGTTTCCCGACTCCTCGATAGTACATAGAAACACTCCTCTATTACACACATATCGTCTTTCAGAAAATAAATTACGTTTGACAGTTCTGGGATCTTCGACTATAACATTGCTTGATAATTCGCTTTCACTAAACATATCTTAGCAAGGAAGTAATACATTACAAAGCTTAGTTTTTAAGTTATTTGTTTTTGTTTGTAAAATTTGTTACGGTATAATTATTAATTGTTTGTTTACTTCATAGGTCTGGTCTGCGCGGTTATATAGCGATAGGTACTAACTATAATTACGGCGAAGACATCACGTCTAGAGGGAGGGTACGTATTTTGGTGTAATGGATTTTTAATGATACATTTGTTTCGAGGTTGTTAAACAAAATTAGCATAGTTTGTGTGAGGAACAAGTGATTCGTGCTTAATTATAAATCCTTTATTGAACACATAAACGGTAATAAAATACATAAAGAAACACAAGTACAAGGATGAAATTATTTATAACTGTAGCTTTAAAATTAACATTTATCATTATACCGGGTGTTACAAGATTCTAAAATAAAGTTTCTAGGTATGTTTCTGTCGAAAATTTATGTAATATCCCTAAAATTAGATTTGAGTTTACATTGCCCGTAGTAACGTGTCCGTACATGACGTAACTAAGGCGCTATGCAGACAGAACAACTATAGTTGAAGAAACTATCAACTTCAACATGGCGTACTAGTTAATTTTTTGTGCACTCGCATGATATGAGTATCAATTGAATGGGTTTGCTGAGAAGAATACGAAAATTAAATTGCTTTACTCTAAATCCAAAATGGCGGACCGTCCAAGATGGCAGACTACTTATTTTTTAGCATTACCATAATATGGGTATGAAATGAAAGAGTTTGCTGAGTAGATGATTTTCGTATTTTTGAGTAAACTGACTAAAATATAAAAAAATATTCTATAAAATCTTTTTTTAAAACAAGCTTTTCTCGTTCGAATCCTACGAATCGACGAAAGCTATAATTTTGCGGATCTTGTTATCTTCCGGTTACATAGATAAACCGATAGGATAGATACTTATAGAGATAGTAATAATCGACGATCGAAGTAAATCTCTTATAAAAAAGCTTTTATAATATTTAAATTTAAAGTTTATTTTATTTTCTTCTTTTAAAAGCATATCTATAAAAAAAGCTTGTTTTTAAAAATGTGTTTTTTTAAGAAATTTATTATGTATGTCTAATTCTGCTTAAGTATAGTCAGTGTACAGGTTTATTTGTGTTTTCGATAGATAATAATCTACGACATCATCGATGTGGTCCCGGAGCCGGGCCAGCCGCTCACCAAGAACCGGTTCAAGGAGCTCTACGCCAAGGAGCAGAAGGGACCCGTCACCGCGCTCACGCAGGTCTTGGGCTACTTGATCTCCGCTGTCGGACAGAAGGTCCGTATATCAACTTATACACTATTATTTAATCATATTTTCGGTCTTTCTGTAACTTTGTTCTTAATTTTTTACCTCATTTGTTCGACCGACCGAATTGACAACATTACATTTTTTTTTATATACATAGTGTTTTTATTATATGGACAGGAAGTAGACATTAAAAGACTCAAGACGTAATTTTTTATTTGCTTTAATTTTGATTCTAAGTATTTTAATTTAAAATTTCAAAACTTAACTCATTTTGAAACGACATAGATTTTTTGGTTAATGTATTAGGCTCTTTATAGGTAAAAAAGATGACACAACTGTCAAATCTTTAAAATTTTAAGGGCTTTAAATTAAAAAAAAAAAAGATTGACGGCAAAGAGATTTTCTGTTAGTAATCCTACATTGTCCATTTTTGGATACATTTTTTTTTATATATCTCATAAAGCAAGTAATAAAATCTGAAAAAAATATGTAGTATTCTAGATGACCCAGCTCCAAATGCTTTCGGTATTATCATAACCTGTTTTGACTTTAAATGTTGTCAATTGAACAGAATTAAAAGACTCACTAATTCTACTGCTTGTGTGTATTTTGCAATTTGTAACATATAGCTCTTAGGAGGTCGATGGCGGGAACCGTGTTCGTGTGTTCTCGTAAGATCCCAAAAACTAAGCTGTCAAGTCTACGTTGGTATTGGTACTCGGATGGGTGCCCAACTCTCTTTTCGTCCGTGCTTCGTCGGCACGTTAATCTGGTGGTCCCGGGTGCTGTCGAAAGATAGCAGTCGTTCCCAAGGAGGGTTGATGCCAGGCAGACATAAGGGTTGGTGTCAGGCAGACATATGGCCTCAACAATTTTATATATTTTATTTTATTGTATATATTTTACAGAAAACTTACAGCTATCTTACATATTAGTAGGTATATAATATTATGTTCTGAAGGCCATTTACAAGTTTCCACATATAGGTAAACATTGATAATATCACACTTCGATGAAAAAAAAATTCTTCCCCAAGGTCTTCGCCTTCTTAAAAACCCGGTAACGCAGAAAATGTCATCAGAGACAATGTGCAATAGAATTTTAAAAAAAGGCGCACTGCGCTTCCGCAGGTCGCCTCCCCTCAGTTGCTCTAGCGTGGCCGATGACATAGTCCGCTCTGATAGGTTCAAACCGGTGTTAGGGGGCAGGTCGCCTGTCAATCAATCAATTGTACCAAACACTCGGTTTGCTTGTCCCGTCAGATCTACATCTGGCAACTGAAGGATAACGACCTGGTGGGCGTAGCCTTCATCGATACTCAGATCTACGTGCACAAGATGTTGGCCGTCAAGAATCTCATCCTGGTGGCCGACGTTTACAAGTCCGTGTCCCTATTGCGCTACCAGGCGCAGCACCGGACGCTCTCGCTCGTGTCCCGTGATCTACGCTGGGCGCAGGTGAGTGGTAGCTTCACTTGATATAACACGTGTACCAGTCCGTGTCCCTACTGCGCTACCAGGCGCAGCACCGGACGCTCTCGCTCGTGTCCCGTGATCTACGCTGGGCGCAGGTGAGTGGTAGCTTCACTTGATATAACACGTGTACCAGTCCGTGTCCCTACTGCGCTACCAGGCGCAGCACCGGACGCTCTCGCTCGTGTCCCGGGATCTACGCTGGGCGCAGGTGAGTGGTAGCTTCACTTGATATAACACGTGTACCAGTCCGTGTCCCTACTGCGCTACCAGGCGCAGCACCGGACGCTCTCGCTCGTGTCCCGGGATCTACGCTGGGCGCAGGTGAGTGGTAGCTTCACTTGATATAACACGTGTACCAGTCCGTGTCCCTACTGCGCTACCAGGCGCAGCACCGGACGCTCTCGCTCGTGTCCCGGGATCTACGCTGGGCGCAGGTGAGTGGTAGCTTCACTTGATATAACACGTGTACCAGTCCGTGTCCCTACTGCGCTACCAGGCGCAGCACCGGACGCTCTCGCTCGTGTCCCGTGATCTACGCTGGGCGCAGGTGAGTGGTAGCTTCACTTGATATAACACGTGTACCAGTCCGTGTCCCTACTGCGCTACCAGGCGCAGCACCGGACGCTCTCGCTCGTGTCCCGGGATCTACGCTGGGCGCAGGTGAGTGGTAGCTTCACTTGATATAACACGTGTACCAGTCCGTGTCCCTACTGCGCTACCAGGCGCAGCACCGGACACGTTTTTTGGCGTTAGCAAAAAAGGGAATGTGATAAATTTTACGTGTGTATCTTTGTCTGTGCCATTCATTTTTTGATAGTTTTTGATCCCCTCCCCCCCTCAACAAAAAATATATATAAGAAAAACCCTTTTGTAAGAAAAAATAAGTTATGGTCGAATATAAGACATTGTTATGAGAGTTGATGAAGCGAAAGAAATATGTGAGGATCGTAGCAAGTAGAAAAAATCTTCCCCTATGGGGAAAAGGCGAGAGTTTAAATATTTCTCAGGATGAAACTTTTCCCAGCCATTTTTGTTTGTTTTCAGATATACGACATGGAGTTTATGGTAGATAATACCAGCTTAGGTTTCCTGGTGAGCGAGGCCGACGGGAATCTCGCCTTGTTTATGTACCAGCCGCAGGCAAGGGAGAGCTATGGGGGTAATTACTATGTTTAATTGCAACAAACATAAAAAATCTATGGATGTGTGTCTGCAAATCTTGGAAAGTAGTTGGTGGATTGATTTGTAAACTTTATGCAACGTACTTTTTAACGAAATAGTGTTTAAGTGTAATTATTTTGCGAAATTACTACGATTCCGACCTGGTATATTTTTTTTTTTTGTGACGATGGGAAATCTGTTTACGGACCATACCGCACGCCGGCTGGGCGTACGGCGTGTGCAGGACTCACCTAAAACCCACCGGTACCCTCCTAAGCCCTTATGGGTGGCGTTTTGGGATCGGCGCACATAGTGTGCGCCATTTCACCAAAACCCCTCCGGGCCGGCCCGGTCCAACAACCGACCTGGTATACCTACTAGATTTTTGTAAATGGTGAAACTAGTATGTACCCAAGCTAATAGGCAAACAAGCTTGCGGCCACCTGGTTGCCTATAGACGCTTGCAATGTTAAGGGTAAATCATTTAAAACTGCAAGTGCGTTGCCATCCTGGGGACTAAGATGATATGCCCTCCACGCCCAGTAATTACACTGGCTACCTTTCTCTTCAATCCGAAACACAGCGAACTGCTTCACGGCAGAAATAAGAAAGGCGTTGGTACCTACCCAGACGACCCTACATATGGGTCTACCACCTGGTAAAATGCCTTATATATAGTATGAATCACCATAATATTTATCCATAATGTGCCGTCAGCACAATATTCACGTAACAGACGTGATGTAATAAGAAAACGTAAAAATCCTGTTTCGTGATAAATTAGTAATAACGTGAGATAGTAAGAAAAGGTCGCTACGTGATATTTTCTGCAGAGACAAGATCTCTCCCACTACTTCTTTGCGAATAGATTTATATAAATACTGTATTTTTAGTTATTAAAACTAGTCGGAAATTATACTCCAAAATATTAACCAGTGGTGTTAGTATTTAATACGGAGCCCGCAACACATAATATTCCATTATGACAATGTTAGCACTCGTAGGCAATTTTTGATAACAATAAAATATTCGGCAATATTTGATATAATAAAATTTCACACAGTGATAGCTCATCCGCGTGTGTGATATAAAAATACTTTAAGCTATTTATAAAATGCTTTTACCTACACTCATGGCCAGTTGACCACAAACCCGATCTCCGCATAACATTTTGAATAATGCTAATATTACAGAAAGTAATTAAAAACATTAAATTTTACTACCATTAGTAAAAATGCTGAACACAACTGCCAGTAAAATCGATTTGCCCCAGGCGGGAATCGAACCCAGCATCTTTCGCAATCCGGACGGCTGCGTTAACCACTACGCCACCGGGGCAATTTCGACAGCGAAAGCAGTGCCCTGGTGGCGTAGAGGTTAACGCAGCCGCCCGGATTGCGAAAGATGCTGGGTTCGATTCCCGCCTGGGGCAAATCGATTTTTTCAGTGCATTTTTTCAAGTTTTAAAAACCTTTACGCGTTTGTAAACGCAAACATTATTCCACAACTGCCAGTAGACTAAAAGGTCACTGTACGAAATTGTCTCTGCTCGGCGACCGTACTTTTGTTAGAGATAAGAATAGCTATGTACAGACAACAGCACGTTGGGTTACCCCAAACTGTCAAAATTTCCCAATCGATTATGCACTTTATATTGAATAGCTTTAGGTTGAAAATCGTTTGGAGAAATTTGACAGTTTTGTATAGCCCGACGTGCTGTTGACTGTACATGTATTTGTAACATATATATAAAATTCTCGTGTCACAATATTCGTTCCCGTACTCCTCCGAAACGGCTTGACCGATTCTCATGAAATTTTGTGAGCATATTGAGTAGGTCTGAGAATCGGCTAACATTTATTTTTCATACCCCTTAGTGATAAGGGTTGTTCACCCTTATTTTTTTTTTAATTAATAAGGCAAAACAACGTTTGCCGGGTCAGCTAGTGTATTTGTAACATTATTTGTTGTTCGTGGCTCAGGCCAGCGCCTGATCAAGAAGTGCGACTACCACGTGGGGCAGCAGGTGCACTCCATGTTCCGTATAGCGTCACCTTCCGCTTCGCCCGCAAGACACGTCACCATGTACAGTGAGTAGAATTTTTTTTGTTACCAATTTTTTTTCCTACTACTTAGTGTTTCACATTGAAACAACTTTTTGTAGACGTTCGCAACTAGTCACACCGCAAAGGTAAGTGTGTTATATAATACAATGTTATATAACACGCTTGTAATAAAATTCTAAAGTTGTTTATATATTTATTTAAGTTTATTTATTAAATATCTAGATTACTATACAGGGTGTAAAAGACATGAACAGTCAAACGAGAACCATGTATTCTGCTCACCATCATAACATTTTTCTTCCTTTAGACTTACCTGGGAAATTGATAGTTACGATTTTATTGAAGGTCAAAGTCATAATTTTTTTTTCATTTTTTTATGAAAACGTGTTCTATACGTTATTTCTTAATTATTGTCTAAAGAAACATTATCATTTTTTTTAGTATTTCATAACAAAAAATGGCTTCAAAACGTTAGCGTTCAATGTAACTCACTCGATGCGCACGGACACTAACGAACGGTGCCGCAGTCTGGCAAAATTATCGCAGTTTTGCAAGTTGCGTGCGAGTTGAGCCCTTTACATTGCGCGGTACAATTTGCAATTTTTTTTTAACACCAAAAAATAAAAATCATTTCCCATCAATATTTTTTTTAAAATATGTCCTATTTTGATGTATAGAATACGTGGTTTTCGTTTGACTGTTCATGTCTTTTACACCCAGTATATATTTGTCCGTTATCTAGTATCCATAACACAAGTTCATAATGATACTTAATTTGGGCTAGATAATTGGTGTGAGCGTAGAAATATATTATTATTATTATTAGTGTTATCAGCGATAGCTGAAGATAATTAAATATAATATACCTTTAAAACTAGAAGGTTTATTTGATTGTTTTCAGTCATTGCTGTACAAATACAAAAACCTTGCATATTATCTAAGGTATTATGTTAGTTTGACTTAAATAGTTTTTCTCTCCTAATTCCTGTCGCGAATCTTTAATCTTAAGCATGTTGTGGCTGCCTTCAAAGGTATATATTATATTCTTTATTGTACACACATAAAACAGTTATAAAAATTAATACGTGAATAACATGTACAAAGGTGAGCTTATCTCTAACAGAGATCTCTTCCAGCCAACCCTAGCTTTCGTGAGACAATTATATGCGGGAACAATGTGTACCTACTGATACAAAATAAAATATCTACATAAAAATATAATTATTTATAATATATAGGTAAGTGTGTACTTACATAATTATAATCTGATACAAATAAATTATTACCTACAACTACTATATACGTACATACAAATATATAACTATAATAATATAATACATATATACAAATACTTAACACAAGTTTCTGAGGTAGTGCTCTTTCAACTTGTGTTTGAAAGAAGTGACCGATGAACTATCTCTAATCTCAACTGGCAGTTTGTTCCACAATTGTGTGGCAATGATAGTAAAGGATCTGGCATAAAACTTGGATTTGGAAGCGGGACGAACTAAAGTTTTCGTAACACAAGCACGCTTGGGACGAGAACTGGGTGGAAGGAAATTAAAACGGGAACGCAAGTAATCTGGATGTTGAGGATTGTGAAGGATTTTGTAAAGTAGGGTGAGGATGTGCATATTTCTGCGAAGTCGGATAGGGAGCCACAATAACTTTGCACGAAATTCAGAGACACGGTCAAATTTCCGCAAACCGAAAATGAAACGAATTGCCAGATTCTGTAGGCGTTCCAGCTTGTTAAGTAGCTCCTCTGTTGCATCTAAATAGCAGACGTCAGCATAGTCGAGAATTGGGAGTAGGAGAGCTTGAGCAAGCATAACTTTAGTTTCAAACGGCAGAAAATATTGGAGACGCTTAAGTGAGTGATAAGAAAAGTGCATGCGACGACTTACTTACGGTACGGACGGTAGTACTTTTAGTTTGGTTTTTATAGTGTTTTTTTTTATAATTTTTAAAGTTTTTAAAAGAGGTTAGAAGTCGTATCAAGCGATGTTAATACCAGAGCTAGTGTCGCCACACGCGACATAATATTTTTTCAATTTAACAGTTTATTTGTACTTACCGGTGAAAACAAATGTCTCCATTAGTAAGATTATGAGTCTTTTGCTTCCTGCCAGTTAAAATAGCACAAGACGGTGTTTTAGATTTATTTTTTAAATATTTTTTCTCTTCGAAAAGGATCGAATCTGAGTGTTTACTCATAACCAGCAGCGCGCGCGCCCCGCCTACTTACGACTTCTAACCTCTTTTATTTGTTTTGTGGGTATGTACCGTTGGCTGTCCTAATTTAATTTAATAAAATAAATAAAACAGCGACCCTGGACGGCGGCATCGGCTACGTGCTGCCCGTGGCCGAGAAGATGTACCGGCGGCTGCTCATGTTGCAGAACGTACTCAACAACTACCTCAAACACGTCGCAGGACTCAACCCGCGGGCGCATAGGTCAGTACACGTCAACATGACAAGATGTACTCACAACAATTTAGTAAGGGATGCTTGAATGGTTTGCTCATGTAGAAAGGGGCCGTCCATTAAACATGTGATGTTTTTTTTAGGATTTTTTATCCCCCCCTCTCCCTTGGTGATACGTAGTGAGGTTTAAGACTACCCTACCCTTAAAATTACGTTTATTTTTTTTATATTATCTGTAGATAGGAAAAAAAAGTACCTATGTCTAATTTTATTCTTAGAAAAAAAGGATATTAAAAATATGGTGTAATAATAAATAAATACACGTGATATCTTACTACACCCCTTGCGATATTTCGTGATTTTTGCTGTACTGATTATTTGTGTACTTTTTAACACTAATGGTAACCATAGTTTGTCCTTGACGACGCAAGCTAGCACGCGTGGGATTATGAAATATATGTCAAATAAGAGTATCACCAAGAAAAAATATTTAAGATGTGTTTAAAACTCACCAGGACATACAAATGTGCGAGGAGAACAGTTGGCGGGGGACCCGCGAGAGGGATGTTAGATGGAGATCTGGTCGCCCTCTACAGCTCGCTACCAGACCCGGAGAAAGTGGACGTAAGTATACAGCGGTCACCACTCTGTAGTGTATGTTAGATGAGATCTGGTCGCCCTCTACAGCTCGCTACCAGACCCGGAGAAAGTGGACGTAAGTATACAGCGGTCACCACACTGTAGTGTATGTTAGATGAAGTCTGGTCGCCCTCTACAGCTCGCTACCAGACCCGGAGAAAGTGGACGTAAGTATACAGCGGTCACCACTCTGTAGTGTATGTTAGATGAGATCTGGTCGCCCTCTACAGCTCGCTACCAGACCCGGAGAAAGTGGACGTAAGTGTACAGCGGTCACCACACTGTAGTGTATGTTAGATGAGATCTGGTCGCCCTCTACAGCTCGCTACCAGACCCGGAGAAAGTGGACGTAAGTATACAGCGGTCACCACACTGTAGTGTATGTTAGATGAAGTCTGGTCGCCCTCTACAGCTCGCTACCAGACCCGGAGAAAGTGGACGTAAGTATACAGCGGTCACCACACTGTAGTGTATGTTAGATGAAGTCTGGTCGCCCTCTACAGCTCGCTACCAGACCCGGAGAAAGTGGACGTAAGTATACAGCGGTCACCACACTGTAGTGTATGTTAGATGAAGTCTGGTCGCCCTCTACAGCTCGCTACCAGACCCGGAGAAAGTGGACGTAAGTATACAGCGGTCACCACACTGTAGTGTATGTTAGATGAAGTCTGGTCGCCCTCTACAGCTCGCTACCAGACCCGGAGAAAGTGGACGTAAGTATACAGCGGTCACCACACTGTAGTGTATGTTAGATGAAGTCTGGTCGCCCTCTACAGCTCGCTACCAGACCCGGAGAAAGTGGACGTAAGTATACAGCGGTCACCACACTGTAGTGTATGTTAGATGAAGTCTGGTCGCCCTCTACAGCTCGCTACCAGACCCGGAGAAAGTGGACGTAAGTGTACAGCGGTCACCACACTGTAGTGTATGTTAGATGAGATCTGGTCGCCCTCTACAGCTCGCTACCAGACCCGAAGAAAGTTTTCTGAAAAAAAAATCGACAATCGGGAATCGAACCCAACATCTTCTGCAATCCGGGCGGCTGCTCTTTTTTTTCATAGACCTAATTGTTTAATAAAATAAGATATAGGTCGCAATGATGATTAGTCAATAGGATAGCTTGATAAAAACTGGCTTTACAAGATTTTTAAATAATAATATTTAGAGGACATTGAAAGGTATATTTAATAATACAATCCGCTCATAATACCAAAATGAGGTTTAGCAGAGCCTCATGTAAAGCTTGGTTACACATAAAATCACATCTGGCAGTATGGGCCATGATGTAGCTACGATGGCTGCTTACTACCAGGCAGGCCGCATGCTCGTCTGCCAACCACTTAACACAAAATGTGTCTCAAAACAGCGATAGGTTGCCAGCCTGTCGCCTGTTTTTAATAAAGTTGTCTCCATCGATTTTTAATTTATGTTTTGACGCGATAACGTCTTATAAATCGATGAACGCCGTCTGCACGAACGAAAAAGTGTCACGTTCCGCCTGAGTCGAGCGTGCAAGCGAGAGCGCGGAACAAGCGATAGAGAGGCACGATCGGCCTAAGCGTTCGGCTTGTATATGACGTTATCACGTAAAATTATCGTCTGTAAACCGACTTTATAGTCAAACAATTTATTTTGTTCCTTGCAGATTGCCAAAAAGATCGGTACCAAAGTGGAGGAGATCACAGCAGACATATTTGAGATTGATAGACTGACTGCTCATTTCTAATATTACTGTTAGTTGGTAACTTTGTAAATATATTAGCATAAGAATTAAATGTTACTTGATATGATTTTTCGATTGTTTTATTTTTACCGTATTTCCTTAAACTACTTTGCTCGTGAGGTAAGATCACGAAAATGTGTTGCCAGTATTTGCTTACAATATAAATCACTAAATTGTTTAATTTGTTTCCCATCCTGGTACAGTTTTTTTTATTATAGGGTCAAGCAAATGACTCCATTCGATCTGATGGTAAGCAGAAGTGGAGTCCTAATACGAAAATAGCTAGTGCGAGCGAATATATCAGCTATTAGTAGAGTAATCTCTAGTGTAATGAGACCACGGGGAATAAATTAATGGAACAACTCAATTGGTCCCATTGAGTTGCTCCAGAAGCGTCGCTGGCGTAGGAACCGTTGGTGGCGCAGTGCGTAGCGCAAGAGCGTCGTCTCCCACCCGGGAGGCACTGGTTCGATCCCCGCCACGTACCAATGTATTTTACAATTTTGAATTCATATGTACGTTTAATCGACGCTTTTACGGTGAAGGAAAACATCGTGAGGAAACCTGCATACACCTATGAAGCAATTCTTAGGTTGTGTGTGAAGTCGACCAACCCGCACTTGGCCAGCGTGGTTGACTAAGGCCTAATCGCCCCTAATGTGGGGTAGGCTTGAGCCCCTCGGTGGGGACATTATATGAGCTGTTGATTTTGAGTTGTTCCATGTTTTCCCCTACATGGAAACACCCCCTCTTCACGCGTCTTTTGAATGACCCAGGATTGTAGGAAGGAGGTAACACGTTTGCTGGCAGTGAATTTCATTTCTTCAGTTCGTAACTTTAAACAGTTCTTATAAAAGTAATTTCTGTAGAGATTTGTCTCTTTCGCAGTAGATAGCTTATTTGAGACTTATGTGCTGATTAGGCATATTTTTGGCAGTTAAATTGACTTATCTAATCGCCGACATGGGACCTGTCAAGTATACGCTAAAGGGAACTTTATTGGACATCGGAAACAGGTTCTTCGGGTAACTGTGTAAGTAAAGTAACTACTATTCGATATATGGAAGTGATTGGGTAAATGTAAAAAGGGATGTTTTTGATTTTTGGTAGGTTTGTTCTCACTCAAGGTGAAGCGTATCCAAAATTGGCGGCAGTGTTGGGCATTATGTAAGTATGTACCTATCTACTTAACCAAATTACAATTTGCAATTGGAACTACAACTTCTCAATTAGTTACATTTATTTTGGAGCTGTGGAAATTTTAATTAAAAATACCCAAAAATTCTTACAAAACTTCATAGATACCATAGATACTAATAGCATTGTCTTATATTCGGTTGTGTTGCGGCCAGCAAACCAAACAACCGCTCTACTGCATAATTAATTTGAATTTCAAACTAAGAAATTAACAATTATCATGCAAATTTGAATCGGTAATTAAATTACACAAATTAATTTCATTACACCCAACACTGATTAGTGGTATGGATGAGTAGATGCAGCGAAAGAAATTTGCTAGTTCTAGCAATGTAGGTAATGGAAAAAGTCGGTCGCTTATATTTGTATGCAATGCTTTAGAAACTTCGGAAATAAAATTAACTTTAACTTATATGAGCTGAGGTAATGTATCGAAAAGCCCGATCAATAATGGCCATTTTTGACCGCCGCCGCCGTCAATCAAAAGCAGTTAACTTAGGTACCTACCTAATGGGGTCCACGTGTGGAATGCCCCACCCGTGGCGGACCCTGGTAACGTGGTGGCAGGCCCGAGCCGCCCCTATGTGCGAAGTGTGCGGCGCACACAGGCGCCAAGGCAATAGGGGCGCCAGATGATATATCTCCATAGTATTTGGTGCAAGATGACAAAAAAGAACGCTTGTTCCCAACGAGTCACACTGTAACACGTTGGGACAATTCATATAAGAGGTTACTTATTATTATAAAAGATTATTTAACCCAATTATGTATTATGATTATGATTAAATGGTATGCTAAACATCTCCTGCATAGTCATGGTCGCCTGGTACTTCATTAAAAAAGATGTCCCAACGTGTTACAGTGTGACTGGTTGGGAATTATTTTACAAAGTTGTCCCAACGAGTCACAGTGTTACAGGTTACAGTGTGACTCTTTGGGAACAAGCGCAAAAAAAGAGGCGCTTCATAGGTCTCGCACACAGGCGCTGCCGGGGGTTGGCGCGGCCCTGCGTGGTGGGGAAACTTTCGCGGCGGGTGTGTATGTCTTGATGTCAAGTGTTTCCCCTTGGCATTCGAAGTCACATGCTATCGTCGAGTTGTTTTTATTTTCCCAGCACGGCTAGTTCCGGACAGCACTTTTCAGGGCCACGACCTTGCCCTCTGTTCCCCGGGTGCGGTCCGATGGCTGCTCCCGGTATCCTCGTTGCGGAGGACGCGCCAGGTCGAGCAGCCGTCGGTGAGGAGGCGGCCTATAAGGTCTGCGTCGGCCAGCGGCCCACAGGGGCTGGCGTCAGTCAGTAGCCCCTGTGGGCTGCTGGCCACCAATTGGTGCAGAAGGAGTCCCTAGACGGGCAGCGTTGGGACGTTCTCGGTGTAGTTACGCTCACGTGCGCAGATCCCGAGCCGATCTTTTTACTTTCTCGTACGTAGTATAAAGGAAGTCTTGTAATCGTAAAAAAAATCGACCTCGAGATTTTGACGGATTTACACATTTTGGACCTCCCTGAGTCCAACAATATTTTTTTTGGAATTATGTCTGTGTGTGTGCCTGTGCGTTAGCACGATAACTCGAGTATGCTTTAACTTATTGCAACCAAATTTAACATACGTGTATGACATCAAAATATAAGGTTTCTATCAAATTTTGAGCCGTCGATCACGAAAGTTAAGCAACCAAGTGCGTGGTCGGTACTCGGATGGGTGACCAAAATTTAACCTGAAATGAAATGAAATGAAAAAGCTCTTTATTTAAATGGACTTTGCTAAGTACTTTTAAATCGTCAAAAGCCCTACCACCATTTCGACGAAATAATTATTTTACTTAAATAATTATTATTATGCTGAGACGGAGAAGAAATGGCGAAAGAAACTCCGCAGCTTACAATTTCGTAATGATTTCAAAACATCATTACATGTCCATAGATATATCAATATGAATAAATTACAATTTTAAATGCGTAAATTTGGGCAGATTTTACTCCCACGCATTTGGATCATTTAAATAATCATTTAACTTGTAATAAGCTTTTTTATATAATTTAGATTTTACAGTTTTTTTAAATTTATTAATAGGTAAGTCTCTAATATTCTTCGGAAGCTTATTGTAAAAACTGCATGTATGACACCAAAATATAAGGTTTCTATCAACCTTTGAGTCGTTTCCGGTATACGAGAAAGTCAAGGGGAGACCACTCCCGATTTTTTTACATAAAATTTTTATTTCTGCGGTTTTAGTTTTGATGGCGGTTTTTTACACAATTTTATTTTAGCATAATTTTGCATTTGACGATCTTCTTTAACTGTTGGGCGTACAAAATTATCTCGAGATCAACACCAGCGGGTCGAATCGAACCCAAGACAATGTCTAGACGACAGAACAATGCCGTTATTAGGGGGAGGTCGGCCCCCGTCGGATCAACGCCTTTTGTATTACCATTATAATTTGTTTTATGACCAATTTTACTACCTAATTTAAGAGGCAATGCTTTTTAGGATTATAGCTATAACGTACATCTGTATCGAATAGAGTACTACTTAGATATATTTTTAATTTTTATACTTGGGTAGGTAGTGTAATATAAAATTGCCTGTTGTTATTCTAAAATAAATCACCTAATACAATAGATTAGTAATGTTAAAAATCTTTGATTAATATTTCTAAATGTTCAAATAGAGATTACTATCAGTTTAACAATGTCTGTCTGCCGCTGCCTTTCGACTCGAATCCTAGAAAGGCATCTCTGATCTATCACTACAGGTCTTCTAACCCAGTGGCAGATTTACCAGTAGGCTGAGTAGGTTGGAGCCTAGGGCGGTAGATTTTAGGGGGCGACAAACCCAAATTTTGGGAAAAGGGAATAAGGTGATGTAATGAGATAAAGCACAACAAAGTTGCAAATGTAATTAATATGATTGTGAACTAGGCATATGCGCGATGGAACTAGGGTATCGAATTTCAGAGGTAAGTAGGGGCGGCAAAAATTGATTAGCCTACTGGCGGCAAAAACTTATTAGCCTACTGGCGGCAAATTGAAAATCCGTCAATGCTCTAACCAAATCCTCGCACTCTTAAAAATGTACGGAGACAGTGTAAAGTCACTCTGTGGCAGCAGTCATTAAAAACAGTTCGAAAAATTCCTTAGACAGGACTATGAGAAGTTGAGAACACGATGATTTCTCTCTAGTAGTCTACCTTCTTTTATTACGTCACAAACTGCTGGCGTATGCATACCAAATGAAGTAAGAAGAAGTGTCAGAACCTAATCGCTACAGGACATTTGGAAATCTTATGTTATAAAGTGTAGTCCTCCAGGTATCGGAGCTTCATTTTTATATACGTATTGTATATTCATTAGAATTATGGAAAGAAGACGTAGGTATTATGAACAGTTTATGATTGATGGATGGTGAAATATAAAAAGGAAGTATATGAGTCTAGAAAATAATGTTATTTATTTAAACTTTATTACACACAAAAAAGGTACATACAAATGGCAGACTTAATGCCATAAGGCTACCAGTCAACTGGAAAGCTTTAACATCTTCAGGGGTTGTCATCATTTCCCTGCGACATATACAACATGTAAATTAAATAACCAACATCCTGAATACAGGTGGTTTGGGATCAGCTTCTGAGTTGATTTAAATTTTTTTTTAAATCCGGTTTTTTTATCGAAAAAAAAAACATAAAGTACCCAGAAAATATTGTACAACATTTTCTGGGCACTTTTGATTTTTTTTAAATCGTTTTTTTTTAAAAAAATATTGAATTCAACTCGGAAGCCGATCCCAAACCACCTGTATTCGGGGTGTTGGTTATTTAATTTACATGTTGTATATTATTTAAAACCTCGATCGATCTCAAAACTAAACCAGCTAGCTTTTATTATTTATTATTGGTCTCCCGCGACTTCGCTTTTACGTCAAAGTCGGTTAACGCGCGGTAAAAGTATCCTATTGTCCTTTCCAGGGTCTCAAAATATCTCCATACAAATCTGTCCGGTGGTTTAGGCGTGAAAGCGTTAAGAAATAATTACGTTCTCAATTTTAAAATTACCTACTAGGGATTAGTAGAAAAGACACTACTGTTCTATACTAGCCCACTTAACCCACCGTTACGTGACCACAAACTGAATGAAAGGCCCACGCGTAGACTAGGCGCATTATATTCCGTAGATTGCACTTTTTTAAGTACCTATTACGTGGTAAAAGGAAATGTAGGTTAATCGGTTTTGGTATTACCTATATAGGTACTAAACACTTCGAAAATACCTAGTTCTAGTTAAGCGATTTTTTGTCGTTTCCTTGAATAAATAGATAGTGTTATGTTGCGTGTAGATTATTTTTTTACATGGTCACGTGGGTTCACTATCCACTATCACTATCACTATATCTATAGGTAATATTTTTAATATAATTTTAGCATAATAATTTTAGCCATAACAGATTTTAGCATAATAATTATTTTAATCATAAATACAGTCGGCATAATCATGTTTAAGAATAACATTCACAACCATAATTTTAAAAAGGCATAATGGTATCAAACTATAATTAAAAATATAAGCATAATCATCTTTACCCTTTTTTTTGTTTGTCAGGGAGGTCAAATGCATTTACGCATCGTCCCTGTATGACTCGAGGTAAAGGCGTTCCCTCCTTACCCACTAAACATCCTCCCCGACGTGCGCTATTACGGGATGGCTCGGCATCTGCGCACGTCAACGCAACTACACCGAGACCGTCCCAACGCTGCCCGTCTAGGCACTCCTTGTGCACCAATTGGTGGTCAGCAGCCCATAGGGGCTACTGACTAACGGTCGGCCCCTGTGGGCCGCTGGCCGACGCCGGCCTTATAGGCCGCCCCCTCAACGACGGCTGCTCGACCTGGCGCGTCCTCCTGACGAGGACACCGGGAGCAGCCATCGGACCGCACCCGGGGGACTGAGGGCGCGGTCGTGGCCCTAAAAGAGGCGTCCGGAACTAGCCGTGGTGGGAAAACAAAAACAACTTGACGATGGCATGTGACTTCGAATGCCAAGGCGACACACTTGACATCAAAAGCCACACACCAGCCAAGAAAGTTTCCCCACCACGTTACGAGGGTCCGCCATGAGGAGGTTTCCGGACGTGGACCCCAACATCTTTAGGTACCTACCCGCCGCTCGGTCAAGTAGGTGCATAAAAAACAAGGGTGCTATGTTCTGAGACCTCCCCGCGGTGCACACGGGGCAACGTCTGGTGCGAAATAGAGTACCGGCCCGGTAACCGCATGTCTCATGTCGACGCTTTAACTAGGAACCCAGTGAGCGGGGCTAAGGAAGAATCCCACGTGTTAGATGTGCTGACTATCGGATCAGATGATTGGATAGCAACAGTCCAAAGTAGTGACGATGAAATAAGCTGACATCGGAACGGAAGGGCCCTTTTCAGGGCCAGAGGACCTTTGGGTCGTGGGTTGGCCAGCCGATAGGCTGGTGGGCCGCCTTGAGGAGAACTGGGAGGTAGGTCACTCCTGACACGCCTCTGCTCTCAGAGGTGGCGGATGGATGCGATCTCTGGTTTGGTTTTTCGAGGTGGTGTCATGGGAAGCCAGCGCCTGGTGCCTACACAACACAGCCGGACCCAATCGAGCCAGCTCCCTCGTGCGGGACCGATATGACGAATGGCTAATACGGCCTTAGGTAGAGAGACAGATGGCGTAGACATCGGGCTTAAACTGCGCTGAGTTTCACCCAAGCCACCCTTATGGCACCCACCACTATGGGGGACGCGGGAAAAGGCCCTTTTCAGGGCCGGTGGAACCTTGTGCTCGGTGGCGGCCGGTCTGCAAGACTGGCGGTCTGATGTCTCGCCGGACAGCGGACAAGAATGAACGGTGTACCGGTTGGGCCCAAAAGTTATAGTTAAGTATAAAATTTAGTATCAGATATGATGTCAATTTAATAAAATGGGTCTGGGCGTCACATGGACGGACACGAAAAAATGAAAAAGTGAATATGGTAATTCACTCGGTGATCATCACTTTCATTCTGTCAAAAAAATTTAACGAATAGCCCCCCTGTACCCCTAGTATGAGTTTTTTAGTTTTCGAGCTCGATCAAACGTATCGTCTCTTTTCATACATTGCCCACTAGCGCCTCTAGCGTAAACTATCAGAAACAGTGGGCAATGGATGAAAAGAGACGATACGTTTGATCGAGCTCGAAAACTATCAAAACTCATACTAAGGGTACTGGATATCGTTCCGTGAGATCGCCACCACCTTCCATTTTGCCGTCATTTAGCATCAGGTGAGATGAAAAATAAGAGCTTTTTCTATAAGTGTTAATAGTTGGCAAACAAGCTTGCGGCCCACCTGGTGTTAAGTTGTTACCGTCGCCTATAGACACTTGCAATATTAGGGGAAATCACTTAACACTGCAGATGCGTTGCCATCCTGGGGGCTAAGATCTTATGACTTCCATGCCCAGTAATTACACTGGCTACCTTTCCCTTCAATCCGAAACACAGCGAACTGCTTCACGGCAGAAATAAGAAAGGCTGTGGTACTACCTAGACGACCCTACAAATGGGTCTACCACCTTTTTTTTATCGGTGAGGTCAAATGCATTTACGAATCATCCCTGCAGTACGATGCAACTGCAGGAGTATGTGGGACTCGAGGTACAGGCGTTCCCCCCACCCATTAAACGTACCCACTGGTCGAGAAAGTTCGTATTCGTTACTGAGATTACCCGGTATGGATAAAAAAGTTAGCACATGAATTTTTTACTTCCCAAAACAAAAATGAGGTGTGTCCACGAGAGCTAACTCCTTCATAAAAGGCGATGACTAAACGACCCTTTCCAGTTCGCTTGCGAGATTTGCTATTGAAACAGACAAGTGAAGACAATTTTTCAGTTTTCAGCTCTGAAATAAACGTTCCTTCACACCTGTGGGTGGTCTATTGAGTAAGGCTGGATATTATGGAATAATTCTTTTTTTTCGTTTACAAACGCGTAAATTAAATACTAGAAAAATGCACTGAAAAGAAAATTGACTTGCCTCAGGCGGGAGGGACTCGAACCCGCATCTTCCACAATCCGGGCGGACGCGTTGACCATTACACCACCGAGACACTGCTTTTCGCTGTCGAAATTTGTCAGTGCTTGGCTTATGTTTTTATGGCAAACATTGTTTCATCAAATCTTTAAAATTTGCACTTCTAAGACCCGAACGAAATATTTTTGCAAATATTTGACGCTAGTTAAGATGAAACTACCTTACATTATGGAATAATTTTATTTTTGCGTTTACAAACGCGTAAATTAAAGCAAAGTCGATTGAGATTGATTTGATGAGGCAAGTCGATTTTTTCAGTGCATTTTTCTAGTATTTAAGGCTGGATATTATTTATTGCGGACCGCTGGTAGAGGATAACTGGGGTTGTCGCGTTTTTTTTGCTCTAGAATTTCTAAGAAAATGCTAGACTTACAAAATGACATAGACTGAATTACGAAATTTTGTTTCCTCCATATTACCACAGATATTACGTAAGCACCACCTAAAGAATTTGCATTTCGTCACAAACTTAATTCGAAGTGACTTAATGCACGGATACATTACCTATAACATTATGTCATGTGCTCGACTATTATGCTACTATATTTCCATTGTTGCTCATTACCTAACATTGAGAGCGTGGAGTAAATTTTGAAAAGAAAAGAAAGTGGTGCGTGTGTTACATTAGATACCTACTTACCTACATATTTTAAATGGAATACGATAGTAGGTAATTCGTTTATTTTGGAACTTAATAAGCTACGTACGTTTTAGCAGAAATAATGTTGAAAATTCTTGTTGAAAAATGAAAATCAAAATTAAATTTTAGTATAAAAAATAATAGTTTATAAAACCTAAATGATGAACGAAAAGTATAATTTAGGTAGGTATTTAGAGAAAAGCGTGGGGTGCTCAATTTAATTGTACCAATGAATATTTTCAAGAGCACCCCACGCTTTTTATTTAACATAAAAGCGTGTTTTTTAGTTTTTTTAAACTATTATTGGAGTTTACTCCTTAAGAATCGATTTGCATATATAAGGGGCCCGGTATGAGAAAAATGTGAGGAGTAAAATCTATCGATGAATGACCTCGTTACGTTTTTGAAGGTCAAAGTCATAATTGGTGCGCATCCTATGTCGCGCAACTTTCTAATTGTCAAAACACGGATGACAGCAGGTGCGCCATCTCACCTGTCTCGGAGTAAACTCCAGTCGTGCGTCGGAGCTGACACACACAATTTTTTTTTCTATGTGTTTTTTTCGCGGGAAGCACGAGATTAAGTGCAATAGCGGATAACATTTTACTAATTTTTGCTAACACACGTTTTGGGCCTCTGTAGCCCGGGGACCCGTATCATCGATACGGTTGATACAGCGGTAGTTACGCCCCTGTCAGACACGAAAATGAATAAACTCGTCGTGATCTCAAAGTCCTCTGTAGCTCAGAGGGATAGCACTCACCCGGATCGCCAAAGATCGCGCGTTCCAGTCCCGTCTCAGGCTACCACGTCTCAGGATTTTCGCTTGTCTATTGCAAACATTGGAACGCATTTTAATGTGAAGCTAATTGAATTACGTACCTACATTTACTCTTTTTATTGCCGCCACAGGTGCAGCGAGCGTGAAATTTACGCAAATTGACCAAAAGGTGCGTTGTAACTTTTGTATTTAATCGATTTGTTACGTATACCCCAGTTTTGTTTTAAAGAATTTTATGCGCTTTTCAAAGTTTGTTCCTGTGCTCGAATTTTAAACACCGAAACACCATGACTCACTATTGTTGGCCTGAAAAATTATCATATTATATGCAATTATAATAAACTAGCTATCCGGCCCGGCTTCGCACGGATGGCACTTAGAGCTCATACTTTAATCTTAACAAATTATACGTACTAAACTTCCTCTTGAAGCTCTCTATCTCTTGCTAAAAAAACGTACAATCACGCTCACAATCCCATTTGGGGTTGAGCAGAGTTTTAGGTAACATTTCGTAATACACAAAGCCACATCTGGCATTATGGGCCATGCTGTAGGTACCCCAAAATAGTGAAGGGTTGCCAGCCTGTCGCCTATTAGTTCCTATTAACTAGCTTTGAGATTTTTTAAGACTCGCGGGAGATATCTGTCGATTAGAAACTCTCTACAGGAAGTTCGTCCTATAGGCTAGAGCCACCAAGGTCCTTGTCTTCTTAACCCAATCTTAACGCATTTACTGCTACAGAAAAAAAAAACATTGTTTTTTTAACCTTATCACATAGATATAAAGTTCAAAAATGGTGGTAATGTATCAGCCACCAATGCTCTGGTGACTCTGCAAAACTCACCTGCATTTAACAGGAATAGACATTAAAATAAATCGGACAAGTGCGAGTCGGAGTCGCCCGCCGAGGGTTCCGTACAAATTATAAACTTTTAATAAAGTTTTCATGATTTAATAACAAAATAATAACAAATTTATGGTTTTCAGATTTTTCCCGTGTTTTTAGTAAAAATTACATTACTTGCTAAATTTTATAGTTCTAGGTCAATGGAAGAAAAAAAGCAAGCATTTATTGGCCAACAACAGTAATCGAATATCAGTACAAAAAATAGTTATAATAATAATAATAAAAGTCTACCTTAAGAATAAATATACAGGGTTACAGGAAAAGTCGACCTAGATCCGTTAAGGGCGTGTAGTACACATCATTTCTGAATGATTTCACTATAGAAACCCCCATCCTAAACTTAACCGTTTTCGAGATATTCGAGTTTTAATTTTTTTATGAAAATGCCCAATTTTTCGGCTATTTAATTGAATATTTTGATTTCTTTTTATTCTAATGATTATTTTTTTGCTTTTTTACATGAAGAATGAGATGGTTAATGACCTCAATGACTAAAATTGCATGTAAGTTAAGTAAATAGGTCATTGCAGACGATAGAAACTTAAGAAAATAAGTACAAATTATAAAAAAATATTTTTCTTTTCTGGATATCTCAAAAATTTATCATGGCATTTGCTCTGCAGATGTGCTTAAAAACATCTACATTTTATCAGCTATCCAACGAGGTATAACAATCTAGGGTTGTATTTAAACTCATAGAAAAAAACATAGTTGAAAAGGTTCGGACTGAGTACATACGACGCTATCCCGACCGTCGAGTACCTGATGTGAGCGTTTTCGACGGAGTTTACCGACGACTTCGTGAAACTGGCTCTGTTTTGCGACGACGTACGGACTTAGGAAGACCACGTGTCATTGATGACGACGAGGAACAAGACAACGAAATCAAAATTTCTTAAGAGGTGACTTAGGTGACCTACTAGATGATCTCCCATTACAATTACTGCGGGACATGTGGTTTCAACATGATGGCTGCCCTGCTCATTTCAGAAGAAGCGTTAGGGATTGGTTGGACACTAACTATCCTAACAAATGGATTGGATGAGGTGGGCCTTTACCCTGGCCAGCCAGATCTCCCGACCTGACCCCCATGGATTTTTATGTATGGGGGCACATGAAGAGCCTCGTTTACAGTGAGCTCAACCCCATATCGTCAGTGGAAGTTCTCAAAGAAAGGATAATTAATGCTGCTAACGACATAAGAAGAACATTAACCACTGGTGTAGTGAAAAGTGGACTACGTGAAAGAATTAGTTTTCATTGTTTTTACATTTCATTTCATTTCATTTCATTTCATTTCATTAGAAAATGTGTGCGAAATAGAGGTGGACACGTAGAACATGAACTATAAAATTTTATTCAAAAACATTAGGTGAATTACTGAATGATCTCCTAGGTCAGGATAGCGGGACATCGATGGATGCATGAAGATTGTACCTAGCCCATTGTGCATTGTACTGTAAATGTTTACTGTAATCTTTTTGTATTTATGTCGATGTGCAATAAAGATTATTTCTATTCTATTCTATTCTATTCTAGCCGAGGGAGGCCGTTCAGTAGTGGAAGCCAGTAGGCTGAAATGATGATGCTGAACTTAAGTTAAATTAATTAGATTAAATAAGCGCTATTTATTCTGACTGCCCCATGTAGCTTTAGAAACTAAGTTTCACCGTTAGACCTACTACCTGAACCTTTTCAACTATGTTTTTTCTATGAGTTTAAATACAACCCTAGGTTGTTATACCTCGTTGGATAGCTGATAAAATGTAGATGTTTTTAAGCATATCTGCAGAGCAAGTGCCATGATAAATTTTTGAGATATCTAGAAAAGAAATTTTTTTTTTTATAATTTGTACTTATTTTCTTAAGTTTCGATCGTCTACAATGACCTATTTACTTAACTTACGTACAATTTTAGTCATTGAGGTCATTAACCATCTCATTCTTCATGTAAAAAACCGAAAAAATAATCATTAGAATCAAAAAAATTCAAAATATTCAATTGAATAGCCGAAAAATTGGGCATTTTCATAAAAAAAATTAAAACACGAATATCTCGAAAACGATTAAGTTTAGGATGGGGGGTTCCATAGTGAAATCATTCAGAAATGATGTGTACTACACGCCCTTAACGGATCTAGGTCGACTTTTCCTGTAACCCTGTATACATTAACAGGCCAATTAGGTCACTGCCTCAGCATAATGCCACAGTGACAAACGACACTGTGGTGCTGGTATTCTGGCAGGGCCTAAAGGTATCAACATACATATTAACATACAAATACACATATTTGATAAACAACAACAACAACAAAAAAATACATTTTTAAATTAATATAAAATAACAAAAAGAAAACCATATTACATTGTGCGAACCCTTTAAATTTTAATTCCCTTGAGAGTTTCGAAATATGCTTACGTTTTTTTTTGCGTTTTTACGTTAACTTAGAAGTTCGATTTTTTTTACAGCTTCAAGGGACTGTAGACCTGAGTATATGGATTTCATTTGAACTCGATACCTCCACGCGTTCCCGAGATAAAGGGTCTTGACAGACAGACGGACGGACTGACAACAAAGTGATCATATAAGAGTTCAGTTTTTTTATCTTTTGAGGTACGGAACCCTAAAAAGGATCGCGTAGGTCTTCCCTACCTACTCATAAACCTTTTTATCAACCTGAGTATTCCTTTATTTATTAACAAAACTATTTAAATTTATTCTAATACCGGATACAAATTTTAGCTTTCATTAGACGTAACAGCTTAGTAAAAGTAACCAGACTTTAAAAAGAAAAAAAAACAACACCAATTACAGCTTATTTCAAACGCAATTCGAACGTAAAGAGAATGTGTTTTTTTTTTAAATACTATACTACATTCTCGCAATTAGCGATGTGTTGATAAAGTTGATAACATCGCAGTTTGGCCAGATCGGATCCGTTCATTCAATTACGATTGGCGCCAAAACGGGGGAAAAGACCATAGACAAAAAATACGCTATCGGATCTAATACTTCCGCGGAAACGATATTCATACTGACTTATGATTACATCACTGCTTATTCAAACTTTAAACTACGTAGGGCTCAAACAAAAGCCGCAATGTATCATGAGCAACGGTTGCAATGTCAGCGCATAATTCTCAGTGGAAGGAAGTGATATAACGCGACCAATTTAACAAAAGCCGACTCTGAGTGTGATAATCGAACCGCGAGAGCTCACGATAAAATGGAAGGTTGTAGATTAAAAAATGAAAAAAAGCGAGCAGACATTCAAACACTGGAAATTCAGACCTGTCACTTTTATATAAATACCGTGGTCTACTTTATTGTGACATCACAAGTAAACGTGAAACGGATCGTGACAACAAAATGTGTGCAGTGCAAACATATGTGAGTTTTTGTGCAAAATAATCCTAGTTGCGTATTAGTTAGTAAAATATAATTCATATACTAATGACTGGGAAGACAAAGAGCCAGGATAGTGGAGATGAGTGCCGAAGGGTCATAAGGAGGCCATTTTAACCCTGCACCTTGGGGTCACAAGTCCCAGGCACTTCTGGCTCCCCTCTCAGTAACACATGGACCTGGCACTTGCATGGTGAATCCATGGAATATTAAGTTTCCGTCTCCCTAATATTAAAAAAAAGAACTTGCAAAGTTAGGGCTTTAAAAACTTGGTATAAAAAGTTAAGTTACAACACACGGTATCTAAGGAACAAGGCATTTTTTGTAATAATATTTTACAATTCTATTAAAATTTAATAAAAATGTCTACCACTTACTCGATTTCTATTTTCAAATGTTTAAATTGTATGAAAAAGTATTCATAGGAGTTAAAAAAAAAACAAAATAAAATCGATTTTTAGTATCCCTAGATTTTATGTGCGTAATTTTTTAGGCAGTGTCAGTGAAGTTTAAAAAATAAAGCTTCTAAATGAATTAAACTAGTTAACTTTTTCCGATAATACTCTTATTTTGCGTCAGTGTACCAAAATAAATAAACACGTAGGTATATGCAATTTACATAAATAAAAAAAAATACAAATTACTTCGTTTAAAAAATATTGAAATTGTTTGTTATGAAAACTAAATATTATCTACTAATTTTATACATAAGAAGATTTCATTTAAGAGTGTTAAATATAACATTATATTAATATGGAAGATTTTCATCCAATTTTATCACGTGTTAGAAAATATTAGCGTCTAATTAAGTATTAGCGTAATCAACGTTTAGATTTATTAATTTTGTTTAATAAAATTTTAAATAGAAGTTGTTGTTGGTAAATTATGGGCTAATATTTTAAAAGATCATACTATAAAAGTATTAATGTAAAGTTTTCTGAGACTGACATTTTAAAAAGTTCGAGTATTTAAAAAAATTAGCGTTTAACACGTGCGTGCTGGCAACTGGGTAGCCAGCAGTCACTTTAAATTGTTTTTTTTTTCAATCAAATAAAATGTATAGACTAACATAATGACAATTCTAAGTACGAGTAAAATATGTCATCTTTGTATGTATGAGACAAAACTAAACCACATTTTTAGAACCTTTTTTGTCATACAAACAAAAATAAACGACTATTCGACCAAACGAAATATTAAAAATTCAACACAAAATAGCTCGTAGTATTTCTCGAACGAAACTTTATTCATTTCACTTTGAGCGTAGTAAATTAGCGATTAAATATTTTAACGACCGTTATTTTGTCGTTTAATGTTTAATAACCGTTATAAATAGCGGGAAGTTGCTAACAACGATGCATCAAGTAGTTATCCGGGGTGGAGGCGAGCTGTAAAAAGCTTTATATGCTGTGAAAACATACGACGCGCGTTGCGTACGGAAGCGACACAGTTTGAATATTTTTACATATATATGTATATATACACTAGCTTTTGCCCGCGACTTCGTCCGCGTAGAATAGTTATTTAGGACAGCGTTTAAATTTCCTTCTTATTTCTTCTAACCCAAGCGCCATATACCGATTTTCATGGTTTTTACTTTAAAAAATGACGGATTTCCATACAAACTTCCATCCCTTATTTTACCCCTTTGGGGATTGAATATTCAAAAATCCTGAAATACGTCATTCTTCATTTCTAACTAAGTAGCTAAATGCCAATTTTTATCGATTTAGCTTCAAAACTGACGGATTTCCATACAAACTTTTCACCACCTTAGAGGGTGAATTTCTAAAAATCCTTTCTTAGCACACCTCATAGGGAACCTACGTGCCAAATTTGAAATCTCTAGACCCAGCGGTTTAGGCTGTGCGTTGATAGCCAGTCAATCAGTCAGTATTCATTTTTATTTGACTTGTTTCGATTTTGTTTTTATTTTTCGTATTTAATATTCGTAATTTCGTATGTTACCTTGCGTAGTTGACTAGATTGTTTTGACTAATGTATTGTTTAACGTGCCAGTGTGTTGGATATTTTAATCTGTAATCTTGCATGTTAACTGGAAATAAATAAATAAATTTTGTGTAACAAAATGTTACCTAAGACTCTACTTAACCCCTCTTGGGACTACGAGCGTGATCGTTTATATTCTGAGAAATCTGTAATTTCCTACTGGACAAAAAGAAGTTGAGTGTAAAGATAATTTCAAATATGTCAATCAATTTTGTTCAGTTCAGTTAGTAAGCATATCTAATTTGTTCAGTTCATTTAATTCAGTGTATCTAAGCGTTCAAGGACTAGGCTAATTTGTTGAAATGAGTATATTAAAATTTTTTATGCCTCATGTAATACTTTTCAAGAGTAAATATTTTAATAACGTTACACGCATGTATTTAAAAAGCGATGCGACGAGCCCGCTCGCAATATCTTCCCGTGTGTCCCATTGGGGTAAGCAAGCACTGATTCAGCCCGTAGTTATTTATGGCCACGATTAACAGCATATATACTGAGGAGGCGGCCGCTCTCTATCAACGGACATAACCTTCTTTGAGCATTTGTTTCTTTAAAAGATTGGAACGGTTACGGTCAACAGGGTTGTAGCAATGCATTTGATTTTATAGGTTTAACTTTGGTGGCCTGACAGATGAGATGAGGTGAGGTCGGGACTAAAATATGTATAGAGATTATGACAATAATTTAAGAAAATCTGTGCAATTGTACCGATTTTAATATGCAGATAACGCAGAGGCACATCCTTCCTATAATCTTGGGTCATTCAAAAGAGGCGTGAAGAAGCACCTTGCAGGTCAGCAAGGTGAGAGTGGCTAGCGCGGTGGTTTATCTCTCGCACCAGCTATCTTCGCATTGGGACTCCACTTCTGCTTACCATCAGGTGGAATGGAGTCATTTGTTTGGCCTTTTATAAGAATAGTACATTAAAGCAAAGGCCGCGAAATAGGCAATTGCAGGTCGAGTATGACTAATACGAGAGAGGCAATTGCCACTTCGGCCGAGGCATAAACATATAGTGCTTTCTCAAAAGAATGCAGGGACATAAAACATACGTACTATATATCTTTATGGTTTGTGTTTAGCAAACAAACATTACGGCGTTCCTGACGGCATGCGAGCAGTCACCGTATCCTAAAAAAATCGTAATGAAAATAAGTCGAGCAGCTTTTCAATAGATTCATTAATTTGAAGAAAAAAACGGATATAAAACTTATTTTTCAAGGCTGAAAAATGAACAGAATAGGAAGCCTCTTTTAAGGTAGATGGGAGCTATAAGAAAACTTGGTATTTATGGAAAAGAGACGATTATTTTTCTTCAAACAGGAATTAAAATTTCAAAAGCTTTTTAGTGAGAAAAAGTCTTTTATTTTAAGTGAACGTGGAAGCTAATTTTAGTGGAATTCAATTATTACTCGGTACGTAAAATTGGATGGTTTATTTTCTGAGAATCAAATATTAACTAATTTTCTCTCTACTCAGAAACAGAACTACTCAGACTAACTACTCAGAAAAAAAAAATCTTATTAAAGAAATACATATTTGCCTTTTATTATTAATAAAAAGGCATAAGCCCTTCTTTTTGGTTAATTTTTTATTTGTCATGTTCGAAAAACGTACCATAGGAGTGATTCTCATATCACATAAAAAGCCGACATTGAAATGAACTTATAGCAACCAAAGAAAAATGCCAACATACTAAGAAAAATAGTTGGTTGCAGTGCTCCTACGGGGTATCACAGGAACTACAGCCTATGTATAAGACCTTTGTGAATGTTATGTGATACGCAATAACGATATTTGATTTGATTTGATTTGAAAAATACTATTAACATGGATTATTATGATATTTTGCAACTATGACACACTAATTTTTAGCGACGAAAGATACAAAGATTCTACAAAGACAAAAATCTTTCCTCTTTGTAATATTAATGATAGATTATGACCTAACAATCTTTTTAGATTGTTCTTGTTACAATAATGTGACAAAGTCTAACGAAGACACAATGTTGCACCAATAAGGACGGTGGAAGACAATAGAATGTTGTAACACTTTGCGGACACGCCGAGGAAGTGCGGAACCGGAAAATTGCAATAGACAACAATAAGCTAGAGGGGTACCTATTGTTATTTTAAAAAATAATTACAACGGACATGCAAATATTTTTCTTTTTTTTCTCTGCCCAGGAACCCGGTTGACGTCTGGAATTTTTCAGCCAAAACTTTTTATTGATAACCGAGGAGGTCTGTGGCGCCGCGTTCGTGCGTTCTTAGTAACGATCACGGAAGTTAAGCAACCAAGTGCGCGGTGGGTACTCGGATGGGTGACCGAAAATTTATCACACTGATAATACCAAAAAGAGTTGAGCATAGCTTTAGGTAAAATTTGGCTATACATAAAGCCACATTCTGGCAGTATAGACCTGCAGTGCCTCAAACACAATTGAAAGCCAGCCAGATTGCCAGCCTCGCCTTAATTAAAAATTGAACATTATTTAGGTATTAAAATTTGCATTTTAAATTTAAAAATTTCGAACGCGAACACAGTATTGGCATTAATGCTGTTTTTATTTTAATTAATTATTGTGACCATGAACGCAGAGGCACCGCGGAAGAACGTCTCTTTCAATAAAAAAATATAATAACATCTTTCATCATCATCAGCTGTCATTTTTGACAGCATGAAGACTTGTTTTTGAAGTTGGAAAAATGGTATTACGATATTTATTTAGGTAGTTTATATAATTGCCTTGTTATTAATTTTGATTTATATTTAATTTGGTAAGGATTGCTAATTTTTGGGTTTGGCGACCCATTTAAGTAGGCGACAGGCTGTCGTTATTTGGAGGCACTGCATGGCCCATACTGCCAGACGTGGCTTTATGTGTAACAACATGTTACCTAAGGCTCTGCTCAACCCCTCACGGGATTACGAGCGTGATGGTATGTACGTATGTAGATTTGTACTGGGTTCAGAATATTCCTCAGTCGGCACACCCGAGCATATAGCACAACACATATCTTTCTCGTTTACTCTATAGCTAGATATCATGTTGTTGATGTCTTACTCACAACTTACAATACGACCATGTTAACTCGCCACAAACGAAAACATGAAATTGTAGACTTTAGGTGCCGAGTTAATTTGACCGTGTAACATGATGACATTTTGGACCATTTTTGACTTTGAATTAGTAGGGTGATAGCATGTATAAAAAAAAATAATATTGAAATCAACTGAGAAGCCGATCCCAACCTACCTGTATTCAGGATGTTGGTTATTTAAATTACATGTTGTATATAACTAATGTTTATAGTCTTAGAATCACAACAAAGGTCTTTTCAATGTATCTCCCGTATCATTAGAGTGATCACCATTGTTGGTGCAAACAGCTCGTTACTCCAGTTTTTAGTTCAAAGGGGAGCCATTTATTAGAATTGTACTACGCTATAACTCAAACGTGTAAGCGGGGGTCTGTGCAAATGTACAGTGCCTATGCTTTGAGGAAACTTAGGATAGCACTTGACGGCTTGCTTGTTGGTGTTACACCGATGAGTTGAGTGGTCATCATAGATGCTATTATTTATCTGCCCTTCTTCAAATTCAATTTGGAGTCACTATCTTATCAAAACCTCTTGCCATAGTAATAATATTAACAGCATTATCGTGTTCCGACAATTAACGATAAGAGATCCAGTCCCTCTGTGGTTTGTTACAGGTGAAGATCGATTACATCTTCGGTCTTACCGTCACATACTTATGCGAGATGACGTCAAGAACTTTAAAAAATCAGCATAATGTTTCCATCTTCCACGCTTATCCATTAGCCGTCATCTTAACATTAACAGCCTTCTTTGCAATAACATTTTCAAACAGTCTATCCAACTTTTCTTCGGTCTTCTTCTCATTCTATATCCATTTCATCCAGAAAAAAATCCGTGTCCCATCTGCGCAGCGCTGCCACGAGGCAGCACTGTCGCTATGCAATGCGAACTGGGAGTGCACAGTGAAACAACGAGTATAATGGAATAATTTTATTTTTGCGTTTACAAACGCGTAAATGTTAATACTAGAAAAATGCACTGAAAAAATCGACTTGCCTCAGGTGGGACTCGAACCCGCATCTTCCGCACGACGCAACGAGTTTAAGTTATGATGTCTGATTTATTACTGATTCTTACATCTAATTACAATATAATTTAGCCTAACTTATTGCTATGTCAGGAGAGGCGCATCACACACTCCATCCATCCACCAGCGAAATTCATTCTTGTCACTTTCTTTGTGACAAGCTCACCATCTCTTCTCATTAATGAAATGAAATGAAATGAAATGAAAAGCTCTTTATTTAAATGGACTTTGCTAAGTACTTTTAAATCGTCAAAAGCCCTACCACCATTTCGACGAAATAATTATTTTACTTAAATAATTATTAGTATGCTGAGACGGTAAATAATTATTAGTATGATGATTACATGCTCATACCATGCTAATCTTTTACCTGACAATCATTCTGACACTGATACTTCGTTCAAAATTCCTCTAACGATAATCAGTCCCCGCTCTGTCCATTTTTATTACTCCACACATCCATCGTAGCGTTCTCATGAAGTTATTTACTAAATACGGTGAAAGAAAACAATTATACATGCATGAACAGTTCGTGCTAATGAGAAGTAAAGGGAGGTTTGGGTTGGCAGCGAGTAACACTTTAGTATTGGAAGCGTTTAAGTCACGATGACCCCTAGAAAAATATTGAGTTGAAAATAAGTATCATGGTCACTGTACTCCCATAACGGAGCTATCTGACCGGGCACACTGTCGCCTGACACTTGTTTAATGTTTTGTGAAAACTGAAACTCGACCCGGCACAAATACTAACTTGTATTGTAGCGAATGGGGCAGTGACTGATATGGCGTTCGCTATCGGCCCCGCTCAGCTTCTGACGGAAAATATGGCTCATAATAATTAAATGTTCTGTTTTCTTTGTCACAAGAAATATTTCAAAATAATTACCTAACTTTTTTAATTAGACTTTTTAACGTGGTTAACCTTAGAGCTTTACAAGTCGCCGTGATGTCTGTCGTCTGATGTAACTTGTTTGTGTCTGTTTTCTTTCGAAAGCAGCCAGAACCACCAGCATAACGTGTCTTCTGACAGAATGAAGACAATCAAGTTGAAAAATGTTTGGTTTCCGAGTTCCAACCACGCACTTAGAAAATTTGTACCACACTGGGGACCCCTGGACGATGAATCTTTGCAAATTATATCGTTAATTCTGCGTCTGCCATGTATTCTGCAAAACAAAATAGTAAAGAAAGAAAGAGAAAGGAAGAAAATACATACCAATCAAGGCTAAGTAGACAGAGAAGCCAGGGTCGTAAAGGCGAGTGCTGATGCGTCATAACGAGGCGTACTTAACCTTATACTTGGTTCACAAGTCACTGCCTCTGGCTCTCCTCCTTCTCTGCAACACTATGCAACCGGCCCCCCCCCCCCCATGCTAAGTGTTTCATCAACAGCTCATATAATGTCCCCACCGAGGGGCTTGGCCTATCTCCTTGTATTATTAAATCTGTGGGATGAGGAGTGCCGGTACACTACAAGGAGGCATTCTTAAGCCTACGCCTGTCAAAGTCCGGGCACTGCTTCTCTGCAATGGATCCGGCCCTGCACGGTGAAGCTTTCGTCTCTCTCTGCAACTTTCTTACATAATAATGTATTTCATCGCCACAGTCGAATGGGCGCTATACAGTTGTATAATAAGCCAGATTGGTGTGCAATGTAAAAAAGACTAAACATTTGTTTTTAGTAGCACAGATCGGAACAGAGCGCGAAAGCCGTGTCGCGCGGCGCTCTACAAATAAAATAAAAAGTGCCTACTGTGATATGGTTGCCATTTTTTGTTCACAGTTTTGGATTGATCAAAAAATTCCTGTTAACAAAAAAAAATCTTTCTCGTCAGAATCTAGAGTGTAGTGGAGCTTTGTAGCCGTAACCGAAAACTATCGGATATTAAAAATGTATCCGATATCCTAAAGGAAACATCAAAGTTTGCAATACTCGTTAGGTAGGAATAACGCCTGTACGAGGCAACAGTGTTACATTTTGATCTGGAAGAATGCAATCTCTTGTAGTACCATTAAAGTTTCTTGTCGGTTCTTCTCAGGACAAGGCCTCCTGGTAGACTCTTGAAACGATGGCATCAAAATTGATTTTCATTAGTGTACAAATTGTACCTAAATGAATAAAGAAATTTTGATTTTGACTTTGAATTATACCATCATATTCTTACAAAACACGTACTTATATATACCAAACATCAAGCAACTAAATTCGTGTCTAAATATACTTTTAATCGTTCCTAATTGTTTTGCACTGAAGATCTCAACTCATTGTTCAATGTTGATAAACATAATTAAATTAAATGGTTGTTACAATTTAATTACGAAACCACAGACCACGGAATTAACGCGCCGGCACTCTTCAGCAATTATGTACATTCGAGGAATTACGCGGTCGACCACTTTAAGATGATATTTGTTTGCGAAAAATACCGATTATAATAGGAATATTGGACAGTGGTCAGGTGTTGGCAAAGTTTTGCCTGCCTGAAACCAACCCTCCTTGGGATACTGTTGGGTGTGGCTTAATGACACACGCACGAGTGAATTTTTATATACACGCTGTATATGAAAATAATACACAACGTATTAAATTGTCTAAGACAACAGTAAAGTCTCTGTAGTGTTTGCATTTTGAAGTACTAGTTATTTTGAGTATAGCAACACCGATGTCAGCTGTATTATGACAAGAAGTTAGTTTACATGCGGTTAACGAAATGAGTCGATTTACGCTTGAACATGGTTGGGAAATATTAAAACTTATTTCCTCATCTTCTACTGAAAGTGCAAGAAAATTACGTTCAAAATTCGGTAAAAAGGAAGCGCCTTCTAGGCAATGTGTGGTCAATTTTGTCGAGCGTGTTCGTGAAATTGGATCGTTGTTAGATTAGTGTTACGTTAATCACCCAGCGTCGATGGAGGCACTAAAAAAAGTAATTGGTGCAGTCATCGGTAAAATACAGCTGCATACTGTTGAAAATGTACTGAAAAATTGGATTGATCGTATGGGCTACTGCAAAAAAAACTCAAACTTCAAAATTTCTTTATTCCTTTAGGTACAATTTGTACACGTATGAAAGTCAATTTTGATGCCATCGGTTCAAGAGTCTTCCAGAAAGCCTTGTTCTGAGAAGAACCGGCAAGAAACTCAACAACTTTTATCTACCCTTTACGGTTTTCATAATATTGATTTGCAAAGATCCATAAGTGACATGTTCAAAACTTTAATAATTAATCAAACGCCAAACGAGGAAATCATTTGAATGAAATAGTGTTCCATAATTAACCGCAAGGATTGTACTTTAGAGTAAAATTACCCGAATGAACAGAAAAATAGCTTTTTATTTACAGCAAAATCAAAATCACATAACACATATGGTCCAACTGCATCTACATGGAATTGTTTCTCATCTGTTACAGATCTTCAGCACTCTGCTGCTCGCGTCGGCTCTAGCTCAACAGCAATGGACACCATTCAATTACCAAAACCAGGAGCTGTTTATGATGCAGGGAGATCAACAGGTATGTGGAATCTTACATTTTATTCGTGTCACAATATTTATCCAAATAATAAGTTAAAAAATATTCCTTAAATGTGCTCATCGCGTCGAACGACCAAACACATAAATAAACAAATTGTAACTTTCAGCAAAACGTAAGTTCCACGTCATACGTTCACAAGCTTCTGCAGGCCACGTTGAGATAACAAATGCTATCGATTGTTACCACATGTTGAGTGTTTTCAAAAGTTAGGCGATTGTACTTAACATGGCCACATTGCTTTTTGCTGTCGGATGTGGCCTAGTAGCTTTTGGAAACGATCATCATCATCATTTCAGCCGAGAGATCGCCAGTCTACCTTGTGGGGCGCCTACCAACGTTGTGTTTCATCACTGGAAGATATTTTTGTCCCAACGGCTGTCAGTCCTACTCGCAATGTGCCCTGCCCACTGCCACTTAAGGTTCGCAATTCTTTGGCCTATGTCGGTGACCTTGGTTCTCCTGCAGATCTCATCATTTGTGATATATGATCACGCAGAGATCTCCCCACAGAAATAAATGCTTGGCGATACAACAATACTCGTACTCCTTATAATAAAGTCACGCCTTTTTCCCATAGGGGTATGTAGAGATCGCTTATTTCCACTTGCTATGATATCCTTACATACTTCTTTCGCTTCATCTAGTCTTAGCACAGTCCTCATACATACTCGGCGGTTCCGAATACTTTTTACCTGGTACTTATTAAATACGTCTTCGATTTGATCGATAACACTTTCACCTAGGTCTTCCCCGTACAGGATCTCCGTTCACTTCCGAACTCCTATAGCCTTTTCGTCAATCTACTTTCACACGTACTTTCTATATGACCGAACCATTCGAGCATACCTTTCTCAATTATTGACAATAATTATCTTCTTTCAAACCACACCTCTCTCTTATCACAACAGCATTTATTTTGCTTTCAGCCTCCTTTACCCAACCATCACTTCCATGCATCAGGGTTAAGATCAGCACACCGTCATGCCCAGCCAGTAGTAGTACCCTTTTAGACATCTGACCGCTCATAAAAGCCTGCAAAGCCCCTTGTTCCCAACTGTCTTCGTCTCTCAATGTCAATGTAACACTTATTATAATAAAAGGTATATAAAGCATGCTATTATAATATATTAGACTAGAAAGATCGGCTTCTCTGCGCCATTTTTCGTATAATTTCGTCCGCAAAAGCAATTCTCGCCACAGGTGCCGAGCTGCCGGGCACATTGTAAGAGGCGCCTTCTGGCGGCTAACAATAAATATGAACTGTTCTTAGCCCTGCAATAACACAAAATTTATCGCTTGCTAGCTTTTGTCCGCGGTTTTCTCTTGGGGACAGCCCAGTATACTTTTTAATTACAGTATCTCACGACAACGGGTCAGCCAAAACTATTTATCATCAAAACAGCCTTTATAATTCGACCCACTTCTAGGACACTAGGCCTCTCATTGTCATTGAAGGAGGTTTAGGCAGTAGTCCACCACGCTTGCCCAATTTGGATTGGTGGACGGAGTGTAAGGTGATCAAAACCCCTTTGCTGATCTATTAGTCGCCTTCTACGACACCTATTGGAAGATATGGGGTGATGCTATTCTACTCTGCCGGCATCACCCGGCCGACTAACCAGCAAATTTAAAAATTAATTTTACAATATGTATTCATATCACACTATGTTAACATCATGTGGATACTAAACAACCTGTATTTTACTAGGCGGTAGACCCATATGTAGGGTCGTCTGGGTAGGTACCACCGCCTTTCTTGTTTCTGCCGTGAAGCAGTTCGCTGTGTTTCGGATTGAAGGGAAAGGTAGCCAGTGTAATTACTGGGCATGGAGGGCCATATCTTCTTAGTCCCCAGGATGGCAAACGCACTTGCGGTGTTAAGTGATATTGCAAGTGTCTAAAGGCGGCGGTGACCACTTAACATCAGGTGGGCCGCAAGCTTGTTTGCCATCTCGTAACATAAAAAAAATATATAAAAAAAAGGTTACCAAACACGTTACAATAATAAAAACACTCCGCTTCGCTACTCTCCGCTTGCCACTCCATTATAAACGCAACCTTAGCGCATAGTAAATAGAAGGCAATTTAAAATCAGCCATATTTCCACCGACGATGGAACCTTTGGATTGGTATTTGCGTTCTCTGATTCGCCGTCCGGTCGGAAGATCTAATTACTCAGGTCTTTTTTTGTTGCAATTCCGAGTTTTCAATGCGATTGCTCGTTATGATGTTTTTTAGTCGTTCACGAGGAAATTTTGCTGAAAATCTGTGGGTCTTTCATCGTGTCTTATGCCTGATATCTCACGCCAATTAAATTGCCCAAGTTATCAATAAAAATGTGTATTATGGAGACTAGACAAAGAATAAACATAGACATATTAATAATTTAGTTAAGTAATAACACTATGATTAGATGCAAAAACAAAATAAGGATATTATTTTTATAATAAAAGATACCACCTCATATAAAGCCCCGAGCGTTGTAGGGTACAAGTTTGACGAAATAGTTGTAACCACAGTAGATATATCAATCTAAGGATATCGGTGGAATCGCCGAGTTCATAGGAAGACCTAGTGTCGCTATCAGCGGCCGTACTACATAACATGGTTCTAGTTGAGCATGCCGTAATATACACTATTCATTGCGCGCGTCTTATGGACTGCGAAGCAATGAAAGTTAGGCACAGCCGCAAAGGAGTTAGTTCAAATCGCTGAGTTCGGAAGTCCGAGTGACGGGGACGGCGAAGTGGCGGTAATGTATGCCCACAGGGCATACACTTGTCACAAGTTAAACGCCGGCTTGGCCTATCTCCTTGTATTATTAAATCTGTGGTTGTAACGTTGAAGGCGTGGTGGTTCGTCATCAAATAACAACAACCACATATTCATGTTGTTATTTGGTGAAAATCAGGGCAATGTCTATGTCTAATCATCATAACAGCCTTTATAATTCGACCCACAGCTGGGACACAAGGCCTCTCCTTGCTATCTAAGGTTTAGGCAGTAGTCCACCACACTTGCCCAATGCAGATTGGTAGACGGAGTACAAGGTAATCACTACCCCTTTGCTGATCCATTAGTCGCCTTCTACGACACCCATTGGAGGATTCGGGGTGATGCTATTCTACTCTCCCGGCATCACAGGCTATTTTTAGTCGTATATGGACATAAAAATCAAAAATAAAATCGTGCAAAAAAAATTCCGGATGCCATTTTGCGCCAACCAAAAAAGCATTTAAAACAAAATGCGTCTAGTCTACGGACGGCGCGCCTAGTTTAATTGTTGTTTATTCAAACTACTTTCATTTCACTTTATAAAATTACGTTCGCTTCTATCGATAAGCAAGCATCTGACCTCGCGTCTTTTGGCCATAACGGTGTTACGTGAATCAAAAAAAGAAGTTACTCACGGCATTTTGTAATATGACATTACGGAGTGTAATGGGCCTGGTTATGTAAGCTTTTTTATTCTAGTTTTAAATGGGACAATCCAAAATGAAGGAGTCTTTAGTGAAATTAAATATAAGATTATCAATAATAAGACATGAAGTTATGACTATATTGATGTACCTATTATCTTTCGCAATATACAATAGAATATACGTTCGCCAAGTTCATGAACCAACAGCGATGCTGACAAAGGTTTATAAAATTTCAACGTTAATTATAGTCATGAAGTTAATTATTTATTCATTTAAGTAGATCAAATATTAATATAAATTCTACGTCGAATATCGCAGAATGCTAAATTATAGGTGACCGACCACTGCATGTACCTACTACAACAACACTATACCTACCTAAATCAAAAATTGTAGTTTATTTAATGTAAGAATGAAATATATTAAACATTTAAATCTTCTTAACACTCATAAGTTTTTGACACAATAGAGCTTAGTCAAATGGTCATGGAGTTGGATGGAGTGGATCCTGGAGACCATGGAGAAAAGATTTACAATTGTTTTTTTACGAATAGAAATACATGGGAAAAATTCGAAAAATTTCTGCTAGGTCGAGGTTGTTCCATAACACGGACACTAATTTTTTTGCGGAAAATCCACTTTACCCTGTTAAAAAAACTTTCAAATGCATGATTTGTGATGTTCTTTACAGGTACAAGCTAGTGACTACACAGGGGCAAACTTTGGTGGACAGAGCGGACACGACTTTAGCAGCCAAGATTTCGGTGGCCATGATTTCGGTAGCCAAGATTTCGGTGGCCACGAGTTCGGTGGCCACGAACTGAAAGCCCACTCCTACCCCGTCCACCAACACATCGAAGAGGAGAACCCTGAGCCAATCAAGCACTACAAAGAAATAGTCGTCCCTGTTCACAAGAACGTAGAGTTCAAAGTTCATCAGCCGATCCTCATTCCCGTACCTCACCCTGTGCCTATCCAAGTGCCTGTACCAAAAGCTGTTGTTATTCCTATCATCAAAGAAGTTTCTATCCCTGTAGAGAAATCTGTACCTTACCCCGTGGAAAAACAGGTCCATGTTCCTAAAATCAAGGAGGTTCCTTTCAAAGTGTACAAGCACATTATTGTCCCTGTGGAGAAGCCTATACCCTTCAAAGTACCTGTTTACGAAACTATCATTCACACTAAAAAAGGATCCCATAAGATCTAAAGTTGAATGATTCTGAATCCAGAAAGCCTTTATACACATTGTTGTGTCCGTACTGACGTAGTTAAGCGAAATTGTGTTTTATTTGTTACAACTATTCGGTCTTGTATTCCTGTTAAAGCATTGGAAATCTATTACTTCAAAAGTTGCCAGATGAAAGTACTAGGCAATCACGAACTTGTAGGTTGTCATTCGTAAATATTTTACAATCAGATGACTTCAACACGTAAAGTACCAGGAAATAATGAGCTTGTCATATGTTTGTGAACTTTTCCTAACAAATGGCTTCTCAATTAGTTCCATCCAAAAGACCTCTTACAAGTTTCTTATAAACTGGTACTTTATATTTTTCCGCCTGTAAATTAAAACCACAATCAACATAATTAATGTAGGTACGATCTACTGACATCATGTAGGCATTACAGTAGGCTGGTTAATATTTGATTTTAATGGGTATATAGGACCGAATAGGCAATTTCTTGTATATTTTTAATCTATTTTCTGTTGTTGTTGAGACTAGACTGTTCCGTTATCTGTTATTTGTGTGTTTGTTGATTGAGTTGTGTGAAAGTGTGTGTTCTGATATTGTTATATTAATTTTAAGTTTGTTGTTATTAATGTTAATAAAAAACTTGTACATAATTAACTGACCTTTTCTTTGACAACCTTCTCATTATCTATTACCTTGTAGGATATTCTTAATATCTTTTAAGCAACTAGTGGAATGTTTTCTAATCTAGAAACCATTTCACATTAAACAATAAGTTACTTTTACCAACCCGCACTTGACCAGCGTGGTTGACTAAGGCCTAATCGCCCCTAATGTGGGGTAGGCTCGAGCCCCTCGGTGGGGACATTATATGAGCTGTTGAGATAGGGAGGTACTTTTACTATCTTATTATGAAAGCATTACTCTCTATCATTTCCGATATCATAAGAATACATTTAGTTTGTTTGTTTGTTTGTCAAATCTTTGAATGCAGTGTTACACACACATGTTTCAAAAATAAAATATCTTTTAGATTTAATTATTTTATCTACAGTATCTATCTATCTGTATATATAAAAATGAATACTGACTGACTGACATATCGCAACGCACAGCCCAAACCACTGGGTCTAGAGATTCCAAATTTGGTACGTAGGTTCCTTAAGAGGTCCAGGGGTGCACTAAGAAAGGATTTTTAGAAATTCACCCTCGAAGGTGGTGAAAAAGGGGTGAAAAAATTCAGAAAAATTGGTACATGGCGTTTCAGTTAGAAATTAAGAAAGAAGGATAAGAAATTGTATGGAATTCTGACATTTCTTAAAGTAATATCGATGAATATTGGGTATATGGCGCTTGGGTTAGAAGAAATAAGAAAAAAATTTAAACGCTGCCCTAAATAACTTTTCATCCCACCACCTCGGAAAGTGTAATTTTGCGCTTCGAAATCTGGCTGGAAAATTCTATTTTATTCGCTTGAGCGGCAAAGTAGATTTGAATTTAGAACATCACATATAATGAGTACTCAATATAATTGTAAATTCAAAACGTCATTAAACCTATTTAATGTAACCTCTATGGTGCCAAATTTATGATTAGAATGAAGATTATTTTGTCATTTCCTCGCTGAGGTGGGATGAAAAGTTACGTATTGCACTCGAGTGGAAAGATTTTTCACCTTGTGCTCGTTTGTTTCCCTCGCTGACGCTCAGGATTCTAATTTAGAATCACTCGCTGCGCTCGTGATTCAACTTTAGAATCCTTCGCTTGCTCGGTCATCCAAATCGAGCACGCGGTTAAAAAGGAACTTTCCACTCTTGTATAATAAATAACTATTATTTTAGATGGTAAAAGTTTATCATAATGAAACTGACTTTTATTGACTTGAAAAAGACAGCAATAAAAAATGTTATTTCCGAGTTTCTCCCGAGTTCTTGTTGCAAACACGTGTTGAGAGACTCCTTTTTAAACTCAATCTGCCGTACAATTGTCGGTTACTTTAAGTACATTTTCACTTGATATTGGCGCAATGCGTAATCTTTGTGTCGCGATCGCCATTCGTTTAAACGAAGAAGAAGAATTCCCGTTTAGGCGCAGAATGTCCAATTCGCTAAATGTCCAACGGTCGCAAAATGACCAGTTCATAGAATGTCCATTTCGCAGAACGTCCAGTTCGCAGAATATCCAGTTCGCAGAATGACCAGTTCGCAGAATGTCCATTTCGCAAAATGTCCAATATTCATTACTAAACACCTTCTTGGGTTTCTGTAATGCATATTAATGTGAGAAACGCCGTTCGCCGAAAATCACGTTACGGTTAATAAACAACATGTAAATTAAATAACCAACACCCTGTTGTATGTACCCACAACAAAATGTTGTACAATATTTTCTGGGTACTTTTGTTTCTTTTTTTAATTTTTTTTTTGAAATCAACTCAGAAGCCGATCTCAAACCACCTGGTGTATTCAGGGTGTTGGTTATTTAATTTACATGTTGTATATTTGCGAACTGGACATTCTGCGAATTGGATATTCTGCGAACTGGACATTTTGCGACCGTTGGACATTTTGAGAATTGCACATTCTGTGCCTAAACCTTATTTCCTTTACTGTGATAAGGTACTTACTACTATATGGTTAAAGATTGTGTTTGCTCGATAGTACTCAAGGACGTAAAAAAATAGTACTTTACTATTCATGAAGTACGAAATTACGGAAAGTAGCTATAAGCAACAAAATATAACATTTTGGTTTAGCTAGTATGGGATACCTTAACAGGGAAGCAATTAATTAATTCTCAATCAATATCAACAAAAACAATGTCATATACCAAAGACAGGTGTCGCAAAATAACTGCTTAATTATAACGATGTCCTTACTTCCTGCAATAATAAAAACCAATAGCCCATTGTTCCTATACCGTCCTGTTTTGGACAACATAATGTTCATATCATTCTCTATAAGATATATCAGTGTGGAATAAGATTTCGATAACGTTACACCTAAATCTGAAGCAAAAAATGAAGTTAAATATTTCTTTAGTGAAGTTGTTCATAAAGATATTAATACTAATTCTGATTTTAGCAGTACTATTCATAATATCAGCTTTCTTATACAGCGCAAGGTATTGGCCCGATATTTACAATTACGTTAACGCGAATATTACAATAAAAAGAATACCAACTATTTCCGAACTAAATCTAACAGTGATCGAAGTTGAATTCGTAACTGAATTTTCTACTACGGATACCGATTACTCGGATGCGACCGATTCGTACGATGCGACTACTGAAGGCATCGATTTTGCAAAGCCTAAAGTACGCAGAGCTTTGTTAGAGGACTTTAAAGATTACAACGAGTTGCCGATAAAAGGTGTCGTAATCGATTATTTTTTAATCGACGATGAAACGAGTACGAAGGTAATGAAGGACTTGATTGACGAAAGCAAATTGACGGCGAAAGACGTGAAGGACGTTGAAATTATGATTGATGTGCAAAAACCTAAGGAACCTCTTCGGGTAAGTTGTGACGATTTAAATAGCACTTTGAAATATTACTAAGAAATTAGATTTTATAACACTTATTAACGATAGAACTTATGTTAAGCCATGAGGACTTCGGACTTATAGGACCGCATAGGAGGTAGGAGAACACGTCGAAATTTGCTCCAAAAATAATCCATTGGAAAAAGAATACAACAGAAAATGAAATGATTTCTTATTTGTGCGGGCAGTACATGTAGGTATTAAATAAAACTACATTTAGGGATTATTCCGGTTTCACATTTTTCTTTGTGACCGGAGACTACGAACACTGGAAAGTGTCACTAAACGTAAGGCAATAACGACGAAATGTGTAACCCAAATGATATTTAATACGGAAAATTAAAGCTATTCGGATGCCATTCCTATATTTTTCATAACATAAGTATTTGAGTAATATTAATATTTCATAATAATTTATTTTAGTTTTAATTTAATAGCTTTTAAACAAAGAACCATTTCTAAAAAAAAAAATTTAACTATTTCAGCTTATTACTTTTATTCATCATGAATATTACAAGTGCGTTATGTTTGTTGATCGTTTGTTTATTTTTTGCAACATGGTTTTTGTTCAAATATTTACACTTCATTTTAATAGCCAAAACGTGTTAGCGGTTTCGTGGCATTTCGTAAATATTGTTGTGCATTTAATTATTCTGTCTATGGATGGTTGATTATTTTTTTAGAGTAAAATAGATGTATTGGAAAATCCTTCTAATTAATTCGGATTTTCGAGAAACATAAGTAGCATGGGGTTTCAACTATAATATGGAATCGTTCCATCGCGATGTCAAGGTGGCCAGTCCCTCAGTTTTATTATTCTTAATGGTAGACATAAACAGGCTTAGAAAAATAAGATACATGCATATGTTGAGCTTATCTCCTTTTTCAGCATTTTTATAGTATGCTGTTGGCAAACAAGAATCCAATGCGCCTGAAGAGTATAGTCGGGAGTTGAGGGAGGATAGGCGGGGCTGCTGCCCTATTAGGTTTCCTTAGACGAGTCCACACAACAGAGATCAAAAAATATCCAAAATTTGAACCATTAACTAGGGTTAGGTGGCCATGTTGCATCCAGACCTACAAATACGACACTTCCCCCAACGAAACCTCCCGGCAACCCTAACCCCATCTCCTCGGGGTAGGGGCTCTAACCCGTATAGAGTAGGCAACTTCACTGACGGACAGAAACACAACACAAAAGTATACTGCAGTTTTCTATAAGACGGAGTTTCCTAACTCTGCCTTATAGAAAAATTTTCCTAACTCCAGAGTTTCCTAACTTCGCCTTATAGAAAACTGCAGTCAAATAACTCTATACTATAGTAAAGCAGCCTGAGTGCTCCTGCACTACCCCGCAGCTTGCTGACGGACAGAAACACAATATTACAAAAGTGTAGAGTCATTTGACAGCGGTCTTCAATAAGGTAGGAGCCCTACCCCGCAGGGCTCAGGTTACTTCACTGACGGACAGAAACACGATATTACAAAAGTGTAGAGTCAGTTGACTATGGTATTATGTATGGTGGAGTTAGTAGCCCTACCCCGCAGAGCTCAGGTTACTTTACTGACGGACAGAAACAACATTACGAAAATGTAGAGTCATTTGACTACGATATTATGTAAGGTGGAGGTAGGAGCCCTACCACGGAGAGCTTAGGCTACTTTACTGACGGATAGAAACACAACATTACGAAAGTGTAGAGTCAATTGACACCGGTCTACAATAAGGTGAACGTAGGAGCCCTACCCGGCAGTGCTCAGGCTATTAAACCTACATTTTTGATAAAATAGCAGGAATATTTTATGTATGCTCCTCTCAATTCTTCAATCCTAGGCAGTCTCCTAGTCTCCCTTGGCACCGGGTAATTTATATTGTTCGGCAGTATTATGGATCTTGACATATTTAATGATAACCTTAGCAGATTCAAATTGAAAATTCTGCACTTCTTTGAGAATAAAATGCCAGATAAGTAATTAGAGATGTAATTCTGTTTGATTCAAATCATCTTCAGTTATATTGTAGCTGTATTATTTAAATTAGTGTAGTATAGTTATTACTTTTTTTCTGTTTAGCTAAGTCTTACTGTAATTATTTTGTAAATGCTATGTTCGCTATTATTGTGACATCCATCAGAAAATTTTATATTGTAAAGTATTTGTTGATACGATAAATAAATAAAATAAATACATATTTTTTTTTATAAAAAGAACTCTACCAAATGACTCCATGCGACCTGATGGTAAGAAGATATAATGGTTAATTGCAAATATGCCATAATGCTAGTGAGAAAGATAATTTACTCACTACTCTAGCTACCCTCGCCCCAACTGCAAGGTGGTTTCTCATGCCTGTTTATAAATGGCCCAGGATTGTAAGTATGAGGGAACACATTGAGCTAACAGAGAATTCCATTTCTTGATTGTGCGACAGAAATGAGTGGACTTTCTTAGTTGCCGTTGGAATGGTGGCCACAGTTTGCCGGTTGTTCGTGTTCACCTTACTAACATGTGACACAGCCAGGATTCGAATCAGGACTTTTGACTCGTCGTTACTCAACACTCTACTATTATGATGTGAAATTCGAAAATAGTTTACCTGGAAAACATTGTCCATATCATCTAAAATACAGTCCTTTTAGGTATGAATTATTATTGTAATAAGCCCATGTACATACCTTCCCCTCGCAATTTATTAAGCGCAAATGTGTCGCACTGAAATGATTGCTCAGTATTTTTGAGGCATTCATTTGCTTCTCATACATTTTTCTTTAGAAAATCTCAATTTAGATACTTAAATCCTTGTTAATAAAAACGGGAGAAATTAAAACGTTTTTTGGATTGTTTTATTTATTCGTGAAACGTGTCCAAGCCTTTCAGTTTTTCTGTCATTGGAGCCAAATTCAAAAATAATACGCAGTTCTTACTACTTATAATTTTTTGTAAGTTTTTTTGGTGAGTTGTTTTGGTAAGCATTTATACTTTTTTATTGAATGTTATGATAGATATCTATATTTATTAAATTCCACGCTCATCATCTATTCGTAAATAAGTATAAGAACTTTTTGTTATGGCTACTATTTAGCGGACAAATATAGGTAAAATAATAATTAAGATATTTTTATAAACTTAAACACAGAATAAACAACAATGACTCGTGTTCGCCATAAAATAATTTCCACCAGGATTCAAACCGGAATTGCTTGACCTGTGGTCAGTGTTACAGACCACTCCAACAACATGACGAGGCACGCGACTATATTGATTGTCTTCAACTCCCAAGTCTCATCAAGTGTTTGCACAGTATATGTAAACACTGTTAAAATAATTATTGTCTGGTTTGCTGTTTTAAGTGCACAACAATTAATTAAGATATTCGCAATAAGATTTGTGTCTACAGGTAAATTGTAATATTAAGAGCGTGCACAACTTTTCGTGGTTTTTACATACCTCATTAATAATCGTTTTAATAAAGTTTAATTGGTACATAATTAAAGAGAGAGAAAAAAGGACTTGCATATTAAAATTTATTATTTTGTATTCGTGGGTAGTCAAATTTAAATGCATAATGACACAACTACAGATACGAGTTTGTTAAAATAAATTTGGAGTTTCTCCCGAGTTCTGTTTGTAAAAACATGTGTATGCCTAGTAGGCATATGAAAGACTCCATTTTTTTTAACTCTAATCAACCGTACAATTTTTGTTACTTAAGTTACATTAAGAATAGAATATAATATTAGGTCCTTACCTTTGAAATTGGCGTTTTATTATGTTGTACCTAAACTTGCAATTTCTTTAATTCAATTGTTGTTTTAGGTTCTTCTTATTATTATTTTTTGAAACTACACTCTTTGCAATATTTTTGTTTGTTATTAAATTATATTTCACTTGGTAAATTCTGAAAAAAATGTGAAAATTACTCTTTAATCTCTCCATCCGAATTGGCGATTTGATTCCTTTTTTTTTTGTTTTGAGGAGGTCAGATGCATTTACGCATCGTCCCTGCGGGGTGGTGCCAACCGCGGGGGATATGTGGGACTCGGGGTAAAGGCGTTACCTCCATACCCACTAAACATCCTCCCCGGCCTGACCTTCAGTGCGCTATTGCGGGACGGCTCGGGATCTGCGCACGTGAGCGCAACAACACCGAGACCGTCCCAACGCTGCCCGTCTAGGCACTCCTTGTGCACCAATTGGTGGCCAGCAGCCCACAGGGGCTACCGACTAACGCCAGCCCCTGTGGGCCGCTGGCCGAAGCCGGCCTTATAGGCCGCCTCCTCACCGACGGCTGCTCAACCTGGCGCGTCCTCCTGACGAGGACACCGGGAACAGCCATCGCCCTGCAAAGGGCCGTCCGGAACTAGCCGTGGTGGGAAAACAAAAACAACTCGACGATGGCATGTGACTTCGAATGCCAAGCGGACACACTTGGCATCAAAAGCCACACACCCGCCGAGAAAGTTTCCCCACCACGTTACCAGGGTCCGCCACGAGGAGACTTCCGGACGTGGATCCCGGCGATTTGATGCCTACTAACTCATGGACAGACTTGATTTTTGCATAATTTATTGATGCTAGACTTAGCCGAGAGTTGTTCGCTTATTTCCTCCAAAGGAGATTGCCCAAATCCAGGCCCACTTTAATTTGGGCTTGTGCCTTAATGAAATTTTATCTAAAAATAATAACGTATATTTTTAATTATTTTGATGTATAACAATACACTTTGTACACCCGGTGATTGAAAATACATTTAATGAGACTTCTCCATTTTAAACGTTGACTTCCGCCCGATCATGAACTTAAAATTGAAAAAAAAGTTGTTTTTTTTTAATTCTCCCTAATAAGAGAGAAGGCAAAGGGATCTAGCCCATACATTATTTCAATGATTCTTAATAACTTATCATCAATACGTGTGGATGATGAAATGTTTTGATAAACAACATTACATTCACTGCACAAAATCCACTACGAAACAATTTAAATGGGAAATAATAAACCGAGCAACTAATGAATCCAGAATGAGTGACTAAAAGTAGGTAAGTACTAAATGGGCGCGACTAAGTATTTTTTTGTCGCCATTTTTTTTTGTTATCCACATAATACTTACATAGGCTTAGGTTAGGTTTATCTGTTGACCAGTTAGTTATATACGATCCATTTTAAATTATTGAAACGAAAACTTCCCGACGCCATGATAGCGCGTCAAACACACCTTGAAAAAATGTTTAAAAAACTAACTCCTGCTCTTCTCTACCCCTTTTGGCGTGATTATTTAAAAAATAGGTACAATATAAACCAATAATTTCTTTTTATTTTGAAGAAGATAACCCAAGAATACTTACGATTTATAGAAAAATAACCTCAATATTATTGTGAATGAAACTGAAAATAACAAATATATCCGGGTATCAAAGTGAAAAATAATGGTTGATATAGCTAGAATGGTCCTTTTTCTACAAACTACAATTGAAATCGTTGAGGCACAGGCATTTTTAATGTGGGCCTAAAGTCCATACATAATTGGGCAATCTCCTTTTGTAACATTAGGATTTATAGTTAAAAAAAATAGTTAGTATGGAACAACGCCAATATTTATGAAGATTTTCAATTAAATGTGTTGCCAAATCTTTTGAAATTTGGAGTGTATAATTCAGCAAAACTTGATTAAGTATTGCATCAATGATTTAGACAAAAGATGGGTCTGTCCATGAGTTACAACGATTCCAAGAGTTGATTCTGCTGACAAAATAAAACAGTCACTTTATTTTATTTTTTATTATTTATAAACATTTAAATAATTCTAAGTTTACTATATGCAAATCCGTAACAGTATAGTCCTTATTCATAATTAAAATATAAAACTGAAACAGCGACTAAATCAAAGAAGTTACACAGCTAATAGTCTGTCAGAAAAAAACGCCAATTTCATAGGAATTTCAATAATAACATAAATTTAATGATATTAAATTTCTCAGACCAAAATTTCTTTTTCTCGCATACGACCGCTAGTAAATAATAAAACAATAACAGGCATCTATGTACTTTATAGGAATCGAAAAAAGTAATATGGGGGTCTTTATTAGAGCCACAAAAGCCTAAAACAACAGTATTTAGAATTTTTGTCTGTTTTTGTGTTTGTATGTACACGCATCAGTCAAAAACTACCCGTGGAATCGTTGAAAGCTGCATTCAGTAGTTTTCACCGGTGTATTAATAGAGATCTAACCATATCTAATATAGGTTCCATTTTTCCCGCAGGACAATCATCTTATTCTAAATTCAATGCATACGTAATCGTGGGAAAAAGCCAGTTATGCAATAAATCTTTTGAACTTACTCGTACTTTTTATAAAGACATTTTTTAAGAATTAAATATTACGATACGTTAGGCAATGTAAGGCTTATTTTGTAAATGTTTTTTGTTATTGAATTAAATTTAATTATTCTAACACCCCGCTTCGTCACCTATGCGGTAGCAAGAAAGTAATTTAAATTTAAATGAAACTTCCGTAATTTATACAGCTGAATTTCCCTTCTGGCTCGAACATATTTAAAAAGCGTAGTATGTTATTTCAGTATCATAAAAAAGCTAACTTCAAAATTTATACAAAGAGAACAAAAATATTTTTTCCTATGACTGTTTCAGAATTTTAACGGTCCTAATAGATAGAAAATCCATTGATAATGAATTATTCTTGAATGATGATGAATTTATTCTTTTTACTTTCTCGTACGTAGTATAGAGGAAGTCTTGTAATCGTAAAAAAATTCGACATCGAGATTTTGACGGATTTACACGTTTTGGACCTCCCTGAGTCCAAAAATATTTTTATCGGAATTATGTCTGTGTGTGTGTCTGTGCGTTAGCACGATAACTCGAGCATGCTTTAACTTATTGCAACAAAATTTACCATGCATGTATGACATCAAAATATAAGGTTTTATCAACCTTCGAGTCGTTTCAGTATACGAGAAAGTCAAGGGGAGACAACTCGCAATTTATTCACTTTTGAATACATTTTGTTTTATAGTTTCACGTTTACTTATAGATAGTGTTGTATTGTTTAGTAATTTGTTGTTTTAATTACTTTAACATTGTTTTGAGCACATTTCGTCAAGTGCTGGTGATTCCAAATGTTTCTAAAATTTTTCGAGACAAATTTAATATTGATTTTAACAGTGAGTGTTAAAACTTTAACACTCACTGGAAATAGCTAATTAGTTACTGACCATTTTTGTCAAAAATAAGTATCTCAAATATAAGAAAGCAAAAATTTATGATGTACTTTCTAGTTAAATTCTGGATAAAGCACCCAAAAAATTATTAGCAAGCGGTGAAAGGAGCTCAAATTGAATAAAAAATAGTCACATATAACCAAAAACAACGAAAGATTATTAATAAATACAACAGATAGTCATTCAGATGACGCCGCCATGGTGGAGTGGTCAGTTATGCTGCCTACACATCGGGCGGTCCGGGTTCGAGTCCTGGTAGTGGCAAATGTAAGTGTGATGAACACGATCATTTGTTCATGAGTCATGGTGGTTTATATATTAATTTAAGTTTATCTATAATAAAAAAATATCTAGATTATTAAGTATATTTGTCCGTTATCTAGTATCCATAACACAAGTTCTTAAAGATACTTAATTTGGGCTAGATAATTGGTGTGAACGTAGAATTATATTATATTATTATTATTATTATTCAATTATTTGACTAACACTTGTGAAACTTTTATAACGATGATTCACGTAATGGTATTCTAAGTTGGTACTTCAATACCAATTATTATCATATTGCTCAAGCTTATTATGAAAGCTCCGAAACCTCAAAGGCTTCAAATCAAGTATTTCTCGAACACGATAATTGTCTTCGGTCATCTATCAAAGTCAATGTAACTCAAGGTAGTCCTTACTCAACGCGGACTCGATTGAACTAAATCAACTCTAACGCTTCCATAATAAGAGCTTAAGCTATCAGCATTTTTTCACCTCCAACATTGTGTACCGAAGATTCATCTCTCACGCATTTGTTTATGAACACACAAAGAGTCTTCACGTTTAGTTTTGTAAACTATTTTTTAAAGAAAATGAATGTGGTTTATATTTTGTTAATCAGTGGATTGTTGTTTGTTGACGTGAAGTGTGACTGTGGAGATTATATCGATTGTCTTAATGATTTTTTGCAAGAGTTTTTCGGTTCCAATGCCACGGAAAAAGCAGTGAATATCGAAAATGACACAGCCAAGTACATAGAACTGGATCAAAGTGGTGCTGATATTGATAAAATACTGACTGATATTACGGATTTGGTGAGACAGTTTAGTGGTGAGAAGAAAACTGAAGCAGTCAGAGAAGTGAGTGAGAAAACTAAGATATACGTCCAATCTTACGAGTTCGGTGAAAACAAACAGGTATTCGTTGCTGAAGAAACGACAGAAAGCTTAAGTACCACTACTGATGCAATAGACTTTACTGATATTATCAATTTGTACACTACAACTCCATCGAATATTGATAATTTTAGCGTGATTCCCATACATAATGATGAGGAAAACGAAATAGTAAAAAAAGATTATCATATGACCGCTATTGAAGAAGACAGTACGGATTATCCTAATATTGATTACATAGACATTTATAAGGATACTACTAACGAAGATATTGGATACAAAGCAACGGAAAGGCCTAAAGCGAATACTATCAATGGCTTAGCCGAGCAAATAAGAGGGCAGGGGAAGGTAATAGATAATAACATTGAACAGTCCCTAACTTTCTTACAAGATGACGTACTGGGTGATTTGATCAAGAATGTTACCAATCATGTAAGTACCACATTTAAACCTTAGACTCTTCTTCTCCTTACCCTGATTCTAATTGATTTGCGGTGGGTGCAATAATGTCACCACATTGCTATAGGTGTGGTGTGGTCGTAGTGTGTCCGTGTGTCTCGACACAACCCTACTGGGGATACTGTTGTATGAGGTTTACTGACACCGCTCGAGTGACCCCTTGCAGAGTCTCTCTAGTCAGATTTCTGACAACCACGGGATGAGAAGTTCACTAGCTTAATCATAGATATAGGAAATTGAAAGAAATACTTGAAAAAGAGCATATTTACGCGTATTTAGAGCGAGATATATAGCAGATTTAGTTATTCTTAAAATCGGGCGCGAGACTCCTTTGAGTACTTTTCGCTATTCCTCATAGCTTCGGATTTGGCCATCCACGTCCACTTCAAAAAATCACTCTGTGTACATTTTTAAAGTGCAATACAGAGTAACGAGTATAATCATAAATTAAAAGTCAATGTTGTTGATTGATACTTCCTTACTTCTGTCAAATCATTTTGATTATGTTCTCTTCTTAATTTTGTTTTTATTCTCGTTTTGTTACTGATACTTGTCAATATTGTATTCAGTCTGCTGAAAAGTTATTTGGTGAAGTTTTTCTTAAACATTTTGCTAGCGAATCTTCAACGTTATTTATAGTCAATTACAAGTCCTTTATCTCCAACCCTGCTGCCAATTGCTGCAGGACTATAAAATGTGCCCTATAGGATAATTAATTTTGTTGCTTGGGAGCTTAACGTGCTTTCCGAAGCATAGAGGAAAGTCTAGTTGAAGTTCTCAGTCACCCATCCGAGTACCGACCGCGCACTTGTTTACTTAGCTTTCATGATCGTTCCGGAGAAGGGACGACAGCGGCGTCAAGGACTGTTTACATTATTAATATTATAGAATAGAATATTCTTTATTGTACTGTACATACATCAATTACAACTTATACTATTATAATAGATTAGAAGTCGATAATGCCATGGATAAATTTGCTTCCATTATCATGTTACATAATTCATAAGTTCTATTGCAATAACTTACTCGTAAAAGTGAGTGGTCTTTTGATACAATAGAAATACAATCCCACGCTGTTAGCGGATTCTATATCAATTACGTAATTACCGTCTCGTTAGCAAATTTAAGTGTATTTCGGTCAGTTTTAAAGCAAGTTATTAAAATATTTTTATATTTAGTTGCTGGTTACAAATAGATTCGCCTTCAGATCAATAACTCCAAATGCCTCTTTCATCGGTAATAGCTATGGCTACTTATCACAAGCCCGAGCTCAGCATAACATCGTGAATAATGCTATTGATACAGAACGTAATCACAAAACATAAAATTTTACATAATTTTATAAAGTTGACCATTAGTAATAATGTTTAACACAACTGCCAGTAGATTGAAAGGTCACTGTACAAATTTATCTTTGCACAGCCCAATCCACTAGGTCTAGAGATTCCAAAGGAGATGGCCCATTCCTGCCCCAAAGTCGTTTCATGTTTGAATACTGAAAAATATGAAGAGACTTGATAATGTTATTTTAATAAATCTTTATTTAAATTATAGCATGCTAGTGTATAAACGAATACTACGTATCTAGCGGGGTTCAAAATTAAATTGAAAAAAGGATTTAAAAATAAGTCTTGATTGTATACATTTCCTTTACGTTATGGCTTTGTCATCAAGGCTTTTGAGCCACACGTAATTCACCAGTCAGTATATCTTACATTCTAATACAAAAACAATATTATTAGGAAATATTGTAGACCTTTTAAACACATATTAGTAAAATATTTACGTTCAATTAATAAGTTACAATTACTACAGGTACGTAGGTTCCTTATGAGGTCTATGGTAAAAATTTACATTCTAAAGTGGTGAAACGGGGGTCGAAAGTTTGTATGAGGAAACAAGATTAGTTTGACTATTTTATTCGAAACTTCACAGGAGTACTCCTATCGATAAATAAGTAAACACGTATTTCATGCCTGTTCATAATTCAGCCCCTAAAACGGGTATATGGGTGACATTACAAAGGCTGAAAATGAACATGGGGATTTTTTCCTCTTAGGCAATTGATATGAAATACATACCATAAAAAATGCTGCCTGAAGTAAATATTCCACGCGGACGAAGTCGCGGGCAAAAGCTAGTAAAGTATAAATAAATAGTTAGACGCAAAAACACTGACTTGTGAGTCAGTTTGCACTTACTGATTCATAAACCGTTTTATCTATAAGTGTGCTTAGTATAATGAGTACTTAATAATTCTGATGATTTATCGTGCGTAGAACTTAGCGTCAGATCTGTTCGTTCTAAGTGAAGTGTAAGGTCATCGCAATGCCAGGTCAATACCTTATCAAGATATTAAATATTTTTTGACCCTTTCAGCAATAGTCCGCTTCGTCTGGCCTATATACGAACTACCGCAGCTGCTGAAGCCGACACCCTAAGACAGGACTTCGCGGTTACGTTACGTAAAGCAAGACTTCCAGCCAACATAACTATGGAAGAGCGTCAAGCATTGAAAGATTTCCGAGAAAACCGGGACATTTTAGTGCTTAAGGCCGATAAGGGAAACGCCACTGTAGTGATGGACACAATTGATTACGAGGACAAGATGCGGGGGTTATTATGTGATGAGAATGTGTACAGAAAGATAACATATAACCCCACGGCCAGAGTAACGCGAAGGATTCGTGGTCTCATCCAACAAAACGAAGACCTTTTTACAGAGGACGAGTACGTAAAACTACATAGCCCCAAGTCACAATAACCACCAAAACTGTACGGACTCCCCAAAATACACAAAGTTGGTGAACCGTTGCGACCAATTGTAAGTCAGATAGCTTCGCCGACTTATGACCTTGCGAAGCACCTCGCAGGCGTTTTACAACCTTTGGTGGGAAAAACACCGTCTTTTGTGAAAGACTCACGCCATTTTGTCCAGATAATAAACAACCTCAGGTTGGAACCCGATGAGGTCATGGTGAGTTTTGACGTGGAGTCCCTTTTCACCAATGTTCCGATTGAGGAGTGTTTGGACATAGTGAAGGACAAGTTGAGTGACAGCGAAATGAGTTTTAATTATATTGATCTGCTGAAGAATTGTCTGGATGGCAACTACTTTCTCTTCCAAGGTCAATATTACCTCCAGATAGATGGCGTCGCGATGGGAAGCCCTATAGCCCCTGTACTGGCTAACCTCTGGATGGAACATTTTGAGGACAAGGCACTTCGCCTCGGGCCAAACACTATTAAACTTTGGAAGAGATATGTGGATGACATTTTTAGTATAGTGAAAGAAGGCAAACAAGAAGTCGATCAATATTTAGACCATCTGAATTCCATTCATCCTAAGATGAAATTCACATGTGAATTGGAGAAGAACAGCTCGTTGTCATTTTTGGATGTCAGAGTTGCGTTGAGATCCGATGGCTCACTATCGCACTGTGTTTATAGAAAACCAACACACACGGATAGATACCTGCACGCAACTTCACACCACCACCCTAAACACCTACAATCCGTTATGACGTTACTCAGAAACAGAGCATATGACCTCTGTGACCCTGAGCATTTGAAGCAAGAGCTAGATCATGTTCAGGAGGTACTCAGAAATAACGGTTATAAGGTGTCATCACAACAACTTAAACCAACGACGAGGAGGTCTAGGAATCCGGACGTAAACAGACATCCAGCATTTTTGCCTTATGTGAAAGGGGTAACGGACAAGGTCGGCTCCCTATTGAGAAAGTACTCCATACCCACTGTCTATATTCCTGGATCAAAGGTAAACAATGCATTACGCACACCAAAAGATGTCTTGCCCCTACAAACTACGGGCGTTTACAAAGTCGGCTGCAGCTGCGGTAGTTCGTATATAGGCCAGACGAAGCGGACTATTGATGAAAGGGTCAAAGAACACATCGCCGCTGTGAAAAACCGACATATTAAATATTTGTTTGGAATTAAAATTTTGATCAGTGGTTGTCATTGTGGGTGGTCAGTAACGGTTCGAATCCATGTATATGTCACCAGAAGGTAACAAGATCTGCAAGTTTATAATTTTCCTAGGAAATTTATAAACTTTCGTAGGATTCTAAACGAGAGATAAAATGTATTATTTTACCCCCACATTTTCGCAAATTTATTAATTTGCGACGTCTCATGGTAAATTTATAAACTACCGGTTATCGATTCGTAAGATTCTAAACGGTTCGGCCAATCACAGATGAGTTTTTAATTTTACGATTTTTTACTAAGAGCAAATTTAAAATACGGCAAATAACACACTGCTCTCTGATTGGTCGATATTGATAGTGGCTATGCTTGTGTGCAGAGACTTACACCGCGGTCCAAATTGCGCTTTTGTGCGCTATCGGCACCGATAGCGCGCACACGGAGTGAACAAAATTGAACGTATTCGTTCCAAAGAAAATATGTGACGTCATGAGTGACGTCATTAAGCAGTGCTAACGGTGCACATGAAAAAGAGGTAGTGCAGAGGAAGGACTAAAGCAGTCCTTCCTCTGAGGTGCAGTGTGTGCGCAAATGTCAAACTCGAATTTTACGTTTAAGTGTGTGAATTAGAGTAAACATTTGAGTTTTGAATTAATAAAGACTCGTTAAAGCTACTTTATTTACTACAATGATTTTATTTTACTCTATTAATAACCCTAGAGTGCTATTTTAGTGTTTAAATGGTTTTTACATAACCTCTTCTTAGACGTTTGACATTTACACACAAAGTGTGGATCAAATTGATTGCATGCAAATAGTGCACATAGCACCGTATTCAATTCGGTCCAAGGCGTTTGCACTGTTGGTAACATTCGTAGAGTTTGCGCTTTTTGGACTGCAGGGTTAGGTACAATCAGATTTGCAAAAAAACTATTTTCACAGTTTGTTGTAACTGTGATAAAACTATTAACACAGTTACAACATTAAAAACTTTACAAAAACACTCGAGCAATCGGTTTCTTTATGTTCCGTGGCGAACAATGGCGGTGGAGAGGAAGGAGAAGGAACAAGTAACTTATTCAACCAATCAGAGCGCACATGACGTTTGATTATTGCTTATTTATTATTTTACGCGTGAGTTCGGTAAGTTTATCAATTTGCGAAAATGTGGGCGTAAAATCATACATTTTATCTCTCGTTTAGAATCCTACGAAAGTTTTTAAATTTCCTAGGAAAATTATAATTTTCGGTTCTTGTTATTTTCCGGTCACATTTCCATCACACAATCAGTTTATATTTTTATATTAAAATATCGAAATTATCAAATATGTTATCTTACTCATGGATTTTTTAGCGTGTACTGTAGGTAAAGCTTATTATACCATGCGAAACATATATCCCCACAGACAGACCACGCTGTAACAACCGAACAACTATTAAATACTTTGATTTTACAAAAAAACAGTGGAAAACTAAACTAGAGGACGTATCCATCCGCCACCTCCGAGAGCATAAGCGTGTCAAGAGCGACCGACCACCCAATTCCGCTTAAGGCGGCCCACCAGCCACTCGGCCGCCAACCCACGACCTAAAGGTCCGCTGACCCTGAAAAGCGCTTTCCCGTATTCTGAAGTCAGCCGTCTGTAGGGCACCAGACGTTGCTCAGGGACCACCGCGGGAAGGTTTCGGAACATAGAACTGCTAGCTAACGATGCACCCGCACGGCGAATTTTATATCGGCTTGATATAGGTACAGATCTCTATAACTATATTACTTTTATTCTCATCTAAACAACAATCTGAATGACATTTTGATATGCGTATATTTTAAAAAGATTATTCAATTCCCAACCTTGCTAATTATATTAAAATGTCGTTTTCAAAACTCATTTTATATTTAGCAACGATAAAATATTTGAGATTCAAAGAAATAACTGCTTTGTGTTCACTGTGACACAATGTTCCAAAGTTTGGCCAATGCAATTGTTTTCTACAATTACTTAATTATAACAATGAAATATATTTTTTTTAAGACATATTTGTTAAGATTTTGAGAGTCTTTAAGACATTTAACTGTTTGCTACTTTGCGTCTTCAGTACACAAAAATTTTTAGTGTGTAAAAAATAAAATGAAATCTTAGCGGTGCGACGACGCCGCAACGCATCATGTGCTCGCTCACTAATAGTTTTAACTGCGTATGCCGCAGAACTTAGTTAACCCAAAAGTTTTACTAGTCTACTACACTCTACAGGTTACCACCGGGGATGCCATATGTTTGACTGCCAACCAATTAACATAAAAATATATCGTTATGTTGTCAGTCCTAGTTGCGCGTGTGTCCGCGCCCACCGCGCTGGCAGCCGACAAACTCGAATCAATCATCCCACCACAAAAATACGGGAAAAAGCGATCTGGGAACGTGCGAAAAAACAATTTTCTATTGAATCTCATGACGAATGATTTGCATAGAAGTTGCTACCGTTATATTTTTGAATAGGTTTTAAAAATTGTATTGTGAGTCACTTTCCATGTATCTCTGTCGGTTTTAGGTTACAAAGATCATTTGTGGCTATAGATAGTGCCTATAAGCAGAATCTTAGCATTTCATGGATTGACCGTGCCTTAAGAACAGATGTACTACAAGTCCAAACAGTCTCTGTGCATGCTTTTATAAGTATGGCAGCAAATTCTAGAACCATTAAGAGACCGTTATTAGTGCTGCAGGACTATAAAATGTGCGCTTTAGGATAATTTTGTTGCTTGGGACCAGCTTAACGTGGGGGAAAGTCTAGTTGAAGAGTTCTTAGTCACCCATCCGAGAAATAAAAAACTGAACTTGTGTATTAAAATGAGTTTGTGTAAATATTTTTTTGTGTTCTATAGTATACATATTATTTTACTATTACTTATTGATTATCAAAATATGTATGTATAATGTATATCTGATTAAAAACTAAAAGTTTTTAAGTTTTTCTACGGTTTCGTAACTTTGCAATTTTAACCATGTTGTTAGTTTCTTTTTACATGAAAAGCAAGTTAGTGAGAAAATTTTTAAAACTAGCTGTGCCCGCGATTTCCTTCGCGTAGAATTTACCAAAGGAAAAAAAAAGTTGCCTAAGTTACTCCTTATTACACCAGCTACCTGCCAAAAAAAGTCCCGTCAAAATCGGTCCAGCCGTTTCAGAGATTAGCCGGAACAGACAGACAAAAATTGTAAAAAATGTTATTTTGGTGTATGTACCTTATACAGGGTGTAAAAGACATGAACAGTCAAACGAAAACCATGTATTCTGCTCACCATCATAACATTATTTTTCCTTTAGACTATACCTGGGAAATTGATAGTTACGATTTTATTGAAGGTCAAAGTCATAATTTTTTTTTTAATTTTTTTATGAAAACGTGTTTTATTCGTTATTTCTTATTTATTGTCCAAAGAAACATCATCATTTTTTTTAGTATTTCATAACAAAAAATGGCTTCAAAACGTTAGCGTTCAATGTAGCTCACTCGATGCGCACGAACATTAACGAACGGGGCCGCCGTCTGGCAAAAATATCACGGTTTTGCGAGTTGCGTGCGAGTTGAGCCCTTTACATTGCGCGGTACAATTTGCAATTTTTTTTAACACCAAAAAATTAAAATCATTTCCCAGTAATATTTTTTTTGAAATATGTCTTATTTTGATGTATAGAATACATGGTTCTCGTTTGACTGTTCATGTCTTTTACACCCAGTATAATAGGTTGGGGAAAAAGTATCTTCGCATTTTTTAAGAAAATTCAAAACATTTTTTAATATAGTTTATTTACATTTAACTAAAGTATGTAGGTACCATTTTGTTCGATAACTTTTTGCCATCTTGTAGGTAGGGACATGATCCCATTGCTATAGAAATTTTGGGACTTCTGGTCAAAATACCGCGACAAGTGGTTTTGGCAGTCCTCTCGTGATGTTAACCTGACACTGCCTAAAGAATTCTGAAGAGACCGAAACAGGTGGAAATCTGAAGGTGCAAGGTCAGGAATATACGGCGGATGCATTAACACCTCCCAGCCAAACTCTCTTAATTTTTGCTGAGTGGCTAAAGATGTGTGAGGTCTAGCGTTATCATGATGAAAAACCACACCCCTTCTGTTGATTAATTCCGGCCGCTTTCTCTCAACTTCTTGCTTTAATCTCATCAGTTGTTCGCAGTAGAGTTCAGAATCGATGGTCCTGCCTGGTGGTAACAGCTCATAATGAATAATGCCCTTCTAATCCCACCACACACACAGCATCACCTTGTTGCGAGTAAACCCGGGTTTCGCCACAGTCTGTGAAGCCTGACCGGCCTTTGACCACACCTTTTTCGCACGTTCTTGTCGTACGTGATCCACTTTTCATCACCAGTTATCAGCTTCTTCAAAAATGGTTCGGTTTCATTACGTCGTAATAAAGAATCACAAATGAGTACACGGTTCATTAGGTTTCTTTCAGTGAGCTCGTGAGGTACCCAAATGTCGAGCTTTTTTGTGTACCCAGTTTTTTTCAAATGCGCCAAAACTGTTTTGTGGTCAATTCCCAGTTCTTCAGCTACGTCGTAACTACTGACATGCCGATCTTGCTCCACTTTTTCAAAAATGGCATCCATTTTATCTGTAATAGGGCGACCAGAGCGACGTGCATCTTTGACATCAAAATTTCCGGATTGAAAACGCTTAAACTCTCACAGACACTGCACTAGGTCCATAAACATCGCAAATTTTTTTCGCGGCTTGCGTTGCATTTTTACCTTTTTTATAGTAAAATTTTAAAATGTATCGAATTTCTTCATTAGATTCACTCATCTTGGCGGTACGAAAAACAAATGAAAATCACACATTTTCCTAATTTGAATTTGGAATTATGTTCTTTAAAATTTAAACTTTCAATGATACCAAAACCAGCCAGATACAAATAGTATAGCCAAAGAGATTTTATTACAAGTTTATACATACTATAATGCGAAAAGACTTTTTCCCCAACCTAATATATTCATATATTATGCATGTAGTAAAAAACGGTTATTTCAATATTACAAACAGTCACTCCAATTTTATTTATATGTATAGATGTATAGAGATAGATGTATAGACAGATGTATAGATTCATTGACACATAAAACCATATCTGGTAGTATGGGTCATACAGTACCCCAAAATAGTAACTAGTTGCCAGCCTGTCGCCTACACAAGGGGCATCAAATCCAAAAACAACTTAAACTTCATTGAACCAACCAACAAAAACCAACAACCAGGTCAGATGTAACACTCTACATTACTCATTACTCAGCGTATCAATTAATATTGTTAAAGCTATTAAAATCTTCCATACAAAATTGCCGCATACAATCTGTATTTAATCTTATCAATATCAGATAATTATACACAATTTTGCCGGCTGTTGGTGAACCCAGTCGTTAGTGTCAATAACTATAATTTATTTGATCATTTTGGCATTTCCTCGTTAGAAATGCGGGGTCATATGACTGTGTAAAACTAATTACGTAAATTTAATTAGTAATGTGAACGTATGATGGTACGAGTATGTAACGATTGCAAAAGTCAAGCTAATTAAATCAGAGTTTGGTATTGGATGGATGATCAAATATTTTCTTCTCGATTTCAGGTAGACTTGATATATCCCCGCTTGAGTTCACGAAATCCCTAAAACTCAATTTTTATTCCTCATTTTTAACCGACTTCCAACAAGGAGGAGGTTCTGTATTCGTCTGTATGCATTTTTTTATGCTGTTTTTTATGTTGCGAGATGGCAAACAAGCTTGCGGCCCACCTAAGTGGTCACCGCCGCCTATAGACACTTGCAATATTAAGTGTAAATCACTTAACACCGCAAGTGCGTTTGCCATCCTGGGTACTAAGATGATATGGCCCTCCATGCCCAGTAATTACACTGGCTACCTTTCCCTTCAATCCGAAACACAGCGAACTGCTTCACGGCAGAAATAAGAAAGGCGGTGGTATCTACCCAGACGACCCTACAAATGGGTCTACCACCTAGTATGTATGTTTCTTTCTATATTAGTTAATAATGTTAAATTGATTGATTACTGTTTTACAGTATTTTATATAATAAATGCAGGTGAGTCATTAGATATTGTTTGTGTAGAGATATCAGCGCAAAAAAGTCTATAAAAATGCTGCCGGGCTACACCTTTTTAAAATTTGACAGACACGCTTTTATAACATTTAAGTTACGTTATTATATTTTCTACATTTTAGAGCATTTAAAAAAAAGCTTGTTATTAAAATTATTTTTTAGTCAGTTTATTCGTATTCTTCTCAGCAAACCCCTTTTGATACCCATATCATGGTAGTGCACAAAAAGTAACAAGTCCGCCAGGGCCGATATTTGAAAAAAGTTGTTTTAGCATGGTATTTTTATGATGCCAATTTTCTTTGGAAGAATATTGTGTTTGTCTTTACTCTTTTAAAATTATTATTTATTTGTGCATGAAATAAGTTGCATAGTTTTTTTTTTGTTGTTTTTCGATTTTACATGACTATAATTTGTTTTCGAATGCGTGAAGTAAATAACGACTGATTAAGAAAGCGCCATTATAAATATGATTAAGGTTGGAGTTCACCAACATTTAAACAGGCGATTATTGTTTAACCGACAGTTTTTGACATTTTATCGTATGGATGAAATGTCAAAAACTAGTGGTTAAGTTTTAATCGTTTGTTTTACGTGTTGGTGAACTCGAGCCTAAAAGATTCTTATGTTGACTTTATGCAATAAAACGATTGTCAAAGTTTCAATGTAAAGTCTAATAAAAAAAGTTTAAAATTAAAACTCATTTGTGTTGTATTATATTAAAAAATAAGCTGTGGGTTCCCTGGACCCATAACTGTAGACGCTATATACGTGACTATTTTTCACGACTGCAGTTAAGGGTTAAAAGGATGTAAATTATCTTGTACATGCACAATGTCTTTGTGTGCGTAACGTCGCAATGTGTACTTTGCTACGGAACGGAATTACATGTTATACATACGTACATATTCCAGTTGTCTTACTTAGGATGGGAGCTAGTCTAGGATCGCTGGCACAGTTTCTCTGCGAAAACACTGGCCGAATTTAAGTTAGAAAGAGGTTGATAGCAGGCATCACGCGATGCCTGCTCATCAATCACGGAGCCACAATAGACCCTTGTGATGTGGGACTCAAAATGGACTAGGCAGTTTGGGACACAATGATGGGAGAATAAATAAAAACTGCCTTAAAATAATGTAATAATATTAATTTAACATACAGTAGACCAAATTGAATCATGACCCACCTTAAGATCATTTTCCTACAGTCACTCAATACAAAGTAGGTTGAAATTCGCTTGAACATGCATTTCTTAGGTAACGAACCTGTTATCAATTTATTAGACACTACTACTTGACATCTGACACATGACGTCATTTTATTTTTAAAAATATAATAGTTATTCGTTTTTCTCAGTAGTGAAAAGAGTTTAGATTATGAACGGCATCTTATTTGAAATTCCAATTGAGACTTTAGTGCAGTGATAACAAAGATTAAAATTGCATAGATCTCTGACCCGTAATGACACATTTTTATTCATATTTAAAATGTACTAAGTGCAACACGCATGATAGCGAAGAAAACCTAACTAAATTTATGATTGTAAAGGAATGATCGGCCAAGTGGGTCATGATTCAGTTGGTTCGACTGTACCTACACCAAAGACCAAACAATTTTTGTGATAACTTAAGTTACAAGCTTACAATTTTTTTGATATACTAAAGTTCAGTAGAGAAGATATTTTACGTAACAAAATTGTATTTTGGATCTTGTGGATATATTTTTTAAATGAACTTTTTTAAATGAAGTTGCAAGCCCTTTATCATTTTTTTTTTTAAGTTATACTTCTTTAGGCGCGTTATGAAAAAATTAGGGAAGTGAAATTTTAAGATGCGCGCGCATCACTGTGACACAAAGTCACAGATTGAAATCAAAGTTAAAGTCAGTTTCGAAATAAATATATATGACATAATTTGTACTAAATAGTATAAGATTTATAATTTTAAATATTTATTATTGATTATTTAATGTTAAAAATACAAATAAAAATTCTTTGCTGTGTGCAAAGAAGAATAACTTCTCACGCGCGTACTTATCTACACGCACCCATTTTTTATATAAAGATCAAGCAAATGACTCCATTCTGCCTGATGGTAGAAGTGGAGTCCAAATGCGAAGATAGCTAGAATGTATTATGTGACTATCCAAATACTTTGCAGTTCTAATAATATACATGTACGTACAAACGTAAGAATTGACAACCTATTTTTTAAAGTCTATTAGTAAAAAATTGAATCCCGAAGAATAAATCACTTTACCTACTTAATGATTGCCTCATCCAAAATCAGATTCGATTCGTACATCCCACCAGCGAATAATGGGCCACTCACGAAAACTCAAGGTTGTGTAATTAATCTAAAAAAAAACTTTTGTTACATGCGTGAACTGAAACTTGTTTACAATAGTTTAGGCAGAAGAATGGTTGAAAAGAAAAAAAAAGTTGTTCCGAATTATGTCATTAATACAAGAAAGGAATTCTTACAAAACTTTTGCTAAGCGATCTGATAAAGTTATCAAAATGATATCATTATTTGTGTCACAACATCATCGGCGTAGTTCCCGAATAGGATTATATCTTTCTCACTTTTTTTTAAGTTAATCGGTTGGCAGACAAGCATTTTTTCAAGACGTTCCCAAACTTGTTCTCATAGACCATTTACAATTTTTTTCTGGTTTCAGTGGACCCCTGCAGCTATACTGGGTGTAAAAGACATGAACAGTCAAACGAGAACCATGTATTCTATACATCAAAATAAGACATATTTCAAAAAAATTATTGCTGGGAAATGATTTTTATTTTTTGGTGTTAAAAAAAATTGCAAATTGTACCGCGCAATGTAAAGGGCTCAACTCGCACGCAACTCGCAAAACCGCGATATTTTTGCTTGACGGCGGCCCCGTTCGTTAGTGTCCGTGCGCATCGAGTGAGCTACATTGAACGCTAACGTTTTGAGTCCATTTTTTGTTATGAAATTCAAAAAAAAATGATAATGTTTCTTTGGACAATAATTAAGAAATAACGTATAGAATACGTTTTCATAAAAAAATGAAAAAAAAATTATGACTTTGACCTTCAATAAAATCGCAACTATCAATTTCCCAGGTATAGTCTAAAGGAAAAAAAATGTTATGATGGTGAGCAGAATACATGGTTTTCGTTTGACTGTTCATGTCTTTTACACCCTGTATTTCTACCATATTCCTAAGCCTCGACAAAAACTGACTTCAGATCTAACTATTGTAATTTGCGTTGCGGCTGACTTTCAATCACGATTTCAAGTTTTCGAAAGGAATTCTTTTTAAGCAATGCTCACTTGAGCATTGCTTATATTTGACGCCCAGTTAAGATGAAACTACCTTACATTATGGAATAATTCTAAATATTTTTAATACTAGAAAAAATACACTGAAAAAATCGACCTGCCTCAGGCGGGAATCGAACTCAGCATCTTCCGCAATCCGGGCGGCTGCGTTAACCACCACGCCACCGAGGCTCTGCTTTTGCTGTCGAAATTTGTCAGTGCTTGGTGCTTATGTTTTCAAGTTTTAAAACTATTTACGCGTTTGTAAACGCAAAAATTATTCATGAGAACTTCACTCGCCAAGACCGTAAGTTAACTCGGTACTGTAGGTACTTCATCATCAACAGCTCATATAATGTCCCCACCGAGGGGCTCGAGCCTACCCCACATTAGGGGCGATCAGGCCTTAAGTCAACCACGCGGGCCAAGTGCGGGTTGGTCGACTACACACACAACTTAACAATTTCTTCATAGGTGTGCGCAGGTTTCCTCACGATGTTTTCCTTCACCGTAAAAGCGTCGATTAAACGTACACATGAATTCAAAATTGTAAAACACATTGGTACGTGGCGGGGATCGAACCAGTGCCTCCCGGGTGGGAGACGACGCTCTTACGCACTACGCCACCGACGCTTCTTTAGGTACTTCTGTAGGTACTTATGGAAGTGTAAATCAGCCTTTACATATTGGCTTCGATTACAATAATGAAATATGCTCAATATTATGCCCATTCTCCTAATATCGAAGTAATAGCATTAAATGCGCTGCAAGTCCATTAATTACTGGTTATCGCACATCTATTTTTAATACACCGCTGTATAGGCTACAAACAATTACAATACAGTAGTTGACCGAGATAATTATAGCTAAAATCGCCAGCCATTACGCTTAATTTATTACCATAAACAGTTCGCTGGACGCTGGAGTAAAAAATTATTTCACCAATGTTTTCACAAAGCTCTAGGTAATAAGAGTGGATTGGAATTGTGTTTTATGTTTTTTTGTGTTAAACGCTGGAATTGTTTTTAACGGCTCCTGGAATTGTAGACATTCAGAGATTCTGAATTTTGATTCCCAAGGCCTGGGCACGTTTAGGAATCGGCGTGCTTACGTACGTTACCGGTGGTTTTTAGATGGTAAGACCGGTGTCAAATTCAAGGCGTTTTGGGGAGTCCGCCATACGTCGCATCACAGAACATGGATAACCTCGCTCTATGCACGGTATACCAAGAACAGTAGTTTATCTGCGGGCTGTCGGCGAGTTATTAGCCTACTCTGCGTTGACGCTAGGGCTATCGTAAATGTGCCGGGCGAGAACGAGCGGCGAGCGAATGTGCAATGACATAAAAACGCGCGATCACACCGAGACGGCGAGACCACCTTATGCCTCCATATTTTTATGTCAATGTGTGCGTCACGGTGCGTGTGTACACGGCGCCGAGTACGCACGCACACATTCTAATGGATAGCGGCCAGTTTGTATGAAGACGTATTACTGTTCTTGGTATAGGTACTGTGTTCCATATGCCGCAAGGTATTCTTAAAAGCCTAACAATAAAGAAATTGCGTTAGCAAATAAATCGTTCAATTAATTAGCTTATGATTATTTCCAGACCATTGCTACATGTAACGGGCTTAAGAGCAGTCTCTCCGGGGCCGTGTTCCCCTGGATAGCCACGATCTTCGTGAGAAATGACTCCATGGATAACCAGTTCGAGTACTTCTGCGATGGCGCCTTGGTGTCCGACAGATTGGTGTTGACTGGTGAGACTTTTGATCTACAACAAACGTACACACATTAACAGTATGTATTATTTACGACTTAGTAGATTAAAATATTTTTAGTTTACATAAAAAGTTTACATACATATTGAAACCTCCTTTGTTCTTTTTTCAAAAGTTATATAAAAACGTCAATAAAAAAAAAACAAAAAAACGAAAAGAAGTTGTTAATGTTAATCATAAGTTTAAGATGCCAATGCTTTAAAACGGTGGAAAGCCACCGTTTTAAAACGCTATTACAAACCTATGTTCTTGAGAATCACTGATTATCTCAGAGAAGACATCAAGAAAGAGATATTGTCAAATAAGTAGGTACAACCAGCAAATTGATATGTTCCGTTATGTATTATTTATACGGTGACCGCATTATGGTTTTTAAAGTAATTTTGTCGTCGTGTAATTGGATTATTGTAATCTTTTTTGAGAAATTCGTTAGACATAAACATAAGAAGCCAGCCAGAGCTAAACCACTGTGATGAAGTAAACCATGAGAGCGTACATTTTGAAAAAATAACACTTAATGAAGCTAGACTCTTGTACGAGTGTACACAAGAAATAGATGTGAGAACATTTCCAAATTTGTACATGTGTTATAAATATCTTGATAAGGTCTCACCAAAATAAAAAATAAAAAACTGACTTAGCTCTAAATGTACTGGAGTTATTTTCGTAAAACTTTATTCATCTTGGAGATCATTTGATTATTTAAAAAATCATATATATGAGAAAAAGTAGCGTCGTTTTAGGGAAATAAACAGTTTTTTTTCGTTTTCTGTGTGTTTTCTGAGTGTGCTAGGTTAAGGTCGTCAGCACATGAAATAAAAAACCGGTATTATGGAAAATACATTTTCTTTAAAAACTTTCACACAAAATTACTACTACTAATTCATAGAAAAGGAAGGAACTAATAATAAAATGGCCGATCAGAATTTTCCTAAGAACAGACTATTTCTTTTCTCATTTCCGTCACTATGTTCATTTAGGTTAATCTTCCACAGCCACAAGGTTCGTGCTTGACTAATTTTCTCGTTCGTTACCCACAACTTCACCGTCTTATTCGCGTTAGAGAACTTTTTTAATAACCTCCACTGAGTTATACACCTTTATCGAAGTACGTCGTCAGAGACTAATCTCTGTAAAGAGAACATTGTAAATTGATAAACTTCTGACGGTAGAGTAAAAAAGAAATATTTCACTAGGACTTGTTATTATTATTTTTCATTACTCACACTTGGAATGTAGCGTTTGTTTGATCCGAGTGTTGGGTGGAATCAAGAACACGCTAATTCCCACCACTGGCCTGGAAAAACTCATAGTAATTGCTTCCTTTCCTTTAAAGAGCGGGATTAAATTTTAAAAATACCTAGAACTGTATTTGATTAGCGAGTATTCTCTCAAATTCGGCTTGATGGTTAGCGGCGGTGACGCGGTGTTTTCCAAATTTATAAAGATTCTTTATACATTAGGGTTGTTGACACCATTCACAAATAATTAGAAGGTGTTAAAGTGTTAAATATGTTGTGCCAGTTAGAATTAACCGTTCTCATCCCGTGGTTATCGTACTGAGGGAGTTTCTCAACCCCGTGCCGATCACCGCACCAAGGGCTCACTCGCGCAGTGGCGAGTAAAGGTCACAGCACACATATCAAATCGGAAAAATACCGTAACCGTATCGCATTCACCTCGCCGTCAAACAGGTGTTCATTACGTAATCACGTAACGACAGCGGATCAGCAACTCCAGTACGTTGACTCGGCTACGGCGAGGCGACGCCGTAAGCGTGAGCTTGTCTCTTTCTTTGACATTGAAGGTCACAGCACACATATCAACTGGAAAACTAAGAAGCGCTGCCAGCTCGGTCAGCCCAGTGATGAGTGCCAACAAGCAGCCTGCAGCTTGCACTTCAGGTGAGCTGGAGGAGCGGGGGGTAAAGTTGGAAGCGGGGCTCGGTGGACTTAACGGCGGCGATGCGGAGTCTACCCTCCGGTTCTTTCTCGCGGACCTCCAGTTGGTAGCGCTAGCCGGGCGCAGGAGACGCGGGGGGACTCAAGCCAATTTGTACATTCCAGGGAATTGAACGGTAGAAATCTGGATCTAATTTCGATGGGTGAACCACTAGACCATGAAAGCGATTAAACTGTCGAGATTAAACTGGCAGAGGGATAACCTTACGCCGGGGACTTTTATGAATTGATTATTAAAAAAGTTTGAAATCTTCAAGTAGAATGTTTTGTAAAAGAAGCAGGATACTGATTACATACGAACTTACAATGTGACATACATGCTTAATTCCAAAAGGAGTTGATGGAGTTTTTCTCCCGAGTTCTTGCTGTAAAAACACGTGTTGAGAGACTCCACTTTTAACCTCAATCTACCGTACAATTGTCTGCTACTTAAAAGCACATTTTCACTTGATATTGGCGAAATGCGTTACATATCGCGAACGCCATTTAATTAAAAAAGAAGAAGAAGGAGTTGATCCATAGATTTATAATTACTGACAATAAATCGACTAGGGCGATACCAAAAAAATGCACCAATGTGAGAGTAGTGCGGATGTGTGCGTGAAAAATAGTACTGCAGTCTGACAGTTGCTGTCTTTTCTACGTGACTGACAGGCTGACTTAGGCCGCCTGTACGTGAAATGGTCTCGTCTATCTATCTCGCTCTAATATACGCGTTAGTATGTTCTCTCTCTTTTACATTACCGATCTACAGTTTCCTATATCTATGAGTTGAGCAAAGCCTTAGTTAACAATAGCTTACACATACATATATCTACTACTATTATAAAAGCAAAAGTAACTCTGTCTGTCTATCTGTCTTTTACGGTTTCACGCTTAAACCACGGAACCGATTTTGATGAAATTTGGTATGGAGATAGATTAAGACAGTAAAAAGGACAAGGATAAAAGCCGTGATCATATCAGGAATGGTCAGGCCGATCTCGACGCTAGAGCGGCCAGTATAGTAGGTACCCATCGGGTTGGAGATACATGGAGAGGCCTATGTACAGCAATAGGCGTCTGTCAGCTGAAATTGCAAGATGAATAAAATGATACATTGTCAACTGGACCGTATTCAGATCTCTTGAAGTGGTTCATATGAGTGATGCCAGTAGAGTAGAATAGCATCAAACTCACTAAATGGCTGTTGTAGAAGGCGACTAGTGGATCAGCAAAGGGGTATTGATCACCTTATACTCCGACCACCAATCCGCATTGGGCAAGCGTGGTGGACTACTGCCTAAACCTTCTTCGATGACAAGGAGAAACCTTGTGTCCCAGCAGTGGGGCGAATTATAAAGGCTGTCATGATGAAATGGTTCATACTTATCAGCCTATTCTTCATGATATCTCCCACATATTTAACTTAAACTTCTACTTGACCTGACGAACTCCTTCGGAAGTTAACTTCACCTAACTTAACTACTTATAACTAAAGTGACTTTGCGCTACTGCGTAATTAATTAAGTTTTTATGACGCTAAAGTTTCGGGTTCACGGCTATTGGACGCAATGTTAGTGTGAGATGGAAGTTTTGGCGCGTAACGCAATAATGGTGAGGAAAGCCGTGATAGTTTATATTCTACTAATATTATGAACGGGAAAGTTTGTATGGATGTATGTATACATTTTGATGAAATTTTACAATAAGTATAAAACCGTATAAAAAACAAAGAGGTATGTACGCTTAGAACTTTTAACTACGCAATGGATTTCAATGCGGTTTTGTTTGATCAATAGACAGGGTGATTCAAGAGGAAGGTTTAGAAATATAATTCGTTAGGGTAAGCGTTGAGTAAGGCTATATTTTATACTTATCCTGCGCAGACTAACGCCCGTATTCACAAACATTATGAGGTTTCTTGACTCGTGGATAAGTAAACGCATTGCATTGAATAGTGCTCTGTGATTGGTTCGATTCTGTTGCCTAGTTCACATCGTTGAATGTACTGACGTTTTATTACTTCAAACCTCCTTCAAACTTTAAACTTTTGACACTGGACGTTGCTATTGACATCTCGACCTGTGCATAGTTGTCTGACGTTGTTGTAATATAGCTAGCTAGCTACTTAAGCTGTGCGTTCATTTTAGAGTACGCATAGTTCCGATCCCCGCTTAAGTATTGTCTATGAATAGGTTTTTTTACGACCTTGTCCCACGCGCACTATGAGACCTCAAAATCCTTGGCATTATGGCACGTGAACTGAGAAATGCCTTATTTTGCATAGCATTGTTTTTTACTAACACAAGTTGTATGTGAATACAGGCGTAAGTCGCGGCCGGTGTGTCTAATGTATAATATAAAAATGAATCGCAAAATGTGTTGGTACTTAAGCGCATAACTCAACAACGCCTAGACAAATTTGGCCAATTTTTTTTAAAATGTTCGTTGAAGTTCAACGTTGGTTTTTACGGCGAGAAAAATTCGAATAATTTCTTTATGCAGGACGGGACGAAGTCTGTCGGGTCCGCTAGTGTATTATAAAAGAGGAACATATATAATATCATGCTTAAAATCCCAGAAAAGTTGTGCAGAGCTTTAGATGACATTTAGTTACACATAAAGCCACATCATGCAGTATGGGCCATGTAGTGACTAAAAATAGTAAGTGAGGTAGGTACTGCAGCCTGTTGCCTACATAAAAGGGGACATAAAATACAAAAAGTAATTAAACATTCAACTAACACCAAAAGCGACGCCCAGGACGGATGTGACACACTGATGAGTGTCAAGAATCAACGCCGACTTGAACGTCGTACGTCTCTATCACTTTGTGCATCTTAGAAAGTGACAAACGATTCTCAAGACTTGATTGATTTCTGAGTGTAATTTTCTAAGAGTGCCGTCCCGCTGTCTGGCGAACGCAACGTTCACGAATCGCTTTCGAGCCGCTCGCGAGAGGTGCTTCAGTTACTGCAATTATCTTGCTTTTTAGCGCAACTCACGCAATGCGCTGTGCTTTTATTTACGGGTTAGCGTGGCCCCACACTAGTCGTTCGTTCTTTTCCTAGAAAGGACCAAAAAACCGGAAGACAAGAATGCAATACAAAATGTACTACGCATCATACAGCTGCCGGTGTGAAACGAAAAGAACGTCCGGTAAGCAAGCAACGGGACCACGCCTCTCGGCGATTTTGCTTCATTCAGTACGCCAGTAGCTGTGCTCCTGCGTGGACTCGTTGCAGAGTTGCAAAAAATGGCGGGATCGACAGATTCTCTTATTTTACATATTCGAATATTCCCATGTTTATGGGATATGCAGTATGTCCTTTTTTACTGACTTTAAAAAAGGGGCATGAGTTCATCATCGTCCATTACGATTTTTTACGTATTATTACATAGGTACCTCTCTCGGCAAGCGCTAGACTACGACTGAGCGCCGATTAAGAAAGACCGGCCACCGGTTAGTGTGTTACGATGAACCCGTTTTTATGGTCTTTTCGAAGTAGCAAAGAACGACTGGCTAGTGTGGGGCCACGTTTATATTCTTCATGCTTGAGGCGCGGCCGGAAACTTGCGAATGAGCGGAGCTGCGCGCAAACTTAAAACACACGCGTGCAGCTTTTGGGCGAATCGCAAGCCGTTCGAGAGAAACACTTTCTTGGCGCATTCAACAGACCTGGACGCTGGACGCACCCTAAAATATCCCAGCAGTCCCTCTAAAGAAATGTGACTTCAACCGTGTTTGTCCTGTTTCAGCGGCGAGATGTCTTAACAATGGGAGCCAGCTCTACAACCATGAAGACTTCATAGTGATACTGGGGAAGACGACGCTTCAAGTCAGCGGAGGCAACGAGAATATACTGAGGGTAAGGTTATGATGATGACTGGTCCGGACTTATTCTTTTTCTTTTTATTCCACCTATTGGTAAGCAGAAATGGAGTCGTAATTTCAAGATAGCTAGTGCGATGCGTAAGGACCCACACTAACCACCCTCGCTTTTCACCTGCAAGATGCTTCTTCACGCCTCATTTGAATGACCCAGGATTGTAAGGAGGGAACACGTGTGCTGGCAGCGAATTCCATTTCATAATTTTGCGTCATAGAAATGAGTTGCTAAGTTACTTAGTTCGTGTTGGAATCATCATCATCATCATCAACAGCTCATATAATGTCCCCACCTCGGGCTTGAGCCTACCCCACATTAGGGGCGATTAGGCCTTAGTCAACCACGCTGGTCAAGTGCGGGTTGGTCGACTTCACACACAACCTAAGAATTTATTCACAGGTGTGTGCAGGTTTCCTCACGATGTTTTCCTTCACCGTAAAAGCGTCGGTTAAACGTACATATCAATTCAAAATTTGAAAACACATTGGTACGTGGTGGGGATCGAACCAGTGCCTCCCGGGTGGGACACGACGCTCTTCCGCACTACGCCACCGACGCTCCGTTGGAATGGTAAACTCATATTGTCGGTGACGACGTAAGCCAGCATGAACAGAAGGAAGACTTTAGAAGGACAAACCCATGACCTTCCCGTGCCCTGACGCAACCTTACAGTTATACAGGCCGAATCACGGGAGAGTGCGCGGCTAATTGTATAGATTAAGTACTTGTATGGAATCCTGTAGTTGCCAATAATACAATGTTTGTTATCCCACTGTTAATATTATAATCGCCATGTCAGTATTTATATAGTACCTTGCAAATAATTTCATTGGCCCCGTTTAATATGTTTGTTACCTTAAAGTGGCAGCCATTATTAAGTTTTTATAAATCCTTGCATTTAGAAGCTCATGTAATATAATTATTGCTAAAATATTTAATCGCTGCCAAGTTATTTTTTAGCAACAAGATGGTTAGACGCCCTTTAAATTGTTAGTTGCCTAGAAAATAATTGGCGAAATGTAATTAACTGTAATTTATGTACAACTTGTAACAGTTTTATGCACAATAAAGATTTATTATTATTTATTAATTGACGGAGGCTCTGGTTCCACAGGGCACCTTTAATCTCTGCTACAAGTTATTCTTGGTCTGTCTCCTTGTCCCTATGGTCCTTCTTCCCTTTCTGTGGCGAACATAGGCTACATTTTAACCTTTTAACCGATTTTAACAGATTTCATTCCTTTTTTGGTATGTTATTTTTTTGTGTTTGGCAAGTTTAGTTATGATTGAAATTAATATTTAGGTATATACTTAAATAGAAAACGAAAAACATGGAAAAAAATCCTGTCATGGATAAGTGCTGAGACGGGACTTAGCGAAAGGTCGCGGATACGGGTATAAGCACTTATCCGTGACAGGATTTTTTTCCAGGTTTTTCGTTTTCTATTTAATTTGTATCAATTTCAATCATAAGATTTCATTCCTTTGTTTTTTTTCATAGTCGGATTATAGTTTTCTTTAACTTTTTGCTGGTTAGCTGTAATTACTTATAAATGTTTTTCCTTGCTAATGCTAATGGCACTTCTACTATGTGTTATAACTTCTCAGTCTTCTAATTTCAGGTAAAATCATTATCAACTCATCCAAACTTCACGTTGATGAACGGTGAAGCGAAAAATGATCTCGGATCACTGATTCTGGAGGACCCTGTGACCTTTAATGATGGTATTGCCCTCGCTTGCTTAAAACATGATGTAGGAATGGACGACAGCGGAAATGCAGTTGTAAGTTTAACAATTCATTTTCTTAGACTCAGTTCTTTTGTGCACATTAGAAACTAACACTTGGGAGACAAGTTTTCGACACAAATACAAATGTCATACCTAATTATGATAATATATTTCTACACTCACACTAATTATCTAGCCCAAATTAAGTATCTTTAAGAACTTGTGTTATGGATACTAGATAACGGACAAATATACTTAATAATCTAGATATTTTTATAAATAAACTTAAATAAATATATTAACAACCATGACTCATGAACAAACGGTCGTGTTCATCACACTAACATTTGCCACTACCAGGACTCGAACCCGGACCGCCCGATGTGTAGGCAGCGTTACTGACCACTCCACCACGGCGGCGTCATTATGTACATGCATTAACTTTGCAAAATACTTCTATAGCTTTTACTGGAAGTAATCTATACATCCTATACTCTATACATCTATACATATAAATAAAATTGGAGTGTCTGTTAATATATTTATGGTACATACACCAAAATAACATTTTTTACAATTTTTGGTCTCTCTGTCTGTCTGTTTGTTCCGGCTAATCTCTGAAACAGCTCGACCGATTTTGACGGGACTGTTTTTGGCAGGTAGCTGGTGTAATAAGGAGTAACTTAGGCTACTTTTTTTTTTGGTAAATTTTACGCGGACGAAGTCGCGGGCACAGCTAGTACATTATAAAACTTATTTTTAAATTCTTTCTTTCTATTTTCAATTTAAGCAATTTAATTTGCTGTTATAGTAGATATGTGTGTAAATTGTATTCTTATGCTTTATTTAATTATTTATTGCGAATTTTCTTGCAAATAAAACATATTCTTGCTTCAATAATTTTTATCTATCTTTTTTTTTACAAAGCCACAGATTGAGAAAAATTTGTGCGCGAAAACAATGCTTCTAAACTGCCAGTATTTTCTTAACAGTGCAAGAGTGTATTTATCTGTGCTATGTTGAATTATTTTTCAGTTACATTATGTATAGTACAAAGTCTTTGAGTATAACTTAGGGAACTCTTATCAAATTTCCAGATAAGCATTTGCTAGATATTTTCAGTTTGGTATAATTCATTTGTTTCCTTTGTAAGAAAAAGAATTACCATTGATTTGAAATTCTAATCGTTCATTTTTGTAGCCTTATAATTTCTCAATCATCAGCTTATTCCAGAAAGTGCTCTAGAACTTTCGTTTGAGTCAAATAATCTAGATGAAATCCCAATACTTTGATCTGAAATTGCCTATAATCCTAGCTGTTTCAGAGCTATTGGAAAATTCCTGGTTATAAAATAGACATTAAGAATGGAGAGAGGAGTTAGGTATTTTATATAAATTGTCGTAGCTGAGAATGAATTAAATTCCATTGAAATGATAGCTCTAATTGATTTTTAAGACTTCTAATTTTGTCTAATATTGGGATATTTTCAATCACTCATACTTAACAAATTAAGTCTGGCTTACATACAAAAGTTAGTCTTATGACCGCTCTATAATTATATTCTCAGGTCGAGAACGCGAGAAAACGTTGTACCTACCTACATTGCCAATTGATAATTTTCAGTGACGTTTTGGTTAGAAACAAAGCCGTCAATATAAAGCGTTTTCTTGACCGACAATATTGGTATTTAATAAATTAGGAAAATCAAAGTGTACAAACGCCTATACAAAAGCGTACAGCAAAAACACACCTACACATATCCAAACGGAAAATGTTTGCTATGTCATTTTCATTAGGCGCTAACAAAAGAAATATTTCCGTTTCAGACCACTGCATGGAGCTTTTCAGGAGACTTGACGCTCATATATTTCGATAAAGAGAAAAGTAAAGCTTGCGGGTCGGATAATAAAGTGGAAAATACGTTTTGTGCCACTTACGGCAATGGTGAGAAGTCCGACATTTTGTTTTGTTTTTTAGGACGTATAAAGGCGTAGAGGCTTTATGTTTGTTTACGAAATAACGTCTCTTATGTATTTTATTACGGAGATAACTCAGTCAGGGATTTTCCTTAGTAGATGTCTCGAATAAACCGGATAACCAGAGGAATCCATTTTTTTGTTAGTTTGTACCACTGCCTGTATAATACATCTTATTATTCTGACAAGAGTAGCTAAGTAGTGGTTTACTTACACATGTTTGGAATATCACAAGAAACGCTGCATGCTTTTTTGTTAAATGAAAAATCCGGCTTAGCGGACCAGTACAATTAAAATGAAGTGTAAAAATGTAAACAAACATTTTATTACAATTAATTAAATTTATTACAACTTATATGTAGCGGAGTTGGTTCGAGAGAGCAAATGTGTAAAATATTATAGGTATGTTTAGTAGCAAATTAATTTAATATTAAATTAGAAACACGCGAAAGCAGAAACAAAGACATGTTTGCTTTGGTTATTACCGAGTTGCAAACTTGATAATAGTAATGATGGTAGCACGAAAGTTTAAAAAGAACATCGATGAATTGATTTAGATTAAAACTTTCATGTTGAAAATTCTAGCCTTAGATTTATCAGAATATCGTATAGAATTTTAAAATAGAATTAATAAATATTTAGTTAATAGGTACATAATATTTAAGTAATTCATAACAACATTGCACCATAAAGCAACATCGTAATGTTAACTGTATTGATATCAAACATTACTTAGTTTGTGTTCAAAGTAGGTTTCTGCCTTTCGATCTTTGTACGATTCCAATTTTCACATTAATATTCAATTATACTAATTTGGGTTACCTACACCCTACACGTTACTCGTGAAAAGATCTATTCTATTCTATTCTTAATTAATGGCATTTTGACAAAGTCAAGTGAAAAAATATTTAAGTAAATATATTTTTCGTACAATTCCTGTACGATAGATTGAGTTATGAAAGATAGATTGAGTCTCTCAATACGTGTTATTACAATGAGAGCTCGAGAGAAACTCCCCCGTGACAAGACGTATTTTGAACTAAATAATGAAATGATTATTTCATAATGTCAATTAGTGTTTACCGTGTTTCGCTATATTAATAAAATTGAGCCTAAGTTACTAGTTGAAATATTTTTATTCAATATTATATTCCAAATTATAATAATAAAATACCACAGATAACTTTGTTTTCAATTCAGACGACAAAAACAATGATTTTCCTTGGATTTTCCTTGAAATTTGACAGTTGAAATGAGTTCTTTAAAGAATAGTACGTCTTATTTAGCGATAATTGTACAACTCGGTATGTGTTTTGAATTCTCTCTTTGATGAGAAATAACTATGTTCTGTATTTTCAGACGTAGCTTTATGCCCAAGTTACGGAGGAGCTTTCGTGGGAGAAGGAACTGACAGCAGCTTGTATTTACAAGGTATAAGATACGGCAACCCAAGGGAGCGAGGCCTCTGCTTCAGCAAGGATGTTACCTACACCTCTTTAAGGAGTTACAGCAGTTGGATTGAAGAACAAATTCTGAGGAATAAATCTTAAAGAGTTAATGTTGTTTTTTTGTTGATCCTTTGAATGAAATTGATATGACGTGATTAAATTATGGAACATTTTTTAAAAAATAAAGGCCCAGAAAATGATTACATTCCACCCGTAAGCATAAGTGGAGTCTACAAAGATACACCCTCGCCTTACCGACCTGCAAGGTGCTTCTTGACGCCTCTAGTGAATGACCATGAAAGAAGGAGGGAACACTGTGCTGGCAGTAAATTTATAAGCTCTAAACAAATTGTGAAATCTTCTTACTCCTATTCCCTTCTCCCAATCTACATATATCGGTTGCATAGGTTTTCTATTCCATTCATCTCTATCATTGTCTACTCCTTTTTCATTCATATCATTCTTCCTCTCCATTCATCAACATTCAAATTCATCACTTTCCTAGTCAAACGCGTTCCTTCCGCATAAGGTGTCTTTACCTATTAAGCCAAAAGATTCCTTTTGGTCGGTTGCATAGGTTTTTTCTTCCATTCATCTCTATCATTGTCTACTCCTTTTTTATTCATTCTTCCTCTCCATTCATCAACATTCAAATTCATCACTCTCCTGGTCAAACGCGTTCCTTCCGCATAAGGTGTCTTTATTAAGCCAAAAGATTCCTTTTAAATTTTCTGTCAGCGAAACCATTTCAAACTTCCTCTTTTATAATCATTCCTTATTTTATCCATTGTTGCCACTACACACATCTATCTCAACATTAAAATTTACCAGTTCTCTGAAAGCGTTCGGTGGCGTGGTGCGTAAGAGCGTCGTCTCCTGGGAGGCACTGGTTCGATCCCCGCCACGTACCAATGTGTTTTCAAATTTTGAATTCATATGTACGTTTAATTGACGCTTTTACGGTGAAGGAAAACATCGTGAGTAAACCTGCACACACCTATGAAGAAATTCTTAAGTCTTGTTCTTGTGTAAGTTCTTGTGAAGTCGACCAACCCGAACTTGGCCAGCGTGGTTGACGAAAGCCTCATCACCATCATCATCACAACAGCCTTTATAATTCGACCCACTGCTGAGACACAAGGCCTCTCCTTGCTATCGAAGGAGGTTTAGGTAGTAGTCCACCACGCTTGCCGAATGCGGATTGGCGGAAGGAGTATAAGGTGATCAATACCCCTTTGCTGATCCATTAGTCGCCTTCTACGACACCCAATGGAGGATATGGGGTGATGCTATTCTACTTTGCCGGCATCACGCGGCCATCAAAACTACTAAGTCATCAAAACAGTGACTAAAGCCTAATCGCCCCTAATGTAGGGTAGGCTCGAGCCCCTCTGTGGAACAGTATATAAGCTGTTGATGATGATGATGATGATGAGTTCTCTAGTTTATCTCTTATTTGACCTTAATGAAAGTCGCTTAGCTTTTCGTTAACCTGATTTCGTCATCGATATTCCCGTTTAATTCAGCCCGTGACAAATTTAAAGCAAACCAAACATGCAATGTTTGCCGACGTCCGCTGATAGATGGCTCTGTTTGGAAAGTAAATATCAATTCGAGCAGGAACGGTCGCTATGGCAGCGTCGGAATAATTTGAACTGATAATTCTTTCCTACAGATTTTTAGGGTCTGGAAGTCTCTATTTACAAATAATACTTGCCTATGTAAAACCAGTGCTATACGAAGTAAAGCATTTCTCAGTGCTTGTTATAATTATGGAAAGCCTTACTCCAACGACCCTTGGATAAGGGCCGAAACACATAACCGCGTTGTTGATTCCGACACTTCTCTCAGTAATTTAGTTGACATGAGCTTGGCCCACCGCCGATTTCAGCGTTGCGGCACCGCGCGGTTATGTGTTTCGGCCCTAAGTTAACGTATTGCATTGAATAGGCATTGAATTAGAGCTCTGTAAAATGTAATTGGGCTGTAATTGGTTGGTTTCTGTTGCCCAGTTCACTTCGTTGAATTGACTGATGTTTTATTACTTCAAACTAAGAGTATACTGGGTGTAAAAGACATGAACAGTCAAACGAGAACCATGTATTCTATACATCAAAATAAGACATATTTCAAAAAAAATATTGCTGGTAAAGATTTTTATTTTTTGGTATTAAAAAAAATTGCAAATTGTACTGCGCAATGTAAAGGGCTCAACTCGCACGCAACTCGCAAAACCGCGATAATTTTGTCAGACGGCGGCCCCGTTCGTTAGTGTCCTTGCGCATCGAGTGAGCTACATTGAACGCTAACGTTTTGAAGCCATTTTTTGTTATGAAATACTAAAAAAAATGATAATGTTTCTTTGGACAATAATTAAGAAATAACGTATAGAATACGTTTTCATAAAAAAAAAAAAAATTGACTTTGACCTTCAATAAAATCGTAACTATCAATTTCCCAGGTATAGTCTAAAGGAAGAAAAATGTAATGATGGTGAGCAGAATACATGGTTCTCGTTTGACTGTTCATGTCTTTTACACCCTGTATATAGGTTAAACTGGAAATCCCACTACCAATAAAAAAGTGAAGACAACTTTTTGACCCCAAGTAATATTTGAATGTTGCCGTTTCCTACCTGTCTCTTTCTAACGCCCGCACAAGTAATATGATGACGTACGTGCGTATGACATCACGCGACGTGTCACGTGACCGCCTAATACGTGTGCTCTACTGGTTAGAAAGAGACAAATAGGAAATAAACGGTATCAACGTAAAAAAAAATTGTGTGTGTCAGCTCCGATTGGCTCCGACGGACGACTGCAGTTTACTCCGAGACAGGTGAGATGGCGCACCTGCTGTCATCCGTGTTTTGACAAATAGAAACACCGCGCACCACGCGCGTCCATGTTTGTTCCAATTATGACTTTGACCTTCAAAAACGTAACGAGGTCATTCATCGATAGATTTTACTCCTCACATTTTTCTCATACCGGGCCCCTTATATGCAAATCGATTCTTAAGGAGTAAACTCCAAAAATTTTGACTTCACTTTATTATCGATTGTGTGGTTTCAAGTTTTACCTATAAATGTCTTGATTCAAACCAAGCTCAGTTTCAAACCTGAGCTTTTAACTTTAAGCTTTTGACATCTGGACGTTGCTTAGCTGTGCGCTTGTGCGTTCATTTTAAATTATGCATAGTGCCTCCCCACTCAAGTATCGATATATACAACATGTAAACTAAATAACCAACACCCTGAATACAGGTGGTTTGGTATCGGCTTCCGATTTGATTTCAATATTTAAAAAAAAAAAAAAAAAAAAAAAAAAACAAAAAGTACCCAGAAAATATTATAAAATAAATAAAAAAATCGTTTATTTTCAAAGAAAATTTATTGAAATCAACTCAGAAGCCGATCCCAAAGCACCTGTATTCAGGGTGTTGGTTATTTAATTTACATGTTGTATATGATAAGGTTTTTACGAACCTGTGCCTCGTGTGAATACGTGTGTCTCTCAACACAAACACACAATTTATGTATACAATTCGTTCGTAGAAACCGCTTAGCAGTGAAGCCGCTGTTGGAAATTGTAAAAAAGCTGTAAAATAAAACTTTTGCTCCCAATGACATGTAATAATAAAAAAGTAACAAAATACACTCAATCAAACCATAGAAAAACAATAGACAATATAAAAGAGTATATTATGTATGTTGCCAGCTTAGATAGTCAACAGGCGTAGTGTAACTTTTTAGTGCAAAAATGTAACTAATTCAGTTGCTTTATCAATTTGTTTACAGTTCACCATGTTCGTTACACGCGCAATTAGAGTCAAGAGATGTCAAATGTGGATATATATTATTGCACGCGTCCTCTGTTTAATGATTATGTTTACCTGCTGTTAGCTATTTAGTTCTTATTTTAAATGTTTGTGTAAGCGTGTCGTTGAGTTGTGATAGTAAATTAATTTCTATTCTATTCTATTTGTATGGGCAAAACCGTCCCAATACATCTTCGATAACCTATAATAAGCTTACAAATTTCCCTTACAAACTGAGTTCTTGACACTAAAATAGTTACGATCTAGATGAAGCGAAGGTTTTATTGCATAAGCGTTATAAAAATAACTGATTTCTCGCTTATTCAAATGTCTAATTACAATAATAAGTGATCAATTTATATTGTCTTCAAGTCACATTTGCATGAAGACGTGCGTCAATAAATTGTTTGTTTGTTCTAGAATACTATTAGGTACTTAACGGAGATCTACCAGGAAAATTATATTCGAAACGCAGAAGGCATTTTAATAGTCTGCGACAGAGGTAGTCTTCTGAGACAAAGTTATCGGTGTCATCAACCTTTCAGCGGAGAGACGTCCACTGTTGGACATAGGCCTCCCCCGAGGATCTCCAAACCGGTCTGTCCTGTACTTCCAGCGGCTTCCCGCGACCTTTACCAGATCGTCGGTCCATCTTGTGAGGGGCCTACTAACCCGTATCCTATGTCCTTTTCCGGGTCTCAAAATATCTTCATACCAAATATCAAAATGGTTACAGCTGTTTTGGGAACCTATCCAATACAAACAAACAATCAAATCTTTTCTCTTTGTAATATGAGTATAGATTAGGTCCACTTTGTTAGAGAACTACCAACGGTGCTTCTCCCGGTACACAGCCGCCACTCAAGGAAATTTTCGTATATGACTACGTCACAAGATGACGCATGCCTAAAAATTTAATGAGTAAATGCGACGTCACAGAGCACCTATATTCATTGGATACCCCAGTCTTATAAAAATGCATCGCTGCACACTTTCCTATTGCATATTTATTTGCATGTAAATTTCAAGGTTGAGAGTAACTTGCTTGCAGCTTGCGTCAATGAAGCGATGCGTTGCATAATGTCAATTGAATCGGTTACATCATCATAATGGTGTGGTGATGGCTCCTGTTTATTTATAACTAATACTAACACTATCATAAACCCAAAAGGATTGATTTTTAAAGATATGTCTGATGCTAGTGGCCATAGAACGCCTGCTTAACCGGGTTTTTTAACCCCCCGACGCAAAAAGAGGTTATAAGAGTGTTATAAGTTTGACCTTTCTGTGTATCTGTGTGTCTGTCTGTGGCATCGTAGCTCCTAAACGAATGGACCAATTTTGATAAGGTTTTTTTGTTTGAAAGCTGACGTGATCGAAATGGTTCTTAGCTATTAAATTTATGTCGGGGGTTACATATTTTCAATTTAGTAGCTTTTGAGAAGGCGAGCTTGGTGGGTCTTTTATCCTGTAATGTGAACCTCCGATTGTATCGATTAGAGTATCTAGGGTGTTCGGTCGGAAGGGAGCGGAAAGGATTAAACACGGCTTTAAGTAACATTCGGCTACAACCACATATGGCATATAGTAGGGTACCATGCTGAGTGCACCCACAGATTTAATATATCTGTGAGTGCACCGCTCGTCGCCTGCTCCAGCGCCGCTGTTTTCGAGATCCATTTAATTTTACGCATAAGATCCTGCTGCTCCCGCGCCGTCGCCCCGCTGCCCGCAAGATTCGAGGCAGAGGCCGAAGAAGTGACGGGTTGTCAGCCTGACGCCTAAATAAATTGAGTATCACACACAAAAGGTAACCAAACAAGGACGACTGTTTTCGATTGAATTTGAGGCGAGCACTTCCCAAGTTGAAGATTTAACCTTAGATTAATAACCCACATCGCAGAGGCGCCAAAAGAAACGAAATATCGTAATTACTGAATCTTTTTAGCCTATCTATTTAGCCAACTCTGTCTACCAGTGGGCAGCTGTGCGTGTGCACAAGTAACATAGTTTTAGAGATATTAGGAATTGAAATTTATTATTAAATACAAAAATATGTTTAGATTGAAATAAATCTTCAAAAGTATGCATTGAGTGTTGTGCGCCTCTGAAGCGTATTGTTATCAATATCATCAATGCTATTCCCAGGAGGGTTGTTATGGCTAAAACGTTTAGATTTTTATTATTTAAAAATCAACAATTCTGACAATGTAAAAGTAATGATAACAGAATCGCGATTAGAAATATTTCACTTGATAGAATAAAATATCAAAATTGGCACTAAATTAATCTTTAAACGACGATTTGTAATAGAAGAAAATATCAAAAGATACTAAAATTCATACAAAAACATTTAAATAGTTCTTGTGAAGTGTTCGGTAAACATAAATTATATTAATTTCATAATAAAATCATTACTAATATTATATTGTAAATGCGAAAGTGAGTTTGTTTATAACGGTTTCACGTCTAAAACACTGAATTGATTTTGATGAAACTTAGTATGGGGATAGTTAGGGGCCCTGGGAACGACATAGGACATTTTGGCGCGATAACCGACATTAAAGCGAGCAAAACCGCAGGTGACCGCTAGAATTTATATAAATTCAAAAAAATCGGGAGTGGTCTCCCCTTGACATTCTCGTATACCGGAAACGACTAAAAGGTTGATATTCGATGTTTTTCCTTATATTTCGATGTCATACATGCATGTAAAATTTTTGTCACCTATCCGAGTACCGACCGCGCACTTGCTTGCTTAACTTTCGTGATCGACGGCTCAAAAGTTGATAGAAAACTTATATTTTGATGTCATACACGCATGTTAAATTTGGTTGCAATAAGTTAAAGCATGCTCGAGTTATCGTGCTAACGCACAAACACATAGACATAATTCCAAAAACGGTATTTTTGGACTCAGGGAGGTCCAAAACGTGTAAATCCGGCAAAATCTCGAGGTCGAATTTTTGACGATTACAAGACTGCCTCTATACTTATAGGTGCGTATACGAGAAAGTTAAAATCTACAAATTCACTTGCCTTCTATATTTCTTCTAGAGGCATGCATAGTACAGTCTCATTCATTCCTACAGCTTCCAGAAACCCTCGTCTTAAGTTGATACATTTTCCTAATATTACAATTGTCATCTTCAAACAACCTATTCGCTCATATTCATTGACTGAAACAAAATGATCCGCCCTCAGCTGTAATGGGCCTCTCATCGAGGAGGCCGACCCTCCAGCCATAACTTCGATTGATGGTCGCCATCAATAAAAAAGAATAATCTTCTATTACTTATTGTCTTTCGGGTGTCATTTGTCTTTGAGTTCACAAAATTGCGTTCGTCGCGAGCATGTGACGGTTCAGATATTAAGTTCCAGTGGACCCCGGTCTGCCGAGATGTTTTGTAGGACGGAAAGGATACGAATCTTTTTACTATGAAAAATTATAAAAAAAACCGCCTTCAAAACTAAAACCTTTGTTTAAAAAAATCTAAATGCTTTTTTGAGTTCGGCCCTCAAGTGACAACTGTTATTACAAACATTGAGGTTGGCACCGATGTTCAAAAAAATTTTGATTTTTTAACCCCCGAGACGATAAAAATAATATTTCTCCATTTTTAGTTTTAAATTCGTTATGGAATAATTTTATATTTGCGTTTACAAACGCGTAAATATAATACTAGAAAAATGCACTGAAAAAAATCGACTTGCCTCAGGCGGGACTCGAACCCGCACCTTCCACAATCCGGGTGCCACAAGGTGCGGGTTCGAGTCCCGCCTGAGGCAAGTCGATTTTTTTCAGTGCATTTTTCTAGTATTATATTTACGCGTTTGTAAACGCAAAAATAAAATTATTCCATTATGTAAGGTAGTTTCATCTTAGCTGGGCGTCGAATATTTGCAAAAATATTTCGTTCGGGTATTGGAAGTGCAAATTTCAAAGATTTGATGAAACGATGTTTACCATAAAAACATAAGCACCAAGCACTGACAAATTTCGACAGCGAAAAGCAGTGCCTCGGTGGCGAAATTGGTTAACGCGTCCACCCGGATTGTGGAAGCTGCGGGTTCGAGTCCCGCCTGAGGCAAGTCGATTTTTTTCAGTGCATTTTTCTTTTTTAAATTCGTTTTTTTTTAATTTTAAAATAATTTTTTATTTGCTTTTTAGTGTTTTAAGTATAGAAATTTTCTGGAAATTATCTCGAGATCTTTTAGACAAACAAGTATTAAAACTATTACGATATCATCGACGTCAATCAAATAGGCATTATTAGGGATGACTCAAAAACGACTCGTCAGATGACGATCAAAAAATGACAATCACCAGCCAGCTCCCAAACTTTAAAAGAATCTCGTTAGCAAAATCTGTACATCGTACATACGTGAGGTAACATACATAAAAAAAATCCTCCCTTGACTTTCTCGTATACTGGAAACGACTCAAAACTTGACAAAAACCTTATATTTTGATGTCATACATGCATGTTAAATTTGACCTAGAGATTTTGGTGGATTTACACGTTTTGGACCTCCCTGAGTCCAAAAACACTGTTTTTGGAATTATGTCTGTGTGTCTGTGCGTTAGCACGATAACTAGAATATGCATTAACGTATTGCAACCAAATTTAACATGCATGCATGACATCAAAATATAAGGTTTCTATCAACTTTTGAGTCGTCAATCACCAAAGTTAAGCAACCAAGTGCGCGGTTAGTACGCGGATGGGTGACCAAAATTTATCATGCATGTATGACATCCAAAAATTTAAGGTTTCTATCAACTTTTGAGTCATTTCTGGTATACGAGTAAGTCAAGGGGAGACCACTCACGATTTTTTTTTAGAAACACAACACACACCGAACCTTGTATCATTGGCTTTGTTATTTTGTAAGGTGTTCCTGGATCACAGAATTTACAACTTAAAAAGTTAAAAGGCTGGTATATAATTCGCCCTCTTCAATATTAACGGTATTTTCCCTCCAGGGTAACGTTGCACCCTGTATACAAAATGGCCGGGAGCCGTGGCCCTCAATAGTTATGGCTACGATATTAATATGCGTTGTGCACAACGGATAAACATCTTGGGGTGAAATACGGCGGATGTATTGGTATCTGCATACAAATTACTGTGTAGGATCGCCGAGATGTAGGTACTGTGGCGTGCGTGCAGACGGGCGGCTAACGTCGCGGGTTTGTTGTTGTGACCACAGAACAAATAAAAGAGGTTAGAAGTCGTAAGTAGGTGGGCGCGCGCGCTGACGGTTATGAGTAAACACTCATATTCGATCCTTTTCGAAGAGGAAAAATATTTAAAAAATAAATCTAAACACCGTCTTGTGCTATTTTAACTAGCAGGAAGCAAAGTAAGACTAATAATCTTACTAATGGTGACATTTCTTTTCACCGGTAAGCACAAGTATAGGTACTGTTAAATTGAAAAAATATTATGTCGCGTGTGGCGACACTGGCTACGGTATTAACATCGCTTGATGCGACTTCTAACCTCTTCTAACTGTTCTGTGGTTGTGACCATTTGATAGACAGAATTTACTCAGTGGCAGACAAATATGTGGGGTCGTCTGGGTAGGTACCACACTGCTGTACGGTCTTGTACGTGTCTCTAATAATAAAACAACTTCCTGGAGATAAATTATTAAGCTTTTATTTCCCAAAGCCAGAGTTCTAGGTTCTAGTTGTCGTCGGTCGTCGAATGTCATATGTCTATATTCAAAGGTCTGTCAGCATTGTCAAGGTTAGTCTATAGTCACGTTTACCTTGCAAGGAGGCTGGACGCCGCGACAACCACCTTTCTTATTTCTGCCGTGAAGCAGTTCGCTGTGTTTCGGATTGAAGGGAAAGGTAGCCAGTGTAAAATTACTAGGCGTGGAAGACATATCATCTTAGTCCCCAGAATGGCAACGCGCTTGCAGTGTTAAGTGATTTTTCCCTTAATATTGCTAGTGTCTATAGGCGATGGCTATCACTTAACACCAGGTAGACCGCTAGCTTGCTTGCCATCTCGGAGTATAAAAAAAACATTCATTGGTTTTGATAAACTTAGTGAATCTTCATGAAAGTCAAATTGTAACTTATCCCTACATAGAAGTTCTGAGAACATCGATCATGAATGTCAGCCAGTTTTTTCCGCTCTTTAAATATTTCAGATTCAATAGGAACTATTGATTGTGCATTAGACATTGAGATCACCGACCTAAAGTTTATAATTCACAAACTCTGATTTATCCTAGAGATTAAAGAGTGTTTACCTCTCGCGAGAATGAGAAAAGAAATATTTTAATAAGCACTATGTAATACGTGTGCATAACCGGAAATTGTGGCATATTTTATGGGAGGCCTATGCGAAAGAACAACACAATCTCGATAACGGTGTCAATTAATAAATTATCATAAGTAACTCCTGTTTTGTAAAATTGTGACTAAGGCTAGTATTATTATTATAATACGTACTGATATTTCCATTCCCAAAATAATAATTTGTTTGAATGTTATAAGAAATATATAAAATTGCTTTTGCCTGCGACTTCGTCTGCGTAGAATTAGTATAAGTTATAGGCTATTTGTTATTCTGATGTATGAGCTATATTTTAGTAATAAATAAGTAGGTAGACTTAAATGACTGTTATATTACATAAAAAAAACAAGTTGACTTATTGTAAAATTTTAATGGATATATTTGACATGTTTTGTTATGTTATTATTATTATTAATTTATGCTGACCTATTATTATAATTGCAAAAATAATTCTAGAAAAATGCACTGAAAAAAATCGACTTGCCTCAGGCGGGACGGCAAGTCGATTTTTTTCAGTGCATTTTTCTAGTATTATATTTACGCGTTTGTAAACGCAAAAATAAAATTATTCTGCAAAAATAATTGTTTTTATTTTGACATAAATATTAATTGTTAAAATTGTAAAATTGAAATATTTTTTAGTTTTATATATATTGTAAGCCATATGTGACGCAATAAAAAATTGAATTTGAATTTATATTATTAAAAAGCTTCATTTAAATCCATTCAGTAGTTTTTGAGGGAAAGAGTAACAAACACACATCCATCCATACAAACTTTCGCGTTTATAATATTAGTAAGATTTATTTAATAATACGGTACAACGGGACCCCCTTTGTCTACATAATTATTCACATTAATGTGTGTTCCCCGTCGATAAATAAGAGAGCGCGACATCTAATCGTGTAACTAAAATCTCTCGTCTGCGCGGGGCGTCGAGACGTTATAACAATCAAGCACTCATTATTGCTCCATCGATTGAATTTTTACACTGTTTTCCTCGCGACATCCTTAGTTCTATAACTCGAATACACGCGATCGCTCGTCGGCGAAAAGTTTCAATAACAACAGAAAAACCTCCTTTTGTCATCGGAGCGAAAAGTTGACGTTGATAAATTAAAAACGAAAAACGTTCTAAATTCGAAAAAGGATCGGAACTTTTCGGCACGTGTAGCGTTATCACGGCCGTTTTAAAAACAGCTATGGACCTTGGAAAATGTGGTGGCGTTTTTTGACTTTTTGCGTGCTTGTGTCATTGATTTTAATGGTCGTTTTGAGTTACGTTCACGGCCGACCTGTCGTCCATTTGTTCTTCAAACGTTGCTGTGATGAAGACATCGAAAACGAAGTTATATTCCAGAATTTTAACGACAACTACCTCAGAGAAAAGCTAATGGCCGCTGAAGAAATTGATAGCAATGGAACATTAGTGCCCGCAGAAGTTGATATTGGCGAAATAATCGACATGTTGCGAACTAAAATCAATACTCATGATCCTAATTCTAGAAAACTAATAGAAGCATATAGCTTAACTGCAGTTTTTAGTGACTCAGTTAATGCGACACAAGGTGATATAGAAATAGATTTAAACAAAGAATTTTCTCAAGGAACAAAGGTTCCTCATATTAGTGACTAATCATTGACAGTTGATTGATTGGTCGATTAAACAATGGACGAATTATTGTGTTAAAGATAACTAAATATTTATTAACGTGTTTTTAATGATCTTATAGTGACATCATAATTTATTGGTAAGAAATGACATCAATAACAATAGTTTTGGATACCAGGATCAAAGAACTTACGAGGAGTGTTAGTCAAACGCTCCGTGTGGGATGTTCCTCTTACCATTTGGAGCTGTGAATACTAGGAACACAACACCAAAACTAGGAGTATGCTTTGCAATGCATGGACCCCTCTGCTTGAATACTAGGAAGAGAGCTGTAGCAAGGAGCGTTAGTGAACATCAGAACTCTCTAGGGATGTTTCATTTAAAGCTGGCATATACCAGGAACCCAGCACAAATAAGCAGTTTTATTTAGCTGCACAGTTGTTTAGTATCGTAAACCAGGATACCAGGAACACAATTTTAACGAGGAGCGTTAGACCATTGGTGTTAGCTGTATGTTACTTGCCATTTGGAGCATTACATACCGAGCACATACGTCCAATTAAAAGTATATTTGCAGTGGGAATATTCTCCTACTGCTTGGAGCCATTACGGGTACCTGGATCACAGAGCTAATAAGAACAACTATTTATTAAACCACAGTAGATCATGGCATGAAGCATGATGATGAATTACGAATACCAGGAATACAGCACTAAAAGGAGTGTTATATAAAGACGATAGAAAAATGGAATTTCTCGAATCAATACCTTAGAAGAGCGGGAAATTCCATTGCGTTACCTGACGTAAATAACTGATGTTAAGTTAAAAATGCATTAACTATCTTATGGATGTAGGTATAGGATCTAAAATTGAATATCACTGGCTGTTAGCAATTGAGTGTGATAGTAAATTAAGTTTTTTAGAATTAGTTTTATTTAAACAATTCGCTGTGTTGTGTAAGACATTAAATAAGTGTTTAGATAACATTGACATTGTTGTCTTAAAGAAAACCTGTTTTAATTAACAATCGTAAAAAAAATAATGCTGCATTGGAACATATTATTCATGTGTAATCAAATGATTTCTGTTAAAAAATAAATAATTACCGGTACCAAATTGTCTTGGAAACTGCATGATACGTTACACACAGCACTAACACTGGTCAAAGTCATAGTCAAAACTTCTTTGTTCATTTGGGTACAATTTGTTTACACATATGAATGTCAACTTTGATGCCATCGGTTCAAGAGTCTACCAGGAGGCAATAAACTCGACAAGTTTTATGTATTACTTAGGAATATTTTAAAAAGGGGGCTCGATAGAAGCGCTGCTTGATAGCTGTATGGTAAAAGTGATAGGATTTTGCCAAAGCATAGTTAATTAAGGACTTGTTTATTTTTGTTGTTTTTTTTTCATTTAAAATAAATCAAGATATTTTTAATAAATCATTTTTATATTCTTTTACTTTTTATTCTGCTAAATATTTTTATTGTTATTGTGGTTGATAAATCTTAATTTATATAAATTACGTGTCACGTTGTTTGTCCGTGATGGACTCCTAAACTACTTGACCGATTTTAATCAAATTTGCACATCGTGTGCAGTTTTATCCAACTTGAAAAACTGAACAGTTTTTATTTTGATAAGTAGTCCTCATTTTTTTTAACTGCAATTTCAATGTTATAGGACAGAAGTATGAAATTACCACAACAACGCGTGGCCAGGACAGCTAGTAAAAAAAATAATAGAAACTGTGCAGATGAAGCTACTTAAAAATATAAAATATGTACAGTCATATTGATTCAAAGGCTATTAAAGTTTCACGAAACCGGGATTTTTGCAGAATATTCGGTATTTTGAAAATGTGCATAAATGATTCAGTATAGAAGAAATTGAATTGATTTAATAAATAAACACTGAATTAATAATACCCGCCATCACTAGTTAGCAGCATAGCCATTATTAGTCTTGTTGGCAAAATTAATAAAAGCAATTAATTTTAATTACGATACCTTGTCCCGCTATGGAATGAAGAAATATCTAGTCCACTTGCGTTTTGTAATTAAATTTAAGAAATAATTATGTTTGTTAACTTTTATCATCCTGCCCGACTAGCATGACCACCGAAACATAATATGATATATGATATTTTTTTATTATTTTTTTTTTTTATTACTATTATTTTTTATTACTTTTAGTACTATTATTAAAATTTATTAATTTATATCGAATTTATTAATGATTGTAATCTCAAGGAATGTCGTAATATTTGTTTAATTTATTAGTTGTTAAGTTCATATTGTTATGCCCTTACAGGGCTCATGTGCCTGTACTAAATATTATGTTAGACCTTAAAAATGTTACCACATGTTAAGCAATAAAATTCTGATTCTGATAAAGTCATTTATCGCGTTGAACTGTCAAAAATTATTGGATGTATAAGCCTTATACATGTTCGATAAAATTTCAAGTTGGCGGTTATATCCAATTTTGTGACAGCTCAAAGCGATGAATAGCTACGAGTATATCATATCGCGTTTCGGTGGTCATGCTAGGCGGGCTGGTGGGTCAAGAGAGATGGGGCACAATGTGAGTTGCTTTGTGCTCTAATTTGGAGCGCCCATACTAGAGTAGTCCGTCCACCTTACAGAGGGCCACAGTCAAATTAATAACTCTAAATTTACGACTATACATCTTCATATTGATGTCTTTCTCTCAGTGAGTAAGGCCAGAGCTCCATGGGGTGATAGCTCTACAGTTGACAGTGTGAAAGTGGCACCTCCGTGTTGCAAGTGTCTATGGGCTAAGGTTATTGCTTACCATAAGGCGAACTTGTTTGCGAACCACATAGTATAATAAAATAATCTCTACCGTCCGTTGGTTGATACACATCTGGGTTTCGGACATAGTATCTCTGACCTTCTGGATCTGACAATAGTAAGCAACTTCGATAAAATATGTACACACGTGCTCGAGCACCCTTAAGATCAAAATCGCTTGTGCACTCGTAGAAAAACTTTATAAAGATATATATATTGTTATATATATTTATGTAATATAATATAGATTGCGGTTATATCTAATTATTTTTGACAGTTGAAAGCGATAAATGGCTATATTATATCGTGTTTCGGTGGTCATGTCAGGCGGACTGGTTAGTTAACTATCACAGCGTAAAAACATAAAGTTGTGCACATCAAAATTTATAGGGTACTTCCCGTTGATCTAGAACTATGAAATTTGGTAAGTAACATCGTTTTGTAACGACGTTTTGTAAAACTATACATTTGTGATTGAATCTTAAAAATATAATCTTTATTTAAAGTGCATAAATATGTACCTACAAGATTGTACGGAACCCCCGGTAGGCGACTTCTGTCGCGAAACGTGGCCTGTAAAATTATATCTGCTTCAGCCACGCAAGGCGATTACTGTAGATTCTGTTGTATATGTGATGATAACCTGATGATAACTAAACAAAGTCTCACATCTGTTAAGAGATCGGACTTTACTGAGTTGAGATTGAAATTCTGAGCAGTTCTGTGCTATCAACATTGTTGATACACACGTCAAAAAGGACCGCAGCCCGGTAGTCGCCTCCGCCACCCCTTATAGCGACCCCTTTCCACTCAACATTACTGAGCTATTATTCTGAGTATGTCCCTGTCTGGACCTGAACAATTTATCTGAGTCTTAAAACTGAGAACCACCTGAGAACACATAATTATCACCATATTGTGTGTTGAGTTATAACACTGAGATAACGGTAGGTAGGTATGTATTTATCGACCGATAAATTCACCTTAGGTATATGCAATGCAAAAACATAGAATTAAAGTACATTCGTAAAACACTAAATTGTACAAACTCACGGTTCCTTGAAATGCACCGTTCGTCTCGGTTAATCGACTGTGTCTGAGTCACGAACGCAAAAAAGTCCGCTCGCACCGTTGACGGCTACCGCCAATCGAAAATAATATTTCTACAGATTATAAAACTTCGCGGTATTCGCGACACTCCCCACGAGAAGTAACTTATGTTGAGTAATTATAAAATAGGAAACATCATCATGTTATAAGGATATATTGAGTATTAACTGAATAATCTAGTTTACAAAAATCATAATGAAGAAAAAACTTACAGCTAGTTAGTTAAAAATACTAATTAGCTGATCTGTACATTGCCGAACCTTCTCGTGCGCTTTCTAAGCCGATGTTCGCTTTGCTTCTCGAAGATCACTGACTAGTCGGCTCAATGGAAAGAAAATTTGGAAGCTTCATTTATCTCGTGACCCGTCTGAGTCAGTAGACAGCTGATTCTTTGAATTGGTTGGTGTATCAGTATGTCTCGCTCGATGTCTCAGTGCCCATAACACCCGATTCACGCGGTTCTTGAATCTCTATAAATAGAAAAATCTCTATAAAATCACACGGACCTAGTATATTTTTAGTCACCCACTTTCACCTTTAAAACACAGGTTTTCTCATCCTGCCTTCAATAAGAGCTGATATCTGCACTACCTTCCAGTAGTTCCTATTCCTTGATTCCCCCTTTGATTTGACTACATGACTGGTAGCTGACGGGAACGGCGATCACAATCGCTCTCACTCTTACCCGCGTCCAACACTGTGGAACCTTGCGCACGTGTGCATCATCCACTGACTACACACTACGGTCAACTACGACCATTAGAGCACTACTTGAGTCCACACAACAACTGAAGCTTACTCATTAGTTATCACTTGGTCCACAATAGACTTCGACGTCAACTTCCGACTGGTACACAACCTTCTGGCATTTGCCTCAACGCTCTCTACATTACCCTACAAGCGACTCCCAAGAAACTCTCAAGAGACCAGCAAGAGACCCTCATGAGACCCACAAGAGACCCTCATGAGACTCACAAGAGACTCCCATGAGACCCACAAGAGACCCTCCAGGGACTCCACGAGAGACTCCACTAATGGGATTCTACGCATGAGACTCCACTCACCAGTCTCCACAGATGAGACTCCACACATGACTTCACATCACGATTGTGAAATAATACCAACCGTCAAGTTCCCACCATATTTGCTAGAACGGGTAACGTTCTAGCAAATATGACTCTTATCACACATAGGCCCACTTACGGCACACACTCAAACATTTCTTATCAACTCTGCCATTTCCTTATAACCCTTAGAAGCCCTCCCGGCCGAAAAAAAAAGAACCTCTTCGTAATTAACTTTATGTTTGGGTGGCCCAAGCATCAAATGATCAATTGCAAGAACATCACCAAAATTACCTCCTGGTCACAGCATTTTTATTGACTTCAATGTTTACTTTAGTGACATTCATCATTTTCAACCACTCTTTTGGTTCCAACTGCTGTACATAAAAAGAGATCCTCATTGAATTGACATTGCAAATTTGTAAGCTCTTTTTAAAAAAAATAAAAGCATAGCAGCATAGTATGAGTAAACGTCGTGTATCAGTGCTTGTTAACAACCTTCAAAAAGGTTTTTTAAGGTAGAACACTTTTATACGTTTAATAGACAATCACATAAATCGAATTTTGCATTTTTTAAATATCAAAAACTAGACATCATTAAAATAAAGAGCAAGTTATTGACTAACTTGGCATGTATTAAAATTTCTGAATATTAAACAAATTAAATAGAAAACGAAAAATAACCTCCCGTCATGACAAGTGGTGAGACGGGACCCGCACCGGCGACTCGCCGCAATCCGTGCGTGTGGTTTGCCAAATGAGCCACACAGGACTATGAGATCATGCACGACAAATGATTCGAATATTATTCAAACCATTCAATTCAGACTGCGTCACAAGCCGTAATTGTTTTTCTTTTTAAATATTATTTTATTAAAACACTCCTTTGACGTTGCTTCAAGTTTGCAACGATAGTTGTTCCCTCTAGAAACTTTTCTCACAACTGTATAGACATAATTATCTAAACACAAACTATTTCACGTGCTCAGAGATTATCACATACAATTCTTCCTTTATAATGCAGAAATTAGTAGTTGTAGAATCTACAGATGTCCTATATTGCTTGTTATCTGAATTTGAAATCGAAAACCCTTTCTTTGACATCTTTCACATATGTGTGAGGGCCTAAGTATTGAGTAGGTACACATTTTTATTAGAAGCTGAAAAAGTATGTAGTAAACACTACACTGCTGTAAATCTCTCATTCAGAGTTTTGCTTAATGGCCAATAGAGTTTTCTGAGCTGTACTTTTTTTTTTACACTACGAGATAGCAAACAAGCCTGTGGCCCACCTGGTGTGAAGTGGATACGGTCACCAATCTATAGACAGAGTTGCAAAATTAAGGGCAAATCACTTAACACTGCGTTGCCATCCTGAGGACTGAGATAAAATGTTTTCCATGCCCAGCAATCACAGTGGCCACCTTTCCCCTCAATCCGAAACACAGCGGCCTGCTTCACGGTAGAAACAAGAAAGTGCATGGTACGCACCCAGACTACCCCACAATTGAATCTACCACTTGTGAGACTTTCAACATTTTCTATAAAGTTTAGACTATTTCTTCCATGTTAAAGAAAAGAGCACTTTCCCTTTGCATAATATAATATTCCAATTATACTTACTAAAATATGCTGAGACACAATCGAATCAAACAACTCCGTTGATTCCGACTGCAACAATTAAAATAGACATTGTACCTATGTTGCCCTAGGACAACAGGTATTACTAAATAGGTAGGTACTAACTTATCTAGTTAGTAAAAGGTTGATAAAATTCTGAGCAATCTGTTTAAGAACACATCAAAAATCTCTTATGGGTTCATCTCTCTGACTATGACTATATACAAACTATATATATCATAATAATAATGGTCTGTCATTGGTAACAACACATTATAGGGATTAGTCACAGAATATTCCTCTGAGCAATACATCACATCATTAGGTATCAAGACTAAAGAATTTCTTTAAATTGTGTAAAACCTCAATTCACTTGATATGTAAAATATCTGAGATTTGCAAGTCCACCCTTGCTCGCTCACGTATTGTGCTTAGGTATCTTATGACAAATGTTGTTTCAAGCGCAGTAATGAGTAGATACTAGATACCTAATGTCTTTCACAAATATTCATGAAGCAAGTTCTTCAAAATTTCAAATTGTTGTACTTACACCTAAATAACGCTTCTCAAAAGCATTATTTATTTCCGTTTGCTTGTAAACTTCTGAAAAAGAAAGACACCTAAGATGTTTTTTATTTATTTTTTCTATATTGTCCTGAGAATAACATCTTCTATAAACAAACACAGTGCATGGGGTTTCTTTTTTTTATGTGTAACATTAAATTGTAGTATCTGTACGGTCATGTCATGGTCAGATAAACATAAAGGTAGAGTATATCTAATTGCACCATTGATATTACTAAAAATGGTCTGAGCAAGCTGTTCCTCTAGTGGGCACATTTATAATTATGTAAATTTAAATTACTTATAATTCTTTAAAAGATCTCTAAACAATACAGTATTTTGTTTATTTTCAAGCATGTTTACATTAAAGTCACCAGCAACTATAATTCTCTTTTTAGAGTAAAAAAAAAAACATGTATATAAAAGCATGTCCATTTTTTCAAAGAAATTATCAATGTGTCTTTTTATAGTGGATTTCTTTGTTATAAATTTTCTGTACTTACTTTCATTGGTCTGAGGGTCACGTCAAAAAGATGCAAAGACTAAAAGGTCAAAAATATGGAAAATTAGACCATAAGGCACTCGCAATAAGGTGGAGTTACTTAGGCATCTGTTCTTTTTTTAAATTAGGTACTTATTATATCATTCAAGATATGCAACTGCACATCAACATAAAGATGAAAATCTGAAATCATCGTTATCTTCATAACATAAAGACTTTTATTCTAAATCTGAAAACGCTTTAACATTGTAACTAGGCACTGCGCCGCCGCCGGCGCCGCCGCGGCCAGACTGGCTGGCGCGCCGTTCTGGCGCCTGCGCCGACGTTATCTCGTATCACTGCACAAATTATAATTTCAACAAAATAACACATATTTTTTTTTATTTTCACTTTTGTTTCACATTAATAAACCTTACGTAAAGGGAATAAACACCATCCCAGCACCTCCACCATGTCGCGAAACGTGGCCTGTAAAATTATATCTGCTTCAGCCATGCAAGGCGATTACTGTAGATTCTGTTGTATATGTGATGATAACCTGATGATAACTAAACAAAGTCTCACATCTGTTAAGAGATCTGACTTTACTGAGTTGAGATTGAAATTCTGAGCAGTTCTGTGCTATCAACATTGTTGATACACACGTCAAAAAGGACCGCAGCCCGGTAGTCGCCTCCGCCACCCCTTATAGCGACCCCTTTCCACTCAACATTACTGAGCTATTATTCTGAGTATGTCCCTGTCTGGACCTGAACAATTTATCTGAGTCTTAAAACTGAGAACCACCTGAGAACACATAATTATCACCATATTGTGTGTTGAGTTATAACACTGAGATAACGGTAGGTAGGTATGTATTTATCGACCGATAAATTCACCTTAGGTATATGCAATGCAAAAACATAGAATTAAAGTACATTCGTAAAACACTAAATTGTACAAACTCACGGTTCCTTGAAATGCACCGTTCGTCTCGGTTAATCGACTGTGTCTGAGTCACGAACGCAAAAAAGTCCGCTCGCACCGTTGACGGCTACCGCCAATCGAAAATAATATTTCTACAGATTATAAAACTTCGCGGTATTCGCGACAACTTCCACTCGCACTTGTCCGGTCGTTTTATTACACGTGCCACGAGCCCGTATAATATATTTTGTTAAATTGTCTCCAAAAATAAAGCATGTCTATTAACAAATAATTAAAAATTTTAATATCGCGTCATTAATTAAAAGATAAAAGAACACAATTTTATTATAATTAGAAGATATTGCTGTCTTTATCACCGTCATGTTAATTAATGAAACAAAAACTTTGTGATATATTAAATGGCTTTTAATTGAGACGTTTTTGCGACGTAATTGATTAAAAAAGTAATTAAAAACTGGTGTGTATTTGATTACATTTTTTGCAAATAGTAGAATAAAATAAGTAAGATTACTTACCTACATAATTTGTTTCTACGCACACAACAAAATGTGACAAATAAGTATGAATTCTAAGAAAAAAAATCTTGCAAGTTGTAGAAAAAAAGCTCTCAATCAAGAACCTTTTTAACTGCTCAGTAAACTGTGGTAGTTTCTCCAAGTTTTTGATGTAATTCGAACTTTTGCTCGAATAACAAGCAGATAAGGGATTTATAGGTGTATTCATAGTAAATTAAATGGACACGGGACTGCGATTGTAATACGAGATATCACGATAGACGGAGCCATTGCAATAGTGTAAAACAAGGTAACTGACACTTACAGAATGGAAAAAAAAAACATGTTTAGGTCTCTAGGAACGCATAAAAACAAGCTACCTCATACAGAGTATGTGTATCTATGGTTGAATTGAAGTAGTAGTAAAATATGTAAACAAAAATAATTTAGAATGTTTATCAGAATATAAGTTAAAATATATTAGTTATTTAATTAATTTATGGCACAAATTAGGTGGGCCAAAAGGCTTGTATACAAAGTTCGAGATATTTTTAAAATGGGGGGGGGGGGGGGTCAGAATCATATTCCAAATAATATAATTCAGAAGCGGGTATCGGCGTCAGCCGACATGAGAACTGTCATTAGTAGACAGATGAAAATAAGTTTATTCACAATAACAATTGCTGTGTTTATATTTGTATTAAAAACAAGTGAAAGTTAACATTAGTATAGAATATTTAATTATTATAGTTGATAGTTATGTGATGCTTTGTTTTGTATGGATTTTTTTATTAAAAATCAACGTAAGTATATTGGAAGACGGTTTAGACCGTGACATATAGGCTAAGAACTGACGGAGTTATTTTCATGTTGTTGTTTTTTTGGCCGAGAGACGCCCAGGCCTTCCGCAAGGTCCTCCAATGCAGTCTGTCCTGAGCTGCCCGGCTTCTCGCAACCTTTACCAGATCGTCGGTCCACCTTTTGGGGGTCCAAGCGCTGCATCTCCCGCGGCCGCCACTCAAGGACCTTTCTGTCTAAACGCCCGTAAGTCCTCCTCGCAATACCCTACCGTTCGCAATTCTTTGGGCTCTGTACGTGACATTAGTTCTCCTGCGGATCTAATTCTGATATGATCACGCAGAGAAACTCCGACCATTGAGTGACCTTGAGAGTGGAGACGGTTACCGGGCGTCCGTGGCCTCCGCAAAATCATACCAATTATACCGTTATAAGTCTGAGATAGAGTCAAATTTGTAACTTTTTTTATTTTACGAGATGGCAAACAAGGTTGCCACCCACCGGTCTTAAGTGGTTACCGTCGCCTATACACACTTGCAATATTAAGGGTAAATCACTTAACACTGCAAGTGCGTTGCCATCCTGGAGACTGAGATGATATGCCTTCCATGCCCAGTAATTACACTGGCTACCTTTCCCTTTAATTCGAAACACAGTGAACTGCAGAAATAAGAAAGGCGGTGGTACCTACCCAGACGACCCTACAAACGGGTCTACCACCTTATCGGGAATCATTTGATTCTACCCAAGCGGTTTTTGCGGAATCTTATCACATATGGTTGGTCATAAAGAGAAGTTAGGGTGGTGAAGGTTAGCGTTAAAGCATTATAAAGGCGCCCAAGTCCCACGTACAGCTCTTGACTGCTTCTTATATGATGCTAGCCCCTGTGAGCTGCCGACCGACGCCAGCCTTCTAGGCCGCCTCCTCACCGACGGCTGCTCGACCTGGCGCATCTTCCTGACGAGGACACCGGGAGCAGCTATCGGACCGCATTCGGAGGACCCCGGGCGCGGTCGTTGCCCTGATAAGGGCCGTCCGGAACTAGCCGTGGTGAGAAAACAAAAACAACTCACGATGGCATGTGACTTTGAATGCCAAGGGACACTTGACATCAAAATCCACACACCCGCCGAGAAAGTTTCCCCACCACGTTACCAGGGTCCGCCACGAGGAGGCTACCGTGGACCCCATCTGCACGGTGAACCTATTGAATGCTAAAATTTTTCGTCTCTTCCACTCATAGTGGGCTGTACCGCTATGAGTCGAAGAGACGAAAACTTCAGGCGACTTCCCTTCCAGCTCTGTAGTTGGAAGGGAAGTCGCCTGGAGCAGATTGGAGATTTTAATTGTAAATCAAAAATGCCAGTTACTTCGTTCCACTTCAGAGCAGCCACGGCTGTATAGTATATCATACACTGTGAACTAATTGCACCCCTCAAGATATAAATCTCCAATATCCCAAGAGACGGCATACAATCAGACCCCTTGTTTAAGTTCTGTTATTATATCACTTAAGGAGTACGCAATATGGGCGTTTGTTTGTCTTTGGCCTGAAGTATGTTGCCAATTCAGCAAATATGCGATATAAAATAATATTAACAGAGTTTCGCATGGAAACGTAAGTCACGTTATGCTGACGTATCTATTAATATTAGTTGTAATTTATAATAAGTTTTTATGAGAACATTCAATAAACAGCGTACATGAAGTAAACTTGTGTTTCACTGAAGATGAGATATAGAAGAAGTATGCCACATATTATATGGCGACCCTTAGCCAGAAGAATCTAAGAAGAAAAATAATCTACTAAGAAGAAAGAAGATTTGCATTACCGAAGATTGGAAAAACTAGAAGAAAAAACAGATAAGATTTGAAGACTCAAGCAATAGATGAATAGGAGGACCAACGAAAAAAATCATGGGGAAGAGTTATTCAAAGGAGGAAGTCGTAATAGCACAAAATGCTAATGGGGAAGCAAACGCCGCAGTAAGTCAACAGGGAGCCACCAGAAGCGGCACTTCCGAAATTTTGTTGATTGCCCTCGTGGTCATCATATCCGCAAGCGTCATTTTTTACGCATACAAAAAATGTCGTAAGTCCGCCATCAAAGCCCTAAGGAAAGAGCTAAATGCCGTCACCATCAGCACAATCTCTCGCCAGGACCTATAACTAGGAGAAAGTACCCCGCATATTATACTATATATAGAAGAGTAGCAGTCCAGTAAGCAGAGGACCGGTGTCCAGGGTATAGCCCGGCCCACGAGCATAGGATCGGAGTCCAGGGTATAGCCCGGCCCACCCCGCAGCCCTACCCACGGCCAGGAGCAGCAGCACACGTGACCCATCGCGGCATGCGGTTCTGCGCAGCGCACAAGAAATAGGACCCGGCCTCCACGCGGCGACACGAGCGGACCACGCGGCGCGACCATGCCATGCCCTACATCAAAAACCACGTGGTACATTTTAGAAATACCTAAGTAAGTCAAATTTAATTAATAATTTGTTAAAAGAATCTTTCCTAATAATGCTTAATTCATAATTTACTTTTAAATAACTACCTTAGATAATGTATTAATTTTAGAAGTTATGCCACTACGTGAGCTAATTAATATTTTTAATGGGCTAAAAGAAATAAAAAACTATTTAGTAAAAATAGGCCCCCTTCGAAGAGAAAGTTCCGAACAAGCCCAGTTAAAATATCAAGAATGTAATTTTTTGTATAATAAATTGGAGTATATTTTGTCTAGTATAAAGGGAAAAATTGAGACTGGTGAGATAAGCGCCGAATGTCAAACGGAAATTAACACTACAATTAATGATATAAATAGCTTATACAATAAAATTATTAGTTTATTTTCCAAAGAGAAAAAAGAAGCCGTAAAAATGTCTTCTTTTGATTTAAAAACAGCAATTGCACTGCTGCCCGTCATGACTGGCCCTGAAAGTGTCACTTTACAGCTTATTGATGGAATTCAGTTATATCAAACCATGATCAACAATGACTCACACACTCAACTAATTCAATTTGTTCTAAAAACTAGATTATCAGCTAGCGCTAAGCTTCGCTTAAAATCAAGTTACCAAGATGTAGATACATTAATATCGGATATGCGTAAATTTTTAATTCAGAAAAAATCACCTGTATCGCTTCAAAGTCAGTTATTTACATCAAAACAAGGCCATAGGTCAATAGAAAATTTCGGCAAAGACCTAGAACAATTATTTGTTAATTTGACCATTGCACAGGCAGACGGAGACGATAGTAAATACGAGGTATTACGTCCCCTGAATGAAAAAACTGCTATAAAGCGTTTTGCCGATGGCCTGTCTGATACCCGTCTTAGCACAATAATAGCCTCGCGTCAGTTTGAGTCTCTTCCAGACGCCATACGGTCCGCTGTGGATGAACAAACAATGTCGCCCAGCGAAGACCAGGTTATGAAATTAAGACGTTCTTATAATGTCAATTCATACAATGCATATAATAAACGTTTCACGAACGCTAATAAATATGTAAATACAAATAGACAAAATAATTTCTACAGAAATAATCAGAGTAACTTGTACCCGACTAATAATTCACAAGGCAATTCGAAACCCATGACGTATCATAATAGATTGACACGCGGTCACAATCGAGGTACATGGTTAGCACGCTCATCATGGTCAAGGCCAGGTTACAGGAATAATGCACTGAGGCAAAATTTCTCTCGAGTGCAGCATACACAACATGATGACGTAACATCAGAGCGCAATGATAATAACAATGCACCTGATAAAGCCGAGTTTTTTCGTTCCTAAATTAAATGAGCATTTTATTTTTAATTATAATATGAATAGCGTAGTGACTATGAGTATAAGTGATAGTAAAATTAACTTGTTAGTTGATAGCGGAGCTAGCCTCTGTGTTTTAAAATACGAATGGCTAAGCAATACTAGCTATATAGATAAGCTTTGTCATGATAAATTAACTATAAAAGGAGTAAGTGGTAAATTAGTTTCAGAAGGTTATATTTACTTAGATTTAGAGTTTAGTAATATAATTTTTACCCAAAAGTTTCACGTTTTTAAAAATCTATCATGTGAAGCCGATGGAATTTTAGGTGAAAATTTTTTCAAAATGTATAATGCAGTAATTGATTACAAAACGAAATGTTTGCAATTATCAAAAGATAATCAAACAATATCCATTAATATAAATTGTGATGACTCATTCACACACGTAATTCCACCGCGTTGTGAAATGATTAAATACATTCCATGCAGTGCAAACGGGGATAGCGTTACACTAGCAAAGGAAATACAAGACGGAGTCTTTATTGCAGGAATTATAGTAAAACAAAAAAACGGTTATATTCCTGTCCGAATCTTAAATACCAAAGATAAAGAAGTTACTTTGGACTTATCTAACTTAGATATTTACCCATTACATAATTACGAAGTTTGCCATTTTGATGAAGAAAACAAATCAACACAACGTGTAAAAACACTGTTTGATTTGCTGGATTTAACTTATTTGAATAAGGAGGAAACAATAGAGATAGAAAAAATATGCGCGAAATACGCCGACGTGTTTCATTTGCCCGGCGATAAATTAACAGTAACCAATTTAATGGAACATTCAATTACTTTGAAAGATAATGTGGCACCAGTGTACACTAAGCCTTATAGAATTCCACACTCATTGAAACAAGAAGTCGATAAGCAAATACAAGAAATGCTTAATAATGACATTATTGAGGAGACTGTATCGGAATGGTCCAGTCCTGTTTTATTGGTCCCAAAAAAAGCTGATAAATCAAATGAGAAAAAATGGAGATTAGTAATTGACTATCGCCATTTAAATAACAGAATTCAAGACGACAAATTCCCACTGCCTAATATCACCGAAATATTAGATTCGCTATCTGGGAGCATTTATTTTTCGAAATTAGATTTGTCACAATCTTATTATCAATTAAATTTAAATGAAAAGTCGCGACAATATACTTCTTTTAGTATTAATAAGATGTATCAACTTTCTTTGGACCAAAATTCACGTCAATGTACAGCGTTTTCAGTAGGTAAACAGTATCAAATGAAACGTTGTCCTATGGGTCTTAAGACAAGTCCCAGTGTTTTCTCCAGACTCATGACATTAGCAATGGCAGGATTAAATTATAAAAAATGTTTTATTTACCTTGACGATTGCGTAGTCATAGGAAATAGCTTAGACAATCATAATCAAAATTTAATTTGCGTACTAAATCAATTAAGGAAAGTTAATCTCAAATTAAATCCGATGAAATGTGAATTTTTGAGACGCGAAATAGTTTACTTAGGCCATAAAATTACATCAGATGGTATTTTTCCAGATCCAGGAAAAATAGAATCAGTAAAAAACTTTCCAACACCTACTTCAGCTGACGAAATAAAACGTTTCGTAGCATTTGCTAATTATTATAGGAGATTTATTCCGCTATTTGCCAACATTGTTTATCCATTAAATATTTTATGTAGAAAAGGTGTAAAGTTCGAATGGACGTCGGAATGTCAAAAAGCTTTTGATAACTTAAAAAATACCCTAATTAATCCACCTGTACTTCAATATCCAGATTTTTCCGAAAATAATATTTTTAAATTACAAACAGATGCGAGTAAACAAGGTATCGGAGCCATTTTAATGAACAATAATGGAAAAGTTGTAGCATACGCGAGCCGTAACTTAAAACCCGCTGAGAGTAGGTACCCCGTAATCGAGCTTGAATTATTAGCAATAGTTTGGGCCGTCCGTCATTTTAGACCTTATCTATACGGAAAGAAGTTTAAAATTTGTACCGACCACAAACCACTAGTATATTTGTTTAGTTTAAATGACCCATCGAGCAGGTTAATAAAATTTCGTTTATACTTAGAGGAGTACGACTTTGAGGTAGAGTATATTAGAGGTCGAGATAATGCAGCTGCAGATGCGTTAAGTCGACTTCCAATGACGTGTAAAGAATTGAAAGAAATGCGTGAAAATGTCGTAAGCGTACTGACAAGAGCGCAACGTAGGAAGTTAGATAACGAGACTATGGAAACTGATTATAGACAGACCATACAACCGTCCACCAGCCACAGGTCTGATCAACCTGGAGCTGTGGAAATTCTTAAACGACCAAATGACATTATAGAACTTATTATGACTGATAATTTTAATAAGAAATGTTTAGAATATGTCGACAATATTAACTTGAGCGCTAAGCATTGTTGTTTTGTACCGTCACAGTCAGCGATATTTCTAAATACCCGATCGTCATCGACCTTCAAGGTGTTAGCGAGGGATTTAGAACAACTATGTAAAAAGATCGATATAAAAGAATTACTAGTAATTAAAAATAAGAAAAATGAATATTTTATGAAAGAGTTATTGCGCGAGACAAAGAAATTAGGTGCACCGCGGTTTCTAATTACTAGAGATGTAATGAAAATATATGACGAGGATGAAAAAAAGTTATTTTGAATGACTTTCACTTACTGCCCACTAGCGGACACGCTGGTGCTAATAGGATGTTAAATAACATCAAAAATTATTATTTCTGGCCAGGCATTAGTAATGACGTAAACAATTACGTCAAAAAGTGTAAAAGTTGTCAATTACACAAATATCCAAACAAAAAAATTAAAGAACCAATGGTTATAACCACAACTGCTGATACAGCTTTTCAACGCGTAAGTTTAGATATTATGGGCCCTTTAGATTTAGATAATTATAATAACAAATATATTTTAACTGTCCAGTGTGACCTAAGTAAATTTATAGAAGCTTATCCTTTACAAACAAAGGATACAGTTACAGTGACTAGTTCTTTTGTAAACAATTTTGTATTACGCTATGGAATTCCTAGTGAAATTATTACCGACAAAGGTAAAGAGTTTATGTCATCTGTTATGACAGAGACCTGTAAGTTATTAGGTATAAACAAACTAAATTCGACTCCTTACCACCACGAAACTTTAGGATCCCTTGAAAACAGTCATAAACACTTGGGTGCTTATCTCAGGATTCAATGTGAAAATAATAAAAGTAATTGGAGTGATTGGCTTCCATTTTGGTGTTTTTCATTTAACACAACAGTACATACAGAGACAAAATATACCCCACATGAACTTGTTTTTGGAAAATTGTGTAACTTACCAAATAATTTGCAAAAATCTGTTGAACCATTGTATAATTTTGGCGATTATCCTCTTGAATTAAGATACCGATTACAAAAGGCTCACTTAGATGCGAAAAATAATCTATTAGAGAGTAAGCACTTAAGAAAAATAATGTACGATAAAAATAAAAATTCTTTAGAGTATAAAAAAGGAGATTTTATATTGTTAAAAAATCAATCAGGTCATAAATTAGATAATGTATATCAAGGACCTTTTGAAGTGTTAGAAGACTTATCTCCAAATGTAAAAATTTTGAAAAATAACATAGAGATTATAGTTCATAAAAATAATACAAATTTGTTTAACAATTAATTTTATTTTCTTGATCAAGTTATTGTATTAGAATTTATGAAAAAAAAAAAAAATGTCATATAGCGAACTTACGTTACCTACTACATTTTTCCCCTTTGTGGAAGGGGTATAAGATCCATCTTTTTCGGGGGAGATGAAGTATGTTGCCAATTCAGCAAATATGCGATATAAAATAATATTAACAGAGTTTCGCATGGAAACGTAAGTCACGTTATGCTGACGTATCTATTAATATTAGTTGTAATTTATAATAAGTTTTTATGAGAACATTCAATAAACAGCGTACATGAAGTAAACTTGTGTTTCACTGAAGATGAGATATAGAAGAAGTATGCCACATATTATAGGCCGAACGTAATTAATTTAAGGAACTTCAGAACTGATATGTGGTTAAGTCAATTAGGGAACTTGTTTTATGGTAATAGAATACTTTTTGGTGTAACAGGTTGCAGGGCTATCAGATAACGATGGGGAGGCAAGTTGCTTCAATTAAGAGGACCAGCTCTGATGAAGTAATTTACACCTTTTTTGCACAATAAGTTTTTTTATACATTAAGTGGTAAGCGGTCGTCTATAGACACCCAATAAGCACCTAGGAATAAACAAATAAGCATATGGTCTACCTGATTTTAATTGCCGTTTGAATCAGGAGATAAAGAAATAAGGTCCCGGGTTTAATCCCATCATCCCATTTGGATTAGTCTTGTTAGGTTTTTTTGGTAACGTAGAATTTTTTTGTACTTTTATTTGCTTTGTAAATGTTTGGAAAGTTTACCAAATTGAATAGAAAAGAAAAAAAACTGGACTAATGCGAGTTGAACTCAACCACCGAGGAGTCCGTACAAATTTATAGGTATTATATTCACATATCTATACTAATATTACTAGTATAGTATTATATTATCTGTGCTAATATTATAAAGCTTAAGAGTTTGTTTGTTTGTTTGAACGCGCTAATCTCAGGTACTACTAATTCAAATTGAAAAATACTTTTTGTGTTGGATAGTCCATTTATCTAGGAAGGGTATACGCTATATAACATCATAACACGCGAACAAAGTCACAGGCACAGCTAGTTATATAGAGCTCAGGAATCAAATCTCACAGTTTTTTCCGATCTTTTCCCGAATAAAACGATATTTTTTATGATTTAATTATAAATAATAGGGGGAAGTATGAAACGGCAATTTCATACTTAAACCCCTAATACTATAGTTCTTAGCTTTTCCCTATATTTGTAGTATAAGACGGTACGGTAGTTGCCAAATTTCATAGTTCTAGTTCGAGGTCAAAGGATCTAATTTTGATTCCTTTGAGAGTGTCGAAATATAAGTTTTTGGCAGCATAAACGGCCGTATCTTTGTTGTGTTAACTTAGAAGTTTCATGATGATGATTTTCACATTTTCAAGGGACTGTAGACCAGAGTATATGCTTTTAATTTCAACTCGATACCTTCACGCTTTCCCGAGACAAAGGGTCTTGACAGACAAACGGACGGACGGACGAACATCTAAGTGATCCTATAAGGGTTACGTTTTTTCGTTTTGAGGTACGGAACCTTAAAACCAAGAAAATAGGTCGGGAATCCCGTCTCAGAACAAAATCGTTTTCTTGGTTTTTCGGCCCGGGTGCCTTACCCGGGCCGAAAAACCAAGAAAACGATTCGCATCGCATCGCACGCATCTCACAAAATTTCTAGTCAACGAATCTTTCCCGTGAGGGAATATCTCTATGAGTATATCGTACGATCGTTGCCAATTAGGACACCACATCTCAGAGCTCTCGACCTTCATCTTAGAGAGCCCCGGGAGAGATTGAAAACCAGCGCGGTCCGAGAGAGTCACTCCCGTGACTGCATGAGCTGAATCTTTTCCGTTGTCTTTGTCCCTGATATGTTTATAAAATTTTAATGAATGAATGTATTTTTTTAAAAAAAAGGCAATAAACTATTTTTCTTTCTTCCTTTCTTTCTATGAGTTGGCTAAGGAAAGGTTGAAAAATAACGAAATTAATTTTTTACTTTGCCTTATTTATAAATGGTATGGCGCCGACAATTTATGGTATAAAAAAAGAGAATAAATATTTTTTCAACACTTCGACGTATTGTTCGAGGACGCAGAGTTGTTTTGCATGGCTTTATTGAAACATGAAAGTGAACGATTTCTTTCTTATATTATTTCCCTTTGCGAAATAACTTTTCCCATCAAACTGTCAAGATGTAAAAAATATTTCAAAATACGCGCGCAATCTGTGGTGGACGTTACGCGGAGTTTGTGAAAAAACATCTTTGTTATCCATAGATTTAAAAAGGAATAGACATCTCTATTGTCAAAAACAACAGAACACAAAAATATTGCAGGTAGCGCAGGACTGATAAAGTTGGAGATCTTGGAGGGAAGCGTATGTCCAGCAGTGGGCATCTCTCGGCTGACATGATGATGACGTCGGCAAGCGCCTCATAATCATCAACAGCTCATATAATATCCCCACCGAGGGGCTCGAGCCTACCCCACATTAGGGGCGATTAGGCCAACCACGCTGCCCAAGTGCGGGTTGGTCGACTTCACACACAACCTAAGAATTTCTTCATAGGTGTGTGCAGGTTTCCTCACGATGTTTTCCTTCACCGTAAAAGCGTCGATTAAACGTACATATGAATTCAAAATTGTAAAACACATTGGTACGTGGCGGGGATCGAACCAGTGCCTCCCGGGTGGGAGACGACGCTCTTACACACTACGCCACCGACGCTTAAGGCACGGCAAGCGCGCCACTATTTTATTTTTATTTTATTTTATAAATTATGTACACCAACATATTACACAAACGAATAGTGCAATTCTTAGTCTAGCATGCAACCCAATTATAGGCGAACACAACATTTTTATACATAGAAGAGAGAGAGAAAAAAACTATTATGAGCAGACGCACGTATTTCTAGCGAAATATGCGATCGCTGTGATTAGTTAAGATTGATATCGCGTGATGCATAGTTCTCTCCATTGGCTTTATTTAGTGTGAGAAAAAGAACTGTTGGAAATCACACGTAGAACACAAAGAGAAATGGGCTGGTCATGTCTGACGGAGGTCCGAACTGTAGGAGACGAGTCCTGGAATGTATCGCGTTTGGGCACGCGCAGTAGGTGACGTGACAGGTGGTCTGATGGCCTGCAGGTGGTCTGGTGGTCTGAGGGACTGCTGACAGTAGCTGGATGCGGGAAGCTTACGATCATAAACAGTGGCATGACTACGTCCAGCAAGAGAATGGACACAAACTGTCGATTGATTGACTGACGGTAAAATATGCACAAAAGTTTAAATTTCCTCAATAGACTTTGAACTTTCTTTTTCTCAGCTCAATTTCAAAGCTTTATTTAATCTACTCTAAACATCGATAAACGAAGTATTAATAATAGAATATAAATATAAATATTAGTAATGGACTCATTTCTTCGGAAACCCTGTTTTTTTCATTTTTACGCCATACTCCATTTCTGTGAGTATGCAGAGTGTTCAGAGTTGATTGAATATTTTTTTACTGAATAATTGATTAATCTTACAGATTTATTAACCTTTAAAATTCAGCTGATTTCTCCAAAAATTTTAGCCCTTTTAACTGTATTTGGTTTTCAATTTATAAAAGCAATAAACCAAAATCTATCACAGTAAAAACTGGTCTAATGTAAGTTTAGGTTCTTGTTTAACACACGGGGTTAAAAATTATTATTTACTAATTGTAGATTTTGGTTAGGGAGTTCTGAACCAAAGCGTAGCGGTGAGTCGATTTCATTGCACGTAAGTGTAGTATTAATAGCATTGTTGTGTTGCGACAGTTTGTGATGAGATTGCCATTTTTTATATAAAAAGATCAGTCTCTAGTTCTGCTTACCATCAAATACAAAGATAGCTAGTACAAGATAAAGCCTCGCATTAGCCACGCACTTTTTATAGACCCAGTATAGTAAGAAGGCTTCATCACTTATCATCATGGTCAAACTTCCCTTTCCACGATAAAAAAATACTTTGCTAGTTCGACGTTTAGAGATCTAATGGAACAACTCCATATATGTATATTCAATTACATAATTATGGAGTTGTTTCATTGGATATTAAAACATCGAATTAGCAAAGTACTTTTTTGTAGTTTAACATATCGATATTATAGGAACTGGGCGAGCTGCTGTTAAAGACAAAATATATGGTAAATTGCGCAGCTCGCAATAAATTATAAGTAATATAATAAGACGATTGTCACGCGCCGCGGCCCGGCGGCGCCTGCAAATGATGACTGACGTACGCCAAAAAATGTACAAATGTATGAGGAAGTAACTGGCTGCAATTGTTTTGTATTGCTTAAATTAGACATTCAAATTTAACAGCCTCTTTGGTTTAGTTAGTGATTTACTCAATGGTTTGGGATAGAAAAAGTTCTCAGTTCGGTAGGATTTACTTAAAGTCTCTTCGGTTTACCTATGTATCAAAATCTGTTGCAATAATAATAATGTTTGATGGTAAGGGTAAGTGAAGCGCCTAATAGATCTTTTTATTTCTGGATGTGATATGCTGAGACGAAAATTTTCTAACTTATTCTTTGAAAATTTAATAGGTATGTGTTTTATTATTATTATTATGCCTGCTTAGCATGACTACCAAAATACAATATGATATAGCGATTTAACGCTTTAAACTGTCAAATATCATTGGTTAAAACTCTAGAAATTTTATTGAAACTCGAGCATGCATAAGTTGATACATGTTCGCAGTTTCGATAAAATTTCAAGATGGTGGTTTTATCCAATGATTTTGGACAGTTTAAAGCGATAAATGGCTATATCATATCACGTTTCGGTGGTCATTCTAGGTGGGCTGGGTATATATTTTACCATAACTTAAATTAAGGAATGTGAGATTGCTTTCTGAGGCGTGAATTAATTTTCTTTCATTTTTAATATCAGTGACTGCTTCTATATTTTTTAAATACAGTATTCCTTTTTCACATGGTCTTACCTACATCGCATTCAGTCATAGATGGTCTTAGCATTTAAACTTGTGTATTTATAAGAAATTGTAATGTTCAGGATTGGAACTATTTTCTCTTTTTAGTTGTGTCTTAAAATTGTTATTATACTATTATCCTATAGGTGTGAATCTGTTATTTGTTTACTAGTCTTTAATTATAAAATATTCACAGGTGAATCAACAGGACTCACCTGTGAATATGAAGTTTAATAAAAATATAATGATAGATTTTTATGCTATGTGGTGTGGTTGGCAAACAAACATAATATGTTTGTTTATAATTATAATAAGAGATAGAGTTAGAGATAGAATTTGTTAATTATTATAATAAGAGATATATTATATCTCTTCTGGTAGTAAGCAGTTAACGTAGTCTATATGTCGTGGCCCTATCGTATAATTGGCAAGGTAATGAAATGTGCGGCATATCATTGTGCTGAATGCTGATGTTACAATAATAAATAAAATAATGTAAAATATTCTGAAAATTACACCTTTACTTGCAATACGTCAAACAGAAGTTCACAAAAAACAAAATCGCATTCCATTAGATTTGATGTAGTGTCTAACCATTTACTTTATTTCTCCTTGTTAACCAATTACTTAATTCTTAGCATAGATAAAAATAAATAAATAAGATTTTTCTATGTCATTACAATAATAAATTAAGAATACTTATATTGTAACGAATAAGCATGTAGGAATGCAAATATGAAAACATATAATTGGTGTTCAGATATTTAAGAAGTTTTGTAAAAGTAGTTACTTTATCACTGTTTGTTTTCCGAATAAAATAAAATAAAAAAATAAAATAAGTCATTGAAAACCTAAAAAAGTTCGTATTCCGAACAATCATGAAATGCTACTGGATCATAAAAATCTCGGCAACTGGTCGAGTAGCCCATTATCTAAAATGGCAGTGGTCAGAAGTGATCAGTAGGTTCAAGGTTATTTTTTTATGACCAAGCGGAGTGGACTGTTTGTGGGAGTGTCTAATCTACGTGTCTGTGTGATCGGTAGGTAGACGATATGCCCAAGCATTTCATGATCTTGACAATTATGCGATGGGGACACGACATTTATACGATTGTGCCCACAGATATATCAATATAAGGAAATCGGTCGAATCGCCGAGTTCATAGGAAGACCTAGTGTCGCTATCAGCGGCCGTACTACATAACATGGTTCTAGTTGAGCATGCCGTAATATACACTATTCATTGCGCTCGTTATAAGGACTGCGAAGCAATGAAAGTTAAGCACAGCCGCAAAGGAGATCGGTCAAATCGCTGAGTTCATAGGAAGTCCGGTTATTTAAATATAAATCTAAGTTTTTCGATTCTTACGTGTGAAAAGTTATTCCATTACTTGATAAATAACTGATTCACTGCAATGATTGCATGTTACAGTTGAACAGGACGGTATTTTGAAAGTACGTTAGTAAAATGTACGAATTCAATCGATTTTATCGGACGGCGAACTGGCGGCAATACACTTGTCACAAGTTAAACGCTGGCTGGGCCTCTCTCCTTGTATTATTAAATCTGTGATTGTGACACTGAGGTATCACTCCCGTGCTGCAAAACCTAATACTATCCCCTACCGTGTGGAGCTCTGAGCAACCATACACACCTAAGTTACACACAGATTCATGTCAAGTTTAAAAAAATACGATTCTGCGATTCGCTTAACTCTATGGTTTCACTTTGCTCTGACACATACAAAACTGGGCACCTGAAACGAGTGAGCTTCAGTTCGCCTTGTTTTTGTCACTTCACGTACCTTTGTGTAGTGGCCTTTTATGCATTTGTATTTTAAAAAAAGTCTCATGAGAGTCTTGCATGTCCAGTTTATTTGTTGTTCAGCAGGACTCTCCAATCTGGTGCAATGCCGATGGTCTGGAAACGGTCACATATTATACGGAGTGGAGTGGAGATGAGCATGATATAAAAAATTATAGGTCAATCTCAAAGTTATTCACGTTGGCAAAGCTACGGAAAATATAGTTTAGTATGCTACTTACCTTGTTTTAATACCACATATTACCAAACAGCATAATTTTATAAGCAAAAAAGTCCACAGAAACTAATTTAAATAAAAAATCGGGAGTGGTCTTCCCTTGACTTTCTCGTATACCGGAAACGACTCAAAAGTTGATAGAAACCTTTTGATGTCATACGTGCATGTTAAAAAGTTAAAGCACTAACGCACAGACACACACAGACATAATTCCAAAAACGGTAATTTAGGACTCAGGGAGGTCCAAAACGTGTAAATCCGTCAAAATCTCGAGGTCGAATTTTTGGCGATTACAAGACTTCCTCTATACTACGTATACGAGAAAGTAAAAATGGATGTTATACCTGTATGTATCTAAGTAATATTGTTAGAATGGCACAGATTTTAACCAACTTCAAAATAAAAAAAAAGCAGGTTATCAATTCAATTTGATCTGTATGTATGTAATATTGTCAGAAGTGCACAGTTTTTGTCTAAATTAGTAAATTCTTAATTAAGTTTTCAGATCACTGTACTCCTCTTTTAAGAAAAGTTTCACACCTTAAAAGAGCACAGTAGGAACAGGTAAACACAATTTATCAGTTACGGGAATCGCTGGATTAGGGAAGATAGCAACGTCTTAGGCGGATTACACACTCGCTTAATTTCGATATTCGGCAACTGGCATTCAAAGGAAAAAATTGTCATGCGCTAGTTGGGCAACCGTCATAATATGGCGAGCTATGGCGAGCTGTCATACATATAAAAACCATTTATTTCGATAATTTTGTATGTCTCAACTCTACGATTGTTGTTTGTACCGTGTGACTTTACAATTAGGATGGAAGTTTTAATAATGTGTTAGACTTCGGAAAACCTAAAACCACGTCCGGAATTGTGAAATGTGTAATATTAGGTAATTTCGTCCGGGCTTACTCGGATCTATGATGACCTATAAATTACGTACACATTCTGTTTGGCAAAAGCCTTTAACGAAGAGGATAATAGCAATAATAATAATATAATATAATAATATATATTTCCACGCATGGGATATGTGGGACTCGAGGTAAAGGCGTTCCCTCCATACCCATTAAACATCCTCCCTGGCCTGACCTTCAGTGCGCTATTAAGGGACGGCTCGGGATCTGCGCACATGAGCGCAACTACACCGAGACCGTCCCAACGCTGCCCGTCTAGGCACTCCTTGTGCATGACGAGGACACCGGGAGCAGCCATCAGACCGCACTCGGGGGACTTCGGGGGCGGTGTCGTGGCCCTGAAAAGGGCCGTCCGGAACTAATAGCCGTGGTGGGAAAACAAAAACAACTTGACGATGGCATGTGACTTCGAATGCCAAGTGGACACACTTGACATCAAAAGCCACACACCCGCCGAGAAAGTTTCCCCACTACGTTACCAGGGTCCGCCACGAGGAGGCTTCCGGCTGTGGACCCCAGGGTTTTTTTAACCTGGCTAGCTAAAACCATCATATTATAACATCATTCACACACTCCATTCATCTGTTTTTCTATCTTAGTTTTACTTTATTTTCATTTGCAATCATTCTAATCGCTTCCTCTGTAACATGCTCATCATTTCTTCTCGTTGCTCGCCCATTCCATGCACACCTCTTAACTCTCTATCTTTCAGCCACTGGTGCTATTTCTAAACATCTTCTAAAGTACCTACAAATTCCTTACTTTGCTCATATTTGTTGCTCACGGATTCACTACTCCATTTAGAAAAACGTCTCGTCGAATTACAATTCATCGATGACAACTAGTCGATTATTTGTTTGAACGATGCGTTATCTACCCGGAAGTTGTTACGTCTATGGTTCATTTCATCGAATGTTTTTTAGTCGACGGTTGACTGGACCGTTGTCCGATCGATATGTCAAATGATTGAATTGTTATAGGGTAAGGCGTGTAGATTAAAATAAAGTTGTTAAGAAAACGCCTGGATCTTACTTTGTTACTTTGTAGCAAACACTTCAATTTATTGCTATCCTTACATTTATCATGCCGGTGCCTAGATCTTATTAACCATCGATCAAGTAAGCTGTCATTCGATAAAGTACTTCTCGATGAATTATACCATCGGAGTTTCTCCCGAGTTCTTGTTGTAAAAACACGTGTTGAGAGACTCCATTTTAACCAAAATATATCGTACACTTTTTTTTGTAACTTTATAATTAAGTTTTCACTTGACATTGGCAAAATGTATAATCTTTAAGATTTGCGAATGCCATTAATTAAGAATAGAATAGAATTATACCATCAGTAGAAAGTATTTATATGAAGCTTTGCATCGATCAAATGTACTTCGAAATGTTGAGCAGTCGATTAATTTAACATTCGACTTATGATATTTACGACGAAGTGTCATCGATGAATTGTAATTCGACGAGATGTTTTTCGAAATGGAGTAGTGAATCCGTCACTCACATCCATCGTAACATTCGATTTAATCTCAGACAAAAATAATATTACTTAAGAAGTGCCGAAAACACGCTTACATCCAAATTACAAGCAGGAAATATTATTTAATGGTTATATTTACACAAGTGTGGTTTAATAAAGTAACTCGGGGCCTTTTGGAACATTACGTTACACATTTAGCTCCTAAATGAGGGTTGAAAATTTAAAAGCAGGCCAAACGTTTACCGCCGCGTTACGTGAAAGGGTTAGCACTTTGAAGACTGTTGTTTTAAAATGAAGACAGAATTAATTTTATTTTAAATGCGAGATTGAGAGGAGTCGTGTTCAAAGATAACATTAAACAATGTTTGCTCGACATGTTCTGCCTTAGTAGGCGTACAAAATTACAGTTAAATATGTCTCTAATATTAATTACATAGATACATACATAGAATAAATAATTTATTTTTAAATAAAAAAAACCGCCTTCAAAACTTTGTTTATAAAAATATTAATATTTTTTTGAGGTCAGTCCCAAATACAAGTGACAAAGATTACTCTAAATATTGTAGTTGGCACTGACTTCAAAAAAACATTTAGATTATTATAAACATTTTTATTTCTCCGTTTTTAGTTTTGATGGCGGTTTTTTTCATTTAAACATAATTTAGTATTGGTTTTTTAGTGTTTTAAGTATAATATGAAGCATTAAGTGAGTTGGATAGTTATAAAAATCGGTTCACAACGCAAAGTTATCATTAATTAAAGTTCAGACAGGATTTTTGCCGTTATTTTTCAGAGTAACAAAAAAATCTCAATGTCTAACGCTATACTATTCTATTTCGAGGCTTCTTTATGGCAAAAAATTTGGTTGCTCTACTACCGCTTGGCTGCCAAACGACCGCTGTTATTTTTAGAAATTTAACAATAATTGCTAGGCAACTAAACTTCAGTCAGCTTTCTTTTACTCTTTGCTTTAATTAAAATTACATTTATAAGTATTTAACTCAGAAAAGTTTCTTGTCTTGTCAATTCGTTGAAAATTTGAGAGCTGTACCTGTACATAATCGTTTGAAATCACACTTATTGCGTTGCGCCTGACACTATCTGACAACATTGGAAACAATTGAGGAGCAAAATTACATTACAAACATTGCTACTTTAAAACTGTATGGAGACCTAGGTGACAGTAATTTTCCGTTCAAGTCACGAGCTTCTTGGTTCAAATTCAGCGTGTTTATTTTTTTCCAAAGGCTACCTAACCACCTTGGAGGAGGTCGTGCGCCCCTCACAACAATCGCAGAAGTTAAGCTGCTAAGAGCGTGGTTGGTACTGGAACGGGTGACCAAAAATGTTTCAACTCGATTTTTCTCCATGCGCGTTAAACTGGCTACCTAATTATAGCCAGCGTAAACACCAGTTACGTCAGATACCAGAAAAGGCAACTAGCCCGAGGTAGTACCTCCACTTTACAGAAGACCACAGTGAAATAACACTGCATTTTTGTGGGGTTGTGTTTCTGTTGGTGAGTAAGGTCGCCAGAGCTCCACGGGGTAGGGAGGGGACTAGGGTTGTCACGTCAGTGATGCAAGCGTCTATAGGCTACGTCTACGCTATGCTTGTCTGACAACCAACATTAAAAAATAAATGTAAAACTGTGACATCAAGCTAACCTGTACCAGCCCGCCTAGCATGACCACCGAAACACGATATGACATAGCCATTTATCGCGTTGAACTGTCAAAAATCATTGGATATAACTGCCAACTTGAAATTTTATCGAAACTGCCAATATGTATAGGCTTAAACATGTTCGCAGTTTCGATAAAATTTATAAGATGGCGGTTATATCCAATGATTTTTGACAGTTCAAAGCGATAAGTGGCTTTATCATATTGTGTTTCGGTGGTCATGCTAGGCGGGCAGGGTAACATGCTTTCCGGAACACTGCGGAAAGGCAAGTTGAAACATTTTTGGTCACCCATCTAAGTACAAACCGCACACTGAAAAACTAAACTACTGCGATTGTAATGAAGAAGGCACGGCCGCAGCGCAATAGACCACATTGTGGAGTCGCTTAGAAATTGGGAAAAATAAAAATCCAGAAATAAATAAACTTAAATGTTTATTTATTTATGGATTTTATTTATTAGTTGTTTTTTAAGTTAATGGGTTTAATGTAATATAATGATTTGTTATGGTCGCGTGATGCGGGCAGAGTAGAATAGCATCGCCCCATATCCTCCAATGGGTGTCGTAGAAGGCGACTAATGGATCAGCAAAGGGGTATTGATCACCTTATACCCCGTCCACCAATCCGCATTGGGCAAGCGTGGTGGACTACTGCCTAAACCTCCTTCGATGACAAGGAGAGACCTTGTGTCTCTTAAATGGGGCGATTACAAAGGCTGCTATGATGATATGATGAACCCCTCCAACTAAGCTAATGCGCTCGTGCTAGGAGTTGGTTCACGTCGGTAGTGTAATGGTGGCCGGGGATCGATCTCCGTTCCCACAGACAGGGTTGCCAGGTCTTTTCCAAAAAATACCGAACAGTGAGCAAAAATACTTCCTTACTTGTCGTATTGCCGATCCTTTCACTCGCGCACAAAAAGCCGACAAAATGACGAGTAAGGTTGCCATACTACGTTTCTGCCTTCTTTCACGTCTCTTCACTCGTCGAGTGTGTGGCTGGCCCATAAGTAGGGATACTACGCAACATCGATGCCGATTGACAAATTTGACAGTCGATTCGTTTATTAGGGAGAAAAATTAACCAGAAATAAATACCCAACCTCCCATACTTCGGTATTTATGTCATACCGAACACGGTGCTAAAATACCGAACGGCTTGGTAGAATACCGTCCACTAATCAAAACACGTTTTCCGTCACTATTTTATCGAGGTATTGAACAGGTTTAAATGGTATATAAAAGGCACTCTGAAAATAATATAAAACACACTGTAGAAACTAACAATAAACACTTAAAATTGATACACAAGAATATAAAAAGGTTTAACAAAAAGTACTTACTTACAATTTTAGTGCCTTGATATAATTTTATGTAAGTACGTATTATAGTAATAGGCCCAAGCCGAGGTCAGAGCGAGACCCTTAGATACGTTAATAATGATATTGTGTTCTAGGACACGGTCAGCAATGGAATGAATCAAAAATGAACCAAATGTCATGATGAATGATGATTTTGAATTTGATTGATACTTTTTAAAATATTGCCAGTGATAATGAAGGCGATGGTACTATAACATGGCAATGTTATAGTACCACGTTACAACCTGACAACCCGGCACAGAAACTGAGAATTTGAGAAAAATATGGGAAAATTATTTTTAACTAAATTGAAGTATCGTAGGAAAAGGCCTATCAAATAAAAGGATTGCAAAGTACCTTCATCTCAAGATTTCGTTAATTGAACGTTCCTCCAGTCGGGAGTGTGTACCCGCCCTAATCGATACTTATAAATAACGAAGGATTTCCTTTGAATCTCCGAAAACGGGATATAAAATGCGTGTTAAATTGAAGACGGCCTTGCGCGATAAAAGTGTAGCTTTAAAAGGCATTGTCAGATCAAAACGAGCTTTTAATGCTTTATCGGAAATGCTTATTCGCGTCGTCTGAAACTGAAATAGATAAATTGATTTAAGACATATTAAACAAAAAAACAGTAAGAAGGACATAGTTACTAGAAAAATGCACTGAAAAAAAATCGACTTGCCTCAGGCGGGACTCGAACCCGCATCTTCCACAATCCGGGCAAATATTTCGTTCGGGTCTTAGAAGTGCAAATTTCAAAGATTTGATGAAACAATGTTTACCATAAAAACATAAGCACCAAGCACTGACAAATTTCGACAGCGAAAAGCAGTGTCTCGGTGTCGTAATGGTCAACGCGTCCGCCCGGATTGTGGAAGATGCGGGTTCGAGTCCCGCCTGAGGCAAGTCGATTTTTTTCAGTGCATTTTTCTAGTATTAATATTTATGCGTTTGTAAACGCAAAAATAAAATTATTCCATAAGGACATAGTTGATAAACTTCCCTTCCATTTAAGGACTACGCGTGCTGGTCTACGTTGTCACCGGCAAACTGGCTACCATTCCAACGCGACCTAAGAAATTTGGCAACTCGTTTCTCTGTCGTACAATCAAGAAATGGAATTCACTGCCAGCGCACGTGTTCCCTCCTTTCTACAATCCTGGGTCATTCAAAAGAGGCGTGAAGAAGCACCTTGTTGGTCAGTAAGGCGTGGGTGACTAGCGCGGCAGTTTATCTCTAGCACCAGCTATCTTCGCATTGGGACTCCACTTCTGCTTACCATCAGGTGGAATGGAGTCAATTGCTTGACCTTTTTATAAAAAAAAATCTCCATAAAGCAGCAAGAAGAAATTTCTCACGCCAAAGTACCATCATTAAAGGAATGGATGATTTATGGCAAACTGACCTTTTAGATTTACAGAAGTATTCGGAATATAACAAAAACTATAAATACATTTTGGTGGTAATAGATACTTTATCGAAATATGTATGGACAAGTCCTTTAAAATCAAGGGAATATAGGAAGTATTATTTTCACAAAATATCAAATTAACTTAGAATCTGTCACAAATTAATAATATCGTCCGCATCTTTAAAAAGCGACATCATTATTAGTTCATATTCAAACTATAGCTTGTAGAGGGTTCAAATTAGATCTTTTACCAATTGGACGCCGGTTCGTTAGGTAAACGTTACGGAGCGTAGGTATAATTAACAGCTGTGATGTGTATGAAGCATAACGATCTGTATTAAAATGGCGGCTTAATCGCATTGTGGCTTCATAGGGTTGTCAATTTGTTACTTTAAAATTTCACTTAACTTGCCTGCTAAATTAAAAATCCGAACTTTCAAGATACATCGCATATCCGCGACGCTAGCTTCATTTGACTGCAGAGAAAATGCAGCGTCAACGCGACGTGTGCGTCTTTTTATCGCGACGTCTGCGCTGCGCAAACGTTCATCGAACGCCTACGCTGGAAAACCGCTAGTATGAAGGGGCTCTTAATAATGCTTTTCGGTAACCCTTGTTATGATGTTATGCACGGAGTTCTGAATTTTCATGAGTCTTTCCTTACTACACTCACGGGATGAGAGAGAGTGAGATGAGAAGGGATAGCCCTATTCGTGACCAGGGACTAAAACCGGTGAGGTACCTGTTATAGAAATCCTCCTCCTCGCGTCATGTTCCTCAGTGATGAGGATCGTGACTTCCCTTTGGTGTCACCCTTTCTGTGATGATTCTGCGCCATCTTGACCTATCCTCAGCAATGTGCAGAGCATCGTGCAGATTGGTTTCTAGAGTGGTGTAAACCTGGTTAGTCAGACACATCGGGCTGCGATCCCGCTGTCTCTTCCCTTCTATTTTGCCAGTGACCATGAGTTCGTTCTCCGTAGAACTGTCCGTAGGCAGATGAGCCCTTCGATATTTGGAGTTCGCGCACGATTGATGCATTGGTGCGTCGTTCCATCCAGGGGTTTTGCAGCAGACGCCTCCATCACCACATCTCGAAGAGAATTAAGAATTATTAAAATAAAATATAATATATAATTTTTTGATCTTTAGTTGCCAACCCTACGTTAGCGGAGGAAGGAAGCTTGGTAGTCAAAGATTAATTATTATCTAACACAATTTGAAGTTGACTCCTTCTGTACTTCAAAAGCAAATATGGCGTTGGCATGTAGGATGTGTTTATGTGGCGTGCAAATATAATACTAAATAATTTGTGAGAAGATTACTTTACTGGAATTTAATTAATTTGGTACCCACAGATCTCGTGGGTTTCTCGTGCCACTGTGCTTGCGATTTGAGTAGCAAACTGGCTTTTCAAGACACCAGTACGGTCATGCGTAGAGTATTGTTTGCACCTGTGGGATGGCTCCACTACTTACTTACTTTGGATAGGTTGCAGCGTCGCGCGACCCGCATCGTCGGCGACGTAGAGGAGGCCAACCATCTTCCGATGTTGCGTCATTGAGTGCGTTCTACCGTGTCTAGACCACAGCGAAGGTTCTAAGGAACTTCTCTCGAATCCCACCTTCTCCGTTACTTTTGAGGACGTGTTGGCTTACGTTGTTAGGAGTTTAGTTTTGCTTCTAGTCGGGGTAGGTATGTCGAGTTTCGGGCGTAGAGCGACGGAGTGGGGCTTCGTCGCTTATAAATCCGCCCGTCGACGGGAGGTGCCGTGCCGCGGATACCTCTCCTTAGACTAGTCCGGCAACGGACAGCCATAGACACGCGAGAGAGTTGGGTGTGAATAGCAACCTCTCTTGCGCATCGTTTATTGGCGAGTGGCAAACGTCGTTTTTTTTTAGTGGGTAGCCGCCCGTCTAGGCCGATTAGCGGCCTAGATTGCACACGAGGGGGATAGTCCCACATAACCATGGGGCGGACCCACACAAGCCCCATATTTATATTATAGACGAAATAGGACATAAACATCTCATAAGTCCGACTAAGGTCCGACTGTATCTATGAGTAATTTTTAAAAATTATGAAATAGTGTATCTCTACGAAATTAGAAATTTCGTTGGGTTTTCTATTGCTTTTTCATGTTTGCTGTTGGAAAACTTTCGGTACCGAAAAACTGTGCTCAAATTAATAGCCAGGGTTATTTCACTGAGATTTTTCTTTTGGCGCGTGGGTTAAAAGGTAGTCTTTGGCACACACGTTAAAAGTACGAAAACAATTTTTATTTCATTCTTCTTTTCAGGATACGCTGTTCGGTTTCTCGTTTCTTTTAAATATTAATTAAATTTGGCTGTGGTTTTTATTACTAAACTTTTTGGGTAAACAAAAACCTTAGGTCTCTGCTCAATCCGTTTTGGGATAATGAACGATAGTATTGTATTTATGTATGTACACTAATATTATAAGGTGAATAGATTTGTATTGTTACGAATTCGTAAATTGCGAGAAATCACGAGAAAACAATAGAATGTTCGAGAAAGTAATCTAAGCTTCCAGAAGGGCCTCGACGAATTACACGAGACACTTCTAAGAACGATGGGAACGTTCAAGCATCAATGAACCTACATTACTATGACATAAGGTTTATATTCGGCAGATGAACTTAGTGGTTTGTTCAAGATAATAGTCGAACATTCTAGTGTTTGCGCGATTTCGTTTTGCGTAGTATAAAAGGACTGTTGATTGCAGTGTATGGACATTCTAAGTTTAGAAGCGAACAAGTGCGGATCAAAGCGATACTCCCTAAGTGATATAGTGTGATATACCGACTAAGGCGACTACGGATTAACTTAGCATTGTGATTGGACTTTGTTGCTTGGTTATTGTAAATTGTAGAGTGGTGTACGGAATAAAGTCTCGTCAGTGTCACCAGGTGTTTCTATCCAAATTGACGAACCCCTAGCTCGTAACAGTATCTTTTTTGTGTGTCAATGAATAGGCTCAGAAACAATTATGCCAGACGTCCCTTGGAAGTTTCGTAAAGCACTTAGAAGTTTAGTAGTGTCGCAGCTATTTGATTACACTTTTCTCGTAACAGCCGGTAATATCAGGCTTAAATAGTAAAACAGCTAATTGAATAAGCTCCGCAACGGCTCGCTAATAAATCTGCTGCCCGAGAATACTAACCGCGGATTAACGGGAGCGCTAAAACTGGGATTAGGGGCCGCGTTTACACTGCGGCGATTATGGGTCGAACTTGAACGAGAGAACGAGAAAATATGTTTGTGCTCGTAAATATATTACTTTTTTTGTTAAACGTGTTTATTTAGAGTTATTAATCAATTTAAATAGGGTTAAACTGGAATAATAACACTATGAGATAGTGACAGGACTTTCCTTCTATTTTTAATGAAACATTAATTTTAAAATCTAAAGCTTTCTTTTTCTACTCTAAAACATTATTATGATACAATTAAATATAATTATTATGTTTTATATTATGAGGTAAATAGGTATTATTGTCAATAACCTACACGTAGAAGACACTAAAAACTAGCGAAAATCAGAGATCTGACTTATCAAATGTATTTGGAGCCTTTTTAAATAAAGTAGAATAAAAGTAAAGAAAAGGAAGTGTTTTTATAAAAAAAAAGATTTACAATGACAATTACAATAGGTACATATCGCTTCTTTCACATTTTGACTTTCTTTAAATATGATCTACTTGATGGTAGATCGCTATATTTTATAGAGGTAAGGAATCGCTATATTTTATAGACGTGTTTTACACTGAAGTATCACCGCTCGCTCACATTCAGCACAGGCCTTTTGCTGTACTGGGAACGGGCTATCCCCGAAAAGAGACGACTTTGAATATTTCCTCCTTTTCTGTATATGCAGTTAGATTATGGGATGGTTCACCTTATGCATTAGAGTGCTCACACGTTAGACTCTTTTGAAAAAGTCAAGTTAGGAGTCATTTCTCCTTTTGCAGGGTCTCCTAACACAAAGGAGATCCTAGCCACTTGTTATGGAGTAGTGTAAAACATATGGAAAAAAATATTATCATTTTTTATTTCCTTAGCTCATAAACATAAACAACTAAAAAGAGAATTCTTGGTTTCTTTTTTTTGGACGTCGCTTACTGTATTCGCAACGCATGATCGCTCGTAACGGTGTGACAGGCAGCCCGGCATAGCTTAAACAACGTTTTACTTGCCTTGAATTATTGAAGGTTTAACAGGTGATGTACTGGGCCGAAACGACGATACGTTCTCTCCCTCTACCCTGTACGTTTAAAGAGAGAGGGGATTACGAAATGTACAGCGCGGGTGACTTTTTAAGGGCTTATGCGTTAAATACGGGAAGCCTTATTTAGACGTTTAAGTTAGTTTAGAATTATTGTCACCACATTTAGTGAGATTGCTCCTTTGTTTATGGGTTGAGATTGTATTGTTATCGGTTTCAGTTTGAAGAGGAAGCAGCAATTAGAAGGTGCAACGATTAGGCGCTCTAAATTGGAGCTCTTTATCCCGGGGATTATTTCTATATTTAGCTTGCGTATTTTGAAAGTAGGTAAACATATAATAATAATAGTATATTTCCACGCTCACACCAATTATCTAGCCCAAATTAAGTATCATTAAGAACTTGTGTTATGGATACTAGATAACGGACAAATTTATAAATATGTTTATAAATAAACTTGAATAAATACCTACATAAGCAACCATGAATCGTGAACAAATGTTCGTGTTCATCACACAAAAATTTGCTCCTACCAGGACTCGAACCCGGACCGCTTGATGCAGTGGCGGATTTACAAATTTGCCGCCAGTATGCTAATAAATTTTTACCGCCAGTAGGCTATAAGTTTTGGCGCCCTTACTACTTCTGAAAAAATGTATTCTTTTTATGCAACGGAATCTACTTCCATCCATCCAAATTGCTAACAAAGGTATTAGAACCCCAGCCCTCGTGACTTTGTCTCTGAACAACTAAGAGAAGCGGGAGTGGCTGAAAAACAGCGCTGACCAGGTCTTGTTACCTACGTCAGCATATGCTGAGCTACTGCCGATTGCTGTTATTACTATACTGTGTATCTTTTAACTATGTAACAATTATTCTATGAACATAACTGTAATAACTATGAGAGCAATAAACAATTTTTATTATTATAAAGTACTATGTACGTAAATTGCCATCCAGGATAGCTAGCGCACAGAGGAAGCTAAGCTACCAAGTGCAAGTTCGGTACTCGGATGGGTGATTGAAAATTTCTCAAGTTTATTTTCGTCCGTGCTTCGTCGTCACGTTAAGCTGGTGGTCCCGGGTGCTGTGGAAAGATAGCAGTCGTTACCAAGGCGGGTTGGTGTCAGGCACACACACGTAGAAATCTAATGCCGAAACCTGTAGCAGTATTGTCGATATCAAGACATACTAAACCGACCCCAAATAAATTGGAAGCAGGGTTTTTTCTTTTTTTTTATGTTACGAAATGGCAAACAAGCTTGCGGCCCGCCTGATGTTAAGTGGTCACCGCCACCTATAGACACTTGCAATATTAAGTGTAAATCACTTAACACCGCAATGCGTTTGCCATCCTGGGGACTAAGATGATATGCCCTCCATGCCCAGTAATTACACTGGCTACCTTTCCCTTCAATCCGAAACACAGCGAACTGCTTCACGGCAGAAATAAGAAAGGCGGTGGTACCTACCCAGACGACCCTACATATGGGTAGGAGAACTGAACTGCGCAGTACTCGAGTATACCTTCTGATTGTAATTGTAGTCAAAAAATATGCGGCAAGTACCTTTACCTTACTGTCTAGTAGGTACAGTCGACAAAATTGAATCATGACCCACCTTAAGATCATTTTCCTACAGTCACTCTATACAAAGTAGGATGAAATTCGCTTGAACGTACATTTCTAAGTAACGAACCTGTTATCAATTTGTTAGACACTGACAGTGTCTAATAAATATGGCTTTTTAAAATTTGTTCAGACTACTACTTGACATCTGACACATAACGTCATTTTTCATTTATCATAATCACAGAACACACCTTTTTCTGTGTTCTGTACACAGAAAAAGGTGTGTTCTGTGATTATGATACAAGTGAGCTAAGTTGCTTATTAGTTGTTGCTTGTTAAGTGTAACTCAGCCGAGTATGTATTGAGCAGAGCTCACGATCACCTACAGGGTTTATTTATTACTCTGTGTCACGAGTGTCCTACAACTGTTTTCAACACACTTGGAAGAAGCAAATTAAACTTACTTTTGATTTTGGCAGTATAAGACTTTCAATATAGCACTTTGATTTTGGCAGCATTTTTCTCTTTTCATAGCAAAACGTTCGGTTTCCGTGTCGAGATGTGGCTCGTGGAGTTGACGCTTGAAGAAATTTTTACTTTTATTTGCCAATAAATACAAATACCTAGCAATACAACTAAGCAAATTATTTCGCCAGTGAATTTGTCATTTCACAGAATTATTCCCTTTGTCTGTGCCTACGAATGTGAGCTAATGTTATTATTTCGTCCTCTCGAGCCATTGGCGCGAGAATTAGCGGCGGACGAAATAATGCGAGAAACATGCCCCAAATAATATTATTGTTGTTTTGTCAAACAATTACTGACGAAAATGAGCAATTGAGTGCCGTCCCACTCGACTAGCGAGGATTTGTCACAAAGAGAAGATTAGGTATAGAATGTTTTTATATTCATCTTAACAGCCTTTATACGACCCACTGCTCGCACAAGGCTTCTTCTTGTCATCGAAGGAGGTTTAGGCAGTAGTCCACCCAATGCCGATTGGTGGACGGGTTATAAGATGATCAATACCTCTTTGCTAATCCATTAGTCGCTTTCTACGAGACCCTTTGGAGGATATGGGGTGATGATATTCTACTCTCCCGGCATCACATGGTTTTTATTTTAGAAGCTTTGTTTAACTTGCCATGTAGGTATGTATGTACAAGCTGTTTTGTTGTGGAAAGGTTTGCCTGTCCAGATAAGACAAACTCAGACCTTAACTAGTTTTAAGAAGCAGGTTGCAGAACACTGTCTGTCGTAACTATGACGAATTACTAATTTTTTCATATTTATATGTATTTTAGTATATAATATATTTATGATATATGTATTATCACATAGTGAGTTTTAACTACTTGTCTATGTAAGTTTATGTAAATATTTGTATGTAGTTTTTTTTATATTAATTATTTTAAGTTATTTCTTCGAGTGTTTTTTAGTCCTGTCCATCCTAAGGTTACCTGGAAGTGATCGCTCTTAGGGATAAGGTCGCCCTTTGTATGTAAATATAATTGTAATTAGTATTAGTAAAAAGCGTAGCGTAGTACGTAAGAGCGTCGTCTCCCGCCCGGGAGGCACGGGTTTGAACCCCGTACGGTAGGTACGATGACCCTACATTTGACTGTATCATGTTTTTTATTTAGCAGACCTTCTGTGCTGTTTCGTTTTGTGGCGCCACCGCGTTGCTCAGAATATCCAGCACACCAATTATACAATAGAATTTTTTATCGAGCGTCGCTCACCGAATGAATATTTATCAGTAACGATGGACGTTCATTCATCACTGGAGGGACGATGCCAAATATTTGAATTTGAGAGTTTTTTTTTTATATTTTGCGTCATATCAATCTAACGTATTTATCTTTGTGCGGTCCAAGCGAGGATCGCAAAAGTTAAGTGTGTGGTCTTTGATGGGTGACCAATTTTTTTATTTGACACGGTAACTATTAGCCTTCATCTGGTAAGTACCTAACCATAAGGTGGGGCTGCCTATCTTATCATTAAGGTCATAGCACTCTTATCAACTCGGAAAGGGAACGTCTCTTTTTTTACGTCTGAAAGGTGGCTACGGAACGTAACGCATTGCTTCTCTTTCATAGAGTTAAAAAGTAGATTCTCTTTCAACTCTATGAAAAAAGAAGTTTTCATGAACTCTATGAAAACTTAAAATAATATTTTTTGCGTTAACAAACGCGTCAATAATTGTAAAACTAAAAAAAATCGCCCTGCCCTAGGCGGGAATTGAACCCAGCATCCTCCGCATTCCGGGCGACTTAACGGTACTGCTTACGCCGTCGCCGCCGCCGGCAAAATATTTTACTGTGTATACTCGAGTTATCGTGCTAACGCTCAGACACACATACAAACATAATTCCAAAAAAAATATTTTTGGACTCGGGGAGGTACAAAACGTGTAGCGAATTTTTTGACGATTACAAGACTTCCTCTATACTGCGTATGCGAGAAAGTAAAAAATATACATGCACATAGGCGCACTCACTTGTAGCGTTGAACTTCCAGAGCATTTTGGTTCCTTGAAATATAAAGAGCATCTCCATATGACGCTCCAGTTTTTATATTCTTTTAGTTTATAGTACTGATGACCGCCACATAGTAACAATTTCCCTCCTTTTCGTGATATAAATTTAACTTCGGTATCACTTGTTTCGCTCATTGTAAAATAACAGTAAAATATTTTGCCTATTATTTTTGCTTGTTCAAGTTAGATAAACAAAATGACTCTTGTTATTTTTCCTCAAGTTATGTCAGATGACAAAAAAGGTTTAACATAGGAGTTACATTCTTTTTAATATACTTAGTAAAAACTAAGAAGAATGTAATATCTACATTGGTACTTTTTTACCGCCCACAAGACCAAACGTTTGTGCATTTTGTTAAAAATACAAATTCGCTATATTTTGTTTGTTTTGTAATTAAAATTAAACGGTAGTAACACGAGCAATATTTTATTGCTGTTCTAACAACTTTCAACTACAGTAGTAAGACAGGTAAACACTTTACCGGTATTACTACTGGTAGTAAGAATGGTAGTAACACGGGCAATAAACGGAAATTTGTCAGTGCTTGTTGCTTATGTATGTATGGCAAACATTGTTTTATAAAATCTTTGAAATTTGCAAAATATTTTTGAAAATATTTGACGCCGATATTTTAAAATGTTTTTAACATAGAATAAACTACGTGTGCGTTTTCCTATTTTCAAAATTCGATATACATTCAAAGTTGTTTTGAAAGGATTTGTCTGCGGGCTGCATGATCAGCCGCCATAGTCAGGAATGCTGGGGGACAGGTGGGTGTCTGGCCCATGTAAGCACATACCCTTGACGAGGAATGTGTATTTACCGCGGACCCTCCTCTTGATTAGTCTTAACGGACAGGCTATTGACGCTGACTTTGAGATGTAGAGCGAATAAGCTTCCTCAGTCACGTTCATCTACCATCTCAATCCGAATGCAGTCCGATTAGCGGCCTTGCTTGCAGACGAGGGAGAGAGTCCCACATAACCATGGGGGCCCCACACTGCCCATAGTATGCGTAACACATTTCCCAACGTTAAAAAAAAGGTTAAGTTAGGTTTGAGGGGCATTTCCTGGGGACCTGTGAGGCCAAGTTCTGTCCGCCGTGTGAACGCAGGCAAGACAATTAGCACATGAAGAGTACAGTAGGTTTTAGTGGGTAACCGGAGTCCGAACCTGGAGTCCCACATAACCCTATGGCGGCCCCATATCGCTATTGGGTATGCATAAAGCATTTCCTTCTATAAAAAAAAGGTTTGAGGGGCAGGGGGGCTCGCTCTCGTACCGCATTGTGCAGATATCAATTTAAATTACTGTGGGATAGATTAGACCGATAAAATTCCCACTTGACGTCGCGAGCAGCAGCTGATCCCAAATGAATATGAATCAAACTAAATACAATCGTCATCACGTTGGAAATAAAGATCACAATAAAAGTTGGTGGAAATAGACAATTTATTTGCATTGGCGTTATGCAGTGACTCCTGGTAAGACACCACGAAGTGGGGCCACCCTTCCATATATTCAGAATTGTAGATGTAACTAGAGAGGTCGGCATTGGACCAAATGCTCACTTAAAGTTGCCAGGGCGCTTTTAGTGATGTCACAAGAGGCTTGGTATCGATAAATTTATATTCTTCATTAAATTTTCCCAATCATGAAAAATGTTAAGGGAGGAACCTGTGACCTAAAAGAATAAAGATGTTTTGTCTGTGACTTTGACTTAACTTGTCTGTTTTTTTACCAAAGGAGGCACCCAGGCTTAAGCGTTGGTCGCGTAGTGCGTAAGAGCGTCGTCTCCCACCCGGGAGGCACTGGTTCGATTCCTGCCACGTACCAATGAATTTTTAAATTTTTAATTCATATGTACGTTTAATCGACGCTTTTACGGTGAAGGTAAACATCGTGAGGAAACCTGCACACACCTCTGAAGAAATTCTTAGGTTGTGTGTGAAGTCGACCAACCCGCATTTGGCCAGCGTAGTTGACTAAGGCCTAATTGCCCTTAATGTGGGGTAGGCTCGAGCCCCTCGGTGGGGACATTATATGAGCTGTTGATGATGATGATGATGAGCCAGGCTTGTCGAAAAAAAAGCAAACTGACCAAAAAATCAAGCATTTTTTTTTATAATTGTCCCCTCATTTTTTTTTAATACTTGCAAAAGGCTTTATTACTTGGCAAAAGTTTTTATTACTTGGAAAACAAGCTTGCGGCCCACCTGGTGTAGTGGTTACCGTCGCCCATAGACACTTGCAATATTAAAGGCAAATCAGTTGAAGAAAAGGAGAAGATGGAATTAGAGAAACAAAGCTCCTCAGAAAACTCAATAATTATTCCTCACTAACTAGAAGAGTAGACTACAACGCTCCTCCATTTAGTTTCTACTTACTTTTAAGTGCGTACTGTTCGCGCAAAAGTTATATAAAGTAAGAAATTAAAACTGACCAGCACAAATACAATATAGATAACAAAAGAAGAAACGCTTTAGAATAAAAAAAACATACAGTCGAATAGAGAACCTCCTCCTTTTTTGAAGTCGGTTGATAAAATAACAGTAATATACATACAGTGGTAAAAGAAAGTACAAATTTTGTATTGTATTTTCGAAATGAAAAAAAGATGTGAAAAGAAAAAATGTCCTGTGCATGGCCAAAAGGTAACGCCTCAGCATTAAGACGACGCCAGACATGTGTTCAAATACGCAAATACCTACAAAGTCACGAAGTGTATGGCACGGGCATTTGAGTATTTGTGCAAAGTTTAAGTCAAAAATACATACAAATGTTTCAAATGATATTCAAATCAATCAAACTTTGCTCAAATTTTTGTGAGTATGTTATGGTAATTGAACTTTTTTTCGACTTAATGAAATTGTACGAGTACCATGATAGTTCCATTCCTGAACTTGTTAGTGACACATTGGAAAAACGTCTAGAGTTATTGCATATGTATTCTACTGGTAAAAAACTTATTTCAAATTCTTTAACACAGATAGTAATTATAGTACCATAAATATTTCCACATCTAGCTCAAATTATTGCGCATTTTTTATTTGTAAAGGGTAGGGGCACATTGTGAGGAACATTAGCGAAAAAGTCCTCGAGTGGCAGGCGCGTACCGGGAGACTCAGCGTTAGTAGGCTGACGGGTTGGCCGACGATCTGGTGAAGGTCGCGGGAAGAACCGATTGGGCTGAATATCTTTGGGATTATATCCAGCAGTGGGATCTTAGCTAAAATTATGATATTGAAATTATTATCGATAGCCTTGCCTACAGCAGTAGGCACATCCTTGTTTGCCCACCGGAGCGCGTAATCAGGTGACTGGCGCCCGCGTCCGAATAACGAAAGCGACCGAATTGTTCCCTCTTTCGTTGAGGGTAGGGTTCCACTGAAAACTTGCACTTGGTACTAATGTGTTTTTATTTATATCGGCTGGAAGGGGCATTAAACGTCAGCGGAGCTTAGAAATAGACACTCTTATAGGCCTCTAACATGGTGATTTCCCAAAGGACCTAGTCGCCTAACAAAGGCTTGCACACCGGGGACGTTAGGGCGGAGCATTTTGCCACCGAAGAGCGCACACTGATTATTCGTGACACATCTACCGAAAGTTGTAACACCCTTCGGGCCAGTGCATACCGAATACGGCAGGAGAGGGCTTTTGCGTCGGCGGCTCTGAGGTAAACATGGCAAAGTATGTTTTATAATGTTAAACCATGTAAATAATTACTTGGAGAACTCAATACTTATCTCGCAGAATAGTGTCACATCACCTTTGATGCCTTTGATCGATCTTTAAGCATTGTCTTTATCTTGTTGCGAATAAATTTACCCCAATTATTGAAAATTTATCTAATTTAGTCATCATGTAATCAGCCGAGAGACGTCCACTGTGGACTTCCCCAAGATTATCCAATCTGATCGGTCCTGCGCTTCCCGCATCCAGCGGCTTCCCGCGACCTTTACCAGATCGTTGGTCCTCCAAAAGGGAGGCCTACCAACGCTGCGTCTCCCGGTACGTGGCAGTTATTCGAGGACTTTTCCGCCCCAACGGCCGTCAGTCCTCGCAATCTGCCCTGCCTACTGCCGCTTAACGTTTGCAAGTCTTTGGGCGCTGTCGGTAACCTTGGTGCTCCTGCGGATCTCATCATTTTCGATCTGATCGCGCGAAGAAATTCCGAGCATAGCCCTCTCTATTAACACCACTCCATTAATTAATCCACTAAGCCACCTTTCGGATCCGTAGGTCATCAACATATGGCAACACACAATTATTAAAGACTTTCGTCTGATTTAGTACCAATAAATTAAAATCTAATAGAGGAGCTATTTCTGATTATCCTTCACCTTAAGGCAAAGGTGATATACGAAATTGTTGTGAAACCTAGCATCTGGCAATAATCGCTGCAACTAGGACCGCGCAGCAATCGTTTTTTCCCGTATGCTCCCTTTTGGATCCGCTCCGGCGCGTCTCTCAGATGAATCCTGCCGGACCGATCGCACGTTTAAAATCTTCCAACTTAGCACATTCGTCTTGCAAGTTATGGCGCGACCTTTAAGAGCTTGAGGCTTTTAAAAACCGAGAAAATTGGATTTATTTGTGCAATTTTTCATCTTTGGGAAGCGAAGGGAGATTTTTATCTGTCGTTGGATGAGCATAGAGTTTGTTTTTGTAGCAAAGTTTTCGATGCCGTATGGTAGGGGTCAACCCGAGTTTACCGTTTGCTATATAATTTTTTAGCATTCTTTTTTGGAAGTTTTTATGTCATTGCAATATTGTTAGTCGTGTTAAGCGCTTGTAAAGATTTAAGCATACGTACTTAGAACCTTTGCTAGCTTCTTGGTTTTATTGTTGTTTCAAAGCTTTAAACGCTTTCTTTCTTTATGTCCCACCAAAAATAACATAGACGGCTTTAAAACGATTTCGAAGGGACTCAGCCAAAAACGCGTCATAGGCGGGAGGATCTAAGGTATTATAATCTTATGTGGGAAAACGGTATTTAGGAGTATTTTTATCCCGTTTCTCACATTTAACTGATAGTGACCACTTAAGTTTAAAACAATACATTATAATGTAATGTTTGTATTTTTAAATTATGTATGTTCAATTGAACTAATTTCGTACGGTAGGGTAAACTTCTAGTCATTGGACACTACCAGTCATTAGACAGAACTCAATTGATAAAATTGCTTATGAACTGGAACACTGCAACTGATCTCTTTCTAAACTCTGCTTTTTGACAATTCATACAGTGATCCAGTTTTTAAAGCAACCTTATCAATTAAGGTTTTATTGGGCTCTTTCCAATGACTGGTTGTGTCCAATGACTAGAAGCTTACCCTACATTGTCATCGATGGAAAAATATCAAAGAAACCTCTGCAGTATCGCGGGTTCCATTTTTCAACCGCTGCTGCGTGAGGTAGGTACACACGTATAATATTTATTATTCTTATATTATAAGAAAAATAATCAATAAAAATAATTTACTAGGTGGTAGACCCATATGTAGGGTCGTCTGGGTAGGTACCACCGCCTTTCTTATTTCTGCCGTGAAGCAGTTCGCTGTGTTTCGGATTGAAGTGAAAGGTAGCCAGTGTAATTACTGGGCATGGAGCGCATATCATCTTAGTCCCCAGGATGGCAAACGCACTTGCGGTGTAAAGTGATTTACACTTAATATTGCAAGTGTCTATAGGCGACAGTGACCACTTAACATCAGGTGGGCCGCAAGCTTGTTTGCCATCTCGTAACATAAAAAAAATCAAAATGGCTGGTACATTTTTTTTAAAAAAGGGAAAATATTAATTAAATTCTTTCATGATTACTCGCGACGTGTTGTTAGCAGTACCTCAGGCAATAACAGTAAATTATGATCAACTATTCTCTCGTTTAAACTTATGGTGGGCAATAAAACTGTTATTATTTTGTTAGGTTGTGCCTTATCTTGGACATGATCCAGCAAAGTTAGAAACACATAGATGGCCTTCACTGCAATATATAGGATTATTGTATTTTATTTAGTCATGTAATATGTGCAGAAAAAGATTATTTACATATGTTCCACCGTAGCGCCTAACTATTCATCTAATTTTGATGAATAAGCTGTCAAACAATTCGTTATTATGATTCGAGCAACATAGGCTACATTTTAACCGACTTTAACAAGAGGAGGAGTTTGAGAATTTTTCCTTGTAACCGATTTTAATTAAATTCCTTTGAAGTTTGTACACAAAATCTTGCTGTGGGTGCTAAGCAATGTGAAATGGCCAAAAATGGAACTACGACTGATCATGTCAAAATGATGTTTGACTGTCGATTTCTATTGAAATCGAGTGCAGTTGATTTTAGTTCGTAATTCCTGATTTCAACCAATTTTATTCAATACTTTTTTTCCATAGTTGGGTTGTCGGTTGCGGCGTCGATGGCGTAGTGCATAAGAGCGTCGTCTCCCACCCGGGAGGCACTGGTTCGATCCTCGCCACGTTCCAATGTGTTTTCAAATTTTGAATTCATATGAACGTTTAATCGACGCGTTTACGGTGAAGGAAAACATCGTGAGGAAACCTGCACACACCTATGAAGACATTCTTAGGTTGTGTGTGAAGTCGACCAACCCGCACATGGCCAGCGTGGTTGTTTACGACCTAATCGCCCCTAATGTGGGGTAGGCTCGAGCCCCTCGGTGGGGACATTATATGAGCTGTTGACGATGATGATGATAGTCGGGTTACAGTGATTTACACTTTTCGCTTGATATCATTCCCTTACATCAAATTACGGAGCTATATTTCCAAAAAATATCCATAGCTATGCTGTCGTACCGTAATGATAATTAACAATGTAAGTCTTAATTAACCGCGGCTAATTGAGGCCTTAAATTATAAATTACATTAAAAAGGTCGGAGGTTAACCTGCTTTGAACGTAGCTTCAGATTGTTGTCGGGTTTTGTAGAGGATATCGGAGTAGTGATCGTTTAGGCTAACGGTTAATTCATTAAAACATCGTATTTCAGTTGTTACGTTCGCAATTTAGATAACGTTGCGTCGTATTCGACGTAACAAGGGGTTCGAAGACATACTTACCTATACACTGAGTTAGCTATCGCATCCTGGCGTCCGTCGCTACCGGGAAAGAAAAAGAGAAACAGTGACAAAAATAAAAACAGGCCACGGTGACAGTGGCAATATTTTTTGACGTGACAACGTCTTATAATTCGATAGAGCCGGCTGCACGCACGAAAAAACATGACGTCATGCGGCGTTACCTAGCTCTGAATCTAATTCTCTAATTTGAATTTGGAATTATGTTCTTTAAAATTTAAACTTTCAATGATACCAAAACCAGCCAGATACAAATAGTATAGCCAAAGAGATTTTATTATAAGTTTATTCATACTATAATGCGAAATCTATTAAACAAATGAAATTAAATTTTTCTTTTGAAAAATGCTACCATTCCATCAGTATTTTCTTAAGACGTTGTCACGTTCAACTATCGTCAGTAAACCGACTTTACAGACAACCAATTTTTTTTCTTCATATGTTTCATTCTAGCTATCTCACTTTATCAGTTTGATGACGTCATATGGCTCCATCTACAAGTATAGATAATCTAAGATTGACAATCATACCTATATTGAGATTACACTATTAACTTGCTTTTTGAATTGAGAAATATCGTTAACCTTACATATAAAAAAAGTCCATTGCCGCGTCTGTCTGTTTGCGACTCACAAACTACTCAACGAATTTTCATGAGGATTTCGCCAATAGATAGGGCAATGGAGAGGGTTATGCTCGGAGTTTCTCTTGATCATATCAGAAATAATGAAATACACAAGAAAACCAAGGTCACTGACAAAGCCCAAAGAATTGCGAACTTTATCTGGCAGTGGGCACATTGAGAGGAAAGCTGATGGTCGTTGGGGCGGAAACATCCTCGAGTTGCGACCACTGGGATAAGCACCCTACATTGTGAACCCTTTTTTTATTTACGCATGATCCCTGCAGTATGTGGGAGCCTAGCCTGCAAAGGAAGCCATTTATGCCCGCCCTTTCGGGAAGAACCGGTGCATCTGGCCTTTGTATCGGACAGTAGACCGCTCGCCGGCTGGTCTTGGAGACTGGCAGCGAGCTCAAAGCTCCGTTGACTCTGAAAAGAGCCTTTGCTGGGCATTCACCATAGTGTTGCCAATGGTTTATTTTTATGTTACGAGATGGCAAACAAGCTTGCGGCCCACCTGATGTTAAGTGGTCACCGCCGCCTATAGGCACTTGCAATATTAAGTGTAAATCACTTACCACCGCAAGTGTGTTTGCCATCCTGGAGACTAAGATGATATGCCCTCCATGCCCAGTAATTACACTGGCTACCTTTCCCTTCAATCCGAAACACAGCGAACTGCTTCACGGCAGACATAAGAAAGGCGGTGGTACCTACCCAGACGACCCTACATATGGGTGGCTTAGAAGAAACTCAGAGCAGTATAAGGCCGTTGTCTATGCCATCTGTCCCCCAACCTACGCTATCTGTCCCCAACCTCTTTAGGTTAACTGGTTATGAATTTAAACTGCAAGAATAAGAAAGCTGCAGCCATCCGTCATACCGGTACCACTCTTGCGTATTCCGATGTAAGCCGTCTGTTGGGGAACCAGACGTTGCCCACAAACCGCTGGATAACAGTGGGCATCTCTTAGCTTAAATGATGATGGTGATGACATGTGATGATGGTAATCGACGCAGCAAGCAGATGAGATCATACGATAGACAAAACATGTTTGCATAATATGCTCTACTACCCGTGCGAAGCCGGGGCGTGTCGCTAGTTTAACAAGAAACCTAACTTTTATTTGCAAGACAGTTAAACAGTGTAGACACCTACACTACTGAAATGGTGTTTCCCATATAAATCCATTTCAGGAACCGAAAAAAAAAATAGTTTCCGCAACTGAAGGCAGCATCGGAACGTGTGCAGATAAGCCGGAACTTGCGGTCGAGCGGTGGCCATATTTATTAGCGAACCACTTCCGTTTCCGGTGCGTGATTTAGCACGAGCTCTGCGTAAGGTTTACTACACGTGTCGGTTAAAAGCGTTGAACAATATTTATTTATGTAAGTGGTAGAAATAAAAATTTATTAAAGGTGATTTAATTTATTAGAGAAACAAATTTCTTACGTAATAATATAGGGTTGCGGACTGAATTTCGACAGTACAATACTTCGACATGTTTTTGTGTCCGTACTCTCCCAAAATAATTGCACTCCGCCTGGCCATAAAAAAATAACCCTAGCCTACCCATCACTCAGCCATTTCGGTGTCTAAAACACTAGATTCCCAAGTTCGCTACATGTCGAAGTATTGTATTGTCAAAATTCAGTCCGCAAACGAATAATATACATATCGGCACAATCGACAGGTATACTTTGTTTCAAATATTATTCAAGAAATAAGAATTGAAGTAGGTTAGATAGGTAGTAGGTTAATTTTGTAGATACGATCTTTCGTAAGCTGCTTCTTTCCCCAGTCCTGCCGTTTCAAGTTTGAATGGAAAATATTCTTTTTTACTTTCTTGTACGTAGTATAGAGGAAGTCTTGTAATCGTCAAAAAATTCGACCTCGAGATTTTGACGGATTTACACGTTTTGGACCTCTCTGAGTCCAAAAATACTTATGTCTGTGTGTGTGTCTGTGTGTCTGTATGTCTGTGTGTATGTCTGTGTGTGTGTGTCTGTGCGTTAGCACGATAACTCGAGCATGCTTTAAATTATTGCAACCAAATTTAACATGCGTGTATGACATCAAAATATAAGGTTTCTATCAACTTTTGAGTCGTCTATCACGAAAGTTAAGCAACCAAGTGCGCGGTCGGTACTCGTATGGGTGACCAAAATTTAACATGCATGTATGACATCAAAATATAAGGTTTCTCTCAACCTTTGAGTCGTTTCCGGTATACGAGAAAGACAAGGGGAGACCACTCCCGATTTTTTCACCTAAAACGGTAAAGACTTTTTCGTGCTGCGTTAGCTCACTTTCTGTATCGTTTTGCGGCTTCCGGTAGTATGTTTATTAACAATAATGTATGAGGATGTACGTTGTTGTGTTCCAAATAATATTTATGAATACTGGAGATATTGTTTTGGAAAAGAATTTACTAGTTAGTAGGCGCTTAAGCATCGTATACTTTTCATTTCCGTTTTGCTGTGAGTTAGTTTGAGTAAGTACTTAGACATAGGACACAGTAGACTAGCTAGACTAGATGGATAATGTGAAAGAAAAGGAGCACACTAACGCTTACATTAAAACGAGATAGATAAACTCAAACTCAAATTTCTTTATTCATTTAGGTACAATTTATACACTTATGAAAGTCAAGTTTGATGCCATCGGTTCAAGAGTCTACCTGAAGGCCTTGTTCTGAGAAGAACCGGCAAGAAACTCAACAAGTTTTATCCTCCCTTTTACAGTTTTTCATAACTAGTATTGATTTGGAAAGTGTCATAATTCACATTGTCAAGTCTAATAATTAATCATAATCTAAATATATATAAATTACGTGTCACGTTGTTTTTCCGCGATGGACTCTTTAATCAAATTTGTCCACCGTGTGCAGTTTGATCCAACTTGAGAGATAGGATAGTTTTTATCTTGATAAGTAGTCATTGTATCTTAGTCATTTTATCTTGTTGGTTGTCCTAATAAATTAAAAAAAAAAAAAAAAATTTTGAATTAAACTTACCATAAAAATTATATATAAAAATGTGATTTAAGACATCATTCCTTACAATATTGTCAATTAGAAAATTGAAATTTAACACATATTGCTTTTCACTAGATTACAATGGAGAATCGAGCACATTTGGATGTGTCCACACATTTTTATCTTCTATATATTCCTGAACTTTAAAATACGCTTTCTTTATTAAAATTTGTTTAATGTGAAGCTTAAAATGTAACGGAAGTTCAGTTACATGATGTGGGAGTTTATTATACATTTGTATACATTTCCCCATGAATGAGTGACTAGTTTTATGAAGTCTGAAACTTGGAACAGCAAGTTTATTTTTATTATAAGATAGACGAGACCACACGCAGGCGGCCTAGGTCGGCCTGTCAGTCATGTTGAAAAGACAGCACCTGTCAGGCTGTGCATAGTACAGCACCCCAGTACCTATTTTTACGCACACATGCAAATTACACGCACACATGCACATTACTCGCACATTGGTACATTTCTTCGTCAGTAATTATAAATCTACGTGTATTTCTATTGAATAGGCTCAAAAATTACAGGTGCTACAGTTTAACTGACTAACTTCAAACATATTATTATTTAAAAAATAAGTTAGTATTCGCACAGTTCGCGGACGAGGGCGCTAAGTTGTTGTCGTGTTATTAACCCAAACTTTTGTAATTATCGCATGAACTAGTTTTAAACTAGACTTTTAGGCGAGGTAGGACAGCGGACTAGCCGCAGTGGACATTATAGAAGACTGCAGTTTACTAACATATTTTTTGGTTCGTTCGAGTCGGATCTAACCAGCTCGCTATATTTATTTCTATATTAATCACACTTATTTATCGCATTTACATTTATGTATGTATAATCGCAATTTTATTTGTATTTTCGCTAATATATCGCATAAAAATAAGCTTGTTTCGCATATTTCATTAAGAGGGGGTATAAAGCAAAATTACCAACCTTTGATTTGATTTTTACACCCCAAAATAAGCCACAAGCCACCCCATTTTTTTTAAATAGATATAACATTATATTTCAGAGATTTTAGTCTGGGAAAAAACATATAATGAAATATTTTTAAGCATGGAAAAATATCACGAACTTACCTTTAATTTCCAGCTTAAATCAGTTTATTTTCAATGCTATGCATATTACTGCGTCAATATTTTAATACATAATATAAAACTATATTACAAAGCAGCCCTACTAGGGATTTTAAAAAATAATGAATACTTTACGACTTATTTTCATAAAACCAATTTGTCGCTTATTACGTTCTTATTCCGCGCAAAACGCATCAGTCTATCGCGCTTCACCCGTGGTAACGGGCATGTTTTGTTTCATCAATCAGTCTTGACTGCTCCGTTGAGACGAGTGGGCTGTGTTTCTGTGTTCCGCCACCGGCTCGAGAAAATACTTCGACAAAAATATGGGAAATAAAAATAAATTGCGAAAACACTCTAAGAAAGAGCTTAGAAATTTAAAAATTCAACTCATGAATAATTGTCGGAGGAATATATTATATTATATAAGTAGTTTAACCAAAAAATATCGCAATTTGACGTTTTAGCTCACGGCACAATGTAACAATGTCGGCGCGGGTAGCAGTAAACGCAAAAAATAGATGCTTTTGACTACTCATGAATTGGTGCAAAGTTTCAATTGTGTGGTGTGTGTAAAGTATTTTTAACCAACTACCAAAAAGGAGGAGATATTCGTCTGTATGTATTTTTTTTATGTATGTACACGTACAGTCAGTTTCAGAAGTAGATGATCACTTTAGTACCATGTCATAGCAACGCCAGCGTTTGTGCAGTAATAGTTGCTACAATTATGTATGAAATATTATTATGACAAGGTACTACAGTGTTCATCTACTTTTGATGGTGACCCGTACACCGATATCTCTGTCATTTGTGGACCGATTTTCAAAATTCTTTTTTTATTCGATAGTGTATACTCCTGAGGTCCCATTGTCACCAAGTCAGGATCTGATGATGGGAAGCCAGGGAAATCGAGGGCAACCCTCAAATTTTATATGCATATATAACGTTTTTCATATTTTTCCTAAACCTATTCTATTATTTGCACCGGGTAGTCATCATTTCATGTTTATGAGCTGATGATGGAAGGTAAATATCTGTTCACCGATATCTCTGCCATTTGTGGACCGTTTCTCAAATTTCTTTTTTTATTCGATAGTGTATGTATACTCCTGAGGTAGTCCCGTTCTCACCAAGCCAGGATCTGATGATGAGAAGGTAGAGAAATCGAGGGCAACCCTCGGAAAAGAACAGAAAGAGAGGGTTATTCATATTTTTTATAAAGCTATTCTAGTATTTGCGTCTGGTTGTCATCTCGTGTTGATGAGCTGATGATGTATGGTAAAACTCCTTAACTATTAGGAGTTGGTTAGTGATAATTTAAGTATTAGAGGTACCTAAATACCGATAGTTGTATTCTTTTAGGTTTTTCAGGTGAGCTGATGATGGAATCATTGATGAGACTTCGTGAATGTGTAGCGACTATGCCCACAATATATTGTATTTTAGCCCAGAATGAGGAACTTTTTACTTTGACCACCAGATCTTTACTGCAAAATTTCCATGCATGTATAATACAAAAAAAATGTACCTGTCATAAAATGTAAATATTTTTTTATGTAACCAAAGATCTTATATGTTAAAATACACTGATTTTGATAAAAATCCACAGAAAAATGTAATAAAGAATAATGGCCAATTTTACGAACATTGTCTTAGCTTTGGACAATCCAAAGTGGTATCTTGTCAACTCTTGTCATAAATAACAAGAATGTGATATAGCATACCACTTGGTTTGAGCATGTCACATCAGATTGACATTAACATAATCAAAACTGAAAGTAACATTATATTTTATGAATAAATGATTTAATTACCAATAATTATTTTTTTGAAGAATGTGCATACCTGGTAATTATTCTGAGCGATTAGCATGATTTTATAAAAAAAAATATAATTGATGTAAATAAAACTTTATTTATATACTTTGTTATAACCTTGCAGGGTTCATGTGTTGAGCTATATTTTACTTGTAAGTACCTACCTCATATCTTTGTAAACACACACAATGAATAAATTATTTGAATCTGAATTTATTGTATTTATTTACCATCAGCGAAAAGTATTAAAAATCCACATGTCAAAGTATAGGTAATGGATAGATAGTCCGACTCGTGCTTAGCCAATTTTATCTAGTTTTTCGCGTATACTATGTGCGATCACAAAAAAGAAAAATCATGAAGCGAGTGCCACCTTGCGGCTGCGAACTGCGATGTGCAAGAGGGGAAGGGTGAAACGCGCGGGTGAATTCTGATATTTTTCTTGGTTTATGCCCGCTCTTAATATTTCGCATTATTTCGTTATAATTCTAGTAATAATATTTATTCATTTTACCGAACAGGTGAAAAACCGTTTTTCGCTATCCGCCGCGCCTCGTCATTTTGGGCAAGTCTCATCGCATCGCATTATTATCTATACATATAAATAAAATTGGAGTGTCTGTTTGTCATATTGAAATAACCGTTTTTTACTACATGCATATGAATATATATAAGGTACATACACCAAAATAACATTTATTACAATTTTTGTCTGTCTGTCTGTTTGTTCCGGCTAATCTCTGAAACGGCTGGACCGATTTTGACGGGACTTTTTTTGGCAGGTAGCTGGTGTAATAAGGAGTAACTTAGGCTACTTTTTTTTTCTTTTGGTAAATTCTACGCGGACGAAGTCGCGGGCACAGCTAGTACATACATATACGCGCTACATCGCTTCGTCACCGCGCCTAGCACCCGAACACCTGGAGGAGTGGAGAGCTAGCTTCAGGTAAGTACTTATTGACTATAGATAAGTGTAACGCATCCGCATCACCATATTAATTAACACATCCATGTGACAAGCAATAAATAAATAACATTTATTTTTTGTGGTGTTGTGTTTCTATTGGTGAGTAAGGTTGCTAGAGCTCCATAGGATAGAGAAGGGGACTAAGGTTTACTTGTCTGCCAACCAAATAACATTCATCATCATCATCAACAGCTCATATAATGTCCCCACCGAAGGGCTCGAGCCTACCCTACATTAGGGGCGATTAGGCCTTAGTCAACCACGCTGGCCAAGTGCGGGTTGGTCGACTTCACACACAACCTAAGAATTTCTTCATAGGTGTGTGCAGGTTTCCTCACGATGTTTTCCTTCACCGTAGAAGCGTCGATTAAACGTACATATGAATTCAAAATTTGAAAACACATTGGTACGTGGCGGGGATCGAACCAGTGCCTCCCGGATGGGAGACGACGCTCTTACGCACTACGCCACCGACGCTTCTCATTAAATGCATATCGACGGTTAAAAGGTAATAGGGCATAAGCGACAAAAACCAAATTGTTCAGGAGATCAGTTTAAAGTTTCAAATTTCTGAAAAATTTACATAACTTTTTTGTTTATAGTCATAGGGTGAAAATTCAAACAGCTCTAGAATAAAAAAAAATAAAAGCATCTTTTGACATTTATATTTATTTGATTTGACTTTGTTTTTTGGGTTTTAATGTCGCTTAGATCAATTTATCTTATTTTGCAAAAGAGGTAATTGGGCATAAGTTACATCTACAGGGAAGGAAACTAAGAGTAAAGAAGACTAAGCTACATTCGATATTCTCATCCAAAAAGGTAATAGGGCATAAGCGACATGACTGTAGAGTAAGTTAAATCGGTAAAATGGGACAAACGACAATTCATATTATTATGCTAAATGGTAATGGAGCTTAAGAAGCAGTGATTAGCAAAAATATCGTGAGGATGTAAGACATAAACAACAGCTTAAGCGGGTGGAAAAAATGGTAATGTGGTACAACACACATAAAGATTCATAATACCAAGGAGAAAACGAGGATATCCAACATACGGCATTATATAAGTAAATGGTAACATGGATTAAACGTCACTTCCTATAATACTAGATACACAACCGACATGATTCTCTATTAAAATAAGATCTAAGTAATTTCATTATTATTTTACCTATACAAAAACAAATTGATTATTTTTTTTGTGATTTTATGTATAATACGTTACATTAGCTTAATAGAAATCGAAAAGGGTTGTAGCGCACCTGCGCTATGTACACCCTGCAAATAACAGACGAGGTTCTGGTGCTCCCCACCAACCCGCCCTGGGCCAGCGTTGTGGGAGAAGCCCCCCCCCCCCATGATTTATCACCAAAACTGGAGGCCCCAAGTGCTCGGCGGTACCGGAGACCGTGCCGGCGGTGACAGACGTCGGCGAGGCGTCGAGACTAGGGGTGCGAAGAATCCCCGGACGGCGGCGATCTCCCGTCGAATGACTTTGGCCCTGGCCACCTACAACACACGCAAACTGGATCGAGGAGAAGCTGCTAGAACTGGAGGAAAAATTAAGCAGCATTAGCTGGAGTATAATGGGATTATCTGAAGTCCGAAGACAGGGCGAGGACACGGTGATCCTTAAATCCGGCAACCTGCTCTATTTCCGGGAGGGCGAAAATCTATCAAAAGGTGGTGTCGGATTCATTGTTCACAAATCTCTCGTGAACAACATTGCACAGACTGGAAGTGTGTCGAACAGGGTGGCGTACCTTATACTCAGAAACACCAAACGGTATTCGTTGAAGATCATACAGGTATACGCCTCGACCTCAACGCACCCCGATGAGGAAGTGGAAGTAATGTATAAGGATATTTCTCGTGCAGTACATGCTTTCAGGACCCACTATATTGTTTGTCATAGGTGACTTTAACGCAAGGGTAGGCAAACGTGGCGATGATGAGTCGAAAGTGGGGCAATTTTGAACTGGAATCTGGAACTACCGTTGTCAAATGCAAGCCGAATATATGGAGAGGGAGTGACTCTATATGATGAACTCCTTCTTTCCTTTCGACCTGGGAAAGTCCGTTTAGGGCAACAAAAAATGAGATTGACTTCGTCATCCCAACTAAGACTCGGATATTCAATGATGTCTCTGTGATCAATTAGTTTAACACAGGGAGCGATCACTTATTGGTAAGAGGCACATTGAATCTACACGTAAAATCCGAACGATGACGACTGATGAAGTCTACGCATCGCTCTGAAGCCATCCAGATCCAACACCCCGAAAACTTTCAACTCGAGCTGCAAAATGGCTTCAATTGCCTGGAGGACTGCATAGATGTGGACACATACAACGACGGATTCGTGGAAGCTGTCCGTAAGGTGGATTCAACGTTCTTCAAACCCAGCCGTAACAATATAACGAAGAAAATCTCAGTGCCCACGTTAAAGCTTATGGAGGAAAGACATGGATGGTTCTGCAGTCCTCTGAAGACATTCGTGAGCGTCGGCAGCTCGGTAAAGAGATCTTCAAGTGCCTAACTTTCGACATACGCCGATACAATACAAAACGTATTGAAGAGACCATAGAGCGGAGCAAAGGCTCCAAAGTGTTCGCTCGAGATCTGTCGCTTGGAGAGAGCTTGCTGACGAAGCTAAAGACGGAGGATGGCACAATCATTACATCGCGGCCTGAGCTTTTAGCCGAGATTGAAAACTTATATGAACAATTTTACGGCACATCACGCACTCCGATCTAACAGCCAAGTTGACCCGACACTATATCGATGATACCCCCCGGAAGTCAGCCTATACGAGATTAGTGTAGCTTCCAAACAGCTCAGATACAACAAGGCGCCGGGTGTTACAAGGAGGACAGAGTTACAGCGCAGCTGCTGAAAGCAGGTGGAGAAGATGGTCCAGAAAGGTCTTCAGAAGCTATTTAACTCTGTTATACTCGAGGTTAAAACACCAAAGGCATGGCACAGAGGTGGTGAGACTTTTCTTCAAAAAGGACGATAGGATCCATTTGTAGAACTATAGACCCATCACGCTCCTGAGTCATGTTTATAAGCTGTTTTCAAGAGTTATAGCAAACCAGATTCCGATAAGGCTTTAGTACCATAGACCACATACATACGCTGCGGCATGTATAACCATTTAGAAGACCGTAGAGTACATAGCGTTTGTGGACTATGAGAAAGCCTTCGATTCTGTTGAGACATTGGCCGTGCTCTAGTCACTCCAGAGATGCCAAATAGACTATCGATACATCCAAGTAGTCCGCCTTCAGAACTCAAAACCCATACAGCTCCAGCGTGATGTGAGACAGGGTGAAACTTTTCACAGCTACGTTGGAGGACGCGCTTAAGCTTATGGACTGGAGAGGACTTGGCATCAACATAAATGGCGAGTATATAACCCACCTTCGCTTTTCAGATGATATCTTTGTCATCCCTGAGACCCTGGAAGACTTGGGGACAATGCTTGAGGATCAATCTCTGTAGAATTTCCCAGCAAGTGGATCTTTAAATGAACACGGACAAGACGAAAATCATGTCAAATTCCCATGTCCATACCATACCCACTCCTGTACAGGTTAGAAGCTCTACATTGGAAGTTGTCGACCATTGTGTTCACCTGGGACAAACAGTCCAACTTGGTAAGTCTAACTTTTAAGAAAGAGGTCAATCGACGAATCTAACTCGGCTGGGCAGCATTCGGGAAGCTATGTGGCATATTCTCGGCCCATCTACCACAGTGGCTTAAGACGAAAGTCTTCAATACATGAGTGTTGCCAGTGATGACATACGTAATGCGTACCGGAAGAAGCAACGTTGGTAGCCCCCCCACAAGGTAGGGTCCACGTCCAGAAGCCACCTCGTGGCGGACCCTAGTAACGTGGTAGGGAAACTTTCTCGGCGGGTTCGTGGCTTTTGATGTTAAGTGTGTCCCCTTGGCATTCGAAGTCACATGCCATCGTCGAGTTGTTTTTGTTTTCTTACCACGGCTAGTTCCTAACGGCACTTTTCAGCGCCACGACCGCGCCCGAAGTCCCCCGGGTGCGGGCCGATGGCTGCTCCAGGTGTCCTCGTCAGGAGGACGCGCCAGGTCTAGCAGCCGTCGGTGGAGGATAGGTTGATGGCCACCAATTGGTGCAAAGAGTGCCTAGACGGACAGCGTTGGGACGGTCTCAGCTTAGTTGCACTCACGTGCGCAGATTCCGAGCCGTCCTGTAATAACGCACTGAAGGTCAGGCCGGGGAGAATTTTGGGGGTATGAGGTGAACGCCTTTACCTCGAGTCCCACATCCCCTGCGATTGGCACCACCCCGCAGGGACGATACGTAAATGCATTTGACCTCCCCGTCAACAAAAAAAAAGGCTCCCCACAAGGTGACTGATTGGAATGACGATTTGGTAAAGGTCGCGAGAAGCCGCTGGATGCGGACAGCGCAGAACCGATCAGGTTGGAGAACCTTGCGGGAGGCCTATGTCCAACAGTGGATGTCTTTCGCCTGAAATAATGATGATGATAAAATCGACAGAGAAAGGTCTATTTGGTAACTAAGCTAGCTAGGCTTCAGATATTAGGAAGGTACTTTTCAGTAGATATATTGTGATCATATAGTGTATCATGCTCACAATCACATCAAATACTTGATGTAATTTAATGAAACAAAAATAGGTTTTTTACTATTTATTGGAAAATATTACAGTTAGGTATAGCCAAAACAAGATTTCACTTAGTTTGTACCTATTTGTATCAACTTAGTGTAACAAAAATAAAGTAGGAACTTAATGGAGTAACATAATGGGTACTTTCTTAGTATCAACTTTCGTATGAAGTAATTAGATATCGTTGTTACAAACATAACGTAATTGTCCGTGGCTGAATGATTTTGGAACAAGCGACTCGTGCGATGCCTACTTGAGTACAACGAAGTGATAAATATTGGCATAAGCATCAAATAATAGATAATGATTGTAGAGTAATATTGTATAAGCGACGGAGTCTAATTAAAATTGTAAATGGTAGTAGGATATAACCGACATTTGAATATCAGATTTGATTTAAGTAATTGCGTATGAGCGACAAAGTTGTATAAAAATAATAAACAGTAATAAGGTATAAGCGACAGTTCACTGTAAAATAAGATTTTAGTAATTGGGCATAAGCGCCAACTATATTGTATACTTGTAAAGGGTAGTATGGTATAACCGACGCTCGATGAATTCAACAACAAAGGTAAAGAGGCATTAGCTCCAGTTTTCATAACAGGCGCTAAAGGTAAAGAGCTATAAGCGTCTGAAATCTTTACTTTAATAAGAAGTAAAAAGACATTACCGACTATAAACAAAAACTATGTCATTTTTACAGAGGTACAAACGCCTTTAGGATAAAAAAGACCTAAAATTCAGTCGGTTATCCAAAATGACACTTCGAAAACGCATTTTTTTACTTGGGCATAAGCGACAAAAAAGTCATCGTAGAGCCATGGGAGTAAGCGCATTCGAAAGAGCGGAAAATTTTAAGTTGGATGGCATTCATAACTCATTTTCGACAAAAGTGTCGCTTATGCCCTATTACCTTTTAACCGTCGATATGCAATATCAAAATAACATTAAATGCATATTATAGCCCACAAATTCAGACATCCTCCATAAATTCTACAAAGCCTTCTGTCTTCACATTACTTTGTGTAGCAATGAAACATCCATTCCGCAGATAAGCAGCCATTTTTATGGTTTTAAAACTATATTGTTTGTCGGTTACCTTGGAATTCACAAAGAGTTCCGTTTCACAATAGCACTGACAAATGGCTCCATGCATCAACCACAGAACGTTCTAGAAGTATTTTTAGTAAGGCAACTTTATTTTCTTTGAATAAATTTTAGATCTTACCGTATAGTACGACATCACTATCTAAAATTGACATAAAATATATATCTGGCAACAAAGAATATTTGTTTTAACATTAATAAATATATTATATATGTAGGTAGTGCGTTCTGTAATGTGTGTATATTATATTAGGTATATGTAGGTATCTATTTGTATGTATTATATGTATATGGAAAAGGTATTTATGTATGAATTGTATAATCGTATATTTATTTATCTAAATATTTATTCACATTTTTATTAAATATCCTGCCTTCAACACTCTTTCTCACGCACCTTACTGGTTGACTGGTAGAGAATGCTGTCTAGCATTAAGTCCGCCATTCGTACTTTCTTTTGTGCAATAATGTTTTTAAATAAATAAATAAATAGTGGAGCGTCTAGGTAATATGTTGGAGAGTTAAGTTATAAGTAATTCATGTTCAGTATGGATAAACAGTATTGTTTTGGTATAGATTTTGTTGCAGATCCTAATGTTTCAGGAATAAACATTTAGTAAGCAACAATTATAAAAATAACTTTAATAATACTATTTTCATAAACGCTATGTAGGTACAGGCAACATAAAAAGTAGATGATCAATAACAAAAACTCTAAATTTATTGAAAGCAAAATAATTTCCATAAGTTTAAAATTAATAAAAGTAAATTCATCTTGTGGGTCAGTAGTCATTAGTGTATAATTAATTTAATACAATAGAAATGTCCATTATTCTTTTTTTTTATTTTAAACTTCATTACAAGGACTTATATTTATGTATAAAATTTTATTCTTATTTCTGTTTCTTTCACTAGAAATAAATCATCAAAAACAGCTCGTCCTAAGAGGTGTCCGACTCCGTTCAAAAATATGAATATTTTTTTCAGGTATCAATTCTCAAAAATTTTCTCAGAGTATCTCCTATAGTAATTGTCTCAATATATCCACAAAATTACAGAAACTTTAGATTTGTGGTCCCTTACAAAATCGCATATATATTTGTATGGAAAAATGAACTTTCGTTAAATTCTCCATACAAAACGGCAATTTCATACTTAAACCCCTAATATATCATTTAAATACCTATCTATTATCCATAGCGTTCATTTAGTGAAATTAGTTTTATTTTGATCATCTACTTTTGCTGTTGACTGTACTACGGGTTTATGTAGCCTGAGAATAAATGATTTTTATTATTTTATTAATATTATTATAAGGACGTATACATAAAGAAACCTACTGCTCGGCGCAGGTATTTTCTATATTTTTGTGGTAAACGCACTTTTGGAATTGTCACCGTAGTAAAAATCAATCACATAACTAAGATGTTTTGACTAAGATATTATTTCAAATCTCTTGGTTGATGTTGGGTTGAGAGGAGGTTTTGAGGCATCGTCCTTTGACGTGTACAAAATGTGTGTAAGTTTGAATATTTAAGAGGTATATTTTAGAGGTGGTTCCTTGATTTTGTTACAGAACAATATTAAATATAAAGAACGATCGGATGTGATTATGCACTCAATTGAACGAATTATTGAAATTTCATGTGCAGAATTTGAGCAATTTATAATTGTATGTGTATACAGACCCCCTTCTGGAAACTATGATCTGTTTGAAACTGCAATGGAAAATGTTCTAAATATTATTTGTAGCAACAACAAGAAGATAGTTGTCTGTGGGGACTTCAATTTAAATATTCTAGTATCAAGTCCATACACAAATAGGTTCATTAATTTATTTAGATCTTTTAATCTTTATTATGCTTTCTTTGAACCTACCAGAATCACCCCTACTACAGCTACTTGCTTGGATAACATTTTCTGTAATTGTAATATACTTGAAAAATCTATACTCAACTGTGTAAACTCAGGTCATAGTGGACAGAAAATCACTATTGAGCGCCGTAATGTTAATCTAGTAACAAAAATTACTTTTAGACCAATAACGGGCAGTCGCATGAAGATTTTCGAAAATAATATTGAACATAGACTTAATTTCTTACAATATTGTGATGATTCGAATGAAATGTATACGAATTTATTTAATCAAATAAATTTAGAATTTAATAACATATTTAAACAAAAAACTGTTTCCCTTAACTCAAAAAAGAAATTTAGTGACTGGGCTACCCCAGGTATATACGTTAGTAGAAGAAAATTATATGATTTATATTATGAAAAGTCCATGTCCACAGACCAGTCCTTTATAAATTATGTCAGAAAATATTCTAAAATATTTAAAAGGGTCTGTAATGTTGCAAAAGCAAACTTCCTTAGTAATAAAATTAAAAATTCTGCTAACAAAATTAAGACCACCTGGAAAATTATAAACCAAGAAACTGGTAAAATGTCATTAAAAGATAGGTCTTTTGAAATTAATATTAATGGTAAAATGGTAAAAACGGATGAAGCGGTAGCAAATGCAATGGAGTCCTTTTTCTCAGACATTCCCATGAAAATCACTAGTAAACTGAATTCATCTACTGAATAAGCGGTTTCCTTTTTAGAATCTAGTGTTAATAAATGTGATATTTCTTTTAACTTTCATGAAATTAATGACGATTACATTATAAAAACGTTTAAATCTTTAAATAAGAAAAAGACGGAAGATCTATGGGGTTTATCGGTTACAGTTATAACATCAATAATTGAAGTAATTTCCCCATATTTAACGATTATTTTTAATAAATGCATTGAAGATGGGGTCTTTCCCGATTTAATGAAATGTAGTAAAATTATACCTTTATTTAAGTCTGGGGATAAATGTGATCCCACTAATTTTCGTCCCATATCCATTTTACCTACGTTAAGTAAAGTATTTGAGAAAGTTATCTATAATCAATTGCTTTCACATTTTACATTGAATAAACTGTTTCATAACAGACAATTTGGTTTTACTAAGGGTAGAAATACGACAGATGCAGGTGTTGCGTTAATGAAACATATATTTAATGCTTGGGAAAACAAACAAGATGCTCTAGGTGTCTTTTGTGACTTGTCCAAAGCCTTCGACTGTGTAGAACATAAAACCTTATTGGGCAAATTACAACATTATGGCGTCTCAATGAACTCAATAAAAATAATTAAATCATACTTGAGTGACCGATTACAAACAGTAGTTATAAATAAAGCGAAGTCTACAGGGGCCCCTATTCTCATGGGCGTGCCGCAGGGCTCGATATTAGGTCCGTTACTTTTTTTGATTTATGTAAATGACCTGCCTTACTATGTAAACAACTTATGTGAGACGGTATTATTTGCAGATGATACTTCCCTTATTTTCAAACTGAATAGACAATCAGAAAACGTTGACGATGTGAATAATGCCCTTTCCAAAGTAATGTGTTGGTTTACTAATAATAACTTGTTACTAAATTCAAATAAAACTAAATGTATTAAATTTTCGTTACCAAATGTCAAGCAGGTCAGTACAAATATTAAAATTAACGAGGAAATTATACAATGTGTTGACTTAACAGTATTTTTAGGAATAACTTTAGATTCACGTCTACAATGGAATCCTCATATTACTACCCTATCAGGAAGACTTAGCTCTGCTGCTTTTGCTGTTAAAAAGATTAGATTACTGTCTGGTGTTGATACGGCAAGACTTGTATATTTCAGTTACTTCCATAGTGTTATGTCATATGGTATATTGCTGTGGGGATCAGCAGCTGATATTCAAGACATTTTTGTATTACAAAAGAGAGCCATACGCGCCATTTATAAACTAAGACCTCGTGACTCGCTTAGAGAGTTATTTAAAGAAATCAATATATTGACGGTTGCTTCCCAATATATATATGACAACATTATGTATGTTCATAAAAATTTACATACATTTTTGAAGAAAAGTGATTATCACAATTTAAACACAAGATATAGAAATAAACTTTCTGTACCAAGTTTCAGACTTCATAAAACTAGTCACTCATTCATGGGGAAATGTATACAAATATATAATAAACTCCCACATCATGTAACTGAACTTCCGTCACATAAATTTAAGCTTCACATTAAACAAATTTTAATGAAGAAAGCGTATTATAAAGTTCAGGAATATATAGACGACAAAAATGTGTGGACACATCCAAATGTGCTCGATTCTCCATTTTAATCTAGTGAGATATCAATGTGCAAAATTTCAATTCTCTAATTGACAATATTGTAAGGAAAGGTGTCTTAAATCACAATTTTTAAATATATATATTTATTGTAAGTTTAATTATAAGTCTTTATTTTATTATATTATTATGACTAATTATTAAAGACTTGACAATGTGAATTATGACTCTTTCCAAATCAATACTATGAAAACTGTAAAGGGAGGATAAAACTTGTTGAGTTTCTTGCCGGTTCTTCTCAGAACAAGGCCTCCTGGTAGACTCTCGAACCGATGGCATCAAAATTGACTTTCATAAGTGTACAAATTGTACCTAAATGAATAAAGAAATTTTGACTTTGACTTTGACTTAAAATTCGTATTTTATTTAAGGAGCCATCTTGAAGTCGCGGGTAAATGCGAAACAGTCAAAGTTGCCAATAAGTAATTGTCTTGCTTGCGAGTTTGTCACCCTAAAAATATCCTAGTCACTATAGATGGCTTCCCATGTCCACTTAACAAAAGGGACGGCCTATTTCCTAGCCAACACACAAAATCGTTAATCCGGTCACCGTGCGATGACATGAATTGCGAAGTCATGAGATTGTAAGGGCTGGTGCACATAGATCATGGGAAAATTTTAGGTTTATTTTCATACTTTTTTATGCTATTGGGTTCGTGGTGGAGGAGATAGAGGAGGCATTTTGGTTGTTTATGTATTTCATCATAACAGTCTTTATAATTCGACCCACTGCTGGGACACAAGGTCTCTCCTTGTCATCAGAGGTGGTTTAGGTAGTAGTCCACCACGCTTGCCCAATGCGGATTGGTGGACGGAGTATAAGGTGATCAATACCCCTTTGCTGATCCATTAGTCACCTTCTACGACGCCCATTGGAGGATATGGGGCGATGCTATTCTACTCTGCCGGCATCACACACCTGGTTAATGTATAATATTTATTTAAGTTCAATTATAAAAAATCTCTCATAACTTATGTATATTTGTCCGTTACCTAGTATCCTTAATACAAGTTAGTGATAATTTATTGTTTTAAGCTAACGTGGTCACTATCATTCACAGTCACTATCGTCACATGCGCCATGATCACGGATGAAGTTCATCCGTGATCATGGCGCATGTAACTGCGCCGAAATATCGGATTAACCAAAAATCAAAGGTACGTGGTTTAAATCCCGTTTTCTTTCATTCTAGTGATAATTTGTTTCAAATTTGTACCAAATTAAAAATAAAACGAAAGACCTTTCGCGATACGTGCCTGCTCTTTGCTCTGAGCTACACAGGACTGAATCACGACGAATCTATTCAAGCCTTTCATGTTGAAGACATCTTCAAGATCCCGTTGAGATATTTTGTAAAAAACTAATAGATATATAATAGAAATCGAAAGATAAGAAAAACAAAGAAAAAAAAATAGTTTTCTATTTAATTTGGTATAAATTTCAAACATTTTAAATCACTCCAAATAAAATTACAAACAAAATTTTATGTTTACAAGTTAATGATAGGTACCTACTTAATTTCGGCTAGATATTTATTGTGTGAGCGTTGAAATAGAAACTCTGTTCATCATAGAATGAGTCTCAAGAATCAACGCCAACTTGAGCGTCGTACGTCTTTATCACTTTGTGCTTGATAAAAAGTGACAAACGATTATCAAAACATGATTGATTTCTGAGTGTCATTCTGTAATATGGGCCTAGAGCGCATCATAATAATCGGGCTACTCGTATGAAAATATGTAAGTATAACCAAGAATTGGTTTTAGCGTCTAGTGTGTACTGACCTTAAAGAGCCTGGATGAAGAAAATGACGCAGCATGACTGGTCTAAAGTCACGAGCACAGATTTCTAGTTCAGAGGAACTTAGCAGTTGACAGGTCTCTTTTGAAGAGCTTCTTGTAGAGGTATACTTGTTGTGCCTAATTACATATATAAATACATTACCACCCTTATGTTGTTGATGTCCCTACCATCCGCACAAAGCGATTTGCTAACTCTTTTATAATGCGGACAGCTAAGGAGTGGAACTTGTTGTCTGCTGATGTGTTTCCTGATACTCATAACTTGGATGCCTTCGAGGCAAGAGTGAATAGGCTATTTCTAGGTAAGCATGTAACATCGTAGGCCACATCTTCGCTTAAGATCAGATGAGAGTGTGGTCAAATGCTTTCCTATATTCACTAAAAAAAAAGTCACGCCTTTTCCCCACAGGTGTAGGCAGAGATTACTTGTTTCCACTTGCTCGGATCCTTACATATTTCTTTCACTTCATCTAAATTCATCTGTCCTCGTACATGCGGCGGTTTCGAAAACTTATGACCTGACCTTTTTTGAAGACATCTTCCATTTGATCGATAAACGTTCGCCTAGGTCTTCCGCGTCACCTCCGTTCACTTCCGAGTCATATATCCTTTTCATCAATCTACTTTCACACTTCTTTGCTACATGACCGAACCATTTGGGCATTTGTAATTATACTGATTTATTTTCCTATTCCAATTTTTGCAATTTTTTCGCGAAAATTGCAAAACTTAAGTGGCAGTGGGCGAGGCACATTCCTGGGAGAGCAGATGGCCGATGGGGCCGAATAGTTCTCGAGTGACGACTACGCACCGGACGACCACAAGGTGGACTGACGACCTGATTAAGTTTGCTGGTCACGCCTGGATGAGAGGAGCACAGGTCGTTGTGGCGTTCTTTGGGGTCCTAGCAGTGGACATCATGTGGCTTAAATGATGATGATGATTTTCCTATCTAGGAATTAGAGTGGTAAGTATGAGCTTTTTTCATGCTTTACAAGGAGGCTCTTGGCCTTAATCCACCTGATGGTAAGTGACTATAATGCCGAAGATGTAATCGAGCTTCACCTGGACCCTCAACCTCAGAGGGACTGGATATCTTATCAGTAATTGTCGGAACATAATAATGATGATAATATTATTATTATGGCGACAGATTTTGATAAGATGGTGGACCATACCAAGCACTTTATACTCTTTGCTTAGAAAAAAAATGGTTCAAAGTTAAAATAATAAATATATAATAATAATAAATAAAAATGAATACTGACTGAATGAATGACTGACTGACATATCAACGCACAGCCCAAACTGCTAGGCCTAGAGATTCCAAATTTGGTACGTAGGTTCCTTAAGAGGTCCAGGGGTGCACTAAGAAAGGATTTTTGGAAATTCACCCTCGAAGGTGGTGAAAAGTTTGTATGGAAATCCGTCATTTTTAATTTAAAATGCATAAAAATTGGTACATGGCCTTTAAGTTAGAAATAAAGAAAGAGGTATTTTTTTAAGGATTTTTGGAAATTCAATCCCTAAGGGGGTAAAATGAAGGATAAAAGTTTGTATATAAATCTGACATTTTTTAAAGTAAAATCGATGAATATTTGTGTATATGGCGCTTGGGTTAGAAGAAATAAGAAGAAAATTTAAACGTGCTGCCTAAATAATTATTCTACGTGGACGAAGTCGCAGGAAAAAGCTAGTAATATTATTAATGTAATTATGTAAGTATTCCGTGTGATGCCGGCAGAGTAGAATAGCATCACCCTATATCCTCCAATGGCGAAAGGGACTAATGGATCAGCAAAGGGGTATTGATCACCTTATACTCTGTTCATCAATCCACATTGGGCAAGCGTGGTGGACTCCCTTCAATGACAAGAAGAGGCCTTGTGTCCCAGCAGTGGGTCGAATTATAAAGGCTGTGATGATGATGTAAGTATTCGTTTATAATTTGTCTGGTGGATTGTTTTGTTTGCACGGCGCCGCGTGACTGCCACGAAAAGGTTTCCGCAGAAAACCAGTGTCGTGGTACACCTTGCCATGGTTTATACTGAGCGGAGACTCTTTTGGTACAATTTGATGTTAAGTTTTTTGTGTAATGTTTTTAATTTGTACCAAATAAAAATCTATTCTATTCTATAAATACGAAAGTAACTCTGTCTGTCTGTTACGCTTTCAAACCACTAAACCGATAACGTTAAAATTTGGTATGGAAATATTAGATCTGGGAATGACAAAGGATACTTTTTGGCGCGATAAACCAACATTACCACGAGCGAAGCCATGGGCTACCACTAGCTGTTTATCAAAAAAATGTATATAAATTATTAATACTTTTTTTCTAATCATTTATTATGTAATAGTCAGATTAGGGTCAATTTTACTACACCCAGTGAGCTCGGTCAACCGTTAATCTCATCTTGTGATTGCGTGTTTGTTCCTCGTAAATTTATTGCAAGCTTGCTCGCCGTTTATTATAATGAGATAAATGTATTATGTGGGTCAGTCTTCTTGCTATATTTTTTTGCACTCAGCTTGCCTGGTAATGAGTTATATATCTACTGCATATTGTGCTTGTATATTGACAAACTATCCTTTTATAAATTTTATTGGGTGCACCGCACAATGCGCGCACTTGTACATTGTGCCGAGCGCCCGAGCCGAGGTCCGAGCCTTTAGAGGCACCCTCGGGCGTGTCGCTCCCTTCCGATCCGGTCGACCTAGGGACGCTAGGCGGTCGAGAGACTCCCCATGGGGGAGATGCTCGGTCGCCCAGTAATCCCCTAGGAACGTCCAACCTTGGGGAGTCCTCAAGCCTGTAGGGCACAGGCTTGAGGACTCCCCAAGGTTTTCGCCTTCTCAAAAAATCCGGTGGAGCAGTGAATGCCATCAGCGGCAAACTGCAGTAGTCTTACAAAAAAAAAAAAAAAAAACATTGTGCCGAAATCGGAGACAGCAATAAAGTTTTGCCGTTTAGTTTTGTTTTTGCAGGAACTCTTGGCAGTTAAATAATACACATGTAGATAGAATGCATGTCGTTTATTAGGTATATTTAGTAATAAATTCATAGTTTCATAGTATGCAGTATATGCTGGCTGAATTTTAGTTAAGTAGAAGGTACAATGGGGTTGACATATCGATTAGGATAAAACCCCTTCCAAAATAAACAACAAAGAAATTTGTACATTGTACCTTTATGGATTATTTGTAACAAATATTTAATGTTTAACTGTTTGGTATTCCAAAACTAAATATATCACGTGTCCAATCGTCATCCAAGCTGGTAGCGAAAGTTAAGATGCTGATGTAGATAACAAAACAATATGGCCGATGATGACAAATTTCTATATGTTATTGTTATGAAACGATTGCCACCTTGTCCAAGCTTGCAGTTTGGCAAAGCCTTTCGATTCATAATTTTAAAAACAATACAAAATACTCGATCGTACAAAATGGAATCACGTCCATAACTCGGGGCAATACGAAGTAGCTACTATTTATTCTGTGGCAATACAAAAGAGACCTTTGATTTTATCCCGTCTTTGTAGCTGAGCGTAACAAAAGCATAACATTTTCACCTATTTTCCTAAGAACATCAGTAGCTGGCTATGAAAGTTTTACTAAGCATATGGGCACCGGTTTTCTTTCATGCCCTTTAAAATAATATTTGGGTTTGCGATTTCTGTGTTTGAAGAGAATATACAAAAAAGACAGGCAGAGTATTCGCCTTGTAGTCAAATACTGTCCATCCTATGTCTGGAAATGCTGGGATCTCGCATGCTATGAGCAGAATTATCCTGTTCGTAAAACGAAGCGACCCCGCGCGGGATTAGTGGGACTGAAGAGAAGCGAAATTTGCACGGCTGCGGGACTACTCAAACACGGGGTTCTTGAGGGTGGCACACGGGAAAGTGTCACCCAAAGGAAGTATTGCTTTGTTCAAGTACGATTTTTGCTTTTTATGAGCGATTATTTGCGAAGCTTTATTAATCACGTGGGATCCCGCAAGTACCTGGATCCCGCTGGATCGAAAATGTCTAGTCTTGCAAATACCGGGATTGTATTCCCTACTCTCGATCAAAATAGCTCTACTTCTTCTTCTGCCAAGCGTTTTCCCGGCTTGCTGACAGGGTCCGCTTTCCTGCTTAATTTCTCCCACTTAGTCCAATCTCGTGCATCCTCCGCTGTTAGCTGGTTCTTCTCTATGTCCACTTTCACGACGCCCAGTGAACGTTTTTTGGGCCTACCACGGGATTTAGGACCTTGTACATTCTGATGGCTTCCGATGTATTAAAAATCAAAATCAAAAAGTTATTAATCCAACTTTGCTAAGTACTTTTTACGTATGTGACCACACCAAACAAAAAAAAACTTAATCAAATTCAGATATATACCCCTCACAAATACACAGATAAACTCATATTTTTACTTTCTTGTAACGTAGTATAGAGGAAGTCTTGTAATCGTCAAAAATTTGGCCTCGAGATTTTGACGGATTAAACGTTTTGGACCTCCCTGAGTCCAAAAATATTTTTTTTGGATTTATGTGTGTTTTTATTACCAAATTTAACATGTATGTATGAAATACATACATGTTAAATTTGGTTTCTATCAACTTTTTAGACGTCGATCACGAAAGTTAAGCAACCAAGTGCGCGGTCGTTACTTGGATGGGTGACCAAAATTTAATATGCAGGTATGACTTCAAAATATAAGGTTTCTATCAACTTTTGAGTCGTTTTCGGTATACGAGAAAGTCAAGGGGAGAACACCCCCGATTTTTTCCCCCAGAATAGGCGTTTCAATTTCCAGTGGCTGACTCTCTGTGTCCTGCCTACCTTTATTTATTAAACCTCCATTTCACCATGAGCATTTCAGCCATGAACTAAACAAAACAAAGATGTAGGTAACTGTCTAATTCTTGTCTCAACGTTCGCGTGATAAATTATTGCCCTGCATTCTTATTATTTTTTGCTTCACTTCCCAAAATAAATGATTTTGCTCGGTGGAAAAAAAGTCAGAAATAGGCGAAGGGATTCTGCCGCAATCGGTTGATGAAAAATAATTTGATTTTTATGAGAAGGCACGATGGATCCATGTATACAAGATATAAAAATGATGGACAAAATTAGAAATACTATCGGTTTCTCAAAAACCGATTAACAGCAGCAGACGTAGGCACGTATGATAGATTGAGTCTCAAGAATCCCGTCTCTGTAACTTTATGCTTTATAGAAAGCGACAAAAGATTTTCAAGACATGATCGATTTCTGAATGTCATTATATACGTACACTGGGGCCATAGATTCATCATCATCACCATAACAGCCTTTAGAATTCGACCAACTGCTGGGACACAAGGCCTCTCTTTGTAATCTAAGGAGGTTTAGGCAGTAGTCCACCACGCTTGCCCAATGCGGATTGGTGGACGGAGTATAAGGTGATCAATACTCCTTTGCTGATCCATTAGTCGCCTTCTACGACACCCATTGGAGGATATGGGGTGATGCTATTCTACTCTCCCGGTATTACATGGTTTAGTAATTATCCATTTATAGTAATAAATCCGTTTTATTCGTGTTTACATTATGTGTACACTTTAAGAAATAGTACGTAAATGCAAAGCATTTGCTGAACACGAATCTCTTTGAGTAAGAGCCTTTTAAAATGGAGTAAGCGAGCTCTCGCTAAGAAATGAACATCGCAGATTCATATTAAGTAAGGAAATATTTGTGGATCTTAAGAAAACTCAGAGTAAAAGGAATATCTAATTCCTACTAATTCAGAAACGTTTACGCTGTGTTTTCTTAACCGAATGTAGCGAAAGGTTGTGTTAGTATTAACGATTAACTTCCTTAATAACAATTCAACCGTTTCTTATATGTAATATATTCTAAAAAATATTTTAATAAAATCAATACCATATGCACATCGTCATGCCAACGGTACAGGTACTGCAGTCTCAGACCAAAATAATGACACGCACACACATGTAACGAAACTACACCTTACCTTATCCATAAAAACACCGGCCGTGAGTCACCGTATCTATAAAACTGACAAATACTTAGTGACACAGCACGCTCAAGCACTAGACACTGACCACTCCATGGACGGAAGACAATGGGTCACACACGCAATTCCCGGTACAGACATGTACCGGGGTGCTTCTCACCCACTATCCCTCCATGACACGGCGCGCCTGAGCTTAGGGTAGAGCCTCTAGAGGCACCCTCAGGTTCACCGATCCCGTCCGACTCGAACGCCTTAGAGACCCTAATCGGTGCAGAGATTCCCTCGACGGAGATGCTCACCGGTCAGGAAATGCTCTGTGGGGTGATTCGACTTACAGGCTAGAGGACCCACTTAGGTCCTCGCCTTCAGTGAAAAACCCCGGTGAAGCAGAGAAAGTCATCACATCAGAGACATCCTGCAAAAAAAAAATACCGTAGCGCTCCGTCTTTACTTTCTTACTTGATCTGACACGTGTCGACTGTAGCTGTCGACGTGTTGATAGCACCCGTCGATGTGTCGACTTCGAATATCAGCGACAGCCGTCGTCAGCTGTCACATAGGAGCTTGCAAAATTGATGCTAAAAAAGAAAAACTGATTTTTTTTTGTCCACGACGTGGTGGACTACTGCCTAAACCTTCTTTAATGACTAGGAGCGGCTAGGAGGGCTTGTGTCCCCCAGCAATGGATCGAATAATAAAGGCTGTTATGATGAACCTATAGGTACACAAGGCAGCGCTGCACCGCCCCCATTCTATGGGGTGACTGCTTAGTTTAATTTTATTGCACTTCTGACAACTCAATCTGGTCTGCGAAAATTATCCCTCTATCCGATGCGTTCGGTTCAGTATGGTGTCCTTTCGTCCCCCGCGCATATGCCCTAGTCTATTGTCCAGAGCAGCGCGTGCACCTCCCCCTTTTCTGAGGGGGCTACTTCCGATAGCCTTATTAGCCACTTTGGCACTTTGGTGCTTTAGTCGGTAAGAGTCCGACATAAACTGAGGGCACCCCTCAGTTAAATCCATGAGGATTGTATTTCACCCCCTCCTTTCCTCGGGGTCCGGAAGTCCATGTCCGGGGTCTACTAAGCTCGTTCGTCCTCCGTCGTTCTTCATTTCACTTCTTCCTGTAAGGAAGGAAAGGAAGAACAGAAAAAAATCATGGCCTGCCCTCTAATTTTTACTCTCCTCGAATCTGGGAGCTCTGGATCCAATTACGGTGGTAGAAACCCTAGAACGGCGGTGTTACTAGATAGTTTATTGTGTTATGTTTCACATGCCGTCGCTAGTACACTGTTTCGTTTATTGGTTCAGCTGTGTCTGCTGTCTCGACACTGGAATCCAATATACGAGATGCTTTAAGAACATTACCCTTGGCTTTTATATCCGAATGTGAATGGGTCTTAGTTATTAGAAATGGGATTGTTTTAGTAAAATTAATCTTTATGCTCATAGTAATAGTGTTTTTTTTATTTTATTCTTGTGAGGGAAGCTCTTAACGATAAGGCAGAAGATGGATTGATTGATATTGATACGAGTATCTATTGATCTGAGTTTCTCCCGAGTTCTTGTTGTAAAAACACGTGTTGAGAGACTCCATTTTTAACCTCAATCTACCGGTCAATTGTTTGTTACTCTAAGTGCATTTTTAATTGACATTGGCGAATTGCGTTATATATCGCGAACACCATTTATTTATAGAAAGATGCAGATCTATTGACCTGTGTTTTTAAATCATTACCACGAAATTGTAATCTGTGGAGTTTCTTTCGCCGTTTCAGCATATAATAATTATTTAAGTAAAATAACTATTTCGTCCCTTGACGATTTAAAAGTACTTAGTAAAAGTCCTTTTAAATAAATAGATTTATAATTTCATGGCTTCATCTGGAACCCTCAACCACAAGGGGACTGGTTATTTTATCAATAATTCATCATCATCATCATCATTTCAGCCGAGAGACGCCCACTGTTGGACATAGGCCTCCCCCAAGGATCTCCAAACCGGTCGGTCCTGCGCTGCCCGCATCCAGCGGCTTCCCACGACCTTAACTATATCGTCAGTCCACCTTGTGGGGGGCCTACCAACGCTGCGTTTCCCAGTACGTGGTCGCCACTCGAGGACCTTTCTGCCCCAACGGCCGTCAGTCCTCCTCGCAATGTGCCCTGCCCACTGCCACTTGAGGTTCGCAATTCTTTGGCCTATGTCGGTGACCTTGGTTCTCCTACGGATCTCATCATTTCTGATATGATCACGCAGAGAATCGAAGAAAGCAAGGCTCTCTCCATTGCCCTTTGGGTGACCTTGAGCCTTCTAATGAGGCCCATTGTAAGCGGTCACGTATCATTAATTATTGGAACAAAATCTTAGATTAAAGCAAAAGTGAAGATACGGCAACCTCCTTATCGCATCTATTAATAAGCAGGCGTCGTCAACTACATAGACAAACTATGCTGAACGTGTCGCTCTCGCACGACTCTGCATCTTTTATCTCGCTCACGTAGTAGGTCCATTGGTCTCAGTTTTGTAGGCACTCGCGCGTTACTCGGGTAACGTATCTAGCCTTTTGTTCTTTAATCTAAGAACAAAATAATGTCATTCATCATCATCATCGCCTGCCCTGTTCCCAATTTATTTGGGGTCGGCGAAATATATATAGTAGCTATCTTGTCTCTAAAATAAACTGGTTATATTGCCTTTTAAGAGAACTTGCTAATCTTGCTATCTTGTTTTTAAGGGAACTGAAGATCTTGATACAATGTGGACACTAGATATTAAACATAGTTAAAAAAATAGTTGTAAATCTAGAAAAAATACACTGAAAAACATCGACCTGCCCCAGTCGGGAATCGAACCCAACTTCTTGTCCGGGCGGCTGCGTTAATGATTAAAAAAATAGTTGAAAAAACAAAAAAAAACGCTTTTATGTTAAATCGGACTAAAAAGTGAAAAATAACTTTTTAATATAGAAACTAAATGATGAACGAAAAGTATAATTATTATTTAGAGAAGAGCGTGGAGTGCTCAATTACATTAGTTCTTGAAAACATTCGATCTGTACAATTAAATTGAGCACCTCACGCTTTTCTCTAAATAATAATTATACTCATTCCTCAAGTTTCTATCATAATCTTAATAGCCTTTATAATTCGACCTACTGCTGGGACATAAACCCTCTCCTTGTCATCGAAGGTCGCAGTAGTCCACCACGCTTGCCCAATGCGGATTGGTGGACGGAGTATTAGGAGATCAATACCCATTTGCTGATCCATTAGTCACATTCTACGACACCCATTGGAGGATATGGGGTGATGCTATTCTACTCTGCCGGCATCACACGGCTAAATTCACTCGCTGTATTCAGATTTTTTCAGTAACGAAAAAAATACATTTTTACAAACCTTATTCTAAAAGTAGGTTAGCTCGGATGCTTTACTGGGGCTTAATAAAATAGGAGCTTCTAGGCGTTAACCATTGGATTTATGTTGTTGTCAACGGAATTTCCACTTTATGCGCCAGTATTAAGGCTCGAGGGTTGGAGCTTGGAAAATAAACCCCCGACGAGTGTGGGCCAAGACATAGGAATGTAATATACTCGAAACTCACATACCTTATCTCAATGACAGGGACTAAGAAATCTTGGGTGTTACTCGGTACGGGAATAGAAGCAACTTTAAGTTAATATTTACAAATTTTAAACAAAAACTGCATTATTAATAATTGTATTGTCATCAAATAGTTTTGAGTTTGTAAGACATAAGTGAAAGTGCTAAATGAAAAATACTACGAAGGGAAGGATCTGTCCCCTAGAATACAGGTTATACCTAAACTAGGAGGCAGAGTCTAATTGTTAGCAATAAGCTTTATACTGTAAAATAATTATGTATTGTACTCTAACATGTTTCTGTAACATAACTATTGAAAAATAAATTTATTGTTATTATTAGAACCAAAGCTGGATACCAAACAGATGAATCAACAGGAAGGAGGTAAAATTTTGATTACTAAATTTGACCCAACAAACTAAAAAAAAACTGTTTAAAAATATATATTTTAATGTTTGATAATAATCATCATAACAGCCTTTATAGTTCGACCCAATGCTGGGACACAAGGCCTCTCCTTGTCATCAAAGGAGGTTTAGGCAGTAGTCCACCACACTTGCCTAATGCGGATTGGTGGACGGAGTATAAGGTGATCAATACCCCTGTCCTGTCCCAGCAGTGGGTCGAATTATAAAGGCTGTTATGATGATGATGATATTCTTCAATTTGGCTGCTGTTGAAAGGTAGCAGTCGTCCCCAAGGAGGGTTGGTGTCATGCACACGGCCGTAAAAATCTAATTCCAAAGACCTGTAGCTGTATTGTCGATAATAGTCAAGGTAGGGCACACACAGCGGACAAGCTGCTCAAATTTGGAGCAGCCTGAACTGTGTTAGTACCTCCACCTTACAGAAGACCACACAAAAATAACACTACATTTTTGTGGTGCTGTGTTTCTGTTGGTGAGGTTGCCAGAGCTCCACAGGGTACTATAGGATTGGGTGACTGTCACGTCAGTGATGCAAGCGTCTACGGCTACGGTGACTGTTAACCGCCAGGCAGGCCATAATATAACCCTGCCTGCTTATTAATAGTCTGTCAACCAAATAACATGAAAAATACTGCGATCCCAAAATAAACTGGTCTGCAACACTAAGTAAGTACTACACTTTTCATATTACAATTGAAAGAAAAAGGATTATTTTTGGTTTTAAGGTTTATTTTAGCCATTTCTTAAAAAAGATCCTCGACTATAAAGTATTTTTCACAACATTAAACTCTTTTTCAAGTCTTTTTTATTTCAATATATATCTTGTAAACTTATGAAGTTATTGCAATTTTAAAAGTGTGACACTTAGTTTTTCAGGCTAGTGTATATTGGCAGTAAGGTTGAAGAAAGTTCTTCAATTTGCGTACCGTGTCACGTGCTCCATTAGAGCGCTCATTAACCTATCGCTGACCGACCGTTTAGTGGCCCCAAATTACAGGGAACTGTGACCTGAAACTATAGCGTTGGGCTCGGTTTTGCCTGCTATGTGACCGGGCCACTTTCGTCCGGAGGAAATTTTAATTAGTGTGTTGTCAAATCTACCCTTTTTGTGTGTTGGTTGATAGAACCGTTTGTACCCTCTACCCATATTCTCTAAATATAATTCGTCTGCACGGATTTCGCGTGTCATTTAATTCCCCCTATATCTTAAAGCAGTGAGAGCACGTGAGACCTTAACCGTGGCAATAGCAATAAGTTATACTATTCTATTCTTAATTAATAGCGTCGCGATACATTAAACGTACGCATTTTGCCAATGTCAAGTGAAAATGTAACTAAAGTAACAAAAATTGTACGGTTGATTGAGGTTAAAAATGGAGTATCTCAACACGTGTTTTTACAATCAAACAAGAACTCGTGAGAAACTCATAAGTTATACTAATTTATTTTTGTAATTATGTTTGTCAAAGCACATAATACTTACAAAATACTTTTAGGAATCAGGAATGGAATAAAATACGATAAAGAAACAATTTTACTTTCAATTAGATTTTCACAACGAATAACGTGCGATTGCGCAGAAAACAACTCTTTACACAATAACCGAATAATAAGGATGAAATAAATGTCTCAATGCAAATCACATCGATTACCACTTCAACCGACCTCTCTCTACAACGTCCGACAAGCAAATGGGCCGAGAGCGAAGTAACGAATGCTTTTATGGCTGCGGTTGTGGTGACGTCATAATTCGCAACCATTCATTCTGCATTTTTCCTAACAATACCTATTCCACAATAAATTCGTCCTCTTCTCTTCTACAGCTAACTGCGTGCTTATCGACGGGGTTCATAGTGATCTTGTAAAATATTACCTTTACCACCTTATTGTACACATTATGGTTTGCAGTAAAGATATTGAACAATAAGTGTATACCCATAGATTTATTATTACTGACGTTTTATAGATTGGCAATGAATCGGTTAGGATGAGACCAAAAAAATACACCGATGTGTGCGTAATGCGCATGTGTGCATGAACAATAGTACTGCAATCTGACAGTTGCTGTATTTTCTACATGACTGACAGGCCTCCTCAGGCCCCCTGTGCGTACGTGAAATGGTCTCGTCTATCTATCTCGCTCTAATATACGCGTTAGTATGCTCTTTCTCTTTTACATTGCCGATCAATAGTGTCCTATATCTATGTGTATACCAGACATAATCGCGCAAACACACGTTGTTTTACAGTGCTCTCGCGGTCCCTAGATGGCAACATAGTTGCGGAAAATATTACTGCCACTAGCTGGATATGACATGTTACCGAAGTCTTTCTACTTCTGATGCTGACTGTACCAGAGCGGCTTTACTGTGGAGACGCCTCGACCTCCATTAAGCATGCTACATGCCATTTGAAGGATCAAAAAGATTCTATCTGGAATAAGGCCATTTATTCATGCAATAAAAATATATTCACACAACAGAAATTTCAGAAACGATTTAGAAATACAATGTACTTATAGGTATTATACGAATAATCCTTATGTTGCTCAGTTCGAAGAAAATATATTTTGACGATATTATTTTTATTTCTCCCAAAACGAATAGACATTCGTGGTACTAACATTTTATCTAGAGCAGTTGGTACGTTATCCCTGAATTATACTTACCGTTTTCTCCATATAAATGGCGATGTAACATCAAATCTATATTTTATACAAAGCTGATAGCTTCATAATAATATTTTAGAAAAATCGGACGAAGAAGCTTTTTCAATCTTTCCAATTTTTTTAAGAGTTTCGGCAGCGTTTTTTGATATTATACTGAAGCAGTTTACTTTCAATAATTTCTGCCTCATCGGGTAATGCATTTATTACTCGATGAGGTAGAAATTATTGAAAGTAAACTGCTTCAGAGTTGTGATGAAGGTATATATACATGAATAAATATACCTACATCACAACAAATATTTTGTGAAGAAACCAATGATGTTTTAATAGTTTGTGTATTATAAATCATTGAACACAATATTGAAATGGTGTTGCAGAAATTTGAAAGTTTTGGTTTGCGTAGCCTTACCTGTGTCGTCTGTAAGTATTTGCACTATCAGTGAGTTAATGATTCCTTTCTTTATGACAGGGTAGGGTGGACCACGGTGGGGTCCACGTCCGGAAGCCTCCTCGTGGCGGACCCTGGTAACGTGGTGGGGTAACTTTCTCGGCGGGTGTGTGGCTTTTGATGTCAAGTGTGTCCGCTTGGCATTCGAAGTCACATGCCATGCCGTCAAGTTGTTTTTGTTTTCCCACTACGGCTAGTTCCGGACGGCCCTTTTCAGGGCCCGATGACTCCGGGTGCGGTCCAATGGCTGCTCCCGGTGTCCTCGTCAGGGGGATGCGCCAGGCCGAGCAGCCGTCGGTGAGGAGGCGGCCTATAAGGCCGACGTCGGCCAGCGGCCCACAGGGGCTGGCGTTAGTCGGTAGCCCCTGTGGGCTGCTGGCCACCAATTGATGCACAAGGAATGCCTGGACGGGCAGCGTTGGGACGGTCTCGGTGTAGTTGAGCTCACGTGCGCAGATCCCGAGCCGTCCCGCAATAGCGCACTGGAGGTCAGGCCGGGGAGGATGTTTAGTGGGTATGGAGGGAACGCCTTTACCTCGAGTCCCACATATCCCCTGTGGTTGGCACCACCCCGCAGGGACGATTCGTAGATGCATTTGCCCTCCCCGACAGCAAAAAAAGAAAGAAAAAAGGGTGGACCTATAGGTACGTGAGAGTACAATGTTGGAAATATAATTATGGTACTAACGCAATATGTTTTCCATATATAATTATATTTTTTAAATACACTCGATTTTGGCGTATCTATTATTACAGTCACCCGCAGCTTTGCTCGCGTTAATGTCGGTTATTCTATAGCCCAGTCTTCCTCGATAAATGGACTCCAACACAAAAATAATTTTTCAATTTGAATCAGTAGTTCCTGAGATTCGTGTCCCAAACAAACAAACAGACTCTTCAGCTTTATCATATAACTTATCAAATTTCTGCAACTGATGCCAGAAATTAGAATTTGAATGCCGGCATTAGCCATGTGATGCTGGCAGAGTAGAATAGCATCGCCCCATATCCGTAGTGTCGTAGAAGGCGACTAATGGATCAGAAAAGGGGTATTGATCACCTTATACTCCGTCCACCAATCCATATTAGGCAACCGTGGTGGACTACTGCGTAAACCTCCTTCGATGACGGAGAGGCCTTGTGTCCCAGCAGTGGGTCGAGTTATAAAGGCTGTTATGATGAGGATCAGAATATGCACACCAGTATTGCGCAGCTGTACGCACTAGCAATAGTATACTTTCTAAATACGCGTATTGGCACATCTAGTCACTTCACTGTAGGTACTTGTGCTGATGTAACTAGTTTCATTTATAGACCTCAACTTTATACTAAAAAGCTCAAAACATTAGCAATTTTCCAATATCCATTAGAATAAAAAATGTCAGTAAAACTCATACCAACCTGCCTAATGTAGGCAGGTACCGCTATTTTTTCAATCGATCAATCAACTTGTCATTCAAAATGGACCATTAAATTATGTGCCTGTATAATATATTTTACAATGCCAATAATTAAAATTCTGCCGGATTGCCATAGTGCTCTTGCTGCTACAATACAACTCGATTCGCCTTTAAAGCGAGCAGAGTGTTTGCAGCGTAACGCGAATGCATATTATATGATATGAAGCAGCAACTGTGTCCTATGTGCGTGAACCATCGCCGCCGTCATTCCAGCCTTTAAAATTCGACTCACTGCTGGGACATAAGGCCTCTCCTTGTCATCGAAGGTTTAGGCAGTAGTCCATGCTTGCCCAATGCGGATTGGTGGACGGAGTATAAGGTGATCCATACCCCTTTGCTGGCCCATTAGTCGCCTTCTACGGCACCCATTGGAGGATATGGAGTGATGCTATTCTACTCTGCCGGCATTACATGGCTGCGTACGGCTTTTAAGACACCCACGGGATTAGAGGGGGTAGTCTTTCGTAATCAGTAACTACACTACTAAATATAATGTGATGGCACTAACCACACACTAAATAAATGCTGAGGGATGCTAAAGGGGACTCCGAAGAGAGCCAAAATAACGAGTGATGGTTGTACACTGATTTATTGCTTCCATCAAATATAAACAAGTTTATATGACATGTTTAAAGTAAAGCAGAATGGTGACATATTGCATTAACCTTTGTAATGTGTGACTTGCAATAAACACATTGAATTGAATTGAATTGAACCTTAAACAAATCCAGACAAGGCTACTGAAGATGAAAAGCTGCATACTTGTATAGATATTAATATCTGAAACAAAAGCAATCAACGAAGCATAAATGTATCTACTATCATCATCATCACAACAGCCTTTTTAAATCGACCCACTGCTGGGACACGAGACCTCTCCTTGTCATCGAAGGAGGTTTAGGCGTAATCCATGCTTGCCCAATGCGGATTGGTGGACGGTGTATAAGGTGATCAATACCCCTTTGCTGGTCCATTAGTCGCCTACTACGACACCCATTGGAGGATATGGGGTGATGCTATTCTACTCTGCCTGCATCACACGGCTGTATCTGTATCTGTCTATCTGTAACTTCATTTGTCATCAAAAGCGATCATCACCATTTGCCTGCTCTGCTCCCAATTCTATTTGAGGTCGGTGTAATATTGTATTTTCCACCTTTCCAGCACCAAAAGACTTCTTTTGCTTCGTAAAATCTCGAAGCCAAAACGCTTTTTGCTGCGAGCAAAGCACAATGGCAGTAATTCATGTATTTAAACATTTTCTTGTTTTTCTCAACTATAGCAATTTTCTCGCTGGAGAGGTGAAAAGTTGCATGTTGTATCACTCTCTGCGTTCAGTAGTCTATTTATGATCTAGACTACTTCACTGGTTCGTGATTTAATATCAGCACTCGCAGCAAAAACAACCTTGCTCACTTGTTGAACAAATAACTATTTCTCTTCCATACATCCCCGTCAGCCGTCATCTCAGCATTAACTCCTTTCTTTTCCATATCATCTCTCACAAAATCTATCCATCTTTTCTTCGGTCTTCCTCTCCCTCTAAACCCACCCACATTCATGTTCTAGGTGATAGACCCATATGTAGGGTCGTCTGGTAGGTACCACCGCCTTTCTTATTTCTGCCGTGAAGCAGTTCGCTGTGTTTCGGAAGGGAAAGGTAGCCAGTGTAATTACTGGGCATGGAAGTCATATCATCTTAGTTCCAACGATGGCATGGCAACGCACTTGCAGTGTTAAGTTATTTACCCTTAATATTGCAAGTGTCTATAGGCGACGGTAACCACTTAACACCAGGTGGGCCGCAAGCTTGTTTGCCATCTAGTCGTAGAAAAAAAATGTTCATCACCTTTCTTTACATGCCCATACCATGCTAGTCATCTACCTCTTAATTTTTTATTTTAAGCGTCCGTTACCCATTAAAACAGTTCGCTTAAATAATTGCTTTTATTCGTTTTAATGCACTGTGGTTAAATGCACCGCGCGCAGCGGACAAAATTTGGGATCAATTTCTATTATGGCGACACGATGAGTTTTGTATGAGTAATTGTGATGTGAACGAGCAACGAGGTGTCTTTAAAGTGAATTTATCATTTAGAAATAAATAAATATTTAATAAGTGTTATTCTTTCATGAATTAGTCTCCTGAGTCCGGAACTTTTTTATTTAATAATTTGACCTATTTGTGTATTTCCCTCTTTATTCTTAAGTTCACAAAAAATGGTGTAAAAAGAGTTTTGTAGTTATTTTTTTTTTTTTTGCCCATACTGCCTAAATATGAGCTCGTTGCGCTCGTTGTTTGGAAATCAGTCGAATGGACGACCAAGATTTCAAATATCTGTGTACTCACTTGAATCCGTAGAGGTACGAAAATGATTACGAAAATTTATAAGTACTCTGGCAATGGGCGAGATGTAGTTTTATTTTATCGGTCTCAGTATCTGAGTGAGTCCATCGTGTAGTAGAGAAGGGAATAAGGAGCAGTGCCTGGGATTTGTGACCCAAGTGTAGGGTACCCTTTATAATGTATCAACCCTCCAATACCCTCGCATCTCTTTCTGCTTAGTTTAATATATTTGCAACACACATCTTAGGACGTAGCCATGTGATGCCAGCGGAGTAGAATATCATCACCGCATATCCTCCAATGGGTGTCGTAGAAGACGATCAGCAAAGGGGTATTGATCACCTTATACTCCGTCCATCAATCCGCATTGGGCAAGCGTGGTACACTACTGCTTAAACCTTCATTGATGACAAAGAGAGGCCTTGTGTCCCAGCATTGGGTCTAATTATAAAGGCTGTTATGATGATGAAAGGGCATATAGGTAAAAAAAAGCTGGATATGTACCGGCGCCGTTCTGCCAACGCCATTCTACTGGTACATGCTGGTAGTCGGCGCAGGTTAGCGCTGGCGCCCTGTAGACTATGGTGGTGAACGTGCCAATAAGTTCCGAATGTCGCTGGAATGTGCTGACCTGCTCCGATAAGCGCTGTTTTTCCAGACTACTTTAGACGAGCAGCCCCTGTCTATATCAGCTTGCTTTATGTAGCGGTTATCAGAACCCATAAGCACCGATAGGTGCTGGTGGATCGAAGCTTCTATATGTATACGTCCTAAAGCAATAAATTCTGTGGGTATTTGTTTAAGCACTAACGGCGTTACTTCAAAAGTATTTAAACATTGTTTAAATTTAGACCTTGTTTAAAAACCGGACAATTGGGAGTCGGACTCGCCCACCGTGGGTTTCGTACAAAGTATTTTTTTGCGGCATAAACGGCCGTTTTTTGCGTTAACTTAGAAGTTTGTTTTTTTTTACAGCTTCAAGGGACTCTAGATTTAAGTATATAGTTTTAATTTGAACATGATACCTCCACGCGTTCCCGAGATATAGGCAAACAACGCTGATTGATTACGTACTTTAAATAAATACGATATTTTTTATGATTTAATTACAAATGTATAGTTTTCAGAGTTTTTCCTGTACCTGTGGTATGAGACGATATAACTTGCCAAATGTCATAGTTCTAGGTCAACGGGACTATGAATTTTGATTCTCTCGAGTGTCAAAATATACGTTCTTTTGCTGCATAAATGGCCGTATCTTTTTTTGCGTTAACTAAGAAGTTTTATTTTCTCACAGCTTCAAGAAACCTTAGACCTGAATATATGGGTTTAATTTCATTTCGATACCTCCACTCGTTTCCGAGATAAAGGGTCTTGACAGACAGACGGACAGACGGACAACAAAGTGATCCTATAAGGGTTCCGTTTTTTCCTTTTGAGGAACCCTAAAAATGATGACGTCACTATTTGGTATCATAAAAAAATACGAGATAACCTTAGTTTTAAACAATGTCCAACTCTAAACAGTGTTTAATAAACTTTTGTATTAAGAGCGTTAATGTTTTTCTTCTATGTTTTTATAATAGACTTTATTGGTTTCAATTTCAATATTTCCATAATGGACATATAAATAATTTAGTTAACAGTAAAACAATATCAATATTGAACTGAAACGTCCATTAAAAAGTTAATGTACACAGCAGATCCCATAAAAGCCCAATATTTGGTCACTCACGCTCGAAAATTCGTATCGCAACAAATCCAAAGATTTATCGGTTATTTTGACCGCCGATTTTATTGTTTTCAACCACTGTGCGTATGAAAGGGATTTTGAAATGAATTAGCATTGTGGGGAATTATTGAACCGTTTTGACGTCCGCTGTTATGATTTATTATAGGTACCTACAGTTTGGGGTTCCGTGCGTGTGTACGTGGAACTACTGATCCACCAAAGCTGAGCGGAGATGAGTACTCACTAGACTATAGCGGAGATGTGTGCGATGTTTGTTAAGATTGCAGTTTAGTTCGATCTGACACGAAAGTCCCGTGGAGGAGTGATAAATAAGAAAGTAAATCGGTTTTTTGTCGCTTATTATTATCTGACTACAGTTTAAATGTGAAAATAAGTTTAATGTGACAAATGCGCACGTTTTTCTTTGCATAACTCTGAAAAATCTGGTTACTAATGGGTTAGTTTCAGCCTCAAGTCGTCTTCGAGTTGAAGTGTGTGACGATGTTTCGTTTTAATGTTTGATATATTTCAGTATTTTTTTTATGAGTAGAATAGCATCACCCCATATCTTCCAATGGGTTCACTCTTGTTTGGTATAACAACGTTTAGTCGAAAATCATTTCTTCGAACAACGTTTAAGAAAATAATCACTTTGTATAATATCGATTGACATAATTTTCATTTCATCGAATGTTCATTTGCGATAACAACGTTTGCGCTATTGATCAAAAAGTATAATGTTCATTTGATGTATTGTTCAGGTGGTATAATTTTCATTTCATCGAATGTTCATTTGCGATAACAACATTTGCGCTATTGATCAAAAAGTATAATGTTCATTTGATGTATTATGCAGGTGGTATAATTTTCATTTCATCGAATGTTCAATCGAACAATAGGTTGTGGTGGTACGGATCGTCTAGACTTCGTTGAACCCTATAATTTGAATATATCGAGTACATCTGTTAGCTTAGAGGTTATGGAGCGTAAGAGAGTAATTTTTATTGTGCGAGTCAGCAAGTTTTAGTATTTACAGCAAGTTATTTTTTTTCCCGTCGATACATTATGTCGTATGAACACTCTTCAGACACCTGCCCATTCCACCGAGCTTACTTTGTGAGTATTTGTACATACTTCTTCTATGATACTGAGGCCCATTAATCGTGTGTGTAATTAATTGACGACCTTTTATTTAAATAGGCATTGCATGTGCCTAGTAAGTGGTCGGATGGCGTGAGCAAAAGGTGTTTAGAAGGTGTGCGGATTCACCGCCAGTCAGTTACCAATTCACTCTAGCGTGGGGGAATCCTACGCCGGTATCCGGCCCTGTCATCAGGTTATAGGGCGGACAATGACCTTCTTTAAGCTGAGAAGCTTTCTAATCTCGACACATCCGAAGACATGGAGTTATTATAGGTGCTTAAAGCTACCTCGCCCAGAACCATGGTTTTATTTTATTATTTATATCATAATTGTGAGTTTAGTTTGGCCAAACTAAGGTCGAAGGTCAATTGTCAAGACGGGACGTGTCAATAGAACGCTCAGAATTGCCGCAACCCGTCACAAACTATGTACCGATGACCTGATTAGGTCAGGAAAACAGGCTTACGATCGATAGAGTCTGCTCCGATTCCACTCTCGGACAATTGATCTCCGCGATGCGAGCAAACCTGTCCCCTTGGAGTAAGTGCTCAGAACCGGCCTACGATCGATCCAGCCAGAACCGATCCCTTAAGACTCACGGAACCAGCCTACCACGATACAAGCAAGCCTGACATTCCAAAGAGCACTACCCCTGACTCTAAATGCAAATTTAACCAGACTCAAAGCACTAAATACTCTCAACACTACAAAACCCTGTCCTAGTCTCCTATCAATCAAATATGCTTTGTTATACAAACCAGTACCATATGAAGAGATGCTCTGCATAGACGCCCAGCGTGCTTCTCTGCTTCTCGTACTATACAGTAATTATTATCTGACCTAGTTTCATCCTAGCCAAACCCTAAGCCTGAATTCTATAGCTTGCCATCTAGTATTCTGGTGTAGTGCTATGAGCTTACCATCTAGTGCTCTAGTTAAGTACTATGGTTGTGAATCGTAATATATTGTCATATTGCAATCTAGTATTCTAGTGTAGTACTATGAGCTTACCATCTAGTGCTCTAGTTAAGTACTATGAGTGTGAATCGTAATATATTGTCATATTGTATGTGAATTTATTAAGTTATTATTTGCTGTGCCCTTCAGGGTTCATAAGTACTATTTAAGTTATGTATGATTAAGATCTCACAGCCATTGTGGAATAGCAATAAAGTATTGAATTGAATTAAATTTACTCACTCTAACTTGTATGCTTACTCTTAGTATGAATAGAGTTGGTGTGTAAAAGTTTGTGGGAATGTATTGAAAGGATTCTAATTATCGAGTACTGTTTGATCTAGATAAGTGGATGCCAGGCCTCCGTAATGAGTTTATTATTCTGACTGTAATATATTGTAAATAGACAACCTTATTAACGGATGGTCTCAAACAATCACTTATCTATACCTTCAAGCTGGGGCTTATACATATAACAAGAAAACTCAGTATTAGTTTAAAATAATATGATTTATTGGTGTTTTAATAATTTTAACCTTTTATTAGAAACTGTTTGATTACTATTAGATTATTCACGATTTGTGAATAACCGAACGTTCCATTCCTAGCCATATGATCAAGAGAAAACGGAACATTCAAATGAAAAACTCTTGATCGGCGTAAATTTATTATCAGAACAAATATAGCAATAATACAAAAAGCACACACACTTAAATACAAATTAAACAAAATTATAAACACAATAGTCATAAAGGATAAGGTTAGATTTATTTATATTTCACTAAATTATGACCTCAATCGACTTTATTATCTCAATAATATTTCGACATCCACAGTCTACAATCAAATGAGGAGTCTCCGGTTCATCACGGTAGATCCACCTCCTTAATACAAGTATGTTATATATAGCAAAATCAAATATATTGTGAGCCAAATTATTTATTTACACATCTCATTAACAAACCTTTATAGGTTGTAAATATTTATGTATCCTTATGTTTAGAATGTTAGGAAATACAATGGAAAATGGTCTGTTCGTCGCGGGAATCGAACCCAGCTATTTTTACAAATTAATACATATGAAATACAATGCTCACAGTCCATAAAGGATCGCGTATAGCCTCAAGTGATATTCGGCTACGCCCAAAACCACACCTGTCAGTATGAGTTAAATAACACCAGTTATAAAATATGACGGACAAGTCGACCGTCCCGAGCGGAAATCGAATCCAGCTCCTTCCACAATAGAGAACATAATGTAAAACACATCTGTCAGTATGAGTCAGTTAACATCAGTTATTAGAAAATATGACGGACAAGGCGACCGTCCTGAGCGGAAATCGAATCCAGCTCCTCCTACAATAGAGAACATAATGGAGAAATCAGCCATCCAGATCGGGATTCGAACCCAGTACCTTTTAGCTACTTAGGCTGTATTACGAATACATCATAACTCTATCACCAACTATGATACCTCCTTAGGGTTATATTTAAATAACGGGCCACGGGTTTTAATCGGAATTGAATTGATATCTGTGTCTGGATTAATGCGGGCATGGAATTACCACTACACTACCATAAAATTGTGTCTTTGGTTATGTTTGTTTACACCATATATTTCGTGTCACCTATTCACTCACTACCAGGGCTTATTTGTTTGGGTTTGTTTGGCATGTCAAATAGTAATGTAGTACTTGCGGCGTTCGTAAATAATGTAATGATGGTGACAGTTAATTCGTTCTTAATTCGTCGTTTGACAGTTGCCCATTTTACGTCAAAGTTTAACCCTTCCGCTTCAACAACGCCTTCTCATTTTAGATAATTCATCTGATAAATAATGCCATGCCGCATCTTCCGTGACTGATATAATCTAAACACAATATTGTGTAACTACAGACGGAAATACCCGTACGCGCCTATGCCCGTGAATATTTATTACAAAGGGGTACGTTACCGATATTCTCCCACGAGTAGCACTGACTCTATTTGTTAATTTAATATATCAAAAATCAACACTGCTTCTAACTTTGTACTATAGGTGATTTATATAATCAACCCACGATATTAGATCTCGTTGGAGTGCCTTGCTGTTACCACGGTCAACTCCCGAATGCCAGACTCTATCCTCACATTATTCGTCATTAGTTCTAACCCCGCCTTAGACACGCCTAATTTCTATCTGTCATTGGCTACTTAGATATTCCCACGCCTACACTTTCGCAAATGCACATGCATGCGTTTAAATTTCTAAGGATTGCAGGTTTTTTTTGGTAATTGACTCTCTAGATTTATGGGTTTTGAAACAAATGCCAATTTGCTTTTAAAATATTTTAACAAGTGGCTTCCTTGTCTCATATTACAACTTTTTTCCCGAATCAGTTTTTCGAATTGCTGTTAAGATAAAAGCCAAGGACCATAAACCCTAAAGTTTACGACACCCAGATGTCAGTCATTTCAATTGCCCTTTCACGTTTTTCGGTCTACGATTCCTTTTCAAAATTTTAGATTTATTGTTGAATTTCAACCGTATTTATTTAGTTAGCGCTTTTGTCTACTTTCGAAAAGATTTTATTTTTTCCTATTGTCTAACATTCCTATTGTCTCACGAGAAATAAGCATGTAGCATTTTACTGTAAGAGATCGAAATTTATAATTCATAGTTAATTAGTCTCATATCAGTGAGTGCCACCTCACACTCCCCCAAATAGATTTTGAAACAAACTTATCCCCCCCATACTTTAATCAATGATGTTTGAAAATATATTTCCGATACTGCATCTCATTTCCCTTGACTAAATTTCGATGCTATCCTACAAGGAAAATTCTCACACTCGTCTACTATTTCTCACGACATCCTAAACTTTCACACGGTAGTCATTAGTTCTTTAAGACGCAATAAAATTCTGACTCTACCTATTGTTTGCGTTCCTGATCCTTTTTTTTTTCACCTGTTGTATAGGCACCGGTGTTTATCAGGTAGCTAATATTCTATAAACATTGTTATCTGTTTATACAATAACGAAACAAGTGTATCGCGTTATAATTTCCTATTATTTTATTAGTTTGTAAATTGATCAACGTATACACATTATCATAAGGAACTGACCCGAACGAATTTATTCGGAAATAATTAATCATTCCAAAGAACTCTCGTAATTGTTTTGTATTTCGAGGTATTGGAAAATCCATTATGGCTCTTATACGATCTGGATCCGTTCTTACTCCGCTAGTATCTACTATATGTTTTATCTCCACACATAAAAATTGAGATTTCTCTAACCTGCCTGTTTTTCTAATTTGTCTGTTACTTTCTAATTTGTCTAACACTCGATCAAGATAGTCTAGGTGTAATCGTGTCTCCTGTGGTAAACACAATTATATCGTCTAAGTAAGCAATACAAAATTCTCGTACCCTCTCTAATATAGTGTCCATCGCTCTAAAGAACTCTGGTACAGAAGTCTTCAGACCTCGTGGTAATACTTGATAAGTATAAGTCATTCCCGTGAAAGAAAATCCGGCATACTTCCTAGAATCCCGGTGTAACGGCAGTTTGAAATAAGCGTTATCCAAATCAATCAGACTAATATAATTCACTCCATGAAAGGATTGTAAGATCTCGGACGTGAGCGGTGGTGAGCCTGCATCTCCCAACATTTTCTTATTGAGCTCCCTCGCATCTAATAAGAATCTTATCGATCCGTCTTGCTTCTAAGTACCTACACGTAAGTGGTGTATGGTGTCGCTTCCTATTTGATAATACCTAGTCGTTCTAACTCATTCAACCTTTCTATAACTACGTCTAACAAAAAGGTGTCTCGTCTACCAATTCTATGACATATTCGTATTTATTAGTCAATCTTAATTTTTCTGCGGACACCTTGTTATGGTTTTCCCAATACGGGTAATAACAACCTCCTTTGTTCATCACGCAAATTAGTCTCATTTAAAAAACCCTTCCTACGGCCATTGTTATTTGTTTCATTGTTAGCCATTGGGTATTCTACTAGGTGAGCGTTTTGTTTTAACATCGAGCTGATAACGGTGCCATTCGACTCTCCCCCTAATCCTTCGATCTCGCAACCTGAATTTAATTTTACACTGGATTTTACTCCTATGTGTTTGATTGTTAACATTCTCTCTTCACCACAATTTACGTCCTTTTCACTCGCTCTAACCAATCATAACTTAATATTACATATCTGGGTAATTTCCGCATGATTAATACAGGTAACTCAACTAACGTGCTACCTAATTTTGAACTGTATCAACACTAGTTGGTTTGTGCTCTCACTACGTGATCCGAACGCCTCTTGTACCTGAACAGTTGGAATAGCGATCTCAGGTAACTCTCCGCACTGTAATAAGATTTTCCAATTGGTCAAATTGAATCTCATGACTCCAAAATTTATTCTCTAATAAGAATCCTATACTACTTGCTATTGTCCTACAGTCAGAATCGCCTTCGCATACGTTTCTCCTCAACAGTCGCCTAATGCCTCTTTTGTTTATTCCTAAGACTTGTCCTGCCTTCCAACCGGTTCTAATTAGAATCTCGTAAGCTATATTACTATCTACGCTTCCTAAAGTCCTTAGCCCCCCCGTATTCACACGTCAATATACTATTAGGGCTCTCCTGTGTAGGGGACATTAGTATTTTTTTTTTTTTTTTTTTTGTCCTCCCCCACAGATTTCGATAAAGCAAGGGCCTCACCCTCCTTTACAAAAGTGATCGCAGGCCTCGTAGGGTTGAATCCTCCCCCCCTTACTGTAGATAGCGCGGCCCTATTACAGTTTGACCTATAGCCTAACCGTCTTTATCGATATCCTCTACCTATGGGTGATCTCCGTCTATTCTGCCATACGTCAGCCGTCATCATAGCAGTAACAGGACGCCTATAATATTTATTTTTATGTACATTGCCACTATTACTACTCGTAGTGATTGGTCGCCGTCTCGTGACAATATTCTGTTCTAAGCTCCTAAGAAATTTTGCTCTGTGCATTATAGTGGACTCCTCCGTTCTAGTAAACCATAACCGTTGGATATCTACCAAAAATGCTGCATTATAGAATTACGAGATCCCTCTCGCTATAGGCAATTGTCAATGATTGCATTGACTCCGCTTGTTCAGCGAAATGCTCTAAAATTATACCGCGTTAATGAACCTACATCTCACAGATTCCTCAATTTGTTCGGTCCATAAATTGCATCTAAAATCGGCCTCGAATCTGCAAATGTAGACCACCCCTTTGAATACATTTCCATGCCTTCCGAACATGTCCCGTGACAAATTCTGGAGCAATGTCTATCTCACGCATTAAATTGTTTTATGTAATTTTTTAAATCATTTTAAGAACACAATGGGGTTCGTCAAATGTTTACCGTCAAAATAGGTCCGCTCAACGGTGGACTGTATTATGAATATATTTCGCGTATATACTGAGGTCGCGCTACGGATCTCAGACGTGGGACAGATAGTCTCACTCAAATTCTCTCCAATACTACTCTCTCCCCCCCAGCCGGTTCACGTGGTAAAACGTTAGATAAACCGCTTTGTTCGTCATTAATATTTGAAGTGAGCTGTTGTAATTTCTCATTAAATTCGCCCATACTCTACAATAACAGTTCCAAGGTCGCGTTCCCTACAACCTCAGTCCGTTCCTCCGATCTCTCAGTGTTACCACCGTCGTTCGACCTACCTCGCTTCTCTACGCGCCCTACCTCTACGCTTCGATCTTTGTTAATTTTACCGGTCGTTAAAATTTTGCGTTTACGATAATACCGTACTAATCCGTCAAAATACGCGCGTTCGATGAATTAATTTTTATACTGTACTAGCGATCTCTAAAACGTCCGTTGTCCTAATTTACTCGCATTCTACTTGGTGATCTGAAATTTAACATTTCATTAGTGCACAATTAAATACAACACGTTAATACGTGAATGATGTACCGCAAAGTCAGCTCCCTCTCGTGGTATCTAGATAAACACATAAGTAAATAAACATATAAATTGTGTACTGCCAAGTCTCTAGTCTTGTGGTATCTAAATAAACACACATAAGTAAATAAACATGCACAATTTTCTCTGTCTCCTTCCCGTGGCATCTCTGAAAGCAAACTTTTAGTACTCGATAATGTGTTCCTACGTTGTGTTTTATTTTTAATTAATCCAAATTCTAATCCAGTCGCATCGTTGTTTCGAACACGTAGCTGGAAATCCTGGTCACGGCACCAATTTCTGTGGTGGTACGGATCGTCTAGACTTCGTTGAACCCTATAATTTGAATATATCGAGTACATCTGTTAGCTTAGAGGTTATGGAGCGTAAGAGAGTAATTTTTATTGTGCGAGTCAGCAAGTTTTAGTATTTACAGCAAGTTATTTTTTTTCCCGTCGATACATTATGTCGTATGAACACTCTTCAGACACCTGCCCATTCCACCGAGCTTACTTTGTGAGTATTTGTACATACTTCTTCTATGATACTGAGGCCCATTAATCGTGTGTGTAATTAATTGACGACCTTTTATTTAAATAGGCATTGCATGTGCCTAGTAAGTGGTCGGATGGCGTGAGCAAAAGGTGTTTAGAAGGTGTGCGGATTCACCGCCAGTCAGTTACCAATTCACTCTAGCGTGGGGGAATCCTACGCCGGTATCCGGCCCTGTCATCAGGTTATAGGGCGGACAATGACCTTCTTTAAGCTGAGAAGCTTTCTAATCTCGACACATCCGAAGACATGGAGTTATTATAGGTGCTTAAAGCTACCTCGCCCAGAACCATGGTTTTATTTTATTATTTATATCATAATTGTGAGTTTAGTTTGGCCAAACTAAGGTCGAAGGTCAATTGTCAAGACGGGACGTGTCAATAGAACGCTCAGAATTGCCGCAACCCGTCACAAACTATGTACCGATGACCTGATTAGGTCAGGAAAACAGGCTTACGATCGATAGAGTCTGCTCCGATTCCACTCTCGGACAATTGATCTCCGCGATGCGAGCAAACCTGTCCCCTTGGAGTAAGTGCTCAGAACCGGCCTACGATCGATCCAGCCAGAACCGATCCCTTAAGACTCACGGAACCAGCCTACCACGATACAAGCAAGCCTGACATTCCAAAGAGCACTACCCCTGACTCTAAATGCAAATTTAACCAGACTCAAAGCACTAAATACTCTCAACACTACAAAACCCTGTCCTAGTCTCCTATCAATCAAATATGCTTTGTTATACAAACCAGTACCATATGAAGAGATGCTCTGCATAGACGCCCAGCGTGCTTCTCTGCTTCTCGTACTATACAGTAATTATTATCTGACCTAGTTTCATCCTAGCCAAACCCTAAGCCTGAATTCTATAGCTTGCCATCTAGTATTCTGGTGTAGTGCTATGAGCTTACCATCTAGTGCTCTAGTTAAGTACTATGGTTGTGAATCGTAATATATTGTCATATTGCAATCTAGTATTCTAGTGTAGTACTATGAGCTTACCATCTAGTGCTCTAGTTAAGTACTATGAGTGTGAATCGTAATATATTGTCATATTGTATGTGAATTTATTAAGTTATTATTTGCTGTGCCCTTCAGGGTTCATAAGTACTATTTAAGTTATGTATGATTAAGATCTCACAGCCATTGTGGAATAGCAATAAAGTATTGAATTGAATTAAATTTACTCACTCTAACTTGTATGCTTACTCTTAGTATGAATAGAGTTGGTGTGTAAAAGTTTGTGGGAATGTATTGAAAGGATTCTAATTATCGAGTACTGTTTGATCTAGATAAGTGGATGCCAGGCCTCCGTAATGAGTTTATTATTCTGACTGTAATATATTGTAAATAGACAACCTTATTAACGGATGGTCTCAAACAATCACTTATTATAGATAAGTGATTGTTCAAGCTGATGCTTATACATATAACAAGAAAACTCAGTATTAGTTTAAAATAATATGATTTATTGGTGTTTTAATAATTTTAACCTTTTATTAGAAACTGTTTGATTACTATTAGATTATTCACGATTTGTGAATAACCGAACGTTCCATTCCTAGCCATATGATCAAGAGAAAACGGAACATTCAAATGAAAAACTCTTGATCGGCGTAAATTTATTATCAGAACAAATATAGCAATAATACAAAAAGCACACACACTTAAATACAAATTAAACAAAATTATAAACACAATAGTCATAAAGGATAAGGTTAGATTTATTTATATTTCACTAAATTATGACCTCAATCGACTTTATTATCTCAATAATATTTCGACATCCACAGTCTACAATCAAATGAGGAGTCTCCGGTTCATCACGGTAGATCCACCTCCTTAATACAAGTATGTTATATATAGCAAAATCAAATATATTGTGAGCCAAATTATTTATTTACACATCTCATTAACAAACCTTTATAGGTTGTAAATATTTATGTATCCTTATGTTTAGAATGTTAGGAAATACAATGGAAAATGGTCTGTTCGTCGCGGGAATCGAACCCAGCTATTTTTACAAATTAATACATATGAAATACAATGCTCACAGTCCATAAAGGATCGCGTATAGCCTCAAGTGATATTCGGCTACGCCCAAAACCACACCTGTCAGTATGAGTTAAATAACACCAGTTATAAAATATGACGGACAAGTCGACCGTCCCGAGCGGAAATCGAATCCAGCTCCTTCCACAATAGAGAACATAATGTAAAACACATCTGTCAGTATGAGTCAGTTAACATCAGTTATTAGAAAATATGACGGACAAGGCGACCGTCCTGAGCGGAAATCGAATCCAGCTCCTCCTACAATAGAGAACATAATGGAGAAATCAGCCATCCAGATCGGGATTCGAACCCAGTACCTTTTAGCTACTTAGGCTGTATTACGAATACATCATAACTCTATCACCAACTATGATACCTCCTTAGGGTTATATTTAAATAACGGGCCACGGGTTTTAATCGGAATTGAATTGATATCTGTGTCTGGATTAATGCGGGCATGGAATTACCACTACACTACCATAAAATTGTGTCTTTGGTTATGTTTGTTTACACCATATATTTCGTGTCACCTATTCACTCACTACCAGGGCTTATTTGTTTGGGTTTGTTTGGCATGTCAAATAGTAATGTAGTACTTGCGGCGTTCGTAAATAATGTAATGATGGTGACAGTTAATTCGTTCTTAATTCGTCGTTTGACAGTTGCCCATTTTACGTCAAAGTTTAACCCTTCCGCTTCAACAACGCCTTCTCATTTTAGATAATTCATCTGATAAATAATGCCATGCCGCATCTTCCGTGACTGATATAATCTAAACACAATATTGTGTAACTACAGACGGAAATACCCGTACGCGCCTATGCCCGTGAATATTTATTACAAAGGGGTACGTTACCGATATTCTCCCACGAGTAGCACTGACTCTATTTGTTAATTTAATATATCAAAAATCAACACTGCTTCTAACTTTGTACTATAGGTGATTTATATAATCAACCCACGATATTAGATCTCGTTGGAGTGCCTTGCTGTTACCACGGTCAACTCCCGAATGCCAGACTCTATCCTCACATTATTCGTCATTAGTTCTAACCCCGCCTTAGACACGCCTAATTTCTATCTGTCATTGGCTACTTAGATATTCCCACGCCTACACTTTCGCAAATGCACATGCATGCGTTTAAATTTCTAAGGATTGCAGGTTTTTTTTGGTAATTGACTCTCTAGATTTATGGGTTTTGAAACAAATGCCAATTTGCTTTTAAAATATTTTAACAAGTGGCTTCCTTGTCTCATATTACAACTTTTTTCCCGAATCAGTTTTTCGAATTGCTGTTAAGATAAAAGCCAAGGACCATAAACCCTAAAGTTTACGACACCCAGATGTCAGTCATTTCAATTGCCCTTTCACGTTTTTCGGTCTACGATTCCTTTTCAAAATTTTAGATTTATTGTTGAATTTCAACCGTATTTATTTAGTTAGCGCTTTTGTCTACTTTCGAAAAGATTTTATTTTTTCCTATTGTCTAACATTCCTATTGTCTCACGAGAAATAAGCATGTAGCATTTTACTGTAAGAGATCGAAATTTATAATTCATAGTTAATTAGTCTCATATCAGTGAGTGCCACCTCAAGGTTAGCGAGGAGCGAAGCGACGAGCGAGTTAGGTTGACATGAACAAAGCGCACGAGCCCAGCGAGCGAAGCGAGCGTGCCGCGGCAGCGGCCGGCGAGTGCCAGAAGCGACTTTAGGGCGTTTTCACTGAATTATTACTGAACTGAATATTCGATACTATCTTTCGACCAAATCATTATTAGTCTAGTTAAACATTAGGTTAAATAAAATTAGTGCATTTGAAAATTCGGTGAAATGACATTATGTCAAATAAATAATTATGCTAAATAAAATTCTACCAATCAAACATTAGGTTAAATAAAATTAGTGCAAATGAAAATTCGGTGAAATGACATTATGTCAAATAAATAATTATGCTAAATAAAATTCTACCAATTAAATATTCGGTCAAATGAATAATTATGCGAAATGACTTTATTGCAACTAAAATTAGACGAAACGATTTTCGAGCAAACGTTGTTATACGAAACAAGGGTAAACCCTTCCAATGGGTGTCGTAGAAGGCGACTAATGGAGCAGAAAAAGGGGTATTGATCACCTTATACTCCGTCCACCAATCAGCATTGGGCAAGCGTGGTGGACTACTGTCTAAACCTCCTTCGATGACAAGGAGAGGCCTTGTGTCCCAGCAGTGGGTCGAGTTATGAAGGTTGAAATGATAATGATGAATCTTATTCAAGAGATTTCTGCGCGTACCCCTTGATAAAACTTCGCGTACCCCCAAGGGTACTGTAATACTGGATTTCAACTGGTTGTATTTTCCTTTCCTAAATGGGTATATATGAAGTGAAACAACAATTTGATGGTTTGGCAGTACAATGTTTATTTAGGGTGGACAATATTCTGTTTGTTGCACTAGAAAAGTGATTTACTTACAATTTACATATTCCAAATAATACACCTTTGTGAGAATTCTCTTCCTTGAAAATACCTAGTTTACACAAGTTAGATTTTACACAATTTAGACCTTCTAACTTATATATCTAATAGTAAAATACAACCATAAAAATAATGAAAGGTAGGGTCCTGGAGTCTGCTCTGATCGTTAACGAGTGGAACTTGGGTATTACTATGTATAAATTATTAGTAAACGCGTTATGAGACAACCTTCTGCAGAGTATTTGTAGAACTCTTCGACAGTCAGCCGCTACCGTTTGGTTAGTGTAGTGTACCTGGATCAGTGCGTTGTGTCTTGGCTCTGATAGATCAGCCACTAGTTAGCTCTCTCTATATATTGTAGTTCACCGGTCACTTTTCCAAATTGATCTCACACCTCCAAACTCTGGTTTTGCGCAGGTCTCTCTACCAGGCGACTATATTTGTAATGGAAATTTGGGTCTCTAAACCCGTACCGACGACCCTGAAGATGTGTCATAATAAAACAACATCAATAAATGTTACACTACTCATTATAAAACCCCAAGAGGGAGTTGGAACCACAACTTGTCCAAAAACTAATATAAAACAACGGCAAATCTTTGAGCAATTACGAAACCCGACCAACAGTACTTAGAATATGATCTCTCGAGATGTGAATTATTCATAATTTAAACAAATAGATCATTCATTGCCTAAAATTTCGAACCTGACAAAATATAATTACCTTAGTAGGTAGTCAGGCAATTTTTACAAGATGAGGCGGTTTTTTACAACCGAATTTACTAATTTACTGTAACACAAAATCAAGGCAATCACAGAATTTACTTTTAACTTTCAGAATAATTGAAAAACGATAAGAGTTTTATAGTTACCTTTCGGGTGAATTATTAACTCCTTAACGGTTATTTATCCGTTCCAGGATATTATGAAAATACGGAATTATCTTCCTTCCAAATTAGAAAATAGTTCTCCTTCGTTAATATAATCCTCGCATATGTTATTATCACGAAGATGTTTAACGTTCCTCAAAAATAAATTCAGCCTTGAATTTGAAATTCGAAATGCGAATGAATAATCTGACAAGCAAAAACAAACGTCCTTGATTGGTCGGCCTACCTATGGTTTTTTTAACGTCTGAGGCAAAGGAAAGTGAGTCCATACATCCGAATGAACGAAAAATTCTTGTCAATACGAATCTTTGCGAATAACTACTTTGAATGAATTTTGAACAACTAATATGATCCCCGTAAGCCTAACGTCACCTAAATAATGACGAGACTATAGAAAACGCTCTAACGCGCTTCAATTCAAAAACAAAGTGCAAAAATTCCATAAAGACGACCACAATCTCTAATATCGAACTGAAACATGATACCACTTACCAAGACAAGAAACTTTCGTCTGAACTATTTCTTTTTTTTTTTTTTTTTTTTTTTTATAAGTCGCTGGGTATAGAATTTATCACTTTGCCTAAATGTCAAACCTAATGCGAAACGGAACGTAATGTCACTTGTCAGATGACGATGTTGACTTTGAAAAATTGATAAATAAACAATGCTACAATATCCCCCTACCCGGGTAAGAATTCACGTAGTGAATTCGCGTTTGACGCCCACGTCAACACCCAACACAATACCTACTCAGACAACTGACCAAACCAAACCACACAAAAAAACTAAGTTACCTCTGCACAAAATACTAAATTAAAACAAACATAAAGAAAGATCTTCCAACGCACAATTCCTTCCTATTTTATTGAAATAACTAACTCAAGGTATTTCATGTTAGTGAAAAATATATCAAGTCTAATGGGACATCATGGATGCAACCGTGAAACTTCTTTGCTTTCACAGTTATCAAAAAACAAAATCATAGACACGTATAGATTCTTGATTTTATTAAAAAAAAATTAAACCTACTTTTAATTGAGTTTAATCAAGTTATGCTCTAGTTTAAATAAAAAAGTACCTTAAAACAACAAAATTAAGCATCTTCACTTAAGTAAAATCATCAAAGTAAAAAAAAAATAGAAAAAAAAATGATAATGTGCTATCTATCTACTCAATGCTTCTTGGCACGATAAAATGTGTAACTATGTCGCTAGATGGCAATAGCTACCCAATAACCCTTCCCCCTGCTCCGATAGTGATGAATGAAATGCGCTTACTAGATGGTGTTGTTAGCTTACCAACATTTCACACTCAATTACGACAATGCCTGCCCTAATACCTCAGCCCCTCTTAAATTTTTCCCCTTGTATTTAAATAAATGATCAGATTTAAATAATATTATATGCTTAAGTAAACTAAACTCCATTACTTTAGTTTTACCAAGCACATCATCGCTACAAACGTCAAACTAAGGAGAAAGGGAAAAAACGAAAAACTGAGGCAACAGGCAGGCACCACCGGCCCCATCTGATCTTAATAGAGCAAACCCTACAGTCGGCTTCTACGACACGCCAGGAAGTACGGCGGGGTGGATATTCTTCGACCGTCAACCCACGGTGACGGAAAATAAAGCAAACTAAATAATTATTTAAAATAAAAGTTAAAAGTTAGAATAAAGAAAATGAGATTCACCCATACAGCCGGGTGTTTCATATTAAAATATCTCAGTAAAATACACGGTATCTTTATACATACCGGGATAAAAAAATAAAGTAACTTTAAATGTAAGGTTGCTGTCACACTTCCGTGTGCAACAGTTAGTATAGAATAATTTTGTAAAAGTTCATATTCCCTAAATTCTAACGGTACTCGTACCTCGTTCCATTGGGTATTATCACAGAGTTTAAAAATGCTTTTCGTGAAACGTATTAATCTACCATCCATCATATGAAAACTTGGACACGGTCGTGGCCTATCCGTACAACTCTTTATAATATTATTATGCCAAGAATAATTATTGGAGATCATGTGTATGGGTGCCACTGGAATTGCAAGGGAAAATAACAATAAAAATACTAATAAAAGTGGTAGCTTGCAACCCCAACGAGCCAAGGCTGTCAATGAACGATTCCCATAGGCTATGGGAAGTCGTATATTATCTATGGAATGTGTAAATGTTTCGCTTATGTCAAAACTAGAGCATAATCTCTTCTTTTCAGCAGGAAATTTTCCAAAATGAGAGATGACTCTCTTAGCCTGGCTATGCTCTTCCTCGGACAGCGAGTCCCGCTCATGCAAAGCCCCATCTGCCGCCACAACAGTGTCCACCTTTTCTTTTTCAGATAACAACTTGCCACCTTTCAATAACGCTAAAACATCGGGAGCAATCTTAAATTGCTTCCATAAATTAATGCCGAAGATAAACTCTGTGATACCAGGAACGACAAAGAATCTAATTAAACGAGTTTTCTCATCAACTGTTACCGGCAAATACATATATCCAGTTACAGGAGATAAGGAACCATTCGCAGTTTTAATAAATTGTAGGTTATGTGAAGTATGTAAATTGGTAAAATTAATAAAATGATTTACTGAATCCCCTCCAATTATTGATATTTCAGAGCCGGAGTCTAATAACCCTCTGAATTCCGAATCATAAATATTTACTTTTAAATAAGGGCGTACATCACTATGAATAGGCTGAATTGACTTTGAAACACATGTAAACTTTATTGTATTAATTTTATACTCTTGTCTTTTATTAGAATGAACTGTCTTAGACTGCATATTTGGCAAATTTTTCTTAGAGTTACAACTAGGACAGTTCTTAGCAGTAAACTCCTTTGTACCACATCTATAGCAAATCACAACAAAAGGTGCCTTACAATTACTTAAACTGTGACCATTTATCCTACAACGGACACAGAAATCATTCTGTACAGGCTGAACTGAAGCGACCTGTTGTTGTGTAACTTTTTGCTTACCCCTATAACACAAATCAGGGGCTAATGAATATGGGGTATTATTAGGTTCCCTAAAGAGTCTACACCTCTCCTGTGCCCCCTCCAGTAATCTACACTTCCTTTTCAATTCTGCCCATGAGTCTACAGGAGTCAAAGCTAACTGGGCTGTGTAAAATGGCCTTATATTAAATAAAACAATATTCAACCTTTCATCTTCAGATAAAGGCTTAGATAAACGACTAAAATAATTTTGCATAATACTGAGATAATTTATAATATTTTCATCAGAACCTTGCGTTCTAGAACGAATTTCCTGCATCAATCTATTATCATAATCATAAGGTAAGTATTCCTCTAGTAACAAAGATTTTAATCCTACCCAATCATGAACATCTGACTTAACACCACGATACCAACACAACGCTTCATTGGAAAATAACTCTGAAGCTGATATAAAAAGTATAGTTTCCGATACACCCCTAGATAAACAAAGCTCTTCCAAGCGTTGTAAGAAAGCCTTAACGCATGATTTGCCATCGAATTTCAAACCAAGCTTATGGACTGCCGCGTCCCCTACCAAGTTTTGGCTAGCAATATCTTGTGGCTTGCTAATGGAATGTTCTTCAACTTTCTCCTGTGCTAAGCTACTTTTGAATGTGTGCATTATATTATCAATCCTTACCAAAACGCTTTCCAAACGCTTTTGGTAGGTATCAAGCATAGTGGAGAAGTCGCTGTCAACTTCCTCCTCTACATCAAGCCGACCAATTCTGTGAAACAAGTGGTGAGCCAATGTCTGAATTCTATTCAAAGACTTGAGGGAACCTGCCTTTGATGAAGATATTGAAATAAGTCTGTCCAAATCCTCAAATTTTTTATGAACAATTCTTAGCTCAGAAACTACATCCAAATCACACTCCAATATCTCATCAGAGGGTAAGTCCTTATTGAGAGAACGAATCTGTGCCTTCAAAGCAGTTACTGTATCTGCAGGTTTTGCACCCCTAATTCTAACTTCATATTCAAGTTCATCTTTAAGTAGTAGATTAAATGTAATAGGTCGTTGTTCCATGTTTCAACTTTATGAAAACAAATAGGTAGTATGACTCTTCCTAAAAATGTGTATAGTAAGAGAAGGTTTATGTTACCTAATGTATGTAATGTAGTAATTTGGAGAATAAAAAATGATATAGGTATGTATTTGCAAAGATTAGAGTTAAAAAATAAAAAAAATAAGTGTAATATTTGGTTCAAGCTCAAAAAATAAACTGCAATTTCACATATATTTATATTTTCAAACACTTTGTGAGTGGTATGAAAATATTAGCTTATTAGCATTCAAAAATGTAAAAAAAACCCATAAAATTAAAAAAAACCACTCCAAAATCGATCAGAGCTTACAAAACTCCATGTACATGAATGCAAAAATACCTAAATATACAATAGTTAACTGGAGAACAAACAATATTAAAGTTTATATATTGCCACCTTTTGGCACAAATTAAAACAAGAAAAAAAAAACCTCAAATCCTCACCGTCAACGATCAGCCTTCTCTGAGCAATTTTGACCAGACAAGAATTAAAAAAAAATAACAGAACCTCCTCTCTTAATGTTCGGGCGCCATGTAATACTGGATTTCAACTGGTTGTATTTTCCTTTCCTAAATGGGTATATATGAAGTGAAACAACAATTTGATGGTTTGGCAGTACAATGTTTATTTAGGGTGGACAATATTCTGTTTGTTGCACTAGAAAAGTGATTTACTTACAATTTACATATTCCAAATAATACACCTTTGTGAGAATTCTCTTCCTTGAAAATACCTAGTTTACACAAGTTAGATTTTACACAATTTAGACCTTCTAACTTATATATCTAATAGTAAAATACAACCATAAAAATAATGAAAGGTAGGGTCCTGGAGTCTGCTCTGATCGTTAACGAGTGGAACTTGGGTATTACTATGTATAAATTATTAGTAAACGCGTTATGAGACAACCTTCTGCAGAGTATTTGTAGAACTCTTCGACAGTCAGCCGCTACCGTTTGGTTAGTGTAGTGTACCTGGATCAGTGCGTTGTGTCTTGGCTCTGATAGATCAGCCACTAGTTAGCTCTCTCTATATATTGTAGTTCACCGGTCACTTTTCCAAATTGATCTCACACCTCCAAACTCTGGTTTTGCGCAGGTCTCTCTACCAGGCGACTATATTTGTAATGGAAATTTGGGTCTCTAAACCCGTACCGACGACCCTGAAGATGTGTCATAATAAAACAACATCAATAAATGTTACACTACTCATTATAAAACCCCAAGAGGGAGTTGGAACCACAACTTGTCCAAAAACTAATATAAAACAACGGCAAATCTTTGAGCAATTACGAAACCCGACCAACAGTACTTAGAATATGATCTCTCGAGATGTGAATTATTCATAATTTAAACAAATAGATCATTCATTGCCTAAAATTTCGAACCTGACAAAATATAATTACCTTAGTAGGTAGTCAGGCAATTTTTACAAGATGAGGCGGTTTTTTACAACCGAATTTACTAATTTACTGTAACACAAAATCAAGGCAATCACAGAATTTACTTTTAACTTTCAGAATAATTGAAAAACGATAAGAGTTTTATAGTTACCTTTCGGGTGAATTATTAACTCCTTAACGGTTATTTATCCGTTCCAGGATATTATGAAAATACGGAATTATCTTCCTTCCAAATTAGAAAATAGTTCTCCTTCGTTAATATAATCCTCGCATATGTTATTATCACGAAGATGTTTAACGTTCCTCAAAAATAAATTCAGCCTTGAATTTGAAATTCGAAATGCGAATGAATAATCTGACAAGCAAAAACAAACGTCCTTGATTGGTCGGCCTACCTATGGTTTTTTTAACGTCTGAGGCAAAGGAAAGTGAGTCCATACATCCGAATGAACGAAAAATTCTTGTCAATACGAATCTTTGCGAATAACTACTTTGAATGAATTTTGAACAACTAATATGATCCCCGTAAGCCTAACGTCACCTAAATAATGACGAGACTATAGAAAACGCTCTAACGCGCTTCAATTCAAAAACAAAGTGCAAAAATTCCATAAAGACGACCACAATCTCTAATATCGAACTGAAACATGATACCACTTACCAAGACAAGAAACTTTCGTCTGAACTATTTCTTTTTTTTTTTTTTTTTTTTTTTTATAAGTCGCTGGGTATAGAATTTATCACTTTGCCTAAATGTCAAACCTAATGCGAAACGGAACGTAATGTCACTTGTCAGATGACGATGTTGACTTTGAAAAATTGATAAATAAACAATGCTACAGTACGCGTACCACTAATTGGGAACCACCGGACTAGGGCGATACCAAAATCGAAAGGCACTGAGCCGGTGAGGAAGTCGCACAGAGCAACAATCAGGGAACACCGCCTTCGCGCGCGCTTACTGTCTCTCTCTCTCATAGCTCTGTGGGAAGGCGCCTTAAAGTTTGATTACAACTTCCCCGGACACATCGATACCTTTGCCAACTAAGAAAATATCGATACCTATATAAAGAGTTATCGATAGGTGTCAATCTCTACAGATGTGGGGTTAGAAATAGGAGGAATTTCACGTTTTTGTTTTTAGCTTAAATATAATTCCAACGCATTTAAAACTTAAATATAGATACTGAAATATCGTAAAGTTTCTCTATCATTTTTGAATAAAAATAATCTTACAGCTTTTAAATTACTGCATGGAAACAGCAAAATATTTCAGTCATACTTATCTGTGAAATGAATATTTATGAGGATTTTGATCTCTAGATGAATAACATCCAGAGACTGCACACCTCACCATATTAAATTGGGTTCGATATATAACTATTTCAGAACCCGTAAACTTAGTTTTTACAAAAATAAGCATACATATTTAGTTTACAGCTGTCTTTTGAATTGACAGGCTGCCTTAAGTCTCCTGTGTGTACGCGAATGGTCTCGTCTATAAAAATGATAAATTCAAAACAATTTCTAACCTTATTCTACAGTCAGAGTTCGAAATCTATTAAGAGGATGATATGGTGGGCATCGTCTTCATACAAAATAACACAAATGGAGAAATAGTAGATTGTATAACAAGGGAGCAAAATAGTATTTTTATGGCGAGGGCCCTACTTTGAAGCACGAGCGAAGCGAAGGATTCTAGAATAGAATCCTGAGCGTAGCGAGGGATTCTAACGTAGAATCCTGAGCGCAGCAAGGGATTCAAAGTACATCGCCCGAGGGAAAAATAATTTGCTCTCGAGTTATATACTCTACTTTTCATCCCCTTTCTATGAGAAAATAAATAAAAGACGCTGTTATGTAAATTAATGAATATATTTAATTAAAAGAAGACATGTGAAATGAAGTAAAAATAATTACAAATTTAGGTATATTTATATTGGATACGGTAGCACAATTATTAAAAGTTATTGTCACTGTTTTATTTGGGATCGATATTGTTGTCGATTCATTTACATTTTGAGTATTTGTACGACGTTGTTAGCTTCTATAGGTATTGTTTCAGGAGTTAATGCATTATCACTTTCATAACTGGAGGTAGTAGAACTCATTATTTTTGCAAAATACAATATAATATGTACTGAGTACTGAGATAACAAGAACAGAAAAGTAATTCGCGCGTTTTGTTTTTTTTTTAGTCCGTGCCGTGCAGCCAACACGTACCAGCCAGCAATTCATACAATTTGCGTTCGATTTCTATTAATGATATTTATGTTCTAAATTCAAATCACTTTTACGCCCGCTAAAAAGTTCTTATCGGAAAACAGCTATTTTGTTCCCACTTATAGAGGAACAAAGCGATACTTTTCGAATAGAAGGGATGAAAACGTTTTTTAATATTCATATAATATATTTCCACGCTCACACCAATTATCGAGTATTATTTCTAGTAAGTATTAAAAATATTTACGCGTTTGTAAACTCAAAAATTATTCCATAATTTATTTCGTTTCCAATTTTTATTTTTATCAATTTCAATCATAATTTAAAATTGTCGCCGTGTCATTTTTTCTTTCTTTTTTAAATCATAAAATGTCTTTTGGTACAACTTTGAAGCGAATTTGCTTATAAAAAATAAAGATAAAGAATTCCGTCTTTTAAAGTTGCTAAGACTTTGTATTATGTCAAGTGACGACTTTAGGGCGTTTTCACTGAATTATTACTGAACTGAATATTCGATACTATCTTTCGACCAAATCATTATTAGTCTAGTTAAACATTAGGTTAAATAAAATTAGTGCATTTGAAAATTCGGTGAAATGACATTATGTCAAATAAATAATTATGCTAAATAAAATTCTACCAATCAAACATTAGGTTAAATAAAATTAGTGCAAATGAAAATTCGGTGAAATGACATTATGTCAAATAAATAATTATGCTAAATAAAATTCTACCAATTAAATATTCGGTCAAATGAATAATTATGCGAAATGACTTTATTGCAACTAAAATTAGACGAAACGATTTTCGAGCAAACGTTGTTATACGAAACAAGGGTAAACCCTTCCAATGGGTGTCGTAGAAGGCGACTAATGGAGCAGAAAAAGGGGTATTGATCACCTTATACTCCGTCCACCAATCAGCATTGGGCAAGCGTGGTGGACTACTGACTAAACCTCCTTCGATAACAAGGAGAGGCCTTGTGTCCCAGCAGTGGGTCGAGTTATGAAGGTTGAAATGATAATGATGAATCTTATTCAAGAGATTTCTGCGCGTACCCCTTGATACAACTTCGCGTACCCCCAAGGGTACGCGTACCACTAATTGGGAACCACCGGACTAGGGCGATACCAAAATCGAAAGGCACTGAGCCGGTGAGGAAGGCGTACAGAACAACGATCAGGACAAGATAACATCGATACCTATGTAAAGAGTTATCGATAGGTGTCAATCTCTACAGATGTGGGGTTAGAAATAGGAGGAATTTCACGTTTTTGTTTTTAGCTTAAATATAATTCCAACGCATTTAAAACTTAAATATAGATACTGAAATATCGTAAAGTTTCTCTATCATTTTTGAATAAAAATAATCTTACAGCTTTTAAATTACTGCATGGAAACAGCAAAATATTTCAGTCATACTTATCTGTGAAATGAATATTTATGAGGATTTTGATCTCTAGATGAATAACATCCAGAGACTGCACACCTCACCATATTAAATTGGGTTCGATATATAACTATTTCAGAACCCGTAAACTTAGTTTTTACAAAAATAAGCATACATATTTAGTTTACAGCTGTCTTTTGAATTGACAGGCTGCCTTAAGTCTCCTGTGTGTACGCGAATGGTCTCGTCTATAAAAATGATAAATTCAAAACAATTTCTAACCTTATTCTACAGTCAGAGTTCGAAATCTATTAAGAGGATGATATGGTGGGCATCGTCTTCATACAAAATAACACAAATGGAGAAATAGTAGATTGTATAACAAGGGAGCAAAATAGTATTTTTATGGCGAGGGCCCTACTTTGAAGCACGAGCGAAGCGAAGGATTCTAGAATAGAATCCTGAGCGTAGCGAGGGATTCTAACGTAGAATCCTGAGCGCAGCAAGGGATTCAAAGTACATCGCCCGAGGGAAAAATAATTTGCTCTCGAGTTATATACTCTACTTTTCATCCCCTTTCTATGAGAAAATAAATAAAAGACGCTGTTATGTAAATTAATGAATATATTTAATTAAAAGAAGACATGTGAAATGAAGTAAAAATAATTACAAATTTAGGTATATTTATATTGGATACGGTAGCACAATTATTAAAAGTTATTGTCACTGTTTTATTTGGGATCGATATTGTTGTCGATTCATTTACATTTTGAGTATTTGTACGACGTTGTTAGCTTCTATAGGTATTGTTTCAGGAGTTAATGCATTATCACTTTCATAACTGGAGGTAGTAGAACTCATTATTTTTGCAAAATACAATAAAATATGTACTGAGTACTGAGATAACAAGAACAGAAAAGTAATTCGCGCGTTTTGTTTTTTTTTTAGTCCGTGCCGTGCAGCCAACACGTACCAGCCAGCAATTCATACAATTTGCGTTCGATTTCTATTAATGATATTTATGTTCTAAATTCAAATCACTTTTACGCCCGCTAAAAAGTTCTTATCGGAAAACAGCTATTTTGTTCCCACTTATAGAGGAACAAAGCGATACTTTTCGAATAGAAGGGATGAAAACGTTTTTTAATATTCATATAATATATTTCCACGCTCACACCAATTATCGAGTATTATTTCTAGTAAGTATTAAAAATATTTACGCGTTTGTAAACTCAAAAATTATTCCATAATTTATTTCGTTTCCAATTTTTATTTTTATCAATTTCAATCATAATTTAAAATTGTCGCCGTGTCATTTTTTCTTTCTTTTTTAAATCATAAAATGTCTTTTGGTACAACTTTGAAGCGAATTTGCTTATAAAAAATAAAGATAAAGAATTCCGTCTTTTAAAGTTGCTAAGACTTTGTATTATGTCAAGTGACGACTTTAGGGCGTTTTCACTGAATTATTACTGAACTGAATATTCGATACTATCTTTCGACCAAATCATTATTAGTCTAGTTAAACATTAGGTTAAATAAAATTAGTGCATTTGAAAATTCGGTGAAATGACATTATGTCAAATAAATAATTATGCTAAATAAAATTCTACCAATCAAACATTAGGTTAAATAAAATTAGTGCAAATGAAAATTCGGTGAAATGACATTATGTCAAATAAATAATTATGCTAAATAAAATTCTACCAATTAAATATTCGGTCAAATGAATAATTATGCGAAATGACTTTATTGCAACTAAAATTAGACGAAACGATTTTCGAGCAAACGTTGTTATACGAAACAAGGGTAAACCCTTCCAATGGGTGTCGTAGAAGGCGACTAATGGAGCAGAAAAAGGGGTATTGATCACCTTATACTCCGTCCACCAATCAGCATTGGGCAAGCGTGGTGGACTACTGACTAAACCTCCTTCGATAACAAGGAGAGGCCTTGTGTCCCAGCAGTGGGTCGAGTTATGAAGGTTGAAATGATAATGATGAATCTTATTCAAGAGATTTCTGCGCGTACCCCTTGATACAACTTCGCGTACCCCCAAGGGTACGCGTACCACTAATTGGGAACCACCGGACTAGGGCGATACCAAAATCGAAAGGCACTGAGCCGGTGAGGAAGGCGTACAGAACAACGATCAGGACAAGATAACATCGATACCTATGTAAAGAGTTATCGATAGGTGTCAATCTCTACAGATGTGGGGTTAGAAATAGGAGGAATTTCACGTTTTTGTTTTTAGCTTAAATATAATTCCAACGCATTTAAAACTTAAATATAGATACTGAAATATCGTAAAGTTTCTCTATCATTTTTGAATAAAAATAATCTTACAGCTTTTAAATTACTGCATGGAAACAGCAAAATATTTCAGTCATACTTATCTGTGAAATGAATATTTATGAGGATTTTGATCTCTAGATGAATAACATCCAGAGACTGCACACCTCACCATATTAAATTGGGTTCGATATATAACTATTTCAGAACCCGTAAACTTAGTTTTTACAAAAATAAGCATACATATTTAGTTTACAGCTGTCTTTTGAATTGACAGGCTGCCTTAAGTCTCCTGTGTGTACGCGAATGGTCTCGTCTATAAAAATGATAAATTCAAAACAATTTCTAACCTTATTCTACAGTCAGAGTTCGAAATCTATTAAGAGGATGATATGGTGGGCATCGTCTTCATACAAAATAACACAAATGGAGAAATAGTAGATTGTATAACAAGGGAGCAAAATAGTATTTTTATGGCGAGGGCCCTACTTTGAAGCACGAGCGAAGCGAAGGATTCTAGAATAGAATCCTGAGCGTAGCGAGGGATTCTAACGTAGAATCCTGAGCGCAGCAAGGGATTCAAAGTACATCGCCCGAGGGAAAAATAATTTGCTCTCGAGTTATATACTCTACTTTTCATCCCCTTTCTATGAGAAAATAAATAAAAGACGCTGTTATGTAAATTAATGAATATATTTAATTAAAAGAAGACATGTGAAATGAAGTAAAAATAATTACAAATTTAGGTATATTTATATTGGATACGGTAGCACAATTATTAAAAGTTATTGTCACTGTTTTATTTGGGATCGATATTGTTGTCGATTCATTTACATTTTGAGTATTTGTACGACGTTGTTAGCTTCTATAGGTATTGTTTCAGGAGTTAATGCATTATCACTTTCATAACTGGAGGTAGTAGAACTCATTATTTTTGCAAAATACAATAAAATATGTACTGAGTACTGAGATAACAAGAACAGAAAAGTAATTCGCGCGTTTTGTTTTTTTTTTAGTCCGTGCCGTGCAGCCAACACGTACCAGCCAGCAATTCATACAATTTGCGTTCGATTTCTATTAATGATATTTATGTTCTAAATTCAAATCACTTTTACGCCCGCTAAAAAGTTCTTATCGGAAAACAGCTATTTTGTTCCCACTTATAGAGGAACAAAGCGATACTTTTCGAATAGAAGGGATGAAAACGTTTTTTAATATTCATATAATATATTTCCACGCTCACACCAATTATCGAGTATTATTTCTAGTAAGTATTAAAAATATTTACGCGTTTGTAAACTCAAAAATTATTCCATAATTTATTTCGTTTCCAATTTTTATTTTTATCAATTTCAATCATAATTTAAAATTGTCGCCGTGTCATTTTTTCTTTCTTTTTTAAATCATAAAATGTCTTTTGGTACAACTTTGAAGCGAATTTGCTTATAAAAAATAAAGATAAAGAATTCCGTCTTTTAAAGTTGCTAAGACTTTGTATTATGTCAAGTGACGACTTTAGGGCGTTTTCACTGAATTATTACTGAACTGAATATTCGATACTATCTTTCGACCAAATCATTATTAGTCTAGTTAAACATTAGGTTAAATAAAATTAGTGCATTTGAAAATTCGGTGAAATGACATTATGTCAAATAAATAATTATGCTAAATAAAATTCTACCAATCAAACATTAGGTTAAATAAAATTAGTGCAAATGAAAATTCGGTGAAATGACATTATGTCAAATAAATAATTATGCTAAATAAAATTCTACCAATTAAATATTCGGTCAAATGAATAATTATGCGAAATGACTTTATTGCAACTAAAATTAGACGAAACGATTTTCGAGCAAACGTTGTTATACGAAACAAGGGTAAACCCTTCCAATGGGTGTCGTAGAAGGCGACTAATGGAGCAGAAAAAGGGGTATTGATCACCTTATACTCCGTCCACCAATCAGCATTGGGCAAGCGTGGTGGACTACTGACTAAACCTCCTTCGATAACAAGGAGAGGCCTTGTGTCCCAGCAGTGGGTCGAGTTATGAAGGTTGAAATGATAATGATGAATCTTATTCAAGAGATTTCTGCGCGTACCCCTTGATACAACTTCGCGTACCCCCAAGGGTACGCGTACCACTAATTGGGAACCACCGGACTAGGGCGATACCAAAATCGAAAGGCACTGAGCCGGTGAGGAAGGCGTACAGAACAACGATCAGGACAAGATAACATCGATACCTATGTAAAGAGTTATCGATAGGTGTCAATCTCTACAGATGTGGGGTTAGAAATAGGAGGAATTTCACGTTTTTGTTTTTAGCTTAAATATAATTCCAACGCATTTAAAACTTAAATATAGATACTGAAATATCGTAAAGTTTCTCTATCATTTTTGAATAAAAATAATCTTACAGCTTTTAAATTACTGCATGGAAACAGCAAAATATTTCAGTCATACTTATCTGTGAAATGAATATTTATGAGGATTTTGATCTCTAGATGAATAACATCCAGAGACTGCACACCTCACCATATTAAATTGGGTTCGATATATAACTATTTCAGAACCCGTAAACTTAGTTTTTACAAAAATAAGCATACATATTTAGTTTACAGCTGTCTTTTGAATTGACAGGCTGCCTTAAGTCTCCTGTGTGTACGCGAATGGTCTCGTCTATAAAAATGATAAATTCAAAACAATTTCTAACCTTATTCTACAGTCAGAGTTCGAAATCTATTAAGAGGATGATATGGTGGGCATCGTCTTCATACAAAATAACACAAATGGAGAAATAGTAGATTGTATAACAAGGGAGCAAAATAGTATTTTTATGGCGAGGGCCCTACTTTGAAGCACGAGCGAAGCGAAGGATTCTAGAATAGAATCCTGAGCGTAGCGAGGGATTCTAACGTAGAATCCTGAGCGCAGCAAGGGATTCAAAGTACATCGCCCGAGGGAAAAATAATTTGCTCTCGAGTTATATACTCTACTTTTCATCCCCTTTCTATGAGAAAATAAATAAAAGACGCTGTTATGTAAATTAATGAATATATTTAATTAAAAGAAGACATGTGAAATGAAGTAAAAATAATTACAAATTTAGGTATATTTATATTGGATACGGTAGCACAATTATTAAAAGTTATTGTCACTGTTTTATTTGGGATCGATATTGTTGTCGATTCATTTACATTTTGAGTATTTGTACGACGTTGTTAGCTTCTATAGGTATTGTTTCAGGAGTTAATGCATTATCACTTTCATAACTGGAGGTAGTAGAACTCATTATTTTTGCAAAATACAATAAAATATGTACTGAGTACTGAGATAACAAGAACAGAAAAGTAATTCGCGCGTTTTGTTTTTTTTTTAGTCCGTGCCGTGCAGCCAACACGTACCAGCCAGCAATTCATACAATTTGCGTTCGATTTCTATTAATGATATTTATGTTCTAAATTCAAATCACTTTTACGCCCGCTAAAAAGTTCTTATCGGAAAACAGCTATTTTGTTCCCACTTATAGAGGAACAAAGCGATACTTTTCGAATAGAAGGGATGAAAACGTTTTTTAATATTCATATAATATATTTCCACGCTCACACCAATTATCGAGTATTATTTCTAGTAAGTATTAAAAATATTTACGCGTTTGTAAACTCAAAAATTATTCCATAATTTATTTCGTTTCCAATTTTTATTTTTATCAATTTCAATCATAATTTAAAATTGTCGCCGTGTCATATTTTCTTTCTTTTTTAAATCATAAAATGTCTTTTGGTACAACTTTGAAGCGAATTTGCTTATAAAAAATAAAGATAAAGAATTCCGTCTTTTAAAGTTGCTAAGACTTTGTATTATGTCAAGTGTACCAGTTACTCCGCCGTCGCTAAGGCCACCAAAAAGGGGGTGATGAAATTTATGGGCCAGCGTAAGTCAGTTAATTAATGAATGGAGTACCTACCTCTCCTTTATTTCAATATCATTATCCTTTAATACTTTATCTACGGAACCTCGCGAGAATTACGTGGAGCTCTCTATGATAGAAGTTTAATATATATCTTAAATACTTGTTATGTGTTTATTTTAGGTAAATGTTGGCTGATTTACGATTGCTGTTTAGGTTGAATTGTTAATGGAATAAGTACCATCATCTGTATGATTCTGTAATATACATAGAAATGTGTAAAAATCCTTCTGGACTTTTGATGTTGAATTTGCAAAATGTTGGATTCTTATGACGTTGAATTCGCAAAATGTTGGATTAACTGGACCAACAATGTTGCATTTCTAAAATGTTGAGTTTGAGTTGTACTTTCAAAATGTTGTATCCCAAAACGAGATTATAAATAGTCTCTGTTCCAAAATATTTATTATTAATTAAATAATATTATTATTATTACACACACCCATATACGCACACACCCACACCCACACACACACACACACACACACACACACACACACACACACACACACACACACACACACACACACACACACACACACAAACGCACTCACAAACACAGTTTTGCTTTGATTAATTTTACTTTTTATTTTCTAGTATATAAGTATCTAATTAAGCAAGTAGTTAGTAATTGAATACCTAGCAGACCATTGTTAAGAGACCGTGGCGTGAGACCCTGATGACCTATAATACAGGTTCTTTCAGAACCTATAATAGGCACTTCACTATACGGGCTATATGAGGCCAATAAGTATAATACTCCTACTAAAGTTATTTAAGTGCCCAATTGTGAAGAGAAATACATTTATTTATTACTATTTTATTATATTATTTTTGAAATTTCATCTACGAGTATTAAAGCAACTTTTAGTTCTAAAACATATGGTGTCCTAGTTTAGGCTCCAGTCCTCCCAAATATTATGTGTTTTCGCTTACCTAGTTTTAAGCTTAATTTCTTTGTTATTTGTATTTAAGGATAAGCATGTAATATTGAGGTGGAAAAATAAAGAAATTTTTATTATTATTATTATTAAAACATAAATGATAAGCATGTAATATTGAGGTGGAAAAATAAAGAAATTTTTATTATTATTATTATTAAAACATAAATGTTTCAAAAACATAAACAATAATATTATTAAGAAAAAACTTCAGACCTGAGCTACGTTGCCACATTGATTAGAAACTCCTTGGCACTAAGTTGGAGACACCAGGTCTAATACAGCGTCATTGTTAGAGTCAAAGCTTTTGTTCTGTAGAGACGCGGAACAAAGGCGGCACAACTACGGAACGTCTTGAAAAATTCATGCTGCTATATCTTGGAGGATTACTACAGTGGAAATGAGAGATTTGGTTACTGACCTGTATTTAGTAGATACACAAGCTTTCTTGACCTTTTTGAAATATGTTTGCTTATCTAGACACGCGGTAGTGTGTCCAGCCAAGTCAATTCAAAGGTCACATGTACGGTGCGATTCATCGTTTACATCAATCTGACGATAATTGTAACGATCGATCGCACAAACCCATACACAGTAGATTGATCGTTACGATATTCATGATTGCATAGGAGTTTCCAATTTTCCGATCGTCTTCGATTAAGTAAATCGTTAACGATCTTGACATACCCTAGCGTCTGATATGAAGGATCGTACAGATCAATCGCTCCGTATATGGGGTCGTTTATGCTTCAATTGTTTAATGGTGCATCCACAACTTGCATTTGTAGTTAATTTTTGTGGAGCAACGTTAAAAAAACTGGCCAAGTGCGAGTCGGACTCGCACACCGAGGGTTCCTCGGTATAAACTGCTGTATCTTTTGATCGCGTTAACTTAGAAGTTTGATTTTTTCACTGCTTAAAGGGGCAATAGACCTAGGTATTTGGTATAAATTTCAATTTGATACCTTTATTCGTTCGTGAGAAATAAGGTAGTAAGTTTCATTTTATTAAAATATTTTTATTATATTATATAACTAAAAAAATGTGATTTTCGCAATTTTTCCTATATTTGCATTATATGACAATGCTTCATGCCAAATTTCAAGATTCTGAGTTTACGGGAAGTATCCTGTAGGTTTTGATTCCTTTGCGAGTGTCGGAAATTTGTTGAAAATATCGACATAATCGGCTGTATCTTTTGATTGGCTTGGCTTAGAAGTTTGATATTTTCACAGCTTAAAGGGACAATAGACCTGAGTATTTCATGTGAATTTCAGCTTGATACATCCACTCGTTCTTGAGATAAAGGGTCTTGACAGACAGACAGACAGACGGACAACAAAGTGATCCTATAAGGGTTCCGTTTTTTCCTTTTGAGGTACGGAACCCTAAAAACACGATAGCATGAGGTAACTTTATGACTTTTGTAATTACTTGAAACTATTTATTGACTGTTGCTCATAGCTCCTAACGTAATCATAAAATATAGCGAAGGGGAACTTAGCAACACGCGAGTATCACAGAATTATTATGTTTAGTTCCCGCATAACAACTGTTATTTTACGTTACCTAGTTGAACTATTAAATGATAACATTTTGAAACATACTAACACAGCAACGGATACTAATAACGAATAACTTTTAGCTTCTGATGTTGCCCAGTAAGGATTGCAAACGTTGCTGCACAAAATATAACTGCGAAGTGGATGCACCATTAGAACGTATCTTCCTATAAATAAATTTCAGAGTTATCTACAGTACTCGAAATATCCATTTTAGATATCATTTATTTTGTGGGTTCATTCACATAATATTTAACTTGGCTCTAAATTTTATATTTTTGTTTTTGATAAGATGTAAATTCTATAAAAAATTCAGTAAAAACGATTATAATAAAAGGTACAATAACAATGAAAACCAAACAATTAAAAACGTGTCTTCTTAAATTCATTTTTGTACGCAATGCACAATTTCGACCAAACGTTTATTCGGCCAACAGTAAAATGTTAATTGTTTGGAACGAACAAAGTCTCTTTTGTTCAATTGTTTACCCCATCAATTACAGAATGATGCATTGTTTTCTCGGCCTTGTATCAAGTGGCCAAATGAATTTCGACCGGCAGAGGTAAACCTAAAAATATAAGTCGATCAATGATATATAAGCGTCGGTGGCGTAGTGCGTAAGAACGTCGTCTCCCACCCGGGAGACACTGGTTCGATCCCCACCACATACCAATGTGTTTTCAAATTTTGAATTCATATGTACGTTTAATTGACGCTTTTACGGTGGAGGAAAACATCGTGAGGGAACCTGCACTACACCTATGAAGAAATTCTTAGGTTGTGTGTGAAGTCGACCAACCCGAACTTGGTCAGCGTGTTTGACTAAGGCCTAATCGCCCCTAATGTGGGGTAGGCCCGAGCCCCTTGGTGGAGACGTTACCTATATGAGCTGATGATGATGATGATATTTTAATGTTTGAGTCGCAGGCAGATCATATAACATGCCGTATTACATAACAGCGCGGCGGATTGTAGTGTCTCAGAGCGTTGAGTGACAATAATTCCATAAAAAAATAACCTGAGCCTACTAATAATAATATAATAGAAATCTCTTATAAGCGATTTCTATTCGATTAAACTGACTTATTATTCATAGAATCTGCTACAGATTTATCAACAAACGGTTATATTTGATTGGCAATTCATACAGACTACAATCCACCGCGCCTTTTGTAATACAGCGTGTTATACGATCAAACGATCAAAAAAGCGAAAGTTATCTAGTATCCTTGACACAAATTCTAAATAATACTTAACTTGGTGTGAGCGTGGAAGAAAAGAGATATATCAAAGCACTACAGAGTACTAATTCTTTGGGCTATATCGATAACTAGGTGCTAGCCCTATATGTAGGGTCGTCTGGGTAGATACCACCGCCTTTTTTATTTCTGCCATGAAGCAGTTCGCTGTGTTTTGGATTGAAGGGAAAGGTAGCCAGTGTAATTACTGGGCATAGAGGGCATATCATCTTAGTCCCCAAGATGGCAAACGCACTTGCGGTGTTAAGTGATTTACACCAAATATTGCAAGTGTCTATAGGCGGCGGTGACCACTTAACATCAGGTGGGCCGCAAGCTTGTTTGCTATCTCGCAACATAAAAAAACCGACTTAAAAAAGGAGGAAGTTCTCAATTCGACTGTTTTTTTTTGTGACAGTGTCCTGTCATACCTGCACTGCTGAGATGATCTGTCCTGGTCGTTGGCTTGTTCACAGAAGGATTATTAATTTATGGGTTTGGTGCCCCTTTTGTGTAGGCGACAGGCTTGCAACCTGCCTCTATTTTGGGGTACTGTATGGCCCATACTGCCAAATGTGGCTTTGTGTGTAACCGAATGTTACCTGAATCTCTGCTCGGCTCCTTTTGGGATTATGAGCGTGATTATATGTATTTATGTATGCTCTGCCATACAACAAATATCGTGTATAATAAATGATTTATACCATTCCAATGCTTTCAGAATTTACCACAGAACATTCCGAAGGACTGCAATATAACGAAGTAAAATTCAAATCCGATTGGATCACTAATCGTCGCCGCCAAAGTAATATCCGGGCTCGGAATCCGGGAAGTCGGGAACATCCCGGAGCGTCGGGAAGCGTGGGATTTGCTTATTGCGCGCAACGGTGCTTAACCCCGATAGTGGGATCGTTCTGTCGCCCAGAATTGTTTTATTTTCCTTTGTGCTACAACCTCCTTAGTTCTCAAAATAGTTTATATTTATTATAAAAAAGAAAGTGCAAAACTGTCATCATTTCGATTTGTCGTTGGTTAAGATTGAAGAAAAAAACGTAAAGGAAATTATACAGTCTACAGGTTTTATTTTTTGAAAATGTGTAGTATTATTTTAAGAGAACAAATTATTTTATGTAAGTAGTTAAGTCTCAGACAAATAAAGACTTGAAAAAACACACTGAAAAAAATCGACCTGCCTCAGGCGGAAATCGAACCCAGCATCTTTCGCAATCCGGGCGGTTGCGTTAACCACTACGCCACCGAGGCACTGCCACCGTGGCCTGAGAAGATACTGGGTTCGATTCCCGCCTCAGGCAGGTCATTTACGCGTTTGTAAACGAAAAAAAATATTCCGTAATTTAAGGTAGTTTCATCTTAACTGGGCGTCAAATATTTACAAAAATATTTCGTTCGGATCTTAGAAGTGCAAATTTCAAATATTTGATAAGTTTACCATAAAAACATAAGCACCAAGCAGCACTGACAAATTCGACAGCGAAAGCAGTGCCTCGGTGGCGTAGTGGTTAACGCAGCTGCCCGGATTGTGGAAGATGCTGGGTTCGATTCCCGCCTAAGGCAGGTCGATTTTTTTCAGTATATTTTTTCTAGTATTAAAAATATTAAAGCGTTTATAAACGCTAAAATTATTTCGCAATAAGGACTTTTTTATTGGTCTGAGAGTTAAGTAAATCGTAATTATTTACCTTTTTTATACATTGTGATATTTTAAATATACTCAGCGGCGCTGGAATCGCTGGCATTTGAGTAGGTACCCATAAAAATGCTAGTAAGATAAATATGATGATGACCTCATGATGAACAATGATGACTAGTTAATTTTGCTAGTTGGTGTACTAGGTTGGGCCCGGTCTATTACCCGGATCTCGTGGGGACGGAGGCGAACTTCGGACAGCTACGGGACTTCGCGCGACGATGGCACAAGATTAGGAGTGGGCTAGAGAGAGAGAGGTGAAGAGCGAAGACGCCGCAGAAAAGGCAAAAGACTGGGCAGTGGGAGCAAGCGGTACCACTTCGGGTGGGCTCGGACGACCTGGAAGGCACCGAAGGCGTACGAGTGATGTCCGCCCCAGAAAGGGGAGAAGGACCATAGGGACAAGGAAGACAGACAAAGAATAACTTGTAGGAGAGATTAAGGTGCGCTGTGAAACCAGAGCCTCCGGCAACTAGCAGCGCACTCTCCCGTGATTCGGCCTGTATAACCGTAAGGTTGCGTCAGGCCATGGGAAGGTGGTGGGTTTGTCCCTGTAAAAAAAAAAGTTGGTGTACTAGGAATTGATTGCAACTTTCTCGGTATAAAAAGCGGTTGACGATGAAATCTGCTTAATATTGAATATTCAGTGGAATAATTATTCAGTGGTCAATCTTTGGTCAACCACAGCGGTTCAGGGTTATTTGTTCGCGGTAATCAACGTCCTTATTGTTTGATCACTGCTGATTGGTCATTGCGATGATTTTCGTGCTTTCGTCAACTGTCGAGCCATTTTGGTCCACTGCTGTAAATAATTAATTTCGAACTTTCGACAAACGCGAATATTTTGGTAGAGCAAATGTTTTTTTTTCGCAATGTTAAATATAGATGAAATGAAATGAGCCATGTATAAAGTTTAATGTTCACAATATTTTGCAATTCAGCAAAAACAATTCCAAGGGAGAACTCTAAAGAAGAGCTCGTATTACAGAATGACACTCTGAAATCAATTATGTCTTGAGCACCGTTTGTCACTTTCTATCAAACACAAATAGATAGAGATGTACAACGCTCAGTACGGTGTTGATTATATGGGACTCATTCTATAACACGAACATGAATGTAGTCAGGCAATGGTGCTGTGTGAAAGTCACTGCAGCATTTTGCAGTTATGTATGAATGTTCGCGACGATACATCGGGCCGGCGTGGTGGATTAACCAGCGAGGAGAAACAAATGACTGCGGCGTGACAGATGTTGTCTTCGACTCAGCGGCACAGCGCTATTAATACGTTTCAATATTATATTTTTATTTTTATTGCAAAGTCTTACATAAAAGTTCATTATTTAACATCAAGAAGGTATCTTATTTGGTTCACCTCTTCGTGAGCTGAACATTTGGTGACCCCGATGTGATGACCGAATGAACAATACTCTTTTGCTAAGTTACCACATTTTATAACTTATAGGTACCTGATGAAAAATATTTCTTCTATTCGAGAAGCTCCTATTATCTTCAGCTGTCGTTAAAAACTTTTATAAATCAAGTTTAGTCCAATCACAGTATAGATTCATTAATTACTAAGGCTTTTTGTGTGAAGAATTGTCAAGAAACGGCCAAGTTTGTCCTCTTCACTTTTAAATTAATTACATTTCTTAATCGTTTGAAAATTGTCTTAATCTACTAGCCTGAGAAAAAATATCCCGTGAAACTTTAAGAGACTTTTAATTAAGAGATTGTGTTATGAATACCTACGTGTCATAGTGAAGTGGAAAAATATTTAAATTATTATGATGTACATGGATGTATACTGGCCAGAAATTTACAATGGCTTGTACCTATTCAGGTCGATCCCGACCGCTCGATGGATAAATACATAGTCTAAAGTATCAATTCCTTAGGAAATGACGCGTGCTGTCAAGTCCGCTGAAGAACCGTGATAGAGATAGACCCGGCCACATAGAACAGACTGGTGATAATACTGAACTATGCAGTTTCATTTAAAATTTTAAGAAGTATGTAATTGGTAGATTGCGGGTTTGACAGTAAACAGTAGATTTTGGATCTAATCAACAGTTCTACGTGCAGCTTCTGTCATTTGATCCTGTACAGTTACGTCGAGATGTTGCGTCTAATAACCGCTTCAGAAGCTCGGCGTCTTGAACTCGGAGCCTTGATCTACTAGATAAGGAAACAATCAGCAATATAACCAGGAGTAATGTAGGTGTGGGGTCCACGTCCGGAAGCCTCCTCGTGGCGGACCCTGGTAACGTGGTGGGGAAACTTTCTCGGCGGGTTTTGATGTCAAGTGTGTCCGCTTGGCATTCAAACTCACAAGCCATCGTCGAGTTGTTTTTGTTTTCCCACCACGACTAGTTCAGGGCCACGACCGCGCCCGAAGTCCCCCGGGTGCGGTTCGATGGCTACTCCCAGTGTCCTCGTCAGGACGCGCTAGGTCGAGCAGCCGTCGGTGGAGGCGTGGCTGCTGGCCACCAATTGATGCAAGGAGTGCCTAAACGGGCAGCCTTGGGACGGTCTCGGTGTAGTTGCACTCACGTGCGCAGATCCCGAGCCGTCCCGTAATAGCGCACTAAAGGTCAGGCCGGGGAGGATGTTTTATGAAAAAAAGGACTAATGTAGGTGTAGGCAGCATTACTGACCATCACCACAGTCTTAAGCTATTATCCTCAGCCCGTTATCGCAGACTGCTGAGGCCTCTCTTCGAGCACGGCACTTGTCGCGATCCTGTGCCAATTTCACCTAGGCGTGACCCGTGACCTTCCGATTGTCGTCGACCCATCGTGCTGGTAGGTGTCCGACGGTTCTTTGATCTGTAATAGGCCAGCATTTTGTCAAAGTTTTGCACCACCTGCCATCACTCTGCCTGTCAACATGTCCGGCCCTAATTCCATCAAGGCCCGTATTACAGAATGACACTCAGAAGTCAAACACGTCTTGAGAATTGTCTGTCACTTTCTATCACACACAAAGTGATAGAGACGTAGGACGCTCAAGTCGGCGTCCATTCTTCTATAATGCGAGCATAAGAGAGGTAATGGCTTTTCCTATGTTCACCTTCGTAAGACATTGGATTTCAATATTCTTCACACGATTTTATAATGTTATGCCAAGTATGGCTCGCTCCATGGCTGATGATTAAAACAAACGATTTTTTACGTCACGTGTTCATTAAAAACGTCACCCTTGACGTCAGTCATATATCAAAGAGTGTTTTAATTGATTATTTAAGGGATTCATCCTGGTGTTTTGTTAGGCAAATTGGGGAGATATGATTCGGCTCGGAGCCTTTGTTACTGAATTTACTGGTCACGACACTGATCTGCTTGATTAGGGGGGCTTTATGGCGTCATTGTTATGGACGTTGGGCTTATATTTATTAATGTTGCCAGATTATTGAATAAAGCAAAGTCAACTTTGATGATTGAAGATTACGTGGTGCATGTTTATGGAAATCAGATAAACTCTTTAACTCTGAGAACAAATTGAAATTAAAACTGCAAGAATAGGAAAGAGTGCGCTTGAAATAACTAGTGAACTAAAAATATTTTTTTAAATTATTTGTAAAAGTAAGCAAACAGAATACGACTACCACTACTCATCCGATTCCTAAAAGTTGACTGTGTAAGTTTCCCAACCCTGTACAGATTGTCCCAGCAAGAGGTCACTCAAGCGGTGGTGTGGGCCATAGAACTATGCCAAAACCTTTGACATTATAGTCATATATCACGCGAGTGATCCCTTGTGCGATGATCTATGCGGTGTTCTGAAACTTTTTTCTCTCGAGGCTTTTGTGGCACATACTTGATGAAAAGGGTTATCTTATGAGGAGGCGTGAGTTTCCTCAAGATGCACTTCGACCGAACAAGATCGTTTATGTCCCCCCCCCCCCTTTCCTTTTACTCCTGTCGCTCCTTGAATATGTCAGCCAGCAGCCTAACTATATCCATGGGCTTGAAATGCTCTAGCCTTGGTTAGACCATTCCCAGGATTTTATTCCAACCCTGGCTGTAGAATCGTAGCCACACAACTGCTGAAGATGGGTGAAGATGGTGTGGTGATGGTGATCGTGACTGAAACTACATAATATTCAAGGTAATTTTAATAAACCCCCTTTCACCTCAGGTATATCAGACAATCCCATCATGTTCTAATGGGTGTATTGCCACTGCGTTGCATTCCATTAGAACGTGAAGAGGGGGCTGTCTGTTATACAATAGTCGTCAAGGCGTTGGGAGACTGCCTGGACGAGTTGGGTTTATTGGAATGATCCAGCTTGTCACTCTTCGACGCAAAACAGAGGCAAAAGTATATTGATTGTATGTTACCTTGCTCTGCGCTCTTCAATGAAGTTAGCCGTCGTGTTCCCTTCTCATCAACCTTGTGTCTTCAATACGTTCTGACATTAAAAACTAAAGTCATCCTAACTTAAACTCTTCTCCTCCCCAGTTTTGATTATGCTGATGTCTGTTATTTAGATGCAACAAAAGAGCTGCTTAATTAGCTGGAATGACTTCAGAATCTGCCTTTTCCATTTTTTTCGGTCTAAAGAATTTTGACCAGGTATCTGAATTTCGAATAAAGTGAAGCGTCGCTGGCGAAGTGCGTAAGGGCGTTGTCTCCCACCCGGGAGGCACTGGTTCAAACCCCGCCACGTACCAATGTGTTTTCAAAATTTGAATTCATATGTACGTTTATTAGACGCTACGGTGAAGGAAAACATCGTGAGGAAACCTGCACACTTCTATGAAGGAATTCTTAGGTTGTGTGTCAAATCGGCCAACCCGCATTTGGCCAGCGTGGTTGACTAAGGCCTTATCGCCCCTAATGCGGGGTAGGCTCGAGCCCGAGGTGGGGAGAATATATGAGAGTTGATGATGAAATCGTCGAGTTGCGGAAACAGACCGACAGAAGAAGAAGAATAGAAATGGGACCTACATCGGTATACTTTTATCCACTTAACTTAAATTGGGCTAGTTCGTTCTGCGAATTGTTATTGTGAAACCAAAGTAAGCCACTAAAGTAGTCTACGTATATGACCCGTACTCCATTTTTCGGCACCATTTAACTTTAATTCGACAATTTCACGGCCGTCTGCTATTTAAAAAGAGTAATAGCGACCAACTGGCCATGTAAACCTTTGTAATGTCGAGAAATGTGCGAAAAGAGCTTGTTTAATTACGTTTGACTTAACCAAAACTTGGCGACGACGTTACGTAATTTTATAGAGAGAAACTGAATTTGAGATTTTTTGGAATCATATTACAGATGCTTGACTATTGGTTAATATTTTTATTCGGAAATGATTGGTAAAATTACCAAAGGGCAATAACGGAGACGGCTATGCTCGGAGTTTCGGAGACGGCTATTCTCGGAGATAAAGAGACATGCAAATATTTTTATCGATATAGTTACCTAGTTATGAAAATACATACTTATTAAGATAAACACTACATTAGTTCTTGAAAATATTCGATCGGTACAATTAAATTGAGCACCCCACGCTTTTCTCTAAATAGTAATTACACTTTTCGTTCGTCATTTAGTTTCTATACTAAAAAGTTATTTTTCACTTTTTAGTTTATTATTTAACATAAAAGCGTTTTTTTAGTTTTTTAAACTAATATTTTATTTTCCACTTTTTAGTGCGAATTATAACCGCCGATGAAAGTACTTACTTAATCACAATGCTATCTAGTGACGTATAGCTAAACTAACATTCCAAACGTTTAATTTAGTCCTGGCGATTCTAATCAGGATAATGGGATATGCTTATCGAATTATTGTAATGTTTTTGTTAAGTCTATAAAGTTTAAATTAAATCTGACCGTTTAAAGTGGGTCAAAATCGAGTCCAAACGAGTCAGTTACATACATACAAACAAACAAATAAACATACAGGTGAAACTAATATAATCGAGTTAAAAACACAAAACTACACAACTACAAAGATTTTGTTTTTGCTTCGGAATTTCGCTTACATATTGTAAATGAAGCTGTGATCGGTTTATATACGTGTATACATATACTAATAAATAGTCGTATCTAGAATTCTATAAAAAAAGTCTCATGTTCATAAAATAACTCCCATAATTATATTTTGCTTTCACGTCATTGAATTTGTCAATACTATTTTTGAGATAAATATAAAAAATCAACTAAAGATATTGACTCACTCAAATAGATTGCTGTGTTGAACTGAACAGATCTAACAATTCATCGGGTTTTATTGCGTGTACTAGCGTTACTGACAATAGATTCGATATTGTATTGCTAATTTTTAAAGTTCAACCAAGTGTTATAAGCAGTACCTATGAGTGTATGTTTTCAGGAAATTAAGTTTATAATGTTTAAATTTCGATTTGTAATTATTAGTAAAGCTAGCGTATTTTTATATCACGAACGCGTGTGAGCTATGACAGTAGTGTATTTATATTGTGTATACAGGATTATTTTTAATACATCAACAACCTTCCAACCATTTGAAGATCTTACCAATACGAAAACTTTTTCTTTGGAAGCAACTTTTAAATCGCGAAAAATATTTCAGCTGTTCCTTACATTACAAACAAACTCGTCTGAAATGAATGTATAACTGCTTTAAAATTCAGTTGCAATAATTTGACCCGAACATGCATACATACTTGTATACATATGTATGTATTCTACAATCATTGCAAGATAAATGAAAGCTTTTAAAAAAAGGGTATGGAATTAAATAACATTAACACGAATGACGGGATAGTGAAAACCAGATAACGGCAAGTGATTTGTAAATTGTCCAGCATCAGTTGAATCAGATAGTTTATTCTGATAAATAATAACGGATTTTTATTGGTCGATAGCGCTGCGGTCGTGCGTCATTCGCAATCACAAAAGCTAAGCTTCCAAGTGCGCTGCCGGTACATGGATGGGTGACCGAAAATTTTTCAACTCGATTTATCGTGCTTCGAAAAGGCTGCTGTCAAAATTGTATAGCAGTTGTAAACACGTCACGTCAGAGATCAGAAATGGTGACTTTCTGATTCTGAAAATTCTGATACAAGGCTATTCCCAAGAGTTGGAGTCATGCAGGCGGCCGTAAAAGCTATGCTAAAACCTAGCTGAATGTCGATAGCAAAACATACATCACTGAGCTTTAGTTGAGGTAGTGCACAGTGGACTAGCCGCTCGAATCTTGACCAGTCTGAACTGGGGTGGTACGTCCACCTTACAGAAGACCACACTCAAATAACACTACATTTTTGTGGGGTTGTGTTTCTGCTGGTGAGGTTGATGGCAACCTATGGAGCTCTACGGGGTAGGGAAGGGGATTAGTGTTGGTAGCGCGCGAGTGTCAGTGTTGCAAGTCTATACGCTACTGAGGATGCTTACCACCAGGTAGGCCTACTTGTCTGCCGAAGATTTAACACATTAGCCGTGTGATGCCGGCAGAGTAGAATAGCATCACCCCATATCCTCCAATGGGTGTCGTAGAAGGCGACTAATGGATCAGCAAAGGGGTATTGATCACATTATACCCCGTCCACCAATCCGCATTGGGCAAGCCTGGTAAACTACTGCCTAAACGTCTTTCGATGACAAGGAGAGGCCTTGTGTCCCAGCAGTGGGTTGAATTATAAAGGCTGTTACGATGATGAAACATTTAACATAAAAAACCGACACCGAATAACTTGGCAGCAGGAAAGGAGCTAACGGAATTTTTGTAGGCAGTTGACAAAAATGATTATTGTTCTTTTGCGGGTGACAAGCAGGCGTCCTACACTGGGATGTATAAATATGTGAACTGAATTTCTTACTGGTTATGATAAAGCATCTAGAATTTGATTTTACTTCACTGCGACTTCGTCAAACTAGTCACATCAGAAAAAAATTTTCTAGTATTATTTTACGCGTTTGTAAACGCAAAAATAAAATTATTCCATAATGTAAGGTAGTTTCATCTTAGCTGGGCGTCAAATATTTGCAAAAATATTTCGTTCGGGTCTTGGAAGTGCAAATTTCAAAGATTTGATGAAACGATGTTTACCATAAAAACATAAGCACCAAGCACTGACAAATTTCGACAGCGAAAAGCAGTGCCTCGGTGGCAAAATTGGTCAACGCGTCCACCCGGATTGTGGAAGGTGCGGGTTCGAGTCCCGCCTGAGGCAAGTCGATTTTTTTCAGTGCATTTTTCTAGTATTATATTTACGCGTTTGTAAACGCAAAAATAAAATTATTCCATAGTCACATCAGTCTTATCATCATCATGTTATCAGCCGAGAAACGCCCATTGTTGGACATAAGCCTCTCCCAAGGATCTCCAACCCGATGTGCTGCGCTGCCCGCATCCAGCGGCTTCCCCCAACTTTTACCATAGTCAGTCCACCTTGTTTTCAGTCTCACTAATAATTAAAATTTAATAAAATATTTCATAGAGTGATCAGTTGTTTGTTTTTCAATATCAAACCTAACCGCCCACGACCAGTGAACCATAAGGGTGAAAATCTATGAATCCTCAAATTCAAAACTATGTCTGCTTATAAAAAGGGTTACAGTATACATCCAGTTGCAACCATTAAAGCAGGTACAAAATCAAACGAAGTAAAACCGCTGAAATTATAAAATTTAATATAAACTTAAAAACTTAAACAAAAACCCTTTTCCCCTATTTACCCGACGCTCATGTCATAACCGCTGAAGGCGAGATTGTTACGAAAAAAAAGGTTTTTAAAAAGATTTTTCTTTGCTTCCGAGAATTAATTTGTTCATCATCATCATCATCATTTCAGCCGAGAGACGCCCACTGTTGGACATAGGCCTCCCCCAAGGATCTCCAAACCGGTCGGTCCTGCGCTGCCCGCATCCAGCGGCTTCCCGCGACCTTAACTAGATCGTCAGTCCACCTTGTGGGGGGCCTACCAACGCTGCGTTTCCCGGTACGTGGTCGCCACTCGAGGACCTTTCCGCCCCAACGGCCGTCAGTCCTTCTCGCAATGTGCCCTGCCCACTGCCACTTGAGGTTCGCAATTCTTTGGCCTATGTCGGTGACCTTGGTTCTCCTGCGGATCTCATCATTTCTGATATGATCACGCAGAGAAACTCCGAGCATAGCCCTCTCCATTGCCCTTTGGGTGACCTTGAGCCTTCTTATGAGGCCCATTGTAAGCGGCCACGTTTCGGTTCCGTAAGTCATCACTGGCAACACACACGAATTAAAGACTTTCGTCTTGAGACACTGCGGTAGATGGGCCGAGAATATGCCGCGTAGCTTCCCGAACGCTGCCCAGCCGAGTTGGATTCGTCGATTGACCTCTTTCTGGAAGTTGGACTTACCCAGTTGGACTGTTTGTCCCAGGTAAACACAATCGTCGACAACTTCCAGTGTAGAGCTTCCAACCTTTACAGGAGTGGGTGCAACATGGATATTAGACATGATTTTCGTCTTATCCATGTTCATTTTAAGACCCACTTGTTGGGAGACTCTACAGAGATCGTCGAGCATAGCGCCCAGGTCTTCCAAGGTCTCAGCCATAACCACGATATCATCTGCAAAGCGAAGGTGAGTCATGTACTCGCCATTTATGTTGATGCCAAGCCCTCTCCAGTCCAGAAGCTTAAACGCGTCCTCCAACGCAGCTGTGAACAGTTTCGGCGATATAACATCACCCTGTCTCACGCCTCGCTGGAGCTGTATGGGTTTTGAATTCTGGTCCTGAAGGCGAACTGACATAGTGGCGTTTTCGTACAGTGACCGCAACACTTGGATGTATCGGTAGTCTATGTGGCACCTCTGGAGTGACTGGAGCACTGCCCAGGTCTCGACAGAATCGAAGGCTTTCTCATAGTCTACGAACGCTAAGCATAATGGCAGGTTATACTCTTCGGTCTTCTGTATAACCTGCCGCAGCGTATGTATGTGATCTATGGTACTGAAGCCTTTTCGGAATCCGGCTTGTTCGGGAGGCTGGAAGTCGTCAAACCTGCGCGCGAGACGATTCGTTATAACTCTTGAAAACAGCTTGTAAACATGACTCAGCAGCGTGATGGGTCTATAGTTCTTCAATTGGGCCCTGTCGCCCTTTTTGAAGAAGAGTCTCACCACGCCGCCATGCCATGCCTCTGGCGTTTTGCCCTCGAGTATAACGGAGTTAAATAGCCTCTGAAGAGCTTTCAGGACCGGTCGTCCACCTGCTTTCAGAAGCTCCGCTGTCACTCCGTCATCACCCGGCGCCTTGTTGTTCTTAAGCTGTTTAAGAGCTACACTAATCTCGTACAGGCTGACGTCCGGGATATCTTCGGTATAGTGTCGGGTTAATTTGGCTCTTGGATCGGTGGCCTGAATGACAGGTGGGTGTGATGTCGCGTAAAGCTGTCCATAAAAGTTTTCAATCTCGGCCAAAAGCTCAGGTCGTGATGTGATGGTTCTGCCGTCCTCTGTCTTCAGCTTCGTCAGCAAGCTCTCTCCAAGCGACAAATCTCTAGCGAACACTTTGGAGCCTTTGTTCCGCTCGATGGCCTCTTTAATACGTTCTGTATTAAATTGGCGTATGTCGCGAGTTAAGCACTTGGAGATATGTTAATTTGTTATAATAATTTAATAACGTGGCCATGTTCAGGGTAGGTGGTATAAAAGATTCGCACGACCCAATATGTAGCGAGCGTACTTTGTAATAAATAAGTCAGGAAAAAGTTGCTCTACATTTTTAGTACAATACTTGAGGAGAAATCTTACCTGTCGAGGTGATCCCAGGGCATATTTTCTTTGCCATCATGAGTGCTATGACAGATTATGAAGAAGCACTGAAGGCAGAAACTTTGGCTACAATTCCAACGCGAACTAAGAATTGACCAACTCATTTCTGCGTCGGACAATCAAGAAATAGAATTCTCTGCTAGCAATGTTGTTTCCCTGCTTCCTTCGATCTTGGGTCATTCAAAAGAGGCGTGAAGAAGCACTTTGTATGTCCATTACATTGTCTCTCGTACTCCATCATTTATAATTGTATTCAGTCTATTTATAAAAAGGTCAAGCAAATGACTCCATTCCACCTGAGGTTAAGCAGAAATGAAGTCCAAATGCGAAGATAACTAGCGCGAGAGATAAACCGCCGCGCTAGCCACTCTTGACGTGCTGACCTGCAAGGTGCTTCTTCACGCCTCTTTTGAATGACCCAGGATTATAATATAGCAAGGAGTAACACGTCTACTGACAGTAATGGTTACGGAACGTGGTGCTAATAAGTGTGCCTTAACCTTAAAACATTTTTTTTATATTACCGGGAAGCTCTTGTCTTTAATCTCAGCTGATGATAAGTGTCGTTAAGGAGGTAGCTTGCCGCCTACCTAAAAGCCGTGCCACAACCAAACTGAACTACGAATTCAAGAGCCGAGTTTCTCTCGAGTTCTTGTTGTTCTTGAAAACTCTGAATCTAATTCAGATTGACCCGTTTCTTCAAAAACACGTGAAAAGGATTCAGCAGTGTCGGCAAATAATTAAATAGGTAAAAAATGAGTACATAACCTTGCTTTAATTGCGAACCTTAAGTGGCAGTCATCATCATCATCATCCACAGCTCATATAATGTCCCCACCGAGGGGCTCGAGCCTACCCCACATTAGGGGTGATTAGGCCTTAGTCAACCACGCTGGCCAAGGGCGGATTGGTTGACTTCACACACAACCTAAGAATTTCTTCATAGGTGTGTGCAGGTTTCCTCACGATGTTTTCCTTCACCGTAAAAGCGTCGATTAAACGTACATATAAATTCAAAATTTGAAAACACATTGGTACGTGGCGGGGATCGAACCAGTGCCTCCCGGGTGGGAGACGACGCTCTTACGCACTACGCCACCGACGCTTCAAGTGGCAGTGGGCAGGGCATATTCCGAAGAGGACTGGCGGCCGTTGGGGCGGAAAGGTCCTCGAGTGGCAACCACGTTCCGGAAAGCGCATCGTTGGTAGGCCGCCCACAAGGTGGACTGACGATCTGGTGAAGGTCGCTGGAAGCCGCTGGATGCGGGCATCGCAGGACCGACCGGTTGGGAGATCCTTGGGGGAGACCTTTGTCCAACAGCGGCCGTCTCTCGGCTGAAATGATGATGATGATGAATTACGAGGCAAATGAATACCAACTATAATTACGCACAGTCAACGAGCACTGTCTAAAATGAGTTATGAGCGTTAACACGAGGCCAGTGTAACAATATTTTAACCCCTTGTTAAGCAGCCGTCCGTATTTTCAGAGAATTTATGATCTCAGCATGACTTAGCTTTATTAGAAAGAAAATTCGGTGTATCAGCCATATAATGTATTGTGTCCCAGGTTGAGTTGATAGCGCTTCTAAAGTAGATCTTATTAGCAAGATATAAGGTGCATCTGAACTGCCATGTATTATCCCCGATGTGCTGTCGATTGTACTTGCACGGCTTTAGATGGGTATATTAAAGGATTTTAATGTTTTAATTTATTTTTGGCAATGTAATTGAGATTATTATTTTTACAATAACATGAAAAATATGTTTTTTAACCGATTTTGATCAAATTTGGTATGGAAATAGTTTGAGACATTGGAAAGAAGATTGGATGCTTTTTTAATGCTGTTTGGCGCAATAATCGATATGGCCGTGTGCCTGACACCAACCCCCCTTAAGAACGACTGCTATCTTTCGACAGCCAGGGACAACCAGCTTAACGTGTAAACGAAGCACGGACGAAAATCCAATTGAAACATTTCTGATCACCCATCCGAGTACCAACCTCGTACTTAGTAGCTCAATTTCAGCGATCATTATGCACACGATCGCAACTCCGTCGTCCTCCTCAAATCTAGACAGGTAGTCGAAAACATCAGTGATACACTCTAACATGCTCTAAGATGTATCTTAGAGGAAGTCACTTAAGACTTCTTTTCCGCTAGCAACTGCCACACAATTAATTAACTACAGATCTCAGCTGGAACTAAGCCGGTACACGTGAAACGTTTTAGACTTAACAGTTCAGAATTTCCACTAAGTTTGATTTTACATTGTAGGTGAGCGTGCACTAAGATCTAGTTAATTGTATTGCTTCACATCTTCGACGAAGAGCCATGTGGCATAAAGTGTTGCAAGTGGAATTGCAGGGCATTCTTCTGTAATCGCACCATCTGCATTCCTTTTAAATGTACTACGTGTGCTGGATTACGTTATCATGGTCAAATTGTGGCTACCATTACAACGCGAACTAAGAAATTTGGCAACTCATTTCTTTGTCGCACAATCAAGAAATGGAATTCACTGCTATCACATATGTTCCCTCCTTCTTACAATCCTGGGTCAAAACTAGGAAAAATACACTGAAAAATAAATCGATCTGCCCCAGGCGGGAATCAAACCCAGCATCTTCCGCAATCCGGGCGTTACCAACTACGTGACCAGAGCACTGCTTTCGCTGTCGAATTTGTGGTAAACATTGTTTCATAAAATCTTTGAAATTTGCACTTCTAAGATCCGAGCGAAACAATTTTGCAAATATTTGACGCCCAGTTAAGATGAAACTACTCTAAAATATGGAATCATTTTTGTATTTACAAACGCGTAAATAGTTTTAAAACTAGAAAAAACACCTGACCTGCCTGGGGCAGGTCTAGTTTTAAAACTATTTACGCGTTTGTAAACGCAAAAATTATTTCATAATCCTGGATCATTTAAAAGAAGCGTCAAGAAGCAACTTGCCCTTCACCAAGGTGAGGACAAGTGCGGCGCTAATATTATCTCAAGCATTAGTTATCTTTAATTATACTTACTACGCTTGTTGAATTGTGTTCTCTACACAATTGTAATAACTATTGACATTAGGCGTAGAATGTAATCTGAAAGGTATTTGTATATCAGTACACAGAAATTCATTTCTGTAATATGAATGTCAACCCCCCCTCCGTGCTGCTTTAAGTAGCTACTCCCTTTACCACTTAGTAGTAAGGCCTCTTTATACCTTACGATTCACCACTCAATAATATCCTGTGACCTATATGAAGATCAACAGCTGCTAGCCTCATAGTAAGTCCTATTGAGGCCTTTAGATGTACTTCAGGTGGACACTGTCTTAAAATAATTAGATATTCTTAGCTTGGATTTATCATGCCGTTTTGATATTTCCACCTTTCCATCTCTGTCATGTCGGACATATTAGACACTTTCTACATATATACATATGCATTAATTCATCAACGAAGGGCATAAATAATAATCTTATACAGGTTTTATTTTATTTTATACTTTATATTATGTTTTCCCCCAGGGGACGGTTCAGTGACAAGGCGTACATAAGTACGCAGATCCCGAAACGCTCTCACAAAGGGCTTAGGAAGGTCCCGGTAGTTGTGTAAGACCAGCATCAATATCAATGCGTTCGGGAAGCTGGGAGTCCACACACGCTGCATAACCTAGTCAACGTTGCGGTACGCTCCATGAATTAATTTACCATCGACATAAAAAAAAGATTGTACACCTACAATCTTTTTGTGCAATGTAGGCAAAGGCTGGATTAATTTTACTTACTAATGGATATAAGTTCAAAAATATATTAAATAATAAACTTTTTTGCTTTACAGTTTATACTACACAGTGTACCTAAATTGAAATAAAAGTAGATATTAGTTATTTCACAATTTTACTATACAAGCATTGATTTCTTCTCTTCTTATTCAAATTTAGCCTAAGTTAATCTAGGATGTGAGGATCTGGTGTCGTGTAGTGTAGGTATTACAGATTATTTAAATCCATTATAGCAGGCAGTTGTTCTATTATCTTCATTGTTATACTTGTTGACATATTTTTGTAAAGAAAATAAATAGATTATGATTTTTTACCCAGGAATACCTTTTTGTAAAATAAATGTCAATAAATTAGTCGTAACTGCAACGCTTCCGACTCGTAATCGTATGGTCGTATCGGCTCCACTAAAAGCCACCTGCACACACCTAAGCAAATATATCGTTTCTCTAAGTAATTGCTTCTTTAGGAAATTCATTGTAGGTTCCCTGAGAATTGCTACAGCTTTTTCTTAGGACTTCCGAAACAGAGGATCGCTTTTAAGGAAACTGATTTATGTGCTTCTGGATATAGATAACACATTCGCGTAAAGCATTTCTTGGTGAAAATAAAGTGAGATTTCGCCGCTTTTATATTGCGGAATTTTTATAAGAATAAGTATTGTGTAACAAAAGTAATATCAACAACTGAAGAAGGTGTAATCATAAATTACTTATATCTCAAGTACAGGAAGAAATTTCTCATTTAATTTCATTTAAGTTTAACAAACCTGTGTTATGATGAGACTGCTCACGATGTATACGGGGACTTAAACATTATGATTGTTCTATCTTGTGTTGTAACTTTCGACAATACAACATGTCTACATAAACAACTGTTTTTTTTGATATCCTATCTTCAACATACTACAAATTTTACAAACAAAATTTAAGAAAAATGTAAAGGACCACGACTAATTAACCTAAAATATGTTGAATATAATATATACACATATACATAATTCATCTATTTGTGCCTTTATAGTTAAATTCATACTCGTATTAAATAAAATAAGATACTAATAAATAAGATTAAAAACAGATTCAGTGCCATCATTGTCAAGTCATAATTATTATTAATATTACTATACCCTATCGTCTTTCATAACGTTTCATTTTTTTATAAAAATATTCGTATATTTATGCATAATCCTGGTAAAATCTAACAGAGTTATGGTAGGCAACATAAGGATTCGTTCGAGTGTAAAAACTTTAAAACACATGCTACACACCACTTGTGAGAAAACTATAAACGTGGCACATTTACACCGATATGTATCCATGTATGTATCCACTGACTTGAAACTTGCGAGCATGCGAAGAAACATGACAGAATTGAAATTTAAGATGATTTAAATTCTCAATGGAATTTTATTTTGACTTTTGAGGAGGCCTGCTTTTTTAGTAAGGATCACGAAAGATAAGCTACCAAGTGCGAGGTCGGTACTCGGATGGGTGACCGAAAGTTTTTCAAATCAATTTTCCCCCGTGCTTTGGAGGGCTCGTTAAACTGGTGGTCCCAGGTGCTGTCAAAAGATAGCAGTCGTTCCCAAGGAGGGTTGGTGTCAGACACAAGGCCGTAAAAATCTTATGCCAAATCCTTTTACAGCATTGTCAATATTAAGACATACACCGACCCCATACAAATTGGGAGCAGGGTAGGAAAATGATGATGATTATACAAATTTATATACATACTATCTGAGCAGAGGTTTTCGTAACATTTAATCACACCTAAAACCAGGTATGACAGTATGGGCCAAGTAGTCCCTCAAAATAGTGACAGGTTGTCAGCCTGTCGCTTAGCATATCATTAAGATTATTTATCAAACATTTTAAAATTATTGATGTTGATCATCTTAAATTTGCATTCTTTGCCGGTTAGCTTCGCAGGTTACAACAAACTGTTATCATTATTCTCATTCTTTGCGTTAAATTATTAAATATTTACAATCATCTTAGCCGTATTATGCCAGCAGAGTAGAATAGCATCACCCCATGTTCTCTATAGGGTATCGTAGAAGGCGACGAATGGATCAGCAAAGGGGTATTGATCACCTTATACTCCGTGCACCAATCCACATTGGGCAAGCGTGGTGGACTACTGCCTAAACTTCCTTTAGATGACAAGGAGAGGCCTTGTGTCCCAGCAGTGGGTCGAATAAGAGAGGCCGTAATGATGAATCACCTGCAAACATTTAACATTTTTGTATTATAAATCTGTGGTATATCCTCATATGCTGTGTTCGCTGTACAAAACATAATCAATTAACAGCGAATGAATTAAACAAAATTTCAAGTGGAACATTTTTAAAACGTTATAAAATTAGCATTATATTATTTGCATTGTAGATCGTGACCGTGTAAACGAGGCCTCTGCATCGTTTTCCACTCGCTATATATCATGTCCTCCATGACATGCTTCACAATAAACCAAGTGAGAATCACTAAAACTTACATGCCTTTGTTTCACGTAAGCCGTGGGTTTAAGTATATTCAGGGATATTATTGTCTACGTAATAAGAAGACGGCTTACTTCAGACATTTTTCTTTGTACATTTACAAATAGAAATATTCATTGCAAACTCAATGTGTACGTATTGGTTTTTATAACACACGTTCTTGCGATATTCTATTCCTAATTAATGGCGTCGAGACGCATTAAACGTCAAATTTTGCCAATGTCAAGTGAAAATGTAACTAAAGTAACAAAAATTGTACGGTTGATTTGGGTTAAAAGTGGAGTCTCTCAACACGTGTTTTTACAATAAGAACTACATACTATCCGGTCGTTCTTAGCTACCTAGAAAAGACCATAAAACCGGTTTTATCGTAACACACTCACCGGTGGCCGGTCTTTCTTAATCGGCGCTCAGTCAAAACGTAGTGATTATATACTCTTTGGCTCAGGCTTCCCTACCGACACGGACGCCCTAGGGACGCTAGGCGGTCGAGAGACTCCCCGCGGGGGAGATGCTCGGTCGCCCAGTAATCCGCTAGGAACGTCCGACCTACAGGCTTGAGGACCCCCCAAGGTCTTCTTCGCCTTCTTAAAACCCGGTGACGCAGAAAATGTCATCAGAGACAATCTGCAATAGTATTAAAAAAAAAAAAAAAAAACTCTTTGGCTCAGTCGTAGCCTAGCGCTTGCCGAGAGAGGTACTCGTGTACCTTTGTAATAATACGTAAAAAATCGTAATGGACGATGATGAACTCATGCCCCTTTTTTTAAAGTCTGTAAAAAAGGACATACTGCATATCCCCTAAACACGGGAATTTTTGAATAGTAAAATAAGAGATTCTGTCGATCCCGCCATTTTTCGCAACTTTGCAAAGAGTCCACACAGGAGCACAGCTACCGGCGTACTGAATGAAGCAAAATCGGAGGGGCGGGGTCCCGTTGCTTGCTTACCGGGCGTTCTTTCTGTTTCACACCGGGTGGTGTATCCAATACATTTTGTATTGCATTCTTGTCTTCCGGTTTTATGGTCTTTTCTAGGTAGCAAAGAACGACCGGCTAGTGTAGCCCCACGCGAACTTGGGAGAAACTCTCAGTGTGCAGGTCATCTTAGGCTCCCCTACTATATATCAGGAATATACACGCTTTTACAGTGAAGGAAAACATCGTGAGGAAACCTGTACACACCTATGAAGAAATTCTTAGGTTGTGTGTGAAGTCGACCAACTCGCGCTTGGCCAGCGTGGTTGACTGAGGCCTAATCGCCTCTAATGTGGGGTAGGCTCGAGCCCCTCGGTGGGAACATTATATGAGCTGTTGATGTAATAGACATGTAGGTAATAGACACATTTATCTCTGCTTCAGGTGTTAATATAGCAGTAATTAGTACCAGAGCTAAAGTTTCTCCCCAACTACGGTAAAGTTCGATCGAGATTTACTTATACCTGCAGTTTAGCAGAAAATTTGAGAGCAGCCATTCGTTCACGTTTGGCGCCAGCGAGCGGGTGAACGAGTGAATGAGCGGATGTTGTATCCGGTTGAGTTTTAATTAATGGCACAGAGTCGAACCGCAGCATATGAAAGTTGCAGTAACTTATCTACTTCGTAAGAGTATATTTTTTCGGTTTGTTCCTCTTTGTATACCTGGACGATATCACATAGTTGCAAAATCCGTAGTTCATTTAGGAATAAATTACCTAAGCGAAATCACATAGGTTCCTATTCATTATTACCACACATTTCATTCGGGTTAAATTAATTAATTGTTACACCGCCAACCACATTATTTTACTTCTGCTATTTCTTTCCATCCAAAGGTTGCCTGGTAGAAATTTATTGATAAGACCACACATGCAATTTATTTATTGAAATATGTCTGTATTTAATTTTGTACTCTTGGAACAATAGAATAAGGTTTATTGTACACCAAGAGTCTTGGTGTATCTAGGTGAACAAAGTGGAAGCAATAAGTATCCTTTGTTCGCTTCGGACTTCATTCTGCGAAGAGAGGCGACAAACATTTGTCAATTGTATTATTTACCTTTAAGTCACCTAGATGAAAAACTAGAGCTACTGCTTCTAGAATCACCGAAGAAAAAATAAACATTTGGACGGTAAACGTATTGGATAACTGTCTCGTCTAGTCAATTTATTATCTGCGAAATAACCCAAAAGCAACTTAGGGTGAAGAGACGGTTCAGAAAATCTATGAGATGTGCCGCACCTTATGCTTATCGTCGAAAAAGTAAGAAAATATACTTCCTATCTTGTGGTTTGTAGAGTAGTTGGGAGATATTGTCATAAAAAATATGTAGATATTTCCTTGGGGATATAGCAGCTATTTCCACAATGTTGTAGCAGATATCAAAAACGAAATTTCTGTTGGAAGAAACTTGAGGCAATGGAATAACAGTTTATAAATTTATTTGACATGATTTTTGAAGTTTGAAAATTGTACCAAACGAAATAAAAAACAACTGGATTTGTTTTCTTTTTTGTCGTTTCTATAATTTTCAAAGATAATATCTTGAGGTAAATACTTCTTGGGTTCATATTATAACTGTGCAATGAATGTATTGCATTTTCTTCACCACCACCCTAGTGCCACGAGCTCCTATCAATATAAATAATAATGATAAAGCTCTTTATTTAAATGGACTTTGCTAAGTACTTTTAAATCGTTAAAAGCCCTACCACCATTTCGGGATGAAATAATTATTTTACTTAAATAATTATTAATGTGCTGAGATGGAGAAGAAATGGCGAAAGAAACTCCACAGCTTACAATTTCGCAATGAATTCAAAACATCATTACAGTCAATAGATATTAATTAATATGAATAAATTTCAATTTTATGATGACTAACTGTATCCCTACATTAGCAGTGGCGTATAGTATGCTCTCTACCTACGCGAATAAAGCGTAGTACAGGCTTAATTAGAAAGGTCTAGTTAAACGTCTAATTAATTGGATTGAATAGTCCGTTGTAGACTAATTGCAGCTTTGTTTAGTAAAGAATTTTGAGCCTGGCTGTAGATATGGGATTTTTAAGCGAGGTTAAGCGATCATGTAGTTTATGTCGTAATTTACAATCACTTCACTTTGCTGCATCGCAAAAATTTGGTGTATTCAAACGTATGATCCACAAATGGAGTGCACTCAAATAACTGTCATTCTCACTAAAAAGGCCTTGTGGCGGTGTCGTCTTGCGTCGGGTCGTTACGTTCCCTAAAATATGGTTGAGCGAAGCGATGGCTGATTCTTGCGTCATGCCTGTGAACAGGTGCTGCCAGCGGGGCCTGGTCATCTCATGTTTTCTTGATTGATGTAAACGTAGGTCTTATAATTAGTTGTTATCTTTAGATGGACAATTGTATGACACATGCAATAATAATATGTAATAATTGTTTTTTTTTGTATACCACACATTGTATTCTTATAACATTGTTAACCGGAGGATCTCGTATGCTTACCACTTATATTGAAAGGAATATCTGTAAGTACCTATCTAACAATAACATAAAATGGTGGTGGGTATCAAAATTTAAATTGCTTAGTTCAATAATATGATTAATTAAATTATATAGAAAAGCTTTTCACAAGATAAATAATCCAAATGCGTGGGAGTAATAACTACCCAAACTTTACGCATGTTAAAATGTAAGTTAAATTATATTAATAATTATTTATTGACTTGTATTGATGTTTTGATATCATTACGAAATTGTAAGCTGTGGAGTTTCTTTCGCCATTTCTTCTCCATCTCAGCATAATAATAATTATTCGTCCCGAAATGGTGGTAGGGTTTTGACGATTTAAAAGTACTTAGGAAAGTCCATTTAAATAAAGAGCTTTTTCATTTTCATTTTCATAACTTTAATATTAAAATTGACGTCGGTAGCCGAGAGCGCAGGGATGCGGTCTTAGTTTCAGTGCGAACGGAGGTCGATCCCCGCAGCCCCCGTCACACTACGGACCGCGACGTGAACCCACTCCTATGTGGGTTACATTGGACTTTTCGGAGTTTCATAAAAGAAGCTCTAGATATTTCATTTCTACTCCTAGTTTTGGTATTCGTCCGAACTCTCCAAAATCTCACTTTAATACAGGACTGAGTTTATATAACCTTCGCAATTCCCATTTATTTGATTAAGGACTTCATCAGTGAGCTATGGAAAGGTCTGTGCTCGGTATCTCGTTAGGTTCGCAACGTGCATATTATCACAAGCCGCTAAAGTAAGTCTTTTCTTTGTTCAGTATAAGAAAAGAAAGATTCGAATTTAGTTTTAAACTTTTACTAATAGTTTAAAGTAAAATAATAATTGACAACGTTTAACATCGATGGTAGAAAAATGGGAATCGTCTGGTCACCGCTGATTGATTGGATGACACCACGCGATGATCGCACTATCTTAAGGCGTAGACACTTCCAGCCTCCTTACAATCCTGGGTCATGAGAAAGAGGCTTGAAGAAGCATCTTGCAGGTCGGCAAGGTAAAAGTGGCTTGTGTGCTTACTCCTTTTCTATGTGGTGTATGGAGTCATTTACCTTTTATATAAAAATACATAACCCAAAGATTTAGGTACGTACCTATTTTAATGTTAGTTTACAGAATACATTTTGTGTCATCTATAGATGACACGAAATGTATTGTGCATTATCTTCTAGTCTAGCTTTAAGAAATTTTCACTCACTACCAAGCCTTATTTGTTTTGGTTTGTAATAACTCGACTCTACGATACCTCCTGAGAGTTATATTTAAATCACGGGCGACGGGTTCTAATCGAATTGAATTGATATCAGTGTCTGGATTAATGAAGGCGCGCAATTATCTTTGCACTACCATAAAATTGTGTGGTTGCTTATGTTAGTTTACACAATACATGTGTCTCAATCAACGCCCACTTGAGCGTTGTACGTCTCTATCACTCTGTGCTTCATAGAAAGTGACAAATAATTATCAAGACGTGATTAATTTCTGAGTGTCATTCTGTAATACGGACTTAAGTACTCTAAAACATACGAGTATCAGCAGTCTAGACACGAAATGGGGACTTGAAAAATTTTAACACCAGGAAATTTTTTATAAATTTTTAGGAGATCAAGAAGTCAACCTTCGTCATCAAAAACGTAAAGTATTTCTTTAAACGAGTTTTTATACATTTTTGTACCCTTTACTAAAAATCTCAAACGCCTCACATAGAAACCTCCATATCAGTATAGACCCATCTTTATGAAAGAGGCATTTCTTTCAGTAACGGCGATAGGATGAAACTTTTGTGATGAAACTCTCAGCTTTAGGTAATCGACCTCCAGCCGGAAGCTGAGCGTCGGGCCCGTGTCACTTCCGGTGATTAACGATCCTTACCCAATTTCCTTTTAAACTCTGAAGAAAATATCAGTGGTTGGTCCAATTTAGAAGACACCGCGGTGTAATATTTTAAATAAATTGTACATTCAAAAGACAAAACAGATTCATAAAAAATGTTAGGAAATTATTAAAAGATAAAGATACAAGAGAATAAAACATGGCGGTGTCAACAGCTCGTGGTATCAACCGACGAAATATCCTGTACGTTGCGATGATTTTACCATAAAAAAACAGACTTTTAATTAAAAAATTGCGAAAATTTTATCACGTCGGCAGTTTGTAACTTTTGGGCAAGCACAAAAGAAGCACAAAAGATCCCATAGGGTCGAAGTGCTTTGAGACACAGCCTCAGCCCCTTGCATAACAATAAGAGTATATAAGATTGGTAATATTTGGCGGATCTAGTGTTAATATACAGTGTGAGTCTTCAAAAAGTGCACATATTAAAATTAGGGATACTATGCTTAATATTATCGACGAAAAAAATAACAAAAAAAAAGAAAAAAGAAAGTGTTAGTAGTATATAAAAATTACTGTGAAAATTTCTGAGAAAAAAAAAACGATTTTCTTAAAAAAAATAACCGCTAAACTGTCAATTGAGGGCATTTTATCCTCAACTTTCATTTTATGAGAATGCGCTGTTATTTCCATTTACTAATAAGTTTATTTTATCGTGATTGATCGTTTAGTTTAAAAGTTATACCGCTTTGTTTACAAGAAGGACACCATCTTTAAAATTTTTATAAAAAATTATAGTTTTTTTTTACTATTTGTTCCTTCGATAAAATTAAGCATAGTGTCCCCAAAATCAATATGTGCACCTTGTGAAGACTCACACTGTATATTTTTGAATCATAGCAAAACACTCTCAAAGAGTTACGACGCCACAGACAAACATACAGACACACAGATATTCACTTCAAACTTATACCTAACACCCCTCTATTTGCGTCATGGTTTAAAAAAGGATACGCGAAATTTTAATGTTCCATGTCGCTTGTAACTTGCGCCACAATCGCAACGTCGTCGAGCACCTTTGATTTATGCGGCGCATGGGTGCAGTGTCGCCACCTAGCATACAATACTATGTTACTGATAGTTGTTTGAATGTGGAAAAATGTTGAGAACTCCTTGCTGGCGTAATCTCCAGGTGTTCACAGGCAATGGATAACGAGTCGCATTTTCTCAGATTAATGGTCGCAGTACACTTTTGAAAAGTGATAAGTGAAAGGAAGTTAAGGGGGATGTTTTCAATTCGACTGTATGTTTTCTTTGTGTTACCTAATAACTTTTTACTGAGTGTTCCGATTTTGATGTTAAAAATCATTAGATGAATTTATCCTCACTGTTCTGTGGTTTTATCCAATGATTTTTGACAGTTCAAAGCGATAAATGGCTATTCATATCGTGTTTCGGTGGTCAGCCTAGGCGGGCAGAACAGACGTTTCTAGGATATTCTAAAGAAAAAATAATTGTAATTCAAATAAAACATCTGACAAATTGAAATATTCAGCGGTAGTTCATGCATATTCACAGACGTTTGATGAATCGCGGTCCCCATTAATTTAGTTTTGGTAGACGTGGATTAATAGAGACTTGTTTCGTCTGAAGGCCGTTTTGGGAAGCTGGGTTTTGGTTGCAGTGTTTCATTACGATATCCAGAATTTAGAGTTGCAACACACTGCGTGCTGAGCCATGTGATGCCGGCAGAGTAGAAAAGCATCACCCCATATCCTCCAATGGGTGTCGTAGAAGGCGACTGATGGATCAGCAAGGGGGTATTGATCACCTTATACCTACTCCATCCACCAATCCGCATTGGGCAAGCGTGGTGCAACCTCCTTCGATGACAAGGAAAGGCCATGTGTCCCAACAGTGGGTTGAACTATAAAGACTATTATGATGATGATGATGAAGCTCCATTCATACTGGAACACAAATAGTCTTAAATATGAAACAACTTTACCTCAAATTTAAAACAATAAATAAACAGCTTCCGACCGCCAACACAAAACAGCGGCCGGGCTAACTGATACAAAGCGATCTCTCATAAAAGTAATTCTAACTTTTTAATAAAAAACCAAAGCAAAGTCCCGTACCTCGTCAGTATACCTCAAACCACGCTCCGACAATTACGCCATAACTCGCATGTCTCTGTTGCTTGTAGCTAAGTTAGGGTCGATTCACGCAGAGCGGTAATATTAACCTGTAATATATTAATTAGCAATCTCAACTTTAAGTCTTGGCTTTAAATAGAATACTACTTTCATGTACCAAAACAAAACGAATGCAATGAAGCTTTCAAGGATTACTGAAGCCCCACTTCTTTGGCTTGATATATACATATTGTTAATGATTGCCTGCTCTGATTCCTTTAGGGTGCCCAGCCCCTACAGATGTACCTACTATGCAGATATGCTGCAAGAATGTAAAAGCTGATCTACGAAACTATATGACTGTTTTCACTGTGATATATGTGATATCAATTTGCAGGGAAGATAAACAGCTTATCGACGACGACATGAGCGACGTATCGACAAGGGAAGATTCCACACATAGCTACGCCACTCGTGACCATCCATAGTGTGTATATGTATTTCTCTTCTGATTCAAACGCCGTAGGGACGCTATGCGATCGAGAGACTCCTAAGAGGGAGATGCTCGGTCGCCCAGTAATGTTCTGTCCCTAGGAACGTTCGACTTACAGGCTTGAGGATCCCCCAAGGTCTTCGCAGTATTAAAAACCCAGTGACGCATAGAATATCTTTACAGATAACCATGCCTGCATTAGTCAAATAAAGTATGTATTTAACACATTTTGTTTGAGGCTACAATTAGTTATTGTGGCAGCTATGACCAGAATTATGACCTCTATTCCCCTAGTCTGCAACATAAAGTTTACACCGATCACTTGAAGGTAGGAGAAAAATTAGCAATAAATACAGTGTAATCATCAAAAAATTTGACCTCGACATTTTGACGCATTTACACGTTTTGGACCACCCTGAGTTCAAAAATATTTTTTTATTGAATTATGTCTGAGTGTGTGTCTGTGTGTCTGTATGTCTGTGTGTCTGTGTGTTAGCACGATAACTCAAGTATGCTTTAACTTATTACAACCAAATTTAACATGCATGTATGACATCAAAATATAAAGTTTCTGTCAACTTTTGAGACGTCAATCACAAAAGTTAAGCAACCAAGTGCGCGGTCGGTACTCGGATGGGTGACCAAAATTTAACATGCATGTATGACATCAAAATGTAAGGTTTCTATCAACTTTTGAGTCGTTTCCGGTATACGAGAAAGTCAAGGGGAGACCACTCCCGATTTAAATCTTTTGTGGCACAAAAGTAATTGTGGTGAGGACAGCAATTGAACAGAATAAAACTAGAACGATAGTTGTGATACGAATTGATGTGCTTATTTTGTTGTGAAATCCCTTTTTTTATGTAATTATATGTTATAAATTGTTTCGATTGACGATTGCATTCACGTCTCAATATTTTTTGAATGCGAATGGACTATTATTACCATTTTATAATTATATTTTCCTTCCTTTTGTGTTCGCATAATTCATTTTTTTTCGTATTCATTTTCTATTTTATATTGACCTGGGGTGCGCATTATCTTACATAAGTTTTCAATTCCTATCATAGGAGGTCCGAAAATATTTCTCATACCATTTAAAACCATAATGATCAATCTTCATAAAAAATTTAAAAACTACATATTTAATAACGTAATCATTGAAATTCATAATATCATTAATCATAAATTTTTGGGCGAGTCTAGTGTTTTATGCACCTACATGGCTGGGTGATGGGTAAGTTAGGGTTATTTTTTTATGACCAGGCGGAGTGCACTGTTTTTGTAAGCAACAAGGTAGTAACAGTATTAATAAAAAAAAGTATGAAAAATAAAATTATGAAGAGTGATTATTATGAACACAAATCGGTAGTAAGACAAAGAATAGGATTTAGAATATTATGTGAGCCAATAATATGGCCAATAATATTGACCTGCAATGATATATAAGTTATTACCAAATTGTATGCCGTGGGAGTTTGTAGTGCCGTCTCTTCTCCAGCAGCATAATAATTCAAATACAGTAGGTAGTTATTTGGCCGTGTGATGCTGGCAGAGCAGAATAGCATCACCCCATATCCTCCAATGGGTGTCGTAGAAGACTAATGGATGAGCAAAGGGGTATTGACCACCTTATACTCCGTCCACCAATCCGCATTGGGCAAGCCTGGTGGACTACTGCCTATACCTCCTTCGATGACAAAGAGAGGCCTTGTGGGTTGCAGTGGGTGGAACTAAAAAGGCTGTTATGATGATGAGGTAGTTATTATTTCGTCTGAAGCCCGTAGGGTTTTTGACGATTTAATAGTAGATACTTTGCGAAGTCCGTTTAATTAAGGAACTTTTTGATTGCGATTAAAAGTTTGTCCCGGCTCTACACCAGTGTGAATCCGGCTTCACTGTTTGCGTTGTCCGTTTCATAAATGTGAGGGTTCATTTAGAAGTTGTAACGTTGATTTAGGAACGTAATGAGTCTGCAATTAAGTGGTACCAAAATATTGTGACGACAACACAATGTGAAAATATGGAACATGTATTTTTGGTTAACGTTGAAAAAGTATTCTACTAAAGCAATAATGAGAATGTTACAAAAGCCTCGTATCCAATAACAAACTTTTGAAACGCGAATGAAAAAAATTATTGGAAATAACTAACAAAATTTTAAGTACCTAGTTACTAAACATTTTAGTAACTTCGATGACTACTAAACTCTGTAGCTACTGCTGCTAAACTATTTCGGTTGATTTTATTTAGCCATTATAGCTAAATATTAAGTAACATAGCTAAATAAACGTAGCGGTTTAGCTAAATATTGCTAAATATTTATTTATGGGTTGCTAAATAAAATTTTACTTAATTTGCCTTGCGTCCACAACTAAACCTATTTAGCTGATGTGGTTTAACTTTGGATATTAATTACTAAAGTTTAGTCATAGAAGTATTAGCACGTTAACGTATTTTTTCAGTGATGTTACATAACATGTTGATAGGGAACGAGCAATATTTTTTCTAAAACGGTCGAGCAAATGACTCCAATCCACCATCAGAAGCAGAAGCAGAAGTGCAGTCCAAATCCGAAGATAGATGATAATCTAGTGCGAACGATAAACCGCCGCGCTAGTTACCCTCGCCTTGCCGACCTGCAAGTTGCTTCTTCACGCCACTTTTGAATGACCCAGGATTGTAGAAAGGAGGGAACACGTGTCATTATCATCATCATCTCATATAATGTCCCCACCTCGGGCTCGAGCCTACCCCACATTAGGGACGATTAGGCCTTAGTCAACCACGCTGGCCAAGTGCGGGTTAGCCAGCTTCACACAACCTAAGAATTTCTTCATAGGTGTGTGCAGGTTCCTCACGATGTTTTCCTTCACCGTAAAAGCGTCGAATAAACGTACATATGAATTTAAAATTTGAAAACACAATGGTGCGTGGCGGGGTTTGAACCGGTGCCTCCCGGGTGGGAGACAACGCCCTTACGCACTACGTCACCGATGCTTCACACGTGTGAATACCATTTTGATTATCTAATTGATTATTATGTGTTCAAGGACAAAACCAAAATGCTTCTTACATCCCTGTCTGAACTTTAAGTTGTATCAATAGGAACGCGTTTTGAATGGCAGTATTACCGGCACCTCTATCGTATGCCTTCATTAGAGACTGTCGACAAATCACTCTTAATTGTGTTCACTTTGCTCAGTACGATCCTAAGCAACATATACGTATATATGTCAGTGAGTAAGACTAACCAAATGGCATATTAATGAACCGGAACTAAGCCCGCAGCTTACACGACTTGAGCGGGACTTATTCAGATAAAGACGGAACGAACGATGGTTTTGCTGTGATTTTCGCTTAAGCAAGTTCGGGATCTGCAAGAAGGATTCGTACGATGCCAAAGATATTTGCTTGTCTGAGGCCAGGCTATAGACTTGAAGCAGCGAATCATTTATATTTTTTTACATCTACATTTCTATACTGCAGAGAAAGTTCTGAAAAAATACGTTAACTAAATTGTTTAGCTAATACTTCTGTGGCTAAACTTTAGTAATTAATATCCAAAGTTTAACAACATCAGCTAAATAGGTTTAGCTGTGGACACAAAGCAAATTTAGCAAAATTTTATTTAGCAACCCGCACATAAATATTTAGCTAAACCAATAAGCTAAACTCTTCAGTAAAAAGATTTAGCTTGTCATTGCTAATCTTTAAATTTAGTTTAGCTATTTTCAACCAAATATTTGGTTGTGAATTACCAAACTAGTTTAGCTATTTTCTACCGTTACTTAACATTTAGCTATAGTAGCTAAATAAAATCAAAAGTTTAGCAACAGTAGCTACAGAGTTTAGTAGTCACCAAAGTTACTAAAGTGTTTACTAACATAGGTACTTAAAATTTAGCTTGCTCGTTTGTCCCCTTTTCCATAAAAAAAACTAACAGCTAATCTTTTTTTTCAGATCTTGCTTGTATCCATAACCATGTTACTAGAAAGATTCGGCTAAATTTTACGACTCTGCGGGGTGGTGCCAACCGCAGGGGGTATGTGGGGCTCGAGGTAAAGGCGTTCCCTCCATACTCACTAAACATCCTCCCCGGCTTGACTTTCAGTGTGCTATTACGGGACGGCTCGGGATCTGCGCACAAGAGCGCAACTACACCGAGACCGTCCCAACGCTGCCCGTCTAGGCACCCCTTGCACCAATTGGTGGCCAGCAGCCACTCCTCCGCCGACAGCTGCTCGTCCTGACGCGTCCTCTTGACCGTTGGGGGTGACTTATGACGACAGATGTTGTTTCGTCAGGTCAAAATTCTTTTAGTCGCCTCCTACAACTCCCGCGAGTAGTCAAAGTCAAAATTCTTTATTCAACTTGGACATATTACATGTGGTTATGAACGTTTTATGGTGGAGTAGCAGTATTGGGGTATTAGTGTTGGGGTAGCAGTATTCTTTACGGCTGCTACTACACAGCACATATTATGCCGACCCCAAACGAAATAGGGAGCAGGGCAGGCAAATGATGAGAGAAAGTTATATTTTTCATTTTTCCATTTGAAAAAGTTGATTTTTTTTTATCTAAATCAAAGCTCTAGTCCTTAAACCCATAGGCAGTCAAAACCACAATTTGAGTTTATCACACTAAATACAAATATTTATAAGGATTAAATTAACTTTTATTGGTCATGATTATAATATGGAATAATTTTATTTTTGCGTTTATAAACGCGTAAATATTTTAATACTAGAAAAAATGCACTGATAAAAATCGACCTGCCTCAGGCGGGAATCGAACCCAGCATCTTCCACAATCCGGGCGGCTGCGTTGACCTAATGGTCAACGCCACCGAGACAATGCTTTTCGCTGTCTAAATTTGTCAATGCTTGGTGCTTATGTTTTTATGGTAAACATTGTTTCATCAAATCTTTGAAATTTGCACTTCTAAGACTATATTTTTGCAAATATTTGACGCCCAGTTAATATGAAACTACCTTACATTATGGAATAATTATAATATTTTAAAATAGTAAATTAATCATGTTCTCCTAGTCTTGAATAGTTTATTTAGAAAAGTAGTCCCCCGGATATTGATGTGGTGAGTTTGAGTTTTATTTCATAGCTTGATGACAGCAGTATTTTTACTTTTGAAACTTTGTTTACTCTTTTTAAAAATTACAAAACAAATCGAACTTCAATAATTCCTTAAAACAAATACAAAACAATAACAACTTTCAGACGATACGTGACCAGCTTAAATTCCTTTGCGCGCAATATAAAAGCTTCGCCACTGGGCTCTGAATAAAATCGAGGGGAGATTACTCCTTACTTAACAAAGGGCCTAAGCTTATATACTTCCATAGTTTAAACATAAAATAAAGCCAAATAAACAATGCTTGGGTTACATTCAAATGTAAATTAGATGAGAATAGGGATGTGAAGATTTTCAGTCCGATTTATTAGATCGTATTGTAATCGCAGTGAAATAAATTCTGTCTGGATTGGAATAGTTTATTACTTACTAGACTAGAATGAATTAATTCGGATCTCATCGATTTAATATTCAGAACACCAATGCCACAGAGCGCTGTATTTATTAATTAAATGTAATTTATTAGTGCACTCAGCATTATGGATTTCGCAAAACAACAAGATTAATAAATGGCAATTAAAAAAAATCGGGAGTACTGTCTCCGTGACTTTCTCGTTGTTGAAAACAACTCAAAAGTTGATAGAAACCTTTTATTTTGATGTCATACATGCATGTTAAATTTTGGTCACCCATCCGAGTACAGACCACGCACTTGGTTGCTTAATTTTCGTGATCGACGACTCAAAAGTTGATAGAAATCTTATATTTTGATGTTATACATGTATGTTAAATTTGGTTGCAATAAGTTAAAGCATACTCGAGTTATCCTGCTAACGCACAGACACACAAACTGACATAATTTCAAAAACGGGTTTTTTGGACTCAGGGAGGTCCAAAATGTGTAAATCCGTCAAAATCTCGAGGTCGAATTTTTTGACGATTACAAGACTTCATCTATACTACGTATACGAGAAAGTAAAAAACACTACATTTTTATTTACACGATGATGACATGAGTGATGCCATCATCATGTGAATAATGTAAAAATATGCATTATAATAAAACTAGACTCAAAAGTTTTACTGACCATATCGTAAATGAGATGACAAGAAAAGTAATCTATACAATATTATTTTTTTAATTAGGGAATTCAATAATTTTAAGTGCTGGGTACTTAAAATTAGTAATTAAAAGAAATCACAAATGTATTGAAAAATATTTTTATCTCGCACGGTAAATATTATATTTCAAATACCTCTGTTTGATGCCTTTGATCCGATGTGAAACTAGCTCGATTTAGCTGCTCGTTTTCGTATGATTCGATCGGGTGGGATCTTCGCATCCCTAGTTGAAACACAATGCCACAGATCAGACAATGAGTTCATTTTGAATGCAGTCCCTTAAGGTTGAACCGCTGTATAGAATTTGATTGTTATATTCAATCGGTTATGATTGATGAATTGTATGGTGCGCAAGACAAGTTTATGGCATATTAATGAATTTCATGGTAATAAAGAAAGTTGTAAACCATTAGATTTATTCTATTGCCCGTATGCCTAATACTTTGTAATAGGATATTGTTATTTTTAGAAGAAATATTGTGTAAGTAATACATACCAAGAAATTTTTGAACATGTTATTGAGATTATAATAGGCTTATCAATTATAATACTCCCACCCTCCACCCAAAGAGCAAAAAATAAACTAGCATTTAAAAATCTAGTTCGCAAACACTTTTTGGATTCTCCTCCACCTATTTCTTGATAGTCTGACATAAATAGTATATGTTAATATCTTATTTATATATTATGTATTCATTTTATATTATTATTATTGCATTTATTTTATTAGCATATATTTGTAACGTTTGCTTTAGTCTATTTTAATAATATAATGTGTATGGTAGTATCTATGAATTTTATTTAATATTTTGCATCGAGCATATATTTTGCAAGTAATGACAATTATTAATTTGTATTTTTTACTGCGTTCTTTAAATTAACATATAGCGGTTCTCATTTTACGCACCACCTACTACTATTTCTGTACCCAGCTCTCTGGTTGACTGGTAGAGAATGCCTTATGGCATTAAGTCCGCCATTTGTACATACCTTTATTTTGTGCAATAAAGTTTTAAATAAATAATAATTAAATTTCGTTTCTCTTGAATAAAAATGCGATACGGTTGTTTCTTGACATGGGGATGTTAGACAATAAAATAAAATAATTCTCGAATACATGAACCGAAAGCGTAACTAATTATATGCGGGTGAAGCCAAAACAATGAATCTAAGAATTTAGAAAAATGAAGACCGAAAGAAAAAGGAAAGGACAATTGAAATACATTAAATAGCCGTGACATCTGAGGTCGTAGAATAAAGAATTGATGGCCGCAACCTTTTATCTTAACAATAATTCGTAAAATCGTAGTCGGGTAGAAAATTGTAATAAGAGTAAGCCAATGTGAGACAAAGTGACATTTGTTCCAAACCCATAAATCTGGCTTGCTAAAGTAACAGCTGATTTGGGATGTTATGCTATAATAACGCCGCCGTGGTGGAGTGGTCAGTAACGCTCATCTACACATCGGGCGGTCCGGGTTCGAGTCCTGGTAGTGGCAAATGTTAGTGTGATGAACACGAGCATTTGTTCATGAGTCATGGTTGTTTATATATTTATTTAAGTTTATTTATAAAAATATCTAGATTATTGTTCGACCAAACCTTTTTTATATCTATCTAATATTAACACCCTGGCCGTCTTTTGACATACATTTAAATTTTATAAATATTATATTTTTGTATGTCAGTTTGTACATCACTCATTCTCTTCTCTCATGTCATGTCTCTCATAATATATACTTGTAGCATCTATTTCCTCTGTGTTTTATCTCTTAAATACCAATAGGTTATGGGCCCAGAGTGCGTAAATTGAAGCTACAATGGAGAGTTCCTCAAGCCGTGCCCCTGTTGTGACCGTAAGCCAAAATTCATTTCCAAAGTTAACCGGGCGTACAAATTATAATACCTGGAGCTTTGCTATGAAAATGACACTGATCGACGCGGATCTCTGGGAAGTCGTAGAAAAACCGTCGTCGTGTGCGGCTAAACTCACGCAAGAGGAGTTTGAGCGTCGCGATCAAAGAGCAAGGGCTAAAATATGTCTTCACATCGCCGAGAACATTTACCCGTTAGTAATGGAATGTGAGACAGCTGAAGTGACTTGGAATGCATTAAAGAAAACTTATGCAGATAGCAGTCTCAGTAGACGTCTGTCACTTTTAAAGAAATTGTTCAATGCCAAACTCGAGTCGTACTCCAACATCGAAGCCTACATCAACGATATTCGCGACACACAACAGAAAATATCTGCCATAGGGAAGGCAATAGAAGACGAATTTGTTGGTGTTATAATGCTTGCAGGTTTGACAGATGAGTATCTACCTATGGTGATGGCTATAGAACACTCGGGCGCTACTATTACCTCGGACTATGTTGCAACAACGCTTCTCAAAGAAGAACACCGTCGGAGCAACACAACGGTTACTAATAATGTTCTTGCTACTACTTCGAAGAGTTCGAAGATCGTGTGTACATATTGTAAGAAGATAGGACATCACGTGTCAAAGTGCAGGATACGTTATCTTAATTCTAAAAAGAATAAGGGCATCGGTGACTCTAAAGCTAATTATATATCTGATTTTACACTTTTATCATCTTTCACTTCATTTACAGGCCAACATTCCCCTTCTTTATCCCAGGATTGGTTTATAGACTCAGGAGCCACAGGGCACATGAGCTGTTATAAGGACTGGTTTATTGATTTCAAACCTCTCCGACAACCAGTCACTGTTGCAAACAAAGAAGTTGTGTATAGTGAAGGCAAAGGTACTGTTTCTGTAAATATTAATGATAGTGTAATTAAGATTTCTAATGTTTTATATGTGCCTCAACTTTCGGCGAATTTATTATCTGTTAGGGAATTAGTTAGTAAGGGTTTTGTAGTTCTTTTTACACCTAAAGGCGCAACAATTTTGTGGCAGAAAAACTGTAAGGTGTCTGGTACACTAGTGGGTACTGCTTCCAATTTTGGAGGCATGTACAAATTAAATACTTTACCCACTACCAATCAGGCATACACAGCTCATAATAACGAGCCCATTTTACTCTGGCACCGTCGTTTAGGTCATTTGAACTCAAAATACCTCAAAATTCTAAAAGATAAACATTGCATTAATTTCACGGACTTATTAGATCAAAGTCAAAGTTGCGTTCCCTGTCTACAAGGGAAATTGTCAAAAAGGCCTTTCAAAAGTTCAGAAAGTAGGTCTCATCACAAACTAGAGTTGATTCACACTGACCTCTGTGGACCAATGAGTTCACAATCATGGGGCGGTTGTTTATACTTACTAACTTTTACTGATGACTTCTCTCGTAAAACTTTTGGCTATTTATTAAAAACCAAAAGCGAAGTTTTTACGAAATTTGTAGAATTCAAGCACCTTGTAGAAAACCAAACAGGCTTAAAAATAAAAGCACTCCGATCGGACAACGGTGGTGAATTTGTTAACAAAGAGATGACAACATTTCTCAAGGAAAATGGCATCATACACCAATTATCTGTACCTTACAATCCTCAACAAAACGGTGTATCGGAAAGGGTAAACCGAACCGTTATTGAGAAGGCAACGTGTATGTTACAGGATGCCAATCTTCCTAAGGCCTACTGGGCTGAAGCTGTTAATACAGCGATTTATTTGAAAAACCACTCGCCCACACAAGGGATGAATTATAAAATTCCTGAAGAGGTTTGGACTGGCAAAGCCGTCAACCTCTCTCATTTAAGAGTTTTTGGGTGTGAGGCCCACGCTTTAGTCCCTAAGGAAAAACGGACGAAGCTAGAATCAAAAACTCAACCTTGTATTTTTGTAGGCTATTCAGACGACTGCAAGGGTTATAGGTTAGTCGACCCAAATAACCCTAGGAGAATAATAATAGCTCGGGACGTAGTTTTTATAGAAAATAAGGTTGTAGAAAATAGTGCGACATCTCAACCTACAAATCTTGTTGAACAACCACTAACGACTACAATCCAGATTTTCACACCCGATCCTCCTTCCGATTCCGTTGCTTCTCCTACGACAGTTATTGATGAGATACCGGAATCCCAGCCGTCTGACCCACCATCATCTGAACCTATTGATATTGGCCCACCCTCTCCTGAAACCATTGAAATTGCCCCTGATTCTCCTCGCATTCCAGTTGAAGATGTCAACCAACCCCGCTACCCTCGCCGCGTGCATAAGCCGCCAGAACGGTATGACGCAGGCGCCTACCTTGTGTCTCCTGATACCGAACCTGAAAACTTCAAACAGGTAATGGATGACGCACACAAGGAGGACTGGCTCAATGCTATGCAGTCGGAATACGACTCTTTGATCAAGCATGGCACCTGGGTCTTGGTTGACAGACCTAGTGACAGAAAACCTGTCAAATGCAAATGGGTTTATAAAATTAAGAAAAATACTAATGGGGAGATTGTTAAATACAAAGCCAGACTTGTGGCTAAAGGGTTCACACAAGTCTATGGCGTCGACTATGGAGAAACCTTCTCTCCTGTTGCGCGGTTGTCTTCCATTAGACTTCTTCTAGCTTTCGCCACTAAGTTGAATCTTAGTGTTGAGCATTTGGACGTGGAAACAGCGTTCCTTAACGGCGATCTAGAAGAAGAGATCTATATGGAGCAACCTGAAGGTTTCGTTACCGATAAGAAAAAAGTCTGCCTTCTGAAGAAGTCCCTTTACGGACTCAAACAAGCACCCAGACAGTGGAATATTAAAGTCTGCGAAGCCATGGCAAAACTGTCACTAACTCGAGCCGAGTCCGAACACTGTATTTATTACAAGCGCCAAAACGACAAACTTTTGGTAGTAGCCGTTTTTGTGGACGACTTTTTTATTTTGAGTAACAGCGACATTCTGGCAAATTCCTTTAAAACAGGCCTTAAACAAACCTTTTCAGTCAAAGATTTAGGACCTGTCAAAGATTGTTTGGGTATGCGAGTTACCAAAAGTACAGATGGCAGCATCAGTCTCGACCAAACCAAGTATATAGAGACACTGGTTGATAAATTTAATTTAAGAGACGCCATTCCAGTAACAACACCTTTGGAGCCTGGACTTAAGTTGGTATTACCTGAGAAAGATGACGAGCAACCGGACTTACCGTATCAGCAGCTCATCGGTTCTCTAATGTACATCTCCATTGGCACAAGACCTGATATCGCACACGCTGTGTCGGTCTTGAGCCAATTCAATGCACATTACGGGGAGGTGCACTGGAGAGCTGCTAAACGGGTGCTCAGGTACCTTAAGTCCACCAAGCACAAAAAGCTTGTATACTCCAAAGGTAGTGACAACATAATAGGCTACGCTGACGCCGACTATGGGTCTAATCTGATAGACCGCAAATCCTACACTGGGTTTGTTTTCAAATTAAGTGGCTCCGCCATATCCTGGGAGTCAAGAAAACAACGCACTGTCGCTCTCTCGACCACCGAAGCTGAATATATGGCCCTTGGTGAAGCCACTAAGGAAGCCATATATTTGAAGTTTCTGGTGCGAGATGTGTTTGATTGTGACTATCCACTTCCATTGTACAGCGACAATCAAAGTGCCATACAACTGACCAAAAACAATACTCACCACTCACGCACTAAGCACATCGACATCCGGCATCATTTCATTCGAAGTTCCATCGCCAGTCATGACATTATTATTAAATATATTCCCACTGGTAGTATGGTCGCCGATGTCCTTACGAAAAGCTTGCCTAACATCAAACACGTGAAATGTGTAAATAGTTTAGGTTTAGCATAGTGTTTTTTTTAGTAAGGATATTAGGTTAGTTTTATTTTTCGAGTGTTAGATTTAAGATGTGTGTATAGTGTGTTTGTTTTTCCTTTTTATGAGTTTGTTTTTGTTATGTTGTACATATGTACATATATACAGGGTGTTTATATTACGGGGAGGTGTTCGACCAAACCTTTTTTATATCTATCTAATATTAACACCCTGGCCGTCTTTTGACATACATTTAAATTTTATAAATATTACATTTTTGTATGTCAGTTTGTACATCACTCATTCTCTTCTCTCATGTCATGTCTCTCATAATATATACTTGTAGCATCTATTTCCTCTGTGTTTTATCTCTTAAATACCAATAATTATTAAGTATATTTGTCCGTTATCTAGCATCCATAACACAAGTTCTTAAAGATAGTTACTTTGGGCTAGATAATTTCATTGAAAAAAAAAAAAACTTTTTATTTCAGGCTACAAAGGCCCATAAAATAAATACCTAATTAACTAATATATAGTATTATATAATTTTGGTTATTAAATAAAACTTAGATTATGTTAGTAAATAGACACTTAATTAACACGATTTGATTGCGACGTGTGACGCTTCATGGTGTCAGGTAGACGGCCTCGGAAACGCCGGAACTTTACACCTTTCGGCCAGAATTCTTCCGTCATGAAGGTCGACAGATGGTCGGTCGGTACTCTCACCACAAATAAGTTGAAATTCAAATTATGGCGAGACTCCAACCGTTCAACCCTTAAGTGGAACTTGGTCTTTATTTTCATGTACTCTAAGATCTCCTCCTCTGCCTTCGTAGAGTAATGCAGCCGGGACACGTACAGCAGCGTCGTTGGTACAGCTGGACGCAGCAGATGGTTTGGTCCAGTCGGTGCAACACCACACAAATTGCGGCGGGCGGGCTTCCTCTTCTTCCTCTCTTATGCTATGGTAACTAACATGAGCTTGCTCCTTCTGGCTCGAATGCCCTAGATATTGCATTAGAAATCGCTGTAATAATACCCTGATAATGTCCCAATAATTCATGTGACTAATCTGTTTAGAAAAGTCCCTTTGCGCGTATTTATAATACTATTATTTTAATACAATATCTATCTACCCATACTATATCTACCTAGCTACCTCACCTGCTCTTAATTGTCACCTCCCACCATTTAAGTAGTAGCTTCCCGACACTGACTCCCGACGCTTGACAGACCGATAAAGGTACTCGTGAAGCGCGCCACGTTACGCTCGCAATCTTGTTACCGTCAGTATCTGACCTAGTGCCATCAGATGTGCCTGCTTAGTGACCCATGACACCTAGGAATTGAATCAGCGCAGTGGTAACGTACCTAGACCTAAAATGCTTGACCTAACTTCTTTATTAGCCCCGCACCTTCCCCAAACATAATCCAACTAAGTAAAACTTTGATAAGCAGGAGGTTGAAGTTCTAGCTAGGTAAAAAACTGGCTGAGAAGTTGGGGTTTGCAGCGTCTAGGTAACTACGTCACTAAAAGTTTAACCTGTTTACATAATTCCGAAATACATTTCAGGATTACTCTATCATTGTCAAGCACATCTACTGGGCCTACTTAACTGTGATTTACGAGCATAGATACCGATATCCGAGTACTGGTATCACTTATCCGTGACTTTAGGGTTGAGCTGTGACATATTGCGTGTAGCAGAGAATATTGTAATTATCGTCGTGATGAGATAAATTAAAATTTAAAACCTAGAAAATTGTGAAAATACTTGAGTATGTTTATTTATATATACCTATGTATAAAAACGTCTAGAAAATGACCCTATTCCACCTGTTGGTAAGCAGAATTAGTGTCCAAATAGAAATCTGGCTAGTACGAGAGAGAAATCTGGCTAGTAATATACGCGCTACCCCAGCCACCCTCGGCTTGCCGACCTGCGAGGCTTCTGTACGCGTCTTTGCATTACCTAGGATTGTAAGAAGGATAATATGTGTTTTGCCAGCAGAATAAGCCAGAATGAACAATTAAATTTATAGGTACGTAGGTGTGCAACCGGTTAATAGCAGAATCTGATGATGCCACCACAATCAACTCTTGATTTTATTTATTTCTTCATGTTACATGCTAATAACAAAATATAAAATACAAATATCTACCACGAAAACAATTAGAGGTTTATTTGTGCAGAAGAGTCGCACGCTATGATTACAGTTAAAGTGAATTGTTATATATGACTGGCGTGGACTGCTCTGCAGGCTTACTCTTGAAACCAATCCCGATCGATCGACATTGTTATTGGGACGTTCCGTACTCTTGAATGTCGACACTAGCGCCACATTGGTATTTTATTACGTGGATATTGAGGAAACTAGTTCACCATGAGCTTTAGCACAAAATCCGTACTCCTGACGCTATTTTGACACATTGGATTGTGACTGCATTGCGATTGAATTGCGTCAAGGTTGTCATTTATACAATAACCAAAGTGGTACTTTGTTTATATTGTGTGTTAATTTAATTTAGTTCAAACGTAATATTATTGTAAAAATAGTAAAGTAAATGTTATTTAGAACTTGTGTTACATACAAGTAGTTATTAAAAGTTGTTCTATGGTTTCTAGAAAGTTTTTTTTTATCAAACTTTTAATAATTTCTTAGGCAATGCCTTGATTGTATATTTTAGAAAACAAGAAGTTTTACAAACACTTCATGTATAATTGCTTGTAAAATTTCTTTAATTGCAATAATAGTTAATCATAGTCTTATTAAGGCTATGTCCCACATATATTTTATATTTTTGTATGCAATAAAAATACACTTATTTTCCAAAATTATTTTTACTTTTGCAAAGACACTATACATTTGTAATAAAATTAACATAGCATAGGTAAAATGTTTTGACTAATCCGGTTCACGCCGGTCCAACTGTAATTACTCCTCCTAGGGAGTTTAGTGAAAGAGCAATTTCTGCTCACTTTCTCTTGCATTCCTGCCCACTTTCTCTTGCATTCCTGCTTCCCTTGGGTAGTCCTTAAAAAGACCCTGGCAATAGCCGCGTGCTGCTCCAAAAACTCCACAAGGGCTTCTACTTGCAGAGTGGATAGGCGATTGCGATTGGACATGTTTTCTGCAAATGCTATTTCCATAAACCGTATAGCAAAACGGAATTAATATACAACATTTACAATACAAAAACGAGTATAAACCTTTTAATAAAAAACAATAATATTTATTCAACTACTGATATTATTATTATTGAAATTTCGCGGTTTGAGCACTAATTGAGTGATTGATGTCATTTTTTTTTGTCGTCACATTTGAAGGCAAAGGCATCGCTCATTATAGACTTTTAAAATAATTTTTACTCTATTTACTATTGCTTTTTGAGTAATTAAAAACACAGAAAATTAACTTAAAATTTAATAATGTATTTTTGAACTTGAATATAAAGGTTTAAGCTACTTATATAGATAAAAACCAAATTTTTAAGTTTATCGATATATCGTAAATGCAAAGGTTACACTACTAATGACAGCTAACTTCATGTGTCACTCGGCAATTCGGTTACAATGCCAATATCAAGGCAATACCAATTTCTAACGTTTCGAGAGTACGGTACTTACGATTTTATTGTCATTGAATTGGTTTGAAATCAGAATCGACATTATGTTCAAGAGTAAGTGTCGCGAATACCGCGAAGTTTTATAATCTGTAGAAATATTATTTTCGATTGGCGGTAGCCGTCAACGGTGCGAGCGGATTTTTTTGCGTTCTCAGACACAGTCGATTAACCGAGACGAACGGTGCATTTCAAGGAACCGTGAGTTTGTACAATTTAGTGTTTTACGAATGTACTTTAATTCTATGTTTTTGCATTGCATATACCTAAGGTGAATTTATCGGTCGATAAATACATACCTACCTACCGTTATCTCAGTGTTATAACTCAACACACAATATGGTGATAATTATGTGTTCTCAGGTGGTTCTCAGTTTTAAGACTCAGATAAATTGTTCAGGTCCAGACAGGGACATACTCAGAATAATAGCTCAGTAATGTTGAGTGGAAAGGGGTCGCTATAAGGGGTGGCGGAGGCGACTACCGGGCTGCGGTCCTTTTTGACGTGTGTATCAACAATGTTGATAGCACAGAACTGCTCAGAATTTCAATCTCAACTCAGTAAAGTCCGATCTCTTAACAGATGTGAGACTTTGTTTAGTTATCATCAGGTTATCATCACATATACAACAGAAACTACAGTAATCGCCTTGCGTGGCTGAAGCAGATATAATTTTACAGGCCACGTTTCGCGACATGGTGGAGGTGCTGGGATGGTGTTTATTCCCTTTACGTAAGGTTTATTAATGTGAAACAAAAGTGAAAATAAAAAAAAATATGTGTTATTTTGTTGAAATTATAATTTGTGCAGTGATACGAGATAACGTCGGCGCAGGCGCCAGAACGGCGCGCCAGCCAGTCTGGCCGCGGCGGCGCAGTGCCTAGTTACAATGTTAAAGCGTTTTCAGATTTAGAATAAAAGTCTTTATGTTATGGAGATAACGATGATTTCAGATTTTCATCTTTATGTTGATGTGCAGTTGCATATCTTGAATGATATAATAAGTACCTAATTTAAAAAAAAGAACAGATGCCTAAGTAACTCCACCTTATTGCGAGTGCCTTATGGTCTAATTTTCCATATTTTTGACCTTTTAGTCTTTGCATCTTTTTGACGTGACCCTCAGACCAATGAAAGTAAGTACAGAAAATTTATAACAAAGAAATCCACTATAAAAAGACACATTGATAATTTCTTTGAAAAAATGGACATGCTTTTATATACATGTTTTTTTTTACTCTAAAAAGAGAATTATAGTTGCTGGTGACTTTAATGTAAACATGCTTGAAAATAAACAAAATACTGTATTGTTTAGAGATCTTTTAAAGAAATATAAGTAATTTAAATTTACATAATTATAAATGTGCCCACTAGAGGAACAGCTTGCTCAGACCATTTTTAGTAATATCAATGGTGCAATTAGATATACTCTACCGTTATGTTTATCTGACCATGACATGACCGTACAGATACTACAATTTAATGTTACACATAAAAAAAAAGAAACCCCATGCACTGTGTTTGTTTATAGAAGATGTTATTCTCAGGACAATATAGAAAAAATAAATAAAAAACATCTTAGGTGTCTTTCTTTTTCAGAAGTTTACAAGCAAACGGAAATAAATAATGCTTTTGAGAAGCGTAATTTAGGTGTAAGTACAACAATTTGAAATTTTTAAGAACTTGCTTCATGAATATTTGTGAAAGACATTAGGTATCTAGTATCTACTCATTACTGCGCTTAAAACAACATTTGTCATAAGATACCTAAGCACAATACGTGAGCGAGCAAGGGTGGACTTGCAAATCTCAGATATTTTACATATCAAGTGAATTGAGGTTTTACACAATTTAAAGAAATTCTTTAGTCTTGATACCTAATGATGTGATGTATTGCTCAGAGGAATATTCTGTGACTAATCCCTATAATGTTTTGTTACCAATGACAGACCATTATTATTATGATATATATAGTTTGTATATAGTCATAGTCAGAGAGATGAACCCATAAGAGATTTTTGAGTTGTTCTTAAACAGATTGCTTAGAATTTTATCAACCTTTTATCAACTAGATAAGTAGTACCTACCTATTTAGTAATACCTATTGTCCTAGGGCAACATAGGTACATTGTCTAATTGTTGCAGTCGGAATCAACGGAGTTGTTTGATTCGATTGTGTCTCAGTATATTTTAGTATAATTGGAATATTATATTATGCAAAGGGTAAGTGTACTTTTCTTTAACATGGAAGAAATAGTCTGAACCTGCTTATGGCTTATAGAAAATGTCGAAAGTCTCACAAGTGGTAGATCCACTTGTGGGGTAGTCTGGGTGGGTACCATCCCCTTACTTGTTTCTACCGTGAAGCAGTTCGCTGTGTTTCGGATTGAGAGGAAAGGTGGCCACTGTGATTGCTGGGCATGGAAAACATTTTATCTCAGTCCTCAGGATGGCAACGCAGTGTTAAGTGATTTACCCTTAATTTTGCAACTCTGTCTATAGATTGGTGACAGTAACCACTTCACACCAGGTGGGCCACAAGCTTGTTTGCTATCTCGTAATGTAAAAAAAAAGTACAGCTCATAAAACTCTATTGGCCATTAAGCAAAACTCTGAATGAGAGATTTACAGCAGTGTAGTGTTTACTACATACTTTTTCAGCTTCTAATAAAAATGTGTACCTACTCAATACTTAGGCCCTCACACATATGTGAAAGATGTCAAAGAAAGGGTTTTCGATTTCAAATTCAGATAACAAGCAATATAGGACATCTGTAGATTCTACAACTACTAATTTCTGCATTATAAAGGAAGAATTGTATGTGATAATCTCTGAGCACGTGAAATAGTTTGTGTTTAGATAATTATGTCTATACAGTTGTGAGAAAAGTTTCTAGAGGGAACAACTATCGTTGCAAACTTGAAGCAACGTCAAAGGAGTGTTTTAATAAAAGAATATTTAAAAAGAAAAACAATTACGGCTTGTGACGCAGTCTGAATTGAATGGTTTGAATAATATTCGAATCATTTGTCGTGCATGATCTCATAGTCCTGTGTGGCTCATTTGGCAAACCACACGCACGGATTGCGGCGAGTCGCTGGTGCGGGTCCCGTCTCACCACTTGTCATGACGGGAGGTTATTTTTCGTTTTCTATTTAATTTGTTTAATATTCAGAAATTTTAATACATGCCAAGTTAGTCAATAACTTGCTCTTTATTTTAATGATGTCTAGCTTTTGATATTTAAAAAATGCAAAATTCGATTTATGTGATTTTCTATTAAACGTATAAAAGTGTTCTACCTTAAAAAACCTTTTTGAAGGTTGTAAACAAGCACTGATACACGACGTTTACTCATACTATGCTGCTATGCTTTTATTTTTTTAAAAAAGAGCTTACAAATTTGCAATGTCAATTCAATGAGGATCTCTTTTTATGTACAGCAGTTGGAACCAAAAGAGTGGTTGAAAATGATGAATGTCACTAAAGTAAACATTGAAGTCAATAAAAATGCTGTGACCAGGAGGTAATTTTGGTGATGTTCTTGCAATTGATCATTTGATGCTTGGGCCACCCAAACATAAAGTTAATTACGAAGAGGTTCTTTTTTTTTCGGCCGGGAGGGCTTCTAAGGGTTATAAGGAAATGGCAGAGTTGATAAGAAATGTTTGAATGTGTGCCGTAAGTGGGCCTATGTGTGATAAGAGTCATATTTGCTAGAACGTTACCCGTTCTAGCAAATATGGTGGGAACTTGACGGTTGGTATTATTTCACAATCGTGATGTGAAGTCATGTGTGGAGTCTCATCTGTGGAGACTGGTGAGTGGAGTCTCATGCGTAGAATCCCATTAGTGGAGTCTCTCGTGGAGTCCCTGGAGGGTCTCTTGTGGGTCTCATGGGAGTCTCTTGTGAGTCTCATGAGGGTCTCTTGTGGGTCTCATGAGGGTCTCTTGCTGGTCTCTTGCGAGTTTCTTGGGAGTCGCTTGTAGGGTAATGTAGAGAGCGTTGAGGCAAATGCCAGAAGGTTGTGTACCAGTCGGAAGTTGACGTCGAAGTCTATTGTGGACCAAGTGATAACTAATGAGTAAGCTTCAGTTGTTGTGTGGACTCAAGTAGTGCTCTAATGGTCGTAGTTGACCGTAGTGTGTAGTCAGTGGATGATGCACACGTGCGCAGGGTTCCACAGTGTTGGACGCGGGTAAGAGTGAGAGCGATTGTGATCGCCGTTCCCGTCAGCTACTAGTCATGTAGTCAAATCAAAGGGGGAATCAAGGAATAGGAACTACTGGAAGGTAGTGCAGATATCAGCTCTTATTGAAGGCAGGATGAGAAAACCTGTGTTTTAAAGGTGAAAGTGGGTGACTAAAAATATACTAGGTCCGTGTGATTTTATAGAGATTTTTCTATTTATAGAGATTCAAGAACCGCGTGAATCGGGTGTTATGGGCACTGAGACATCGAGCGAGACATACTGGTACACCAACCAATTCAAAGAATCAGCTGTCTACTGACTCAGACGGGTCACGAGATAAACGAAGCTTCCAAATTTTCTTTCCATTGAGCCGACTAGTCAGTGATCTTCGAGAAGCAAAGCGAACATCGGCTTAGAAAGCGCACGAGAAGGTTCGGCAATGTACAGATCAGCTAATTAGTATTTTTAACTAACTAGCTGTAAGTTTTTTCTTCATTATGATTTTTGTAAACTAGATTATTCAGTTAATACTCAATATATCCTTATAACATGATGATGTTTCCTATTTTATAATTACTCAACATAAGTTACTTCTCGTGGGGAGTGTCGCGAATACCGCGAAGTTTTATAATCTGTAGAAATATTATTTTCGATTGGCGGTAGCCGTCAACGGTGCGAGCGGATTTTTTTGCGTTCTCAGACACAGTCGATTAACCGAGACGAACGGTGCATTTCAAGGAACCGTGAGTTTGTACAATTTAGTGTTTTACGAATGTACTTTAATTCTATGTTTTTGCATTGCATATACCTAAGGTGAATTTATCGGTCGATAAATACATACCTACCTACCGTTATCTCAGTGTTATAACTCAACACACAATATGGTGATAATTATGTGTTCTCAGGTGGTTCTCAGTTTTAAGACTCAGATAAATTGTTCAGGTCCAGACAGGGACATACTCAGAATAATAGCTCAGTAATGTTGAGTGGAAAGGGGTCGCTATAAGGGGTGGCGGAGGCGACTACCGGGCTGCGGTCCTTTTTGACGTGTGTATCAACAATGTTGATAGCACAGAACTGCTCAGAATTTCAATCTCAACTCAGTAAAGTCCGATCTCTTAACAGATGTGAGACTTTGTTTAGTTATCATCAGGTTATCATCACATATACAACAGAAACTACAGTAATCGCCTTGCGTGGCTGAAGCAGATATAATTTTACAGGCCACGTTTCGCGACAGTAAGCCTGCAGGTCTTTCTTTAAAATTGTTTCAGATTTGGTCAACAAACGTATTTATTTAGTTCATTTTTTCATTTTCTTACGTATCAGCCTTCTTTTTGATTTGCATTAACTTATCTTTTTTACGTGATCTAACCATATGAGCAACTCAATTATTGTCAGTATATCTTCTTTCAAGCCACGTCTTTCTCTGAACCTGTCAACCAAATTTCCATTATTTATGGTCCTCAGTGATCGAATTTCTACGGCATTAATCACTTTGATATCATGCTCCTTCTTATACGCTTCATACACTTTCATAATTCCATACTAATATTATAAATGGGAAAGTGACTTTGTTTGTTTGTTACGCCTTCACGCCTAAACTAATAAAACGATTTTATTTTTTTACACCATACGAAGGCTACATTATCAGGGAGTAAAATAGGCTGTATTTATATTTATTTTTAATTAGATATTCCTATGAAAATTACTATAATTTAGTCAATATTAGACGGGCGCTCACCCATTTTGTTATTTGTTAGACAATTTCGGTTACTATGCAAATAGCACTTAGACATTATGGAATCATTTTATTTTTGCGTTTACAAACGCGTAGATATTAACGCGTATATATTATTATTTAGTTTTTCTAAGTTTAGTATCACTTAGACATTTTATTAGACGCGCTCTGCAATTTTGTTATTGGGTTGCTATGGAGATCTCTTTGAAACTTAACATTCAATTATGTATATGAGTAACAAATTAAGGTGAAACTAGGGTGTAACGAAATTCTTAAAAGTAATTAGTGAATAATAAATAAGAGGTAAAAAGGATTTGAAAAACAAACAAACAATATTATAAACGCGGAAGTTTGTATTAATGAATGTTTTTATTACTCTTTCACGTAAAAACTGCTGAATGGATTTTAATGAAACTTTGCAATAATAGCTCATACATCAGAACTACATAAAGGCTATAATTTATAATAATCCTGTGCAGAAGATGTCGTGGGCAGAAGCTAGTATTTATGTAAATGTAATATTTCTATTCAGGTGTGCCTTTTTGCTCACCTCTGATCGAGCGGTCATAAAAGTTTGCAAGACAAAGAAATTCACAGAATTGTTAGACGAGATTTCTTCATAATTTTTTTAATTTTCTCTTGAAACGGTACGTTATTATCAGAAAGCAATTTGAACCACAGCTACATTGAAATAAAGTGAGGGCAATTCAATAACTAGTTTCTTTCAAATTTCAATCCCGGAAATCTTATACCCGACCTCCATCAAACTGAGGTCGACAACGAAACCGTGTCCGAATGTCAGCGGATATCTAATATCCCTGTATCCAATGTATCGAAGGGACACGTCGTTATAAATGTGCCTTGATTTATTTCGTGTCTGGTCCGTGTCACCTACAAGATTTGTTGGGGATTTTGAGAAACGACCTTCTTTTATTGCGTTTTTCTATTGCTTTTTTGATCACAAATATTAAATTGACATTAATTGGTCACAGGAGCAATAAGGATTCAAGGATGTTGTATTTCTCGAATTGAAAATGGATAAGATTTTTTGATTAATTTTTAGTTTATGATAGGGTGGGAAGAATCAGCAGGACCCAAATCCGCTGCCTCATAGGTGCTTTCACTAGCCATTTTGCCACTAAAAGACACCTGTGTACAATAGGCAAAGCTGAACACCCCATCTGTAGAATGTATAGGGAGGAGGAAGAAAGCACATACTATGTGACTGTGATGCACTAGCCAATAGCCGACTAAAGGTCCTGGGTTTAGGTTACCCTAAACCAGAGGACTTTATAGACCTTATTCCCGCCAACATCGTGAAACTCGTACAAAACGTTTTCGATGTTGGTGGGGATGGGTGATAAGGAAAGGGGTAGCACAAAAATATCCTATAGAGTCGAAGTGCTCTGAGACACGGCCTCAGCCCCTTGCATAAGAATAAGAATAGTTTATGTAACGCTCAAATACCGATAACGCTCATTGAGCAAAAAAATAGCTCCGAACGCGTTGTAGTCACAAAAAAGTACACTCTGACTGGTCATTAAAAAAAATAACTCATAGCCTACCCATCACTCAGCTACAGGGTTCTAAAGGATAATTATTATAACAGATGTGGATGTTTTACTGTGGCCACTACGCGTTGAGAGCATTTTCGGTCTTTGAGCGTAACATATACACTTGGGTCACAAGCAATGATCCTCTCTGTAACAGATGTCCACGGCATTCGCTAGTGGCCGTCGAAGGTTCGGACAAAAATCCTGTCCATCCATACATAGGTACAGAAGCTGGCCCTGCATTATTAAAAATGACAACCCTAGAAGAGTAGGGCTCGCTTGGGGATGCAAGTTGGCCTACTTCTTTCAGACTCTAATCTTAGTCCCACACCAGACAATACATTTTCAGTGCAGGTTTTTTCTAATGGATTATTGAGACTACAGCGGTGCTTGCTATCGCTGTGGGTAACGAATATGCTGCGGTATTCTCACTGTCCAAACCCAAGCAAAATTCTCTATCTCGATGGATAGCAGTCACTTTCGTTGCTTCCGTGAACATCAGTACCTCTATTATGAGTTTGTTAGTTTTCGAGCTCGATCAAAGGTATCGTCTCTATTCATACATTGCCCACTAGTGCCTCTAGCGTAAACTATCAGAAACAGTGGGCAATGTATGAAAAGAGACGATACGTTTAATCAAGCTCGAAAACTATCAAAACTCACACTACAGCGTATCGCGCGTGACCAGTGAAATAAAACATCTTCTTAACATAATGGATAGCGATGAACGAATGGATACTGGCGAAACCTGTTTCGCAAATCAAGCGAAACGATACCGCCTACCCAGGCAATAGCACTACCTTTGGAACGTCATACAAATTCCCGGCGCAATATCGCTTGCTATTTTTCGCTACTTACGGCTTATACAACATGTAAACTAAATAACCAACACCCTGAATACAGGTGGTATGGGATCGGCTTCCGAGTTGATTTCAATAATTTTCTTTTGAAAAAAACGATTTAAAAAAAAAAGAACAAAAAGTACCCTGAAAATATTGTACAACATTTTCTGGGTAGGTACTTTTTTTTTTTTTTTTTTAAATCGTTTTTTTCAAAAAACTAAAATTATTGAAATCGTCTCGGAAGCCGATCCCAAACCACCTGTATTCAGGGTGTTGGTTGTTTAGTTTACATGTTGTATAGCAAATTACGCGTATATCTGAACAGGTTTTAAGTCTACAAAACTTAAGTACATTTTCTTCTGTGATTGTGATACAAAATACGAATATCCTAAAATCCATCTTTTATCTCAATAGCTAAATATATTCTATGCTTTTCCTCTAAAAGCATGTTACTCGAAACTGAATTTTAATCCAAATTATTAAAAGTTATTATTCCTTGGAGGGTTTTCTGAAATTTATCAAATTTCATTCCTTAATGGTATGAATACACAAAGAGTCGCATTTAAAAACTGTCTGGAGCAGAGTCGAGTTAACTTAAACACAAGAACTTAAGCGAAACTTTTTCCGAATGAGTTAAGTACAGTTTAGAGACGCTAAATAAAATTAAGTTATTTAAACGCTTAGTTGACTTTTTATGTTTATTTCGTGCTAAGGAATTATTTTTAAGTTGTTGAAGACAATGCAATGAGAGACTAGTCTCCTTCATTTCTAACTTATGACTGTAGTATGTTGTATTTATTGAACTCTGTGGTATTTATCTCTATATCTCTGTGTTATTACCTTGGCTCAAAGACGTCGGATACATGACCTACTATTTCGTCAAATAATTGTGCGAGGTGTGTTAATGGGTCCAGGTCTGCTACAGCGGATTCACTTTTGTGTTCCGATCTTGCGTAATCGACGACCCAAAAAGTATTTATAATTCCGGCCAGTAAAATAAATTTGGGTGTGTATGCTCCATTAACAGATTAGCGTATACTTAGAATTCTTGGCACAGGATCCTTCACATTGATAATTTACCATGACCCAATAAATTTAAGAAAAAATTTTAAGAACTGTATTTATAAAAAAATGTTGTATTGAGCTTCATCCTTGTTTTGTGGATCGATTTGCTTGTTTTGTACTTTCTTAATGTTTTTTTATATTGTCTTATAGTCCACACTTTCTACCTACTAATTAAAACTGTTGTGCATATTTATAATTAAGCACTAGATTTAGATAAATGTAAAAGTAAAAATCTGTTAAACTGTTAAACGTTAAAGTTTATATTCTTTTTGTGCCTAAATAAACAAATAAATAAAATAAAATAGTTATTCTTCTTCTAAAATAATGGCGTGCGCGACACCTAAAGTTACGCATTTTGCCAATGTCAAGTGATAATTGTACTTAGTAACAAACAATTGTACGGTAGATTGAATGGACGATGGAGTCTCTCAACACGTGTTTTTATATAAGAACTCGGGAGAAACTCTCCGTAGTATTAGTTGCTACCTCAGAAAACAGAGTTGCCACCATAATGTAGGAATGATTATTATTATGACCCCGTAATATCGTGCTAATCTACTTCTTATGCTGACCTTACAGTCAGCTCAATCAGCATTAATTATTTAGTATAATTGTTTCTACGCTGTTAATAAAGCAGTTTTTTAAAAATAAAATAATAAATATCTTATGTTAGTTTTTTCAAATTACTATTTTATATTTCAAATATTTTTATAAGCTGTCCCGGCCACGCGTTGCTGTGGTAATTTCATACTACTGACCTATATTATTGTATCTACAGTAAAAAAAATATGACTACTTATCAAGATAAAATCTATCCTATCTCTGAAGTTGGATCAAACTGCACACGGTGTAAAAATTTGATTAAAATCGGTTAAGTAGTTTAGGAGTCCATCGCGGACAAACAACGTGACACGTAATTTATATATATTAACATTCCTATATCGGCACATATATCCTAGCTTTTGGCCGCGATTTCGTCCGTGTGAAATAGTTACTTAGCATCTTTCATAATTTTTATAATGGGAAATATTTGTATGTTTGTAACTAGTCAACTAAAAAACTATTGGACCAATTTTGATAAAATTTGGTACAAATATTAATTAAATGTTGGGAAAGGTTATAGGCTACTTTTTGAAAAAGGTTCATCATTTCTGAAGATAAAACCATCAAATTAGAATAAGTAAAAAAATATTTGTTCTAGCGTTTTTGAAATTTTGACCTGCGAGGTGATGAAATAGGGAGATGAAACCTGTGTGGGGATAAAATAGGGGATTTGTCCGCTATTCCTAAGGTAGCTAATGTGATTTCCCAATATCTAATCTATATTTCCACCGATTTCATCAAAATAGGTCTAGTATTTTTTGAGTTTATTCATTACAAACATACAAGTCTTTCCACTTTATAATATTATTATAGAAGAAAGGATAGTATTGATATACCGACAGTGATTTATGAATAAAATAATTAAAGAAATAAACATATAATCCTGATAATACCATTTTTATTAACGTCCAAAATTAACATCATCTGATACTTGTCACCTATCTACCTGTCAGTACTATATCCCGTCCCTCATAAAACCCTAATGTTGTATTAAGCTGGCTTAATGCCTTACCATTACTGCACCCGGATACACTAATCAACCGATTACCGATATCCCTCTAATCGATATAATAGAGCAATCGATTGTTAATTGGCTGATGACTCGAGCTGTTAGTATAATCGAGTCGATTTAGTGTTTACGCGTCAATTGAATTTGATGTGTTTACTCCGCAATAAAACTTAAGGGTATGGTTACGTTTCTTGTAAGGAATTATCTATGACTAGCGACCTCCCCGGCTTCGCACGGGTGCAATGCTTATGTAAATATGCATGTATTATACATATAAACCTTCCTTAAGAATCACTCTATCTATTAAAAAAACCGCATCAAAATCTGTTGCGTAGTTTTAAAGATCTAAGCATACATAGGGACAGACAGACGGCGGAAAGCGACTTTGTTTTATACTATGTAGTGATAGTTTGACTCAGTGAACCCATTACACTGGTTTGAATACTTTCAGATCACTTTTATTTTTAGATGAAATTATAATTAACATTATTTTTAATTAACATAAATTTTTAATATAAGTTTGACCTGTTTATGTATCAGTGTGTCTGTCTATGGCATCGTAGCTCCTAAACGAATGGACCAATTTTGATGCGGTTTTTTTTGTTTGAAAGCTGACATAATCAAGATGGTTCATAGCTATAAATTTATGTCGGAGGTTACATATTTTTTTTTAATTTTGTAGTTTTTCTAACCATTATTCCTCCTGTCAGTGACAACTCTACTTATCATTTTCCTACCCTGATCACAATTTAATTGGGGTCAGTGCAGTGTGCCTTGATATCGACAATACTGCTTAAGGATTTGGCATTACATTTTTACGGAAGGCCGCCTGCCTCCTTGAAAACGGCTGCTATCTTTCGACAGCACCCGGGACCACCAGCTTAATAAGCCGACGAAGCACGGAGGAAAAATAATTTGAAAAATTTTCGGTCACCCATCCGAGTACTGACCGCGCACTTGGTAGCTTAACGCACAACAATTTTTTTTTCATATTTATAGGTATTTTTTAAAAATTAGATAAGAATCTTATAATATTTAGTACAAATTATGTCATATATTTATTTTGAAACTGTATTTTTGACTTCAACCAGTGACTTTTGTGTTACACTGATGCGGGTGCATCTTAAAATTTCACTCTCATAATTTTTTCATAACGCGCCAGAAGTATTACTTTCAAAAAAACAACTATTTCCGCTGTGCCAATTTCAATAAAGAGCCGCAGTATAATCAAACGAAAAGTACGCTGCCCGGGTTCCACTGAGATATCTTTAATTGCGCTAATCTTGGTATTTAAACGGGTCATTTGGTATGAAAAACTTGGGAGTTGAATGGAGTTCACAGTGATTAATTGCTGGACACTCCGTCTTGGGGTAGCTATGGACATCTTTACGACATCTTTTGCAATTGATTTAGCTCTTATTATTATGTTATAATGCTGATATTGTTGCTGATCACATCGCCGGCAGAGTAGAATAGCATCACCCCATATCCTACAATGGGTGTCGTAAAGCCGACTAATGGATTGGTAAAGGGGTATTGATCAACTTGTACTCCGTCCACCAATCCGCATTGGGCAAGCGTGGTGGACTACTACCTAAACCTCCTTCGATGACAAGGAGTGGCCTTGTGTCCCAGCAGTGGGTCGAATTATAAAGGCTGTTATGATGATAATGATGAGATGCTAACTTTATTTATTTATATAAATTTATTTATTGTTGTTAAATTAATGTGAACACGCTTACGCCAACTTTACTGAGCTATAGTGTACACTCGACGTCGACATGTGCGTGGGGAATGTACCACGCCGTCCCGCTTGACGGGACGGCGCGGTTTGACGTCCTCGACGTTTTCTATGTTGCAAAATCCAGCGGCACGCAACGGCCCGTCCCGTCCGCATGGCCTTAGCTTAAGAAATTTATATCAAGCAATAAAATACAATAATTTTATTTATATATATGTATATTTTCACGCTCACACCAATTATCTAGCCCGAAGTAAGTATCATTAAGAACTTGTGTTACGGATACTAGATAACGGACATTTTTTTTTATATACATATAACAGAATTTTTTTTTTTAGATATTTTTATAAATAAACTTAAATAAATATATAAACAACCATGACTCGCAAACAAAAGTTCGAGTTCATCACACAAATATTTTCCGCTACCAGGATTCGAACCCTTACCGCTTGATGTGTAGGCAGCTATACTGACCACTCCACTACGACGGCGTCAAATCATTTGAAAAAAATCGAACAAAGTAAAAATACGTCTAAATTAACACAGTTAATATAATAAATGACCAAGCACTAGAAAGAATGAGCCTTAAGAACGCGCATTCGATTTGACTCAAGCAAGGAACGCATCTGGACGCAAGTCGAAACCTACACAATCACTGAAAACCCGCGAGATTTAGGTACACACTACAATTTTTTGGAGTTTTTTTACACAACACTTAAAAAATCGTTTCCTATAAATATTTTTTTATATGTTTCTTGTTTTGATGTATACTTAGAATGCGTAGACTACGGCTATGTCTTGGGGCTTTTTATACCCTCTATATACCATAGCAAGCAGCCATCGTTAAGGTCATCCACACATTGAAACCGAATTGCGTACTGCAGTACGTTTTAGAAGAAATATCCCCCCATGTACGCTACGGTTGTGGAATGAACTCTCTGTCGCGGTTTTCCCAAACGACTACAACATGGGCTTCTTCGAAAAGACGTGAAAAATATTCTACAAGGTCAGTTACGTGTGTGACACCCCTGGTATTGCAAGGGTCCATAGGCTGAGGTGTCCGCTTTCAAAATTCAAAGTCCTGACTGAGATCAAGAACCTAGCGACTTGAAAATTTGCACATAGATACATTATACAGTGTAGGCATCCACAAAGAAAGGTTTTTTGGAATTTCCAACCCTAAGGGGGTAAAAGGTTCACGGGAATGAAGTCACGGGCGGAAGCTAGTGTGGTATAAAAGACGCGCACTTCTTTCTTGTGTTGTTATATCTTGATATTGAAAATACTGCCACAGATTTTGTCGTTAGATTTTCACGGCCGTGTGCCTGACACCAACCCTGCTTAGGGACGACTGCTATCTTTCAACAGCACCCTGGACCAACAGCTTAATGTGCCTTCGGAAGAACGGAGGAAATTCGAGTTAAAAATTTCCACAGCATTCTCCAGCATATCATTCCTATTAATATACAATAAACGCAGACACTTAATACGTATAGAGTCAGTCGAGGGACGTGACAACGGAATGTTGCACTTATTAGACGTGTCCTACTTCATGTGATCTGTGGGACCTATTCATAGTCAAGGATTTTGAATACATCTTTCTAGGTACAGACAACAGCACGGGTTACCACAAGCTGTCAAATTTTCCCAATCGATTATGCACTTTATATTGATTAGTCTTAGGTTGAAAATCGTTAGGAGAAATTTACAATTTTGTATAGCCCGACGTGCTGTTGACTGTACAGTTCTTCTTCTTTTCATTTAAATGACAATCGCGACACATACAGATAACGCATTTTGCCAATGTCAAGTGAAACAAATAACATAATAAACCAAAATCAATTACTTAACAGCTAATAAAAATCAACGCTCCCATTATATTAGCGTAGTCCAATAGCGCTAATACTATTGTGGATAACAAAAAAGCCACTGTGTAAAAAAAAAATGTCAAGTGAAATTGTACTTATAGTAACAGACAATTGTACAGCAGATTGAATTAAAAATGGAGTCTCTCAACACGTGTTTTATAACAAGAACTCGGAAGAAACTCCTAGATAAAGTTAGTACATTATTATCACGTTCATTATCACAAAAGGGGTTGAGCAGAGCGGTAGTACCTTGTAGAAGACCACATTCAAATAACAGTATATTTTTGAAGTCTTGTGTTTTTGTTGGTGAGTAAGATAGCCAGATCACTAAGAGGTAGGGTATAAACGTTTACTCGTAGTCCCCACGAGTAAACGTCTATAAGGTGGTTTTCTGCTTAGCACCAGGGGCCGTATGTGTGTCTGCCAACCAAATATCATATCAATATTTTTTTATTTATTTTCAAAAAAAGGTCAAACAAGCCCATTACTCCAGCCCACCTAATGATGGTAAGTTGAGTCAAATGCGAAATAAAAGATAAATTCTACTAGCTACCTTTCCTTTGCTAATCGGCAAAGTGCCTCTTTGTGCCTTTGTTTATGTGTGAAAAGATAGGTCGTAATTCCGTGGTTGAGAGTTTTCGTCGATTCTAGCAACCACCTTCAGCTTTATTGTCTCTTAGTCGTTGGCGACGCTAGAGCCACTGCGGGCAGTGGAAGCAACCTGCTAAATCGGTAGGAGAGAAGACGTTGCACCGTACCGCTGTAGTAGGTCTCGCTGAAGCGGCTGCGTGCCGTACGGAAAGCGAGGAAAATCAATGATACGAGCCGCCGGGGTACATGAGCCCCTAACATCTGAGTAAAATTAATTTCTTTTAAATAATTCAGTGTTTTGTGCTCGCATTGAAATCATTCCACACAAAAACGGAAAATATATCAAGGTTCCATTTATTTTATTGGATTATTTAGCGGAGAAAAATCCTGTACACGACTACGAATACGAGTTCATAGCGATGCAAGGAATGCCAGTAAATAGCACAAAGCATTTTTCATCGCCGCGACCTTCCACAAATGAAATTTCCCGCCACAGTCTAACTGCCTGCCGGCTTGTACACGATTTTTTTTATTTTCCACCACGAAGGCAAATTAAAACAGAGACGCAATTTGAACGGATTTCCCTCAGTGCCTAAAGGTTTTTTCGAATTTGAATATGTATAGTTTTTCGTTGTGGGAAAGAAGTTGAGAGCTTTGTTTTTTATTGGTAAAATATTATGTCCGGACTCAAGATGTTTGTTGGTGCACTGAAGGCTTAGTTCCTTTTTGGGCTTGATACCTGTTTATCTTTATTTTGAGACACTTCGGCAGTGGTCTAGGTAACATTTGGTTCAGTATAAGCCGAAGTGTCTCAAAATAAAGATAAACTCTTTATTTTGAGACACTTCGCCTTATACTGAAACAAATTTTACCTAGACCACTGCTCAACCCTATCAGAATTATGAGCGTTTGATAGTTTATAGAATACCTACTTTTTGTAGATATTTACTTTACTTTTTAAAAGGTATTAGTATGGGGTATCTAGCGGGCATTATCATATTATAAGTTGAGGAGGTTCTTCGGTCGTTTCTTTCTTCTCCGTCACAGAATAAAAATAGTAATTATTTTCCTTCAAAACCGTTGTCAGTTTTGGTGATACCGTTTTTGATGGCTTAAAAGTTGATAATTAGCAAAGTCCATTTAATAAAAGATTTTTTTAAGTGGCATTTACATAGCATTCTTATTTTGACTTTTTATGTATTTATTTATTTTTCTTTTTCCATCCTTTATAAAGACTTAACGTTCAAACGTTTTAACTCAATTTCACACATAAACAGCTCACGCCACCTAAACAAACAAATCACTAATTGCTTATCAATATTCTATTCATTAATAATGATTTCGTTAGCAAGAAATACGGGATAGAAAATAATTGGTTATTGGTGATCCTGCAAACGAAGAGTGCTATAATCCGATAGAAGCGACTTCATTATGTCACACAAAGCTCGTCTCGGGTTAGCCAGGCTTACGGTACGTGGACAGAATAATATAATATAGACATTACACACGAATGTGACAAAATACTTAATTGGTCACTGTACACTTTCACTTTGGAGTTTGACTTTGGATTATGCTTGAGGACGCCGGAATGTGAGATACTTTCACTTTGGACTCCGCTTTGTATTATGCCTTTATGATACAGGCAAAGGCAAAAGACTTTGGCTTTGGATTTTGATGTTGGAATTAGACTTTCTACCAATAACAACGGATATTGAGCTCTTGGTCTATGGAGAATTGCCTTTGCATGTTAATGGTTGATAACGAGGTGTGTTCGGAGGAACAATTTGATATGATTGTTATGGACATAGAAGTGTTATTAACATATCGAAAAGCGCTTGGATATTATCGTTATTTCAGCCGAGAGACACCTACTGTTGTATATAGGCTTCTCCCAAGAATCCAACACGATTAGTCCTGCGCTGCCTGCGCCCAGCTAGTTTTCGCGACTTTACCAGATCGTTGGTCCACCTTGTATGGGGCCTAGGTGGCGTTATTAATCATGTGATGTTTATTTTAGCATTTTTAACCCCTCGCTCCCCCTTGATGATACGTGGTGAGGGTTAAGACTAAACCCCCCCTCTAAAATCACGTGTATTTTTAATACCTATAAAGTTGTTTTTTACTGGCACATGCTAAAAAAATAATAAAGGAATGCTGTAATCATGCGAAAAACATAATTGCGTAACATACATGAATATATTTAATGCACATTGTCCTCGGACCACGGATTAGCAAGACGCTTTTCGGTTTAAAAATCGCGTGATTCATGAATAAAAAATCCACGTGATATCTAACTATCCCCCATTGTGATATTTCATGATTTTTGTCTCTTCGGAGCCTCATGTGATTAATGGACAACCCCCTACCAAAGCTGTGTCTCTCTTTACGCGGCTGCCATTGCCATATAATATTATGCTTATGAATTTTTCGCATGGAACTAATGCACATTTATTTAATTAATTAATATATTATATTTTTTTATAAATGTCAGTACTATTCGAAAAAGGACGAGCCACAGAATAACGGACGTTTATAACGTAATCATACAATAAAAGCTAAAATTTGAGAATTTTTACATACACCTATCTACATGTTAATGACATACGTAACGTGTTGATAGTAACAATTAGTTATCAGGTATAAGCGCGTATAAAGGGATATTAACAAGTACCTCTACACACGTAAGTGCATTATTTGAGTTTACCTATAATTCTGATCCCAAAAAGAAATTCTAAGTTCACATTATAGTGAGATTATCTTCCAATGCTGCACCTTTAACTTTGACTTTGGACTTTCTATTTTATTTGACTTTGGATTATGGATAGTGAATTTCCACTCCTACTTTCATCTTTAGTTTCATGTTTGGATCTGTTATCACTTTTCGAACCTGATTTATATTTTGTTGTATCTTGCGACATTTTTGATGGAAATTTCCTAATTTTATATCCAACTTTGGTAATTGCTTACTGTTTCTGAGAATATCGTGTTCGATTTTCGACTTTAACTTTGATGAAAAAACGTAAGCCTTATCAATATCTGCTATCTAAATAACCATGGTATAACTCAGAATCGGGTCGGACGTGACAGAAATGACTTAACGAACGGACGAGACCCTCAAACGATGTTCCGCCGGCGAAAGCCTTATTATGATTAACGAATATAGGAAAACAAAAACGCTTTTATTTAGTATCGATGGTAGTACGTGACTTACTTTAGAGTTCGGGTTTGTGGTGATGTAGTGTTGTTGTTATTGAGTTCTTGTACGATCGATATTGTGTCGATATTCAATTTATCGGAATACTTGGCGGACAAATAACAAGTGAGATTTTATTTATGTCCAAACATTAAGTTTTTTTTGGTCATTTTTACTTTCTATACGTAGTATTGTAATCGTCAAAAAATTCGACCTCAAAATCTTGACCTCCCTGAGTCCAAAAATACCGTTTTTGTGTGTGTGTGTCTGTGCGTTAGCACGATAACACTAGTATGCTTTAACTTCATCAACAGCTCATATAATGTCCCCACCAAGGGGCTCGAGCCTACCCCACATTAGAGGCGATTAGGCCTTAGTCAACCACGCTGGCCAAGTGCAGGTTGGCCGACTTCACACACAACCTAAGAATTTCATAGGTGTGTGCAGGTTTCCTCACGATGTTTTCCTTCACCGTAAAAGCGTCGATTAAACGTACATATGAATTCAAAATTTGAAATCACATTGGTACGTGGCGGGGATCGAACCAGTGCCTCCCGGGTGAGAGACGACGTTCTTACGCAGTACGCCACCGACGCTTATTTGATTTGGTAGTTCATTCCACAGAAATAATAATAAAGAAGATAGAATTGCTTTGGTTCGCATTTACTACCAGAACCAGTGTCGCCGCTTTAGCCCCTCTACTTACTATTAATGCCCGCACTCAAAAGAACGAAACCGTACTACGCAATCACGACCACAATTTACAATTATGAACCTTACGTTTAAGAGACAGCGTTGAGTAACACTCACCATAAGTCACACTCACACTTACACAACGTTCGCTCTTCATTGGTCGCGTCGGCATTATGGCGGTTATCATATCCGTCCGTATCGTGTCTGTACCATGAACTTTTGTGCTAGAGAGAAGGGATATCAAAAATCATAGTACATTGCTGCGTATACTATAAAACGCCCTGCGTTTTTAGAGGCATAAGCAGCAATGGTTATGAAGTTTTATGTTAATAACGTATAGACCAACATTTTATAGTGATAGATTTTCTCAAGGTGTATTTTGATAAAAACAGCATTATTACATTAAAATAATACATTCGAATGAAATGTGATCCCCTTATTAGTGTAATTACATACTCTGGATGAGTTTCCGCAATTACCAATGCGTCAAAACACCATTTTAAGGCATTTTTATCACACCGACGGTTCGAGCAGTACTGAGCCGCATGTCGCGCGCTTGTGTCCTAAAGAGACACAAGTGCGGCACCAAGGTCACGCGACTAAGGCACTTCTATCCTATTTATTATTATATCTGTGGTTTATTCATTATGAATTACAATCATCACAAACCCACGCCTTCTTTCCATAGGAGTAGTAGACAGAGATCATTTATTTACACATTTGTTTTATTTAATTATGCATCGGGATATTATGCAATATGTTATAATATCACCGCTTTTGTTACTTTTAACAGACTTTCGGCCTTAAAGTCATTAACCTATGATAAGATATAAGATGAAGACTTATTTTATTTAAAAAAATTGGTTGTCTGTAAAGTCGGTTTACTGACGATAGTTGAACGTGATTAATTTAATTTGTTTAATAGATTTTTGCTTGCACTTCAAGCCTTACATGGAACGCCTCAGAGTGAGGTAACGCCGCATCATGTTTTTTCGTGCGTGCAGCCGGCTCTATCGAATTATAAGACGATGTCACGTCAAAATATACCCTTTTTAAATGAGTAAAAGTTGAATAGTTCAAGATAAAATAAGTGATTCATTATGAGTATCGGAAAAGTTCATTAATATATCATTGAGAAAAGTTTCCTTTTTCTTCCGTCTAATGAACGTTGTATCAATCATGCAGATTGCTTCCAAGTGATCACTTAGGAATGGCTTCAAAGGAGAGAGTTGCCTTCAAAGTGTTTCAATATTTGCAGATTACTTTTCTTCATTCGGGAAAAAATGGTTTCCTTTTTCGGATGGTCCATTTCGATGTGCGTTAATACAGGCAAAATATTATTATTTCATGCTATTTTTTTTTACTTTTTTAACACACTTATATTAGTTTCACCTGTACGTTTGTAACTGCCAAAAATTTACGCATTTAAATTGTAATTTATTCATCTAATATATAAAATTCTCGTGTCGCGGTGTTTGTGGTTAAACTCCTCCGAAACGGCTTTCCCGATTCTCATAAAATTTTGTGTGCATATTGGGTTGGTCTGAGAATCGGACAACATCTATTTTTTATCCCCCTAAATGTTAAGGTAATCCACCCCTAATTTTTTTTTAATTTTTGGACGAAGTTTTTTGTTTTTATTTTTTTATTATGTGGCATTAAAAATACATACAACCCTAAATTTTTACTTTTTTTTTATCACCAACCCCTATTTTTTTATAGCCATTTTAGTAATTTAATCATTTTTGTAAGGCAAAATAACGTTTGCTGGGTCAGCTAGTATTGATATATCTATTGACTGTAATGATGTTTCGAATTCATTACGAAATTGTAAGCTGTGGAGATTCTTTCGCCATTTCTTCTCCATCTCAGCATAATAATAATTATTTCGTCCCGAAATGGCGGTAGGGCTTTTGACGATTTAAAAGTACTAAGCAAAGTCCATTTAAATAAAGAGCTTTTTCATTTTCTGTATGTTTGTAACTCCTGTATGTTTCTTCTAGAAACATACAGGAGTTACAAACACAATCCGGGTGGAAGGTGCGGGTTCGAGTCCCGCCTGAGGCAAGTCGATTTTTTTTCAGTGCATTTTTCTAGTATTATATTTACGCGTTTGTAAACGCAAAAATAAAATTATTCCATAATGTAAGGTAGTTTCATCTTAGCTGGGCGTCAAATATTTGCAAAAATATTTCGTTCGGGTCTTGGAAATGCAAATTTCAAAGATTTGATGAAACGATGTTTACCATAAAAACATAAGCACCAAGCACTGACAAATTTCGACAGCGAAAAGCAGTGCCTCGGTGGCGAAATTGGTTAACGCGTCCACCCGGATTGTGGAAGGTGCGGGTTCGAGTCCCGCCTGAGGCAAGTCGATTTTTTTCAGTGCATTTTTCTAGTATTATATTTACGCGTTTGTAAACGTAAAAATAAAATTATTCCATAATGTAAGGTAGTTTCATCTTAGCTGGGCGTCAAATATTTGCAAAAATATTTCGTTCGGGTCTTGGAAATGCAAATTTCAAAGATTTGATGAAACGATGTTTACCATAAAAACATAAGCACCAAGCACTGACAAATTTCGACAGCGAAAAGCAGTGCCTCGGTGGCGAAATTGGTTAACGCGTCCACCCGGATTGTGGAAGGTGCGGGTTCGAGTCCCGCCTGAGGCAAGTCGATTTTTTTCAGTGCATTTTTCTAGTATTATATTTACGCGTTTGTAAACGCAAAAATAAAATTATTCCATAATGTAAGGTAGTTTCATCTTAGCTGGGCGTCAAATATTTGCAAAAATATTTCGTTCGGGTCTTGGAAATGCAAATTTCAAAGATTTGATGAAACGATGTTTACCATAAAAACATAAGCACCAAGCACTGACAAATTTCGACAGCGAAAAGCAGTGCCTCGGTGGCGAAATTGGTTAACGCGTCCACCCGGATTGTGGAAGGTGCGGGTTCGAGTCCCGCCTGAGGCAAGTCGATTTTTTTCAGTGCATTTTTCTAGTATTATATTTACGCGTTTGTAAACGCAAAAATAAAATTATTCCATAATGTAAGGTAGTTTCATCTTAGCTGGGCGTCAAATATTTGCAAAAATATTTCGTTCGGGTCTTGGAAATGCAAATTTCAAAGATTTGATGAAACGATGTTTACCATAAAAACATAAGCACCAAGCACTGACAAATTTCGACAGCGAAAAGCAGTGCCTCGGTGGCGAAATTGGTTAACGCGTCCACCCGGATTGTGGAAGGTGCGGGTTCGAGTCCCGCCTGAGGCAAGTCGATTTTTTTCAGTGCATTTTTCTAGTATTATATTTACGCGTTTGTAAACGCAAAAATAAAATTATTCCATCCTGTATGTTTGTATGTAACTGACTCGTTTGGGCTCGATTTTGACCCACTAAATGGTTACATTTCATTTAAACTTTATAGACTTATCAAGTACTTTCATCGGCGGTTATGATTCGCACTAAAAGTGGATAATAAATAATAGTTAAAAAAACTAAAAAACACGCTTTTATATTGAATCGGACTAAAAAGTGAAAAATAACTTTTTAAAGCGTTGTTTTTTTTTTAGTTTTTTACTTTCTCGTATACGTCGTATAGAAATCTTGTAATCGTCAAAAAATTTGACCTCGAGATTTTGACAGATTTACACGTTTTGGACCTCCCTGAGACCAAAAATTTTTTTTTTTGGAATTATGTCTGTGTGTGTGTCTGTGCGTTAGCACAATAACTCGAGTATGCTTTAACTTATTGCAACCAAATTTAACATGCATGTATGACATCAAAATCTAAGATTTCTATCAACTTTTGAGTCGTCGATCATGAAAGTTAAGCAGCTCGGTACTCGGATGGGTGACCAAAATTTAACATGAATGTGTGACATGAAAACATAAGGTTTTTATCAACTTTTGAGTCATTTACGTATTAAAGTCAAGGGGAGACCACTCCCGGTTTTTTAAACTATGATTTTTATGTCAGTTGGTTGACAGACAAGCATACGGCCTGCCTGGTGGTAAGTAGCCACCCAAACCTATAAATGCTGCCAACACTGACTTGACACTTGCGAGCTGCTAAACCTAATCCTCTTCCCACCCCGTGGAGCTCTGGCGACCTTACTCACCAACAAAAACACAACCCGACAAAAGTGTAGAGTTATTTGACCGTGGTCTTCTGTAAGGTGGAGGTACTACCCTAGTTTGGGCTGCTCCAAATTCGAGTGACTACGTGACTAGTCCCCTGTGGCCTACCTCGACTAAGTTTGGCAGGATAGCTTGACCCTTCATCTAACCTGAAGGATAGTGATGATAAGACTGAAGCTGGAAGCCTTTTTTGCGTCAGAAAATGCTTTGCTTTAGGGCAGGTGGGGCCACCCCGAAGTTATGTGGGACTCACCCTGTCAGGGCATACCTACTTAAAACTGACGTATTCCTCGGGTCGTGGCTTTAACGCACACAGGGTACTTGGCGCAATCACTGTGTGCATGCTGGAAGCCTACTTCACCCGGAACCCCGGAAAGTGGCAGTCGTTTTATAACGATAAGTACACATATAAAACTACTAATCGCCCGCGGCTTCGCTCGCGTTAATATCTGTTATTATTTAGCCTATAGCCTTCCTCGACAAATGGATTATCCAACACAATTTTTTTTATTTTTTTTATTGCTGATACACTGTTATAGGTCAGTAGTATGAAATTACCACAGCAACGCGTGGCCGGGACAGCTGTTATAAGTAAAGATTATGTTTATATTTAAAGTTAGGTACTCAACTGTGAACACCTTTGAGTCGTTTCCGGTTTACGGGAAAGTCCCGGGGAGACCACTCCCGATTTTTTAAGTTTCAATTTTAATTTACATGTATTCATACACAGGGAACAACGTAATATTAAATTTACTGACACTGATTTAGCAGCAAAGATATTGGACGAAGCGACGAAGCGAACGCAAATTCCTACTCCCCATAAGTCAGCTCATTCTTCAAGACACTTCTGACATCAAACAAACCAGTTCCAATATACACTGACATACATTCCGTTTGTTTATTAAAATGAGAAACATTTTGTACATGTTTTGGTAATAATGCCTTTCCGAACGAAAATGTTGGAACAACTTCGAGTTCAAAAGAATGAGAGTTAATACGTTGGTATGAAAAAAATACTTACTGTTTATCCGACTACGCGAAACCAAAAGGAAGGGTTATTATTTTAGGAGTCTATGTATGTTTGTATTTACGTATGTACTTCCGTAGCGCCTTAACTATTCATCCCAATTTGATCAATAAGGTATCAATCTATACGTTATCTAGGACCGAGTGATAAATCAAATAATTTATTGCATTCATGAATGTAACGTTTGTACGGCGGAACCCTCGGTGTGCGAGTCCGACTCGCACTTGGCCGGTTTTTTCATTATCTAGTACCCATTACACGTTCATCTATACTAATAATAAAGCTGAAGAGTTTGTTTGTTTGTTTGTTTGTTTGTTTGTTTGGTTGAACCCTAAGATCTCAGCAACTACTGACTCAAATTGAAAAATTCTTTTTTCGTTGGATAGTCCATTTATCTAGGAAGGCTATAGGCTATATAACATCACGATACGTCCAATAGGAGCTGAGCATCAATGAAGAATATTGCAAAAACGGGAGAAAAATATTTCTTTTCAAAGCTTTCACTGCGTACGCTGCGTAAACGGTTAAAGTTATATAAAAATCGTTTATGACGGAATTGTTCTCCATTAAATTTTCTAAAAAAAAGTCCGCGACAGCATATGTCTATCTTTTAAGGTTGGCTCACTATAACCTTTCTTTTTGGTAATCAAATTTGTTTTAAAATAATGCATTATCTGCGATGGTGTTTTTGTATGCATGATATTATTCCTTATCAAAATAAATACATTACTTATCACAAGTATTTAATTTTGCACAAAATTGTTTATTACTTCATTTGATTTCAATGAATATCTTAAGAAATATCATAGTTTGAAATAAACGGAAAATAATAAATTTTGATTTTCAGAGATTTCTTTGCGTGCGCTGCGTAAACGGTTAAAGTTACACCAAAAATATGTACGACGGAATTATTCTCCTTTAAAAGTTCTAAAAATAAGTTACAGACAGCATTTATCTATCTCTTAAGGTTGACTCGCTATAATAACCTATTTTTGTTAATAAATTTTGTTCTAAAATAATGCTTTAGATGCGAAGGTATTTTTGTAAACATGATATTATTCCTTATCAAAATGAATACATTATTCATCACAAGTATTTAATTTTGTACAAAATTGTTCTTCACATCATTAGATTTCAATGAATATCTTCAGAGATATCATAGTTTTAACATAACGCCGCAGCTACATACTGATCAAGTACTACGCACGCATCTATACGGAGTTGTTTTTTTTTGGTTGATCGCGCTTATCTTAGGAACTACTGATCCGGTCAGATTCAGACGCCTTAGAGACTCTAATAGGTTCATAGACTTCTCCGAGGGAGATGCTCACCGGTCAGAAATCCTCTCTGGAGTGATTCGACCTTAAAGCTTGAGGACCCACCGAGGTCCTCTCCTTTACTTAAACCCCTGGTGACTCAAAGAAGGACATCAGAGACATCCTACAAAAATAGAAAAAAAAGTACCAATGATTTTATCAAACCTGTCCGAATATTATTTGAATTTTAAATTAAATATTTTGTTAATATTTCAAGTTTCTACCTGTTATCGTTATTGAGACCGAGAAATAAATCACGTTTGTTCTTGAGCTCCCTTAAATATTAATTTTATTTTAATTTAATTATTTAAAGTGAATAATATAACTAAATATTCTGTGAATATTTCAAGCGTCTATCTGTTGCCGTTATCAAAATCGACCAAAAAAAAGTCACGTTTATTTTATGGGAACAGCTTCAATATTCATTTTATTCTATTTATTAGTATTTGTTGTTATAGCGGCACCAGAACTACGTCATCTGAGAAAATTTCAACTGTCTAACTATAATGGTTAATGATATACAACCTGGTGACAGATGGACGGCGGAGTCTTAGTAATAGGATCCCGTTTTACCCTTTGGGTACAGAACCCTAAAAAGGGGAACTACTGATTCAAATTGAAAAATTCTTTGATTGTCTATTTATTGAGGAAGACTATAGGCCAGGACTTCCCAAACTTATTTTCATAGTGACGCCCTTAGGAATTTCCCAATGTTTACGAGCCCTCTCCCCGTTATAGTAACAGCAAAGTTAAGTACATACCTACAAAAACAAAAAAAACGGACGCAGCCGCCCGGATTGCGAAAGATGCTGTGTTCGATTTTTTCGCCCGCCCTAGACAGTCGATCCAGGCTCAAGTTTTGAAATCGCGACTTTCATTTCTTTCTCTACATTTATATTCGTTCTACTAGCTCGCATAGCAACTAGACAGCCATTCTATGTGGATCGTCTCACTACGCCCGCCCCCGGGATAGAATCGCGAACCCTGGGATGCCAGGGCATCGCGACGCGCAGTATGGGAAACCCTGATATAGGCCTATATACCTCCATAGCATCACTCTACGACTAATAGGAATTGAGCATCAATGAAAAATGTTGCAAAAATGGGAAATCCACGCGGACGAAGTCGCGGGCACAGCTAGTACTTAATATGTGCTAAATAATTGGTCTCACCATGGAAAAAAAATGAGTACGTACACTTGGCACCTAAATTGAAAATGTTTTTTTTTGCATTAAATACAATAGTGGTAGTATCGAAAAGTAATTTCTCATTTTATATTGACCTGTAATGATATACTTAAGTCATTGTCAAATTGTAAGCTGTGGAAGTTTGTTGGAGCGCGCGCCGTTTATTATTCAAACCATAATAAGTATTCAAATACAGTAATCATTCTAGCATCCGAAGCGGTGATAGGGTTTTTAACGCTTAAAAAGTACTTAGCAAACTCCAATAAAGACCTTTTAGATTTTTATTTTGATAGACATTTGCGTCATAGTTGAATATACTTCTAATATGTGAATCATACAGATTTTTTGGGTACATGGTATAACTTTGGACGTTTTTGGAAGTTACGGAATATTGAAGAATTAATTCAATTTCAGACCATTCATTTGAGACGTACGATGATTCCGAAAGTCGTTTCATTACTCTAATTTCAAGTCACTAGTCCGCTATGCATCTTATAATAATAAATAAGCTTCTTTCCGTCGATACGAAAATTCAAAGCAAATAATAATCTTAAGCGAGACCGAAACTCCAATGCTACGGTAATCGTAGAATTGCTACGGCGTAGCACGTAGCAGCAATCTAGTGCTACGGAAAATATTGAAAGAGTTTAAAAATATAGTTGGAAAACCTAGGACCGAACCTTGAACCACCTTTAATCACCGTCCAAGCGGATGCATTTTATCACAAAATTCCATTTGGATGCGGTCTACGATTGTGGCTTGCTAGTAATGGGGTGGCGTTCAATTTAGAGCTTATCGATAAAATAGAAATGTTGTTCATTTAAAAGGTTGCATACGATATAAAGCGTCGGTGGCATAGTGCGTAAGAGCGTCGTCTCCCACCCGGGAGGCAATGGTTCGATCCCCGCCACGTACCAATGTGTTTTCAAATTTTGAATTCATATGTACGTTTAATGGACGCTTTGACGGTGAAGGAAAACATCGTGAGGAAACCTGCACACACCTATGAAAAAATTCTTAGGTTGTGTGTGAAGTCGACCAACCCGCACTTGGCCAGCGTGGTTGACTAAGGCCTAATCGCCCCTAATGTGGGGTAGGCTCGAGCCCCTCGGTGGGGACATTATATCAGCTGTTGATGATGATAAGGATACCTCCTTAACTGTAGACCTATCGCGTAGGGTCTTTAAAAGCCCAGGTTGGTTCCTTCCTTTAGGTAGCTTCCTAAAAGAGTCTATACTTGACGTTAGTGCTACTGATATTCAGTCTGCGCATGTATGCTGTGAGATTGAGTGGAGTTTTTAGGTGCGAGGCTCTGAGGGAGGCATTTCATCTTAGGCTTCAGGATGATAACGCACCTGCAACAACAAGTATTTTTTTTCTTGTTATTGCAGGTGTTTATATGCGACGGTGTCCACTTACCACCAGGTGGGCCGTCAGCTTGTTTGTCATCTAGTAGTATAAAAAATATATACTTAGAAATTTTTCTATTTCTTTTAAACTCTTTTAATATTGCTTATGACGCAAGTAGACACAAAAACTCAATGAAATTCGTAGTGATTCCACAGTCCTGTGTAGCTCAGGGGAAGAGCACCCTGAATAGCGAAAGGTCGCAGATAAGAGTCCCCTCTCAGCACTTGATCTTGATACATACGATCATGCTCGTAATCTCATGAGGGGCTGAGTAGGCCTTAGGTAACATTTCGTTCACATGAGCCACGCTTAGCAGTATGGGCCATACTTTATCAAGATTACGATTTATTTTCATAAATTGAGGAGGTCGATGGCACCGCGGTCGTGCATTCTTAGTAAGAATCACGAAAGTTAAGCAACCAAGTGCGCGGTCGGTACTCGGATGGGTGAGCGAAAATTTTTCAAATCGTTTTTCTCCGTGCTTCGGAAGACACGTTAAGCTGGTGGTCCCGGGCGCTGTCGACAGATAGCAGTCATTCTCAAGGAGAGTTGGTGTCAGACACACGGCCGTAAAAGTCTAATACCAAATGCTTTATATGCAGTACTTTCAATATCTAGGCGTTGCAATATACCCCAAATAAATTATTATTTATTTATTTATTTCGTCTTAAAATAATTCCATCCTTACAGTTTACACCAATACCATAGAAAAGCACTACATACATATATACATAAAATTAACAATGTTATCGTTGTAAATTCGTTCAACGGACAGGAAAAAATATCTGCTTTCTCGGCGGCCGCCGGCGATGCCCCACATAACCGTCAGGAACATTTAACCTTATCAAACTAAGTATCTCCGGGTTGGGACTTTTTTCACGAATGAGCTTTAAAATGTATAAAACTAGGGCTAAATCTCTTCGCACACTCAGTTGAATATATCCGATTATCATCATCACCACAGCCTTTCTAATTCGACCCCCTGCTGGGACACAAGGCCTCTCCTTTTCAACAAACGAGGTATAGGCAGTAGTCCACCACGCTTGCCCAATGCGGATTGGTGGACGGAGTATGAGGTGATTAATACCCCTTTGCTGAACCATTAGTCGCCTTCTACGACACCCATTGGAGGATATGGGGTGATGCTTTTCTACTCTGCCAGCATATCGCGGCCAAATAAGGTAGAATACATTAATAACGATAGACATAGAGCCTCATGCCGCTTACAATGGGCCTCATAAGAAGGCTCAATGTCACCCAAAGGGCAATGGAGAGGGCTATGCTCGGAGTTTCTCTGCGTGATCATATCAGAAATGATGAGATCCGCAGGAGAACCAAGGTCACCGACATAGGCCAAAGAATTGCGAACCTTAAGTGGCAGTGGGCAGGGCACATTGCGAGGAGGACTGACGGCCGTTGGGGCGGAAAGGTCCTCGAGTGGCGACCACGTACCGGGAAGCGCAGCGTTGGTAGGCCCCCCACAAGGTGGACTGACGATCTAGTAAGGGTCGCTGGAAGCCGCTGGATGCGGGCAGCGCAGGACCAACCGGTTTGGAGATCCTTGGGAGAGGCCTATGTCCAACAGTGGGCGTCTCTTGGCTGAAATGATGATGATGATGCTATCATCATCATCTATAAATCCTCATCATCTATAATAATAATAATAATAATAATAATATATTTATTTGTGAATATAGGTAAATTTACATATCAGATGTTAAGGAACTTGTCGTATCACTATATTCAACCCAAAAAAGGGTGTACAAATATTAATTTAGTAAGTACATACAATATTAAGGTCAAATATTAACAATTAAATTTCATATCTACTACAATGTCATCAAATTTAGGTCACAAATTCATTTATATTATAAAAACATTTGTCAATTAAATATTTCTTTAAATTAATTTTAAATTTGTTGATTGCCATTAAACGTATGTCTTTAGGTATCCTGTTATAGATTTTGGGTGCCATACATAGAAAGCTTTTCGACATAAGTGCAGAGTTCCCTTTTTGAACACAAATCAAATCTTCATCACGTCTATTACGTTGTACATATTCCGATTTTCTTTTAAATATATTGGGATTAGTTTTTACAAAGACAGCCACTTCAAATATATATAAGCAAGTTAGTGTAAGAACACTATACTTTTTGAAGTAGGGTTTGCAGCTAATAGTTGACTTAAGCCCTAGCATTGATCTCAAACATCTTTTTTGTGCTCTAAACGCTAATAGCCTGTCTGTTGAATTTCCCCAAAATATTATCCCGTATCGTAAGTGCGATTCGGCTATACCGTGATATGCTATAAGCAGGGCATCCATATGCAGTACCTTTGCTAGTTTGTGTAGTGCGAATGACGACTTACTGAGTCTTTTACATAGGTCATGGATATGGTCCTTCCAATTTAACTTATTATCTATGGTTAGCCCAAGAAATTTTGTAGAATTCACTTCATTAATTATATTACCTATATCTAAAGCCGGCCGTGACCTTTGTTCAAAATGCATTATTTTTGTTTTTCCTAAATTAATTTTTAAATTGTTATTTTCAAGCCATTTAATTATATCCTGTAATGATTTAATAATGTCGTTTTTATAAATTTCTATATTTTTAGAATAATTTTCAATAGTTATAGTACTATCGTCCGCAAATAGTGTTGTTGGTTGGGTTGTTGCTTTAGGTAAGTCATTTATATATATTATAAAAAGCAAAGGTCCTATAACACTACCCTGCGGAACACCATACGAGGCTACTCGTTCGCGTGATAGATGTACTTCTTCATTTTTGGTAGATGTATTTATGTTTATTATTTTGGTGATTTGTTTCCTATTTGAGAGATAAGATTGCATAAGTTTTAATGTATGTCCTCTTATACCGTAAGTTTCTAACTTATTTAATAATATTGTGTGATCTACGTGGTCAAAAGCCTGCGTCATATCGCAGTATATGGAACATATAGGAGTACATTTGTCAACTCCATTTGTAACCTTTCTTAAAAAATCAAATAAAGCAATATTTATTGTTTTACCCCTTCTAAATCCCTTTTGTTCAGGTACTAAAATGTTATTCTTTTCAAAAAAGTCATACAAGCATTGGTAAATAAATTTTTCAAATACTTTTGAAATAACAGGTATTAAAGCAATCGGCCTGTAATTTTCTATTGCATCCTTACTATTTTTTTTATGTAATGGCTTAATGACAGTAGTTTTTAAGTATTCTGGATAGACACCTTCACTAATACTCAAGTTGAGGATATAATTAAGAGGCGCGCACACCTCATGTGCAACAAATTTAATTATTTTTGTGGAAATGTCATCATATCCCACGCTTTCGGTATTGTTAAGGTTTTTTATGATTTTCAGTATATCCGCAGGAACGCTAGGTGACATAAAGATTGAGTGAGTATTAGAATTTATGTTAGATGTTACTACTCTACCAGAGGTTGCAGTCGGGATGATTTTGTCAATAAAAAAGTCGTTGAAAGCATTAGCTATGTCCAAGGGTTTAGTAATTATATTATTTTTATATTTAATTCTAGTTATATTTTCCTGTGGAATTTTTTGTTTAGAACTGTTTATGATGTTCCAAGTCTCTTTACATTTATTTTTAGAAGTTTTAATTTTGAATGTATTTTTTGCAAGTTGGGTTTTACGTACAATCTTCTTAAGTATTCTACTATATAGGTCAAATATATGTTTATTAGCTTCACTTGGTTCATTCCTGTATCTCCATAATAGTTGCGTTTTCTTTTTACTACTAGCTCGAATACCTCTGGTAACCCATTTGCAATTCCTTTTAATTTTTTTTGTTATAATTATTAATGGAAAACACTGGTCATAAAGAAATTTAAATAAATTAATAAAGGTATCAAAGGCTTCATTTGTTTTTGTAGCCTGATAAACTTCACTAAACGAAAGCTTTTGAAGATATGATTTAAATTTATTCATGTTTTCAATACTGTAGTCTCGCCTTTTTATACGCCAATGAGTTAAAGCAAATGTTTTTTGTACGGGAAATTGTATTATCTGAGCAGTATGATCGGACAAAGAAAATTCTACTATTTCAGATTTATATTTTCCGTCGATATTATGTGCTATATTATCGATACAGGATCCACTTTTTAGGCGTGTAGGTTGATGGAACTCTATTTTCAAGTTAGATTGTAACAGCAGGACTTCTAACTCTAGTGTGATATTGTTCTTTGATTTTAACCTATCTATATTAAAATCTCCCGCTACAACCAGTCGTTTATATTTAATTTTGTTAATGTTAATAAAAATTTTGTTTATAAGACAATTAGTATCATAGAAAATTATATTCATTCCCCGATTATTCAAATATCCATTGCGTCTGCTAAACATTCCAGAATCATAGGTCAAATTCAGGTTTGAGTCCAGTAAATATGCATAATTATAATTATTAATGTCAAAATATAATAAATTATTAAAAATTTCAATCCGCCAGTTAAATATATTGGAATGATTTCCTAGTTTGTATGTCGGAAGTGATATGATGATGTTGGTATTATTGATGTCTTCTAAAGTCTTTCTAATGCTAATAACGAGATCGCAATATTCATTCGTAACTTTAAAATCTTCTTCCCCTAATAAAATTATGCAAAAATCACGCATAGTAAAATTTCTAACTTTATTTTGTAATCCATTCAATAATTGTTTTATCCCACAACCAGGCGTCTTGTAATGGCATATATCGCAATTTCCAGATATTGCCTTTTCTGCAATTGGTAATACTCCATTTATTTTATTAGTACTCAGGATACAAATTTGCCGCTTTTTTTCTATTGATTTAGGCTGTAAGTTTTTTGTTCTCATGTCATGTGTGATTGAGTTACATTCTATTTTATCATCCGCATTGTTGTTGAAAAATGAATGATTATTCTTTCTGCATTCATCAATCTGCAAGTGTGATGTTTGCGATGTCACATTGTTTTCTGATTGTGATAGTTCAAATTTCTTTCTATTTGCAACTGTCCTATTTTCTTTTCTATTAGATTTCTTGTGCGTGGATTTGCATATATCGGTGAGTTGCTTAATTTTCTGTTCATAAGCATGTATTTTGTTTTGAAGTACTTGATTTTCTGATAAAATATTAACAATTTCATTTTCGGCAATATCAAGTTTTTCCTGTAGTGACGTAATTTTAGTTTCTAATTCTTCGACCAATTCGTCCGACTTTAAATTTAGTTCAGGACAACTTCTGTGTAATTCATTTATCGACATACATTCTTCGTTATCTTCGGAGTCTGATAAAGACTCAAATGAATTTTCTGTCGATATGTTAATCACATATTTTCGCCGCTGTGTAACATTTTCTTGAAATGAAGATAAGTTATTTGTGTCAGATGAGTTGATTGGTACTAACGTGTCTTTTGTTGGTGTACTTGAAATGCAGTTTTTGTTTAAGATACAATTTTGGCATTTCCATTTTTTTTTGTGCTCAAGCCTCATTGTATTGTAAAATCTATTTATTGAAACATTAGTACATTCCAAATGATATACCCCTTGACATATTACACAAATCAGAATTTCTTTATTTAATATAGTGCTTTTACATTTATTACAATTATTTTCCATTGTTAGCTCAGATGTGAAAGACTTGTAAATTGTTATAAATTTTTTTTTTTTTTTTTTTGGCAGCACGTATTTGTTCCCTTTGCTTTCTGAATATAAAAAATCTATGGTATGTTGTGGTTTCCGAACACAAACGATATACGTCAACGTCAAGGCATTGTCATTTTCAGCTGACAGTTCATTCTCTCTCTTGTGTTTACGGAAAATACGTAATTGTTTGGAGGTGGAGTCTGGTATTTAGCTTCTTGCAATTGGATGGTTTTCAAAATAAACCTGCCGTTATGAGTGCTATTTTATGTGCATTGTATGGTCTCAAAAGTTTTAATCAAAAATATCAGTGCTGTTTGTGGTATATTGATAAGGTTATATTCGTACCTTGATACAGTTGGATCTGTTGTGCGGTTATGTCAGGTATTTACTTGGTTTGGAGCACTATTTTCTTCAAATTCATAAGTTTTTTAGGAGACACTTGATATACGTATTAACAGTTTAAGCACCGGAAGTTGATTCCGGTGCTTAAACTGTTACTGATTATAGAGCCTCATTTATAAATATCTCATAAATTTATTCTGAATACGCTCCAGCGTGAGACTATATTTAATTTCAAGTGGAGCTCAAATTACTAACTCAGTAATTTGGGCTCCATTTGATGGGAATCATTCCAGGTGACTTCTGACTAATTAGGAACAGGGTAGAAAAATTAATGATGTAATTTAATAAAAATTTCAAACATTATAAGCCTTGATCCATTAAACAACACCCGACAACCACGACAGATGTTAACCTATCTAGTATTGAAACATCACTCGTCCTGGCATATAATAGGGTATCTGCCAATTAAAGTACGAGTATACTTCAAAACCTGTGAGTGGAAAATATTTTCATCCTTTAATTTAGACATTCTAATCCCAACTCAAAGTGATCAAACCGAAACCCAAGCAAAAGGAATGCGACCCACTATTCAGACTCGAATGGCTCTGTAAAAGAGATCTTTACCCAATAGCCATTAAGAATCACTCACAAAATATTTCGTGTTTGAACATCAACAAAAGGTCCGGTTAAAATGGGGCTACGTTGAGACTACCTTTAATCGTCGTCCGAGCGAATGCATTTTATCGTGAAAGTTCCACTTCTGTGCGAACTGTGGGTGCGGCTATGTAGTGAGGTGATGCGGTATCGATGGTTTTTTAAAATATGTTTACCAATTTTATCCTACATAGAATATATTATTGAAAGCACAAAAATTTGATTGATTCTAAATTAAATAGAAAACGAAAACTTGGAAAAAAATCCTGTAATGGATAAGTGCTAAGACAGTACTTGAACCCGCGACCTTTCGCTATCCAGGCGACTGTTCTTCCATCTGAGCTACACAGGACTGTTTAGCCACGACGAATTTAGCCATGTCTTTCGTCTTTGATTACGTTATCAAACTGACGTATGCCTAACACTGTTGAAGACTTACATCTTTAACACCCGATGAGATACCGTCGATCAGGGTCCCGATCGCGGTAATATAAAACACAAATAATTATCTTCGTTTCGTTTTTGTTCCAGCTGCATTTGCGTTCCATTTGAGTTCCAGTCAATGTGAAATTCCGTATCGCGTTAAAGTTTACGCGCAAGTTAAGATGAAACGCAGCTAGAACACAAGGGTATTATAAATATTAGAGATGTAACCCTAGTGTACGTTCGTGCAACGTTTGAGAAAAAGTAGCGTCCTTTGAAATTTAACATAAACGTAACTTTGACAGCGTTTGTGTTTCATCTGCGTTCGACATGCGTTCGCAGCATCTGTCAAATCAACACCGCGATAAGAAAGCATTGAAAAGTTGCATTTCGTCTGAGTTCCATTTGCGCTTCATCTTGAAATGATTTACGGTGATTGGGGCCCAGAAAAGTTAGACATTTGCTTTTTGAAACATTGATTTCATTGGGATGTTTAGATATGATTGAAATTTATACCAAATTAAATAAAAAACTATTTTTATGTTCGTTTTATATATAATTTGGTATAAATTTCAATCACATCTAAACATGACAAATAAAAATAAGAAACGAAATCAATATACAAAAAGTGTTAAGAACGAGTGATTTTGAATCACAAAGTTTTAAAATTTAAATCAATCTACTTTCACACATCTTTTCTTCACGACCGAACCGATTCCCTTTCTCTTTTCTTGTCACCTCATCTTCTTTCAAACGAGATGAAAAGGATTACGGGAACTACACCGGTGGTAGTTCCGGATAAAATATTGAAAAGAAGACAAAAGATGCTCAAGTTCCATTGAAATTGTATAGTGAGTCACTTAGCTGTTTAAATTTTAAGCCTAAACTCTATCGATAAAATTACGTAACCACAAGCACAACACTATCCAAACACAGGCCGTGCATAACAGTTCACTCGAGCATATGATCTGTGGTGGTCTCTCGTTGTCGCTAGCATCTCTATACATCGATAATTCCATCACGGTATGCACAAGAAAGGAGCTTGGTGTTATGGCATCTCGGGTTCCTCACCCGTACGATTTAGTGCATCCCACTACAATTTGCAGTGACAGTTGTAATTTATCATGATAGGAATATACGGATAGATAAAAAACGATGTAGTTGTCTGTCACCAATATGACTGTCCAATCTCATTCCGTGGGTACCCTAAAACCTAATAACATGGTTCTAGTTGAGCATGCCGTAATATACACTATTGATTGCGCGCGTATTAAATTCTGCGAAGCAATGAAAGTTAAGCACAGCTGCAATATAATACAATTTGTAAGATAGTAACGCATAATTTAAAGCTATTGTGTTTTTATGAATAAAAGTCGGACTATTTGTTTAAATATTGTTTTTTAAATATAATTCAAGTTTTTCGGTTCATACGTGTGAAAGTTATACCATTTCTTGATAAATAACTGATTCACTGCAATTATTGCATGTTACAGATGAACAGGACGGCATTTTGAAAAATAAAATCGGGAGTGGTCTCCCCTTGACTTTCTCGTATACCGGAAACGACTTAAAAGTTGATAGAAACCTTATATTTTGATGTCATACATACATGTTAAATTTTGGTCACCCATCCGAGCAACGACCACGTACTTGGTTGCTTAACTTTCGTGATCGACGACTCAAAAGTTTATAGAAACCTTATATTTTGATGTCATACATACATGTTAAATTTGGTTAAGTTAAAGCATACACGAGCTATCGTGCTTACGCACAGACACACAGACATAATTCCAAAAAACATATTTTTGGACTCAGGGAGGTCCAACACGTGTAAATCCGTACAAATTTCGAGGTCAAATTTTTTGACGATTACAAGTTTCCTCTATGCTACGTATACGAGAAAGAAAAAGAGAAAGTTAAAACGGATATTTCTTTCTGACATATTACGTACGTATTCACTCGACTATAACGGACGGCGAAGTGGCGGCAATTTATGCCCACTGGGCATGCACTTGTCACAAGTTAAACGCCGGCTTGGCCTATCTCCTTGTATAATTAAATCTGTGGTAACACCGGCGGCAGAAACATTGAGAGGTAACAGGTTCATGCCAATTTACCAGTATGGACAGAGTAATGAGAGGAGATGATGAGTATGTTGCAAAGAACAGTGGGTTAGGTTTACCTTTGGTCTTTTGATCATTGATCATCATCAGGTGAAATTAAGGTAAAGATCTTTTCGACAAATAAAAATCTATGTCGTAAAAGGGTTCTGTTCTGATTATTCTAAATAAATTATCTTGAGTCTCATCTTATAATATTAATTAATCAATACTAATTATAATTACTTACCGTACAATAGCCAACAAACTTCAACGCAAATAACTTTAAACTTTATAAATTAATTACTAGAGAATACACTTTATAAGAGTATACACATAATTTTGCAATTAAAATATAACCAGTATTTACTAACTTAATTCTTAAATCCTTTTCTTATTTATAGGATGTCCTCTTTGTTTTCGCATTTTGTGAAACACATTTTCCAACAATAAAAAATCTTCGTGTGATGAGCTCGACATTTTATATGCTTAATTTATGTAATGCATTTTCCGTTTCATAAATACCCAGTAACGACCGACAGTTTCCATGGTAATGGTAGAATTTTGATATATTTGGTATATTATTGTATCTGTAAAAATCTTATGTTTATTAAGCAAAAGTAAGTTAATACCAACTTGCTTCGTGTAGCGGTTATGTCACCTGACCAGCCGATAAGCGTTGGTAGATCGGCGCTTGTTTCCAGCGTTCTTTATGTATACGCAATTACTGAGTATCAAATTAATAAATTCGTAAGAATAATTATTTTTTGAGACTACAAATGCAGTGAGAGATCCCTTTCCAAGCTGATAAGTGTACTACGACTGAATGCGGGACTGTCCCGCGTTCAGGTTTCAAGAGCAAAAATGTCCCGCTTTACCGAACAGTATAAAAAGAGCTTTCTCTTAAAAATTAAACTTGGACAACTAAAAAACCACAAAGATATCTATAAGAAAATAACCAGCTCCGTTGTTCCTTGAAATATGGACCCGAACATTTCGAAGCGGATTAGATTTCCGACGATTTAAGACAAATGCCTGGAGACGTTACATTAATAAAACTCCTTCTACGTCCTTATTATTAGTAAATACAAACAATCAAAACAAAAAATATCTTTTAAAGATAAGAAGAGATTCTTTAAAGATCTGTAATAAGCGGTCCTCTCTGATGAGGTCCTGAGGAACGTAATGACAATTTTTGACCATACATTTGAGGACGGTCGCCCTGGAGCTTTCTCAGTAATTCGCCAGTTTCATACGTTAAAGCTAACGCCATACCGTGGACAGTTCTAACCGCCTCAATGTCTGTCAATGATCTCCAATTACAGAACTCCAAATAATTTCCTTTTGAACTCAATGCTCTTACGAAAAAAAAGCAAAATCGTTCGACTCGTAGCCAAAATCACCGGTCCACCTGGTTTCCTGACCAAAACATTCTCGAAGATATTTCTACAGAGCGTTCCTTTGCATTTTAAAGCATATTGCTCAGTACATGGGACGACACATCAAACAACACACTGCGAGGTTAACATCTACCTTACTCCTTGGACATAAGGTGCAATTTTGTTTCGATTGACTCCTGAAGTGATGAGGAGATCACGCCAGGTGCATGCGTTTGTGCAATCAAGCCTTCATAGGGAACTCTGACCGTACGTTGGTTTTTGCATAATAGGATTTTTGGGAGCAGATGCGAGTACGTATTTGATTTTAAATGGATCTCTTTGGTGTGATAACCTTTTACATTCTTTAACAAGATGGCCAATTTAAATATGAAAACATATTCTTATGGTGCCACCTATAAACTGTGGCTACAAAAAAGAGAGTAAGTCATTGGACAATCGAGTATGGAACACGCGATTTACAGAAGTCTCATTATTTTTAATCTTAACGGGAAAGCTCTTGGTTTAATTCCAAAAATCTCTACTTAATACCCACCATACTATTGGTTACTTTTTTCATGAGTACATAGAAATAAATATTCATGTATTATTATTTAATGACTCTTATGAATGATCATAGAAGTCACTAACATTTAGATCAATAAATAAAGTCAATTTTCGCTTAGAATCTCAGTGGTCTAAGTAACTAACTCATCATCATCATCAGCTCATATAATGTCCCCACCGAGGGCCTCGAGCCTACCCCACATTAGGGGCGATTAGTCAACCACGCTGGCCAAGTGCGGGTTGGTCGACTCCACACACAACCTAAGGATTTCTTCATAGGTGTGTGCAGGTTTCCTCACGATTTTTCGTTCAACGTAAAAGTGTCGATTACACGTACATATGAATTCAAAATTTGAAAACACATTGGTACGTAGCGGGGATCGAAGCAGTGCCTCCCGGGTGGAAGACGACGTTGTTACGCACTACGCCACCGAAGCTTCTCAATATTCATCGTAACATGATTAATTCAGTTACTAACTCAGTGTAACCTATCTTAGTTAGCGTAGGTAGCCCGTCCCCCGACGGGAGGGCATGCGTAATGCATTTTTTCCCAGCGACAAAAAAAAGAAGGTAGTTTTTAGTACGTTTCGCAGACGAGGCGTACACTGTACCATAGTTATAATTACCGTGACTGTACGCCGATCCCTATAAAATTTGTTAAGATGTTGAAAGCTAGTCAGGTAAACATAAAACAATACCACATCCACCAAAATGAGTAGATATTTCTATTCGGGGATACGAACTTCGGACCTCTATATCTAATTCTGGTGGCCGAAGGTTTGGTCCACGACAAGAAAATAAAATGTATTTCTTATTTCCTCAAACATACCCTTACATCTTGTTACTTCAGTAATGAGATATTTTTCTATTTTTACGTTATCCTTATCTTTTTACGGTTCCGTACCTTAAAAGGAAAAAAAACGTAACACTTATAGGATCACTTTGTTGTCTGTCTGTCCGTCTGCCTGTCCCCTTTATCTCGGGCACGAGTGGAGATATAAAGTTGAAATTAAAACCTCATATCCTCAGGTCTACGATCTCTTGAAGCTATGAAAAAATCAAACTTCTAAGTTAACGCAAAAAAGATATGGCCGTATAAGCCACAAAAAACATATTTCGACACTTTTAAGGGAATCAAAATTCATAGGGTACGTACTTTCCGTTGACCTAGAACTATGAAATTTGGCAAGCAATAATAAAACTCTGGAACCTATATATTTGTAATTAAATTATAAAAAATATAGTCTTTATTCAAAGTACGTAATCAATCATCGAGGTTGGCCTTTATCTCCCCTCCTGTCGTGAATCTATAATCGTAAGCATGTTGTGGCTGCCTTCAAAGGTAATACTTTTAATTTTGTTTTTATAGTGTTTTTTTTTATAATTTTTAAAGTTTATTGTATGTACTAATTAAATAAAATAAAAATAAAATCTCGGGAACGCGTAGAGCTATCGTGTTCAAATTAAAACCATATACTCAAGTCTACAGTCCCTTGAAGCTGTGAAAAATCAAACTTCTAAGTCAAATGAAATGAAATGAAATTATTTATTTGTAAGATTTTTGAGTACATTGATGCAAAGTTGTTACAGCTATAGAGACCAATCAAAATTCTGCCTCAATTGGCGTACAAATATTACATAAATAATATTTTCTTTTTTATATATACAATATTGATGTGATGATTACCTAGATTTTACTAAATTATTGAATTAAAAATAGAAATATTAATAATTGTCAATTTGGAGATTATATTATTATCATGTCAATTAATAAATGTAAATTAAGTTAAATTAAGATCAACAAAGGAGAGAAGAAAAAAAAAAAGTCAAATAGTTACACATCATTCACATTACGATCGTCAAGATATTCTTTAACTGAGTAATAACATTTACTGATTAGAAATTTGAAAATATGTCTTTTAAATAAATTTATATTGAGGTCTTTTAATTTATCTGGTAATTTATTATAAACTCGAATAGCCATACAATTCACATTTTGGTTACTAAGATGCAATCGTCTTGGTGGGACAAGTTTAAATAAATTCCTACATGGTCTTTTCACAACATCACTTTGTTTTTTAAATAGGTATGGGTTCTTTTTTACAAATACACAAATTTCATAAATGTATAAGCAAGGCAAAGGCAAAAATAGTTGAAAAAAATCGAAAAAACAAGCTTATGTTAAATAAAAAACTAAATAGGTTAAAAATAACTTTTTAGTATAGAAACAAAATGATGAACGAAAAGTATAATTACTGTTTAGACAAAAGCGTGGGGTGCTTAGTCACATTAGTTCTCGAAAATATTCGATCGGTACAATTAAGTTTAAAGTGGGTCAAAATCTAGTCCAAACGAGTCAGTTACATACATACTTACAAACAAATATGCAGGTGAAACTATGTAAGCGTGTTAGCCGTTAAAAGGTATGGCCGTTTATGCCGCAACAAAATACAAATACGAAACCCTCGGTGGGCGAGTCCAACTCAAACTTGTCCAGTTTTTTCAGTGTCATGTCAGTTGTCACAGCGAAGAGCACTTAATGACGTTAGATTCGGGTGGAGGTTTAACATATATATGTGTAAATGTGCGGTATAGTTGAGTTTATTTTATACAAGGACAAATTGATGACGAAATAATTACAACATAAAATTAGTAAAACATTTTCACTATTTATTGACGTGACAACGTCTTATAATTGCCGGCTGCACGCACGAAAAAACATGACGTCATGCGGCGTTACCTCGCTCTGAATCTAATTCTCTAATTTGAATTTGGAATTATGTTCTTTAAAATTTAAACTTTCAAAAGCCAGCCAGATACAAATAGTATAGCCAAAGAGATTTTATTACAAGTTTATTCATACTATAATGCGAAATCTATTAAACAAATGAAATTAAATTTTTCTTTTGAAAAATGCTACCATTCCATCAGTATTTTCTTAAGACGTTGTCACGTTCAACTAACGTCAGTAAACCGACTTTACAGACAACCAATTTTTTTTATTTGACTATCTACCTAATACATAACAAACTTTGTCACGGTATTGTAGTCACATTTCTCCGACACGACTCGACCGATGTTTATGAAATTCTTTGTGTATATTTTTTTAGGTATGGGAATAGGTTTTAAAGTAATGATTGGACCAAACAAAAGAATCTAAATCAAGGTCTTTGTTGGTAATTGGCTGACCATCAGACCTTTTTTGATATTATTTATACCACAATATTAATTGCAAACCTTTTATACCACGTTTATGATCAAAAGTGAATAGAAAAGAAATGCGATTTGGCATTTATGAATTTAAGTTTTGTACAAAAACGTGGTATAAAATTAATTTATAATGTGGTATAAATAATATCAAAAAAGGTCTGATGGTCAGCCAATTACCAACAGTCTTAAAGCATATTTCATACCACTAAAAAGAAAATATGTATAAGGTAGAACAACGTCATAGGCGATTGAAGTCACATGCGGAACTCGGTCGGCTCTGACTTCAAACTTCAGGCACTTATATGGTAATGTAATATCGTTAATTCCCGAGTTTACTCATGTTTCCCAACATGTTAAAAAAATTATAGAAATTAAATTCCGAATCCCGTAAGAGTGTCCTAAAAATGGGTCGTTATCTAAAACACATACTTCAGTAATCACGTCGCCAATGTTTACGGCAACCTGCACGATCCCAGTAAAATCTAGGAGAGCGTTTTAATTTTTAATCTCGATCTCTCACGCGGCCCGGAAAATTAGCCTCGTGTGAAATATCTTTTATCGTGTCTGAGGGTACACGATAGGTTGTAGGACGGGGCTCGTTGACAGCGGATTACGAATCGCGTATCGTTATTAAGGTGCATTTTTAATTATTAAACTTTTGTGTCCGATTGCTTTTGTTTCTTTCTTCTAAGGTGCTGCTTTGCAGATAGAGCAACTTTAGTTGAAGAATCTAACAACTTTTGATTTTTTTTTGTTAAGGATTGTCAGTTGCAGTCGCAAACTAATGGGCAACTGCCAGTGTGACTATGGATCAATTTACAGAAATAGTACTAGCAGTTGCTAGTTGTGTCAATTTGAAACTGATCCTCGAGTGCAGCTACTGAAAACTGATGACGACAATCGAAACCCACAACTAAAGTTGCTATGTCTGCGCAATGTTATAGGTAAAGAGATAGTTGCAAGTTGCTTGTATGATATATATTATTAGTATAATCCTATTTTGTTTAAATTAAGAAAACTGAACTCTCTTATGAGGGATTAGATAGAATGAAAAAAATCAAATGTATGTATTATACATTTGATTTTTTTTTAACAAAATGTACACAATATTCTACTGGTGAAAGATGTTCTAAATCAGTCCAGTAGTATATGAGTATACTCGTTATAATCACTATTTTTGTGACGCTGTTGTGCTGGAGTGGTCAGTAACGCTGCCTATACATCGGGCGGTCCGGGTTCGAGTCCTGGTAGTGGCAAATGTTAGTGTGATAAACACGTGCATTTGTTCATGAGTCATGGTTGTTTATATATAATTATATATAAACAGGACATAGACTTAGGCGAAGTATTTTATCTTTAATTTAGTAGTTTTTAAGTATTTTGTAGGTATCTAGTTTTAGTATCCCTTTTATAACGTAGATTTGATTAGTTTTTAATTATATATAAAAAAAAACATTGTTTAATAAATATATATATTTATTTAAGTTTATTTATAAAAATATTTAGATTATTAAGTATATTTGTCCGTTATCTAGTATCCATAACACAAGTTCTTAAAGATACTTAATTTGGGCTAGATAATTGGTGTGAGCATAGAAATATATTATTATTATTATTTTAATTCTTTTCTCTAACAAAATCTATATCAAATAATATTAGAGTAGAAAAATTCTGCCGTTTGCAGCCCGTTACATGAATGTCCTGTGCATTCATGCAACTTTGTGTGCTACAAATCGTACAACTTGACGAATATAGTGAGTCTTGAGCGATACCAAGTTGAAGAGAGAGATTGGAATGTAATTTTAAAACCTCTTGATACATTGACCAAACTTACCGATTTAAGACAACAGGCGTGTCGCAACTCGCCGGTCGATGTAACACATGCCGTAGTTGACCACTGTTTAATGACCCATGACGCGTTTCCCCGCTCTATTCGATACCGCAGCCTACAGATCAAATAACACTATATCATTGTTTTATCCCAGCAACTAGGGCGGACGGGGTGAATACCGCTAATTTTGTTTAGGGATCAATGTTACCACAACACCCGGGAACAGCTCACCGTGATAAGTAAGGGTAGCCTGAGTTATTTTTCCCGGGTTTTTTAAAGTATTTTTTACTCAAACTACTTATCTTGTTTCCCCCTATATATGAACAGCTTGATGTGCCTTTAGTAATTCTACCTATAATATTATTTCTAAAATTGCAATTTAAATTCTAATCCGTCACGCGTTTTTTGACGCCTATTTCCACTCATATTCTGTGATCGTTTTCCGCCACCGTAGTGGAGTGGTCAGTCAAGTGTAGCTGCTTACACATCAAGCAGTTCAGGTTCGAATCCTGATAGTGGCAAATATTTGTGTGACGAACACGAATATTTGTTGAAGAGTCATGGTTGTTTATGAATGAATGAAAAGACGTTTATTTGTCAAAAAAAATTACAACACACAATGCAACAAAAAATTCACAATTAGACTTTAGGCTCAGGATATGCCTCGGCGTACACACAGATTGCTTCTCTACTGGTATTCTGCGGATACCATGATATTTAACACTGTAGATACCATATTCTCATATTACACAATAACGTTAGGCAATGCGCAAACAGTCAAGCTCTCATTGTCGGTCAATATGTTTCAAAATGAATAAATAATACTTAATAAAAGGCAGATTTGTGTAATTAATGAACTTAGGTGATAAATAAACAAATATAATAAGTTTACAACTTTCTATTATTTAGCTTTTTCTGCGTCCAGTAAATATTTTCTATAATTAATTTTAAATTTTCCAATACTAAACTAAACTAAATTTATTTAAGTTAATTTATAAAAAAAACGAAAATAATTATGTATATTTAATTACTGTTACATAGTATCCATAACATAAGTTCTTAATGATACTCACTTTGGTCTAGAATCTAGACTACACCTCAAACCAATTATGTTATAAAATGTAAATACTTATTTCATATCAAAATTATAATGAACATAAAAGTTGACCAATAAAATTTCATTATTCAACTTTATTGTTAGTCCGGTTCATCCATATTGTCGGTATTCTTAATAAATATAGACTCGATACTCTGTATTGTTACAGTTTTTGGGTCAAACAATCGTAGGCTAAGAGACAGGGTACCAGTAATAGGTTGAAACTTGGGTCCCGATCGCGGTAATATAAAACACAAATAATTATCTTCATTTCGTTTTTGTTCCAGCTGCATTTGCGTTCCATTTGAGTTCCAGTCAATGTGAAATTCCGTATCGCGCTAAAGTTTACGCGCAAGCTAAGATGAAATGCAGCTAGAACACAAGGGTATTATAAATATTACAGATGCAACCCTAGTGTACGTTCGTGCAACGTTTGAGAAAAAGTAGCGTCCTTTGAAATCAAGAAACTTATATTTTGAAATGTAACATATACTTAACAGACAGCGTTTATGTTTCATCTGCGTTTGACATGCGTTCGGACCATCTGATATCTGATCAAATGAACACCGCGTTACGAAAACATTAAAAAGATGCGCTTCGTGCGTGTTCCACTCGCGCTTCATCTTGAAATGATTTACCGCGATCGGGGCCCTGGTTGAAACTAGTAAATGGGTTGAGTAGAGTTTTAGATAATATTTGTTTACAAATAAAACCATATTTAACTATAGATTTATAAACGTAGATTTGACACCGTCGTGGTGGAATGGTCAGTATAGCTGCCTACACATCAAGCGGTCCGGGTTCGAGTCCTTGTAGCGACAAATGTTTGTGTGACGAATATTTGTTTGCTAGTCATGGTTGTTTATATATTTATTTAAATTTACTTATAAAAATATCTAAAATTAAATTATTATGTATATTTAAAAAATATGTCCGTTATCCTAGTATCCATAATACAGGTTCTTAATGACAGTTACTTTGGGCTAGATAATTGGCGTGAGACTGCTAACTTTCAATATCAGCGACTTAAAAAAAATTCAGTCATCCATCTGAGTACGGGTCGCGCACTTGGTAGCTTCACTTTCGTGATTATTGCGTAGTAAGTATAACTGCAGCGCCATCGTCTCCTCGGTGCTCGTTAGTCTCCAGAGGTGGGACAAGTGGCTAAATTAAAGAAACCTTATAATTAATGATAATAATTTGAAAAGCAAATCATCTCCGACACAAATATTGTTTTACATTTAGGGCTATATCAACATTTGTATTTATTATGTAAATGAGAAATAAACACAATTTTTCAAGTAAAATAATTGCAAAACGAAACAAAATACTAAATGAAGACCTTTTCATAAGGGTATTCGTGTGGAATAAAATATCGTCTTACGCTTAGAATAAAATTATCATCTCAAAATTAAAATTATTCTCATAAATTTAAATAAATTGAGTGTACAGTAGGGATACAAAAACTTTCTTCATTCCTTTACCAGATCGCTGTCTTTTGATTTGAAACTAAAGCACTAAGTAGACAGCTGCATATAAAATTATACTCAATTGATATGACAAAAACTGTCAAAGTAGTATACACCTTTGACCTTTTGACTAGTTTCATAACAACATAAAATCCTTTTAATAGTCTAATCATTAGGAAGTTCCAATTAAATTTGTTTTATTTATTTTGTATTTCGTTTGAAATGAAACACCTGGATTGCTAAGATGATTTTGAGTGTAACATCTGTCCTCATTGTTGGCTTTTGTTTGTTTAGTGAAGGATTGTTACTTTTGCTTGGTGCCTTTTATGTATGCGTCCAAATAGTCACAGGTTGTGCATGTAGAAAAACCTGTAACTATTTGGAGGCCAATTATACGATCGAAGCACGACATATGTATGAAATGAAATGTTGGCGTGACTGATAATTGCCAGTGTAAGCAATTGTCTACTTTAAAGTGACGACTCATTTCCCATACCAAGAGGGTAAGAGTGAAGGGAAGGGAATATTCATAAAATTTTTAGTACGTGATAGACCATCACCTTGTCCCCTAGACTAGTAAACTCGCGAGGATCAAGAACTCCTATCACGTCTGACCATCAAACTTGAAGTATTGAATTCAACTCACGTAAATTCTTTTGTATTTCCTCCATCTCTTATCTCTTGTTATGATTAGGGTTCTATCGGCGTGGATTAATAACAGTTCAAATAAACTTTGAAGGTGGTGTTTTTACCAGCAACTTTTTTATACCAGGAAAGTGACAAATGGGAATAAGAGTTTTTTGTTAAGTACCAGTCGAGGTAAGACACAGCGGAATAGCCGCTTGAATTTGGAGCCCTAGAAGCCCCCGAAACTGTGGTGCCTCCACCTTCGGAAGACCACAGTCAAATGACACTACATTTTTGTCATCATCATCATCATTTCAGCCGAGAGACGCCCACTGTTGGACATAGGCCTCCCCCAAGGATCTCCAAACCGGTCGGTCCTGCGCTGACCGCATCTAGCGGCTTCCCGCGACCTTCAAATAAAAAAAAATAAAAAATACTTTTAGTAGATCGTCAGTCCACCTTGTGGGGGGCCTACCAAAGCTGCGTTTGCCGGTAAGTGGTCGCCACTCGAGGACCTTTCCGCCCCAACGGCCGTCAGTCCTCCTCGCAATGTGCCCTGCCCACTGCCACTTGAGGTTCGCAATTCTTTGTCCTATGTCGGTGACCTCGGTTCTCCTGCGGATCTCATCATTTCTGATATGATCACGCAGAGAAACTCTGAGCATAGCTCTCTCCATTGCCCTTTGGGTGACCTTGAGCCTTCTTATGAGGCCCATTGTAAGCGGCCACGTTTCGGTTCCGTAAGTCATCACTGGCAACACACACGAATCAAAGACTTTCGTCTTAAAACACTACATTTTTGTGGTGTTATGTTTCTGTTGGTGAGTAAGGGTGCCAGAGCTCCACGAGGTAAATACAAAAAAACCGGACCGTACGGATTTACGACGAAAATAAAAAAAATAGTTTTTTTCTGGGAGAATGGTAAAATACATTATTATTCACCCCAGCCAACTGTATTTAACGCAAAGACATTTTATTTCAGAAAATCCTTTAGCACACTCCAATAACCATATTGAACTAAGAAATTCAGTCAACCGTGGGGGTATATAGGGTCTAGCGTGCAAAATCAAAGATAGCTGAAGCGTCACGTTGCTGGCGACAATTTGTCATTTTGACGGGCGACAGCGGGCGTCACTCGATATTGGGGCGACCGTCTGGAAACATAATGTTGCGTGGCGTCAAGGAGCCGCGCTCGGTTTGCATAATATGCGTCAATCTGATGTATTTTATTGGATGTACAGGATGACAAGGAATTTCTATACCACTGGCACACAGAACTAGAAACGTCCTTCGTAGAGAAAGACTATTCATTATAGTGTTTCTTTGAGATTATGGAACTCCAAAGGGAAGTATTTCACCGCGGACCGCGGTCCAACTGTCAGACTCTTACTGACTAAACAACCCCCATTTTGCCTATTTCCAAAGTGGCTATAAGGCTATCGGAAGCAGCCGCCCCCTCAGGAGAGAGGGAGGTGCAGGCTAGGGTCCTCAAGCCTGTAGGTCGAACGTTCCTAGGGGATTACTGGGCGATCGAGCATCTCCCTCGTAGGGAGTCTCTCGACCGCCTAGTGTCCCTAGGGCGTCCGTGTCGGAAGGGAAGACTGTATGTAGTTAGAACTTGTATATATATCGAGCACCTTCGGAAACTTCGTCAGCGCGATTCAGTTTTCCATACTAATTGTCGCGCTTGTATGAGGAGGTTATTTGCATTGTACTATATCGCCATCTATGAGGAGGCAGCCGAGTTACTTGGCCGCCACAAGATTTTCCAGAGTTCCGTGGGATTAGGGGTACAAGGTTAGCAGAGATTAATAGCGACCCTTTGCTGATAATTGTAAAAAAAAAAACGTTTTTGTGGTGTGTGGTGGCAAAAACGGTGTTGTGTTTCTGTTGGTGAGGGTTTCGCCAGAGCTGCACCAGGGTAGGGAAAGGGATTAGGGTTGGCAGCGCGCGAGTGTCACGTCAGTATTTCATGTGTCTATAGGCTACGGTAGCTTACCACCAGGCAGGCCATATGCTTGACTCCCAACCATATAACATTAAAAGCAGAGCTAAGTTTAGAACAGATCCATAAAATCAATTCTAAATTAAGCCTAATACCAACGCATACTAGATTCCTGGTTAAAGTTCCCCACTATTTTTGCAGTTGGAGGGTAACTGAAGTTTGTGTCAACAAAAACCACTCGGGGCTAACGGGAAAGTTTTAATTTTGTTTGTAACTGCTCGGCTTGTTTGAGCCAAGTTGTCGGCGATGCAAGAGTAGATCAACTATTGTCGACTTTACAACTCATAAGTCGTTCTAGCGTGTTCGCTGTCAGCCGGAAGCGATGAAGTATTCAGGAGGCAAAAAAATAAGATCCTTCAAACTGCCGCCTCGGGACGAAAGTAATAAGTAGTTTCTTTAATATTTTTATTAGCTTTATGGTAACGCTCTTAGGCACGTAGCCATGTGATGCTGGCATAGTAGAATAGGATCACCCCTTATCCTCCAATTGGTGTCGTAGAATGGATCAGCAAATGGGTATTGATCACCGCATACTCCGTTCATCAATCCGCATTGGGCAAGCGCGGTGGACTACTGCCTAAACCTCCTTCGATGACGAGGAGACGCATTTTGTTCCAGCAGTGGGTCGAATTATAAAGGCTGTTATGATGATGATGAACGCTCTTAGACTAGACAATAATTAGGTTTGAGGGGGGCGTTTTCAAAATTCGCAAATTCGCCTTCACATCACCGGACTAGTACCCACATGGGTTGCTAAGTAGTTCTACGTACTCGCAGGTACGCCCACGTGGGATGTCGATGCCTTGGTTCTTGTCTAGAGGCATCTACATAGGGTCGTGACGAGGATGCAGAGTGAGCGGCCTGTCCTCGAGGAGGTAGATCGGATACGCACCCAAGCGCAGAGGAAGGCTCTGTGTTTCATCCGGTGTCAGAGGAGTGGGTAGGGTGCCAGCGAGACAGACTTACCTTCCACCTGGTATAGGACTGACCGGACATGATTGTTTCAGCCAGCACCTGCACAGTATGTTGACTCGGTGCCACCACTGCGACTCCCCCGACAACACGACAACGAGCACGGCACTTTGAGAGCAGCGCTCGGCGGAGGAGACATCTCATGGCCAGCTTGGTCAGAGCTATGCTTGGCAACGAGAGGGCCTGTAAGGCTCTCGCTTTCTTCTGCGAATCTGTTATGGCGCAGAAGGAGGCTACGGAGAGGGAGCCGGAGAATGATCCTCTAGCCGCTCCCATCTGTCGTAGGCGGACAAGGCGGAGTAGACAAGCTATGACCGCCGGTCTTGTCCGGCCCTAAGGTGATCTGCACATGGTGGTCTTCAGTAAGGTACACTCTAGCTCATCTAAAATTCTTATAAACCAGCGAAAACCGGCAAACTATGGCTACTGAAAAATTATTACGCTGTCGTTTGATTACTGGTAAAAGTCTGAGTTTTAACGTAAATACATTATGATTACATATGGCCCTTATCTTAACTTCCTTAGTATTGGCGATCCTAAAATGACGGAAACTAAGCAACAAAATAAAGACAGCACAGAAAATAAGTTAATTAGAAAGTTTAACGAAAGTTTATTTAAAAATATTGTGATGATGGTTGATCGAGAAGAGTGGAAGATGGTGGGCTATGAATTAGTTCACATTTTAAAATACGTAGAAAAAAAACCAAAATGTTATTATAATAATAGGTATTCAGATTAATCAGATGTAATCATATTTACATATTTTTACATATATTATACTAGCTGTCCTGGCCACACTTTGCTGTGGTAATTTCATACTACTGACCTATAACATTGTATCTGCAGTAAAAAAAAATATGACTACTTATCAAGATAAAAACTATCCTATCTCTCAAGTTGGATCAAACTGCACACGGTGTACAAATTTGATTAAAATCGGTTAAGTAGTTCAGGAGTCAATCGCTGACAAACAACGTGACACGTAATTTATATATATTAAGATGTAAAAATATGAAAATCTGTTTACAGACTTTTCAGCGAAACTTTCATTGGCGAACACTAATTCTGGATCGAGTTTTAGGGTCATTTTCCAACGTTCGCACTTATCAATTTTGAATAAGAAGTCAATAGGTAAATGTAAAGCAGATAAAACAACTTGTCTTCTGTTTAGTTTCTATTTTGTAACTAAGTCAACCCTCAGCAGGAAAACAAACTTCGTAAGATGTAACTTTAATTTGATTCGTGTTCAGATTTCTTCGACCATATCTTTTTGGTCTTAGTTTGGTACTTAATTTGTTGATTTGTTACATAATGATATAGTAAACACAGCTTCAAAACTGAGAAGGTAGAAATAAAAGCTTCCTGTTTTATGCCCGGTTTCTGGGGTTCATTGACGGTAGTCGGTAGTTTATCGTTAAAGCTATTGGTTCGATAACTTTGAAAAATGCATTTCTGAACATCGCAAACTTTCATTGAACTAAGATTACACAGATCCCTAATTTGGACTAAAGTTAGTCTAACAAAATAAAAAAGAATTTTTGAAAGCCAAATACTGTTTTTGAGATATGCGAGGACAAACATACAGACATACAAATATACATCATCATCAACAGCTCATATAATGTCCCCAACGAGGTGCTCGAGCCTACCCCACATTGGGGGCGTTTAGGTCTTAGTCAACCACGCTGGCCAAGTGCGGGTTGGTCGACTTCACACACAACCTAAGAATTTTCATCATAGGTGTGGCAGGTTCCCTCGCGATGTTTTCCTTCACCGTAAAAGCGACGATTAAACGTACATGTGAATTCAAAATTTGAAAACACATTGGTACATGGCGGGGATCGAACCAGTGCCTCCCGGGAGGGAGACGATGCTCTTAAGCACTACGCCACCGACGCTTCTAAAACAATTAAGTAAATTTAAATAAACTTAAATAAATACATAAACAGTCATGACTCGTGAACAAATGTTCGTGTTCATCAGTTCATCACACAAACATTTGCTCCTACCACGACTCAAACCCGGACCGCTTGATGTGTAGGCAGCGTTACTGACCACTCCACCACGATGGCGTCAAATTCGAAAGACGGAATGCTGCAATATTCCTGAGTGATAAAGGCTATATTTGATTACAAAAAACGACGTCCTTCACGTGGATGAAGGACGTCGTGGTTTCGCTCACGAAAATGTCTGTTTCCTCCAAAAAGTATCCAGTGTCCTTTCCAGGATTTTAAGCTATCTCCGTGGCAAATTTCAACAAAATCGGTTCAGTGTTTTAGGCATGAAAGCGTAACAGACAGACAGAGTTACTTTTGCATTTATAATATTAGTAGGGATATTTTGATACCTACTTGGCCTATCTAATGCAAGACTGATTGGAAAATGACTGTTAGTAAAAGATTTTCTATTAGGTACCTATCCACCCATATAGATTGCTTTAAAATCAGTTTTATATTCTTGCGGTTTAATGGTTTAGGGCTGAAAATCAATTTACTGTCTCGCTAGCAATAATTATGCTAAGCGTGGTCCCTATATTGCTTCTGCATTCATAAATATTTAATTTCATATTCTATAATGTTTTTTCGTTCTTTACATTAATTACCATATCATACCTTTGTATTTACTTTTCTATCGATCTGTAAAGATGCCTTTAATAAACAGCTTTCTTTTTACCTTTGATTAGGATACTCCTGTATCATACTGGTACTACCTAGTTCATCATCATCATAACAGCCTTTATAATTTAACCCACTGCTGGGACACAAGGCCTCTCCTTGTCATAGAAGGAGGTTGAGGCAGTAGTCCACTACGATTGCCAAATGCGGATTGGTAGACGGAGTATAAGGTGATCAACCCTTTTGCTGATCCATTAGTCGCCTTCTACGACACCCGTTGGAGGATATGGGGTGATGCTATTCTACCCTGCCGGCATCACATGGCAATACTACCTAGTTCATCTGCTCCAAATTCGAGCATCAAATTGGTAATGTCCTTTTTTTATTTTTTGATTCTTAATTTTGTTTTATTAAATATCATAATAATGCCAAGAAGCTCACAATTAGAGAGTTACACTGAAACTGTCAGGAATCTCCTAGGATTTAGGGATCTACGTCTTCCTTTTCAAAGGAAGTTATGAATAAATGTGTCCGCTATAAAATTCAAAATGGCTGCCTTCTCAACAAAACAACAAAGTCATCCATAGAGACCGTTGGACAGTAAAACTTCAATGTTGTTTGTAACTCCAACACCTTATTTAGACGAAGTTTTTTGTTGGACTTTCTCAAAGTTCGCGGCTCACGGTCTCGATTCCATATTTTGTGTTTTATTAGAGTATAGAATTGTATGTGACTCATTATTGTGACTTTTTCGTTCTTGTGGATATAGGGCTCTTGGGGCTTTGCTTCAAACTATGGTGCTGACAACACCCTAGTAACGCGACCCTTCATCATCATCATAACAGCCTTTATAATTCGCCTCTCCTTGTCAGCGAATGAGTTTTAGGTACTCACAACGCTTGTCCAATGCGGATTGGTGTACGGAGTATAAGGTGATCAATACTCCCTTGCTGATCCATTAGCCACCTTCTACGACACCCATTGGAGGATATGGGGTGATGCTATTCTGCTCTACCGGCATCAAATGGCCCAAGCCACCCTTAAATACCTGTACTTTTATAACGTCTAAGTCACATCAACTTGGAAACACCTAAAAGAGTAACGATCTTTTTAAATGCGTGTCATAAATATTCGATGAAATACTACCCACTTCTTTACCTCTTTACCTTAGCCATAAGTGGCCACTTCTGATATACCCCCTGTCGACGCTTGTGGCTCTGTTTCGGCCGTTCGTTTAACTTGGGTCTATGATGGCCAGCGGCTCCAGTTATATGGAACACAAGAAGAAGGCAGGTATCTGCAGTTTTAATTTGCCGCCCAAATACGCGAGCGCTGCTATCGAGAAGTCGTGCGCGTTGCGTGTCTTTCTGCCAAGATGGCTGGTTTAGTACGTTTTGTAACCGTTCCGCATATTTATTGTTACCGCCAATAGTTACTAGCCAACAGGCGACTTAGGGTCCTAGGTTTAGCTTACCCTAAACCAGAGGACTTTACAGACCTTATTCCCGCCAACATCGTGAAACTCACAGAACATAGATATAAGAGGTGAAACTTATACAAAATGTTTTCGATGTTGGCGGGGATGGGTGATAAGGAAAAGGGAAGCACAAAAGATCCCATAGGGTCGAAGTGCTCTGAGATACGGCCTCAGCCCCTTATTTAAGAATAAGAATAAGAATACTATATTTAAGAACAATTTCATGGTGAAATAGAAGAAAGAGAACTGATTATGACTCCCAGTGACCAGTTGTGGATGCAAGTGCTACGCTGAAGGCATACCCACGGAAACTCGTCAGGGCGAGCCCTACCTGAAGCATGCATGTACGAGGGAAATGAACATGTTGACCCCTACATTGACACAATCATCAATTCAAAACTACACTTCTGGGACCTAGTCAAAGTGAGATAAAAATTGTTGAAATTATTTTATGTGGTAAATTTTGAATATAATTTTCTCTGATAGCAAATGCCATATAATATTTCGATATAATGATAACAATCTTTATTGACATAAAAAATATTATAAACATACAGTAATAACAAAACAGTGACAAAGAAGTTAAGTAAATATGGATAGAACTGGAAATGTTTAACATAAAATATAGAAACATTAACAAGGAAAATTACGACTGCTACAACAATGAACATTTGTAATTACAATTAAATATTTACTTGAAAAATGCACTGAAAAAAATCGACTTGCCTCAGGCGGGACTCGAACCCGCACCTTCCACAATCCGGATTGTGGAAGGTGCGGGTTCGAGTCCCGCCTGAGGCAAGTCGATTTTTTTCAGTGCATTTTTCTAGTATTATATTTACGCGTTTGTAAACGCAAAAATAAAATTATTCCATAATGTAAGGTAGTTTCATCTTAGCTGAGCGTCAAATATTTGCAAAAATATTTCGTTCGGGTCTTGGAAGTGCAAATTTCAAAGATTTGATGAAACGATGTTTACCATAAAAACATAAGCACCAAGCACTGACAAATTTCGACAGCGAAAAGCAGTGTCTCGGTGGCGAAATTGGTCAACGCGTCCACCCGGATTGTGGAAGGTGCGGGTTCGAGTCCCGCCTGAGGCAAGTCGATTTTTTTCAGTGCATCTAGTATTATATTTACGCGTTTGTAAACGCAAAAATAAAATTATTCCAAAATATTTACTTCTTTTATTGAGATTTACTTTACAGTTATTTTCTGTATGGTTGGGGAAAAAGTTTCTTCGCATTTTTTAAGAAAATTCAAAACATTTTTTAGTATAGTTTATTTACATTTAACTAAAGTATGTAGGTACCATTTTGTTCGATAACTTTTTGCCATCTTGTAGGTAAGGACATGATCCCATTGCTATAGAAATTTTGGGACTTCTGTTCAAAATACCGCGACAAGTGGTTTTGGCAGTCCTCTCGTGATGTTAACCTGACACTGCCTAAAGAATTCTGAAGAGACCGAAACAGGTGGAAATCTGAAGGTGCAAGGTCAGGACTATCGGCGGATGCATTAACACCTCCCAGCCAAACTCTCTTAATTTTTGCTGAGTGGCTAAAGATGTGTGAGGTCTAGCGTTATCATGATGAAAAACCACACCCCTTCTGTTGATTAATTCCGGCCGCTTTCACTCAACTTCTTGCTTTAATCTCATCAGTTGTTCGCAGTAGAGTTCAGAATCGATGGTCCTGCCTGGTGGTAACAGCTCATAATGAATAATGCCCTTCCAATCCCACCACACACACAACATCACCTTGTTGCGAGTTAGCCCGGGTTTCGCCACAGTCTGTGAAGCCTGACCGGCCTTTGACCACGACCTTTTTCGCACGTTCTTGTCGTACGTGATCCACTTTCCATCACCAGTTATCAGCTTCTTCAAAAATGGTTCGGTTTCATTACGTCGTAATAAAGAATCACAAATGAGTACACGGTTCATTAGGTTTCTTTCAGTGAGCTCGTGAGGTACCCAAATGTCGAGCTTTTTTGTGTACCCAGTTTTTTTCAAATACGCCAAAACTGTTTTGTGGTCAATTCCCAGTTCTTCAGCTACGTCGTAACTACTGACATGCCGATCTTGCTCCACTTTTTCAAAAATGGCATCCATTTTATCTGTAATAGGGCGGCCAGAGCGACGTGCATGTTTGACATCAAAATTTCCGGATTGAAAACGCTTAAACCAAATTTGTGCTACTCTCACAGACACTGCACTAGATCCATAAACATCGCAAATTTTTTTCGCGGCTTGCGTTGCATTTTTACCTTTTTTGTAGTAAAATTTTAAAATGTATCGAATTTCTTCATTAGATTCACTCATCTTGCCGGTACGAAAAACAAATGAAAATCACACATTTTCCTAATTTGAATTTGGAATTATGTTCTTTAAAATTTAAACTTTCAATGATACCAAAACCAGCCAGATACAAATAGTATAGCCAAAGAGATTTTATTACAAGTTTATACATACTATAATGCGAAAAGACTTTTTCCCCAACCTAATATTTAGGTAGGTAGATTTTATATAGTGTAAGTCTAGGATTGTTGATTTATATTGATTGATACTTCGGCACGCAATCAATCAGCTTGTATTATTCCTAGGTTTTTCGGGAACTTTCTAGATCCTTCCAACGGACATCAAATCGTCAAGGGTATAAGTTTCGTCCTCAGTTCGTCGCAGCTCCAAAACATTCCCGATAATGTACGAAGTTGGTTCGTCCGTTTGCCTTGAAGCTAAGCTGTCCCGAAGCGTATCTCGAGATCTGTTTACGGCGCGGATTGTGCATGATTTATTGCTAAACTTCTCTTGTTTCGATAGAAAAAGTGCGGAGGACGTTCATGAACGTACCTATACAAGGCTGATTTTTTGCGCCCTTTATCCTTTAGTAATAAGAGCTAAGTTGCGATGTAACTTTTAAGCTAGGCACAGTTTAGGATTTCCGAATTTCGATTTGCCGTCATGGTGGATTACTTCCGATACAAAGATTGGTTAAATAACAAATATCTAGCCTGAATGAATGTGCCATGGATTATATCAAATTTAAACTTCACATTAAACGAATTTTAATGAAGAAAGTGTAGGTACATATAAATTTCAGGAATATAAAGACGATAAAAATGTGTGGACACATCCAAAAGTGCTCGATTCTAGATTGTAATCTAGTGAGATATCAATAAGTGTACAATTTCAAATTTCTAATTGACAATATTGTAATGACGTCTTAAATCACATTTGTATTTTTTCATTGTAAGTTTAATTATTAGTCTTTATTTTATTATGTTATTATGATTAATTATTAAAGACTTGACAATGTGAATTATGACTCTCTCCAAATCGATACTATAAAAAACTGTAAAGGGAGGATAAAACTTGTGGAGTTTCTTGCCGGTTCTTCTCAGAACAAGGCCTCCTGGTAGACTCTTGAACCGATGGCACCAAACTTGACTTTCAGAGGTGTACAAATTGTAAATAAATGAATAAAGAATTTTGAGTTTGAGTTTGAGCCAAATTAAATACTTACAATAAAATATTGAAATGAACTAAAATAGAAAAAAAGTCACTAGTTCGATTCACGTCCCGTACTTGATGGATAGTTTTTTTTTCATTTTAATTTTTTACCATACTAGTTTGACTTTAGATATCGCCGAAGACTTTCTTTCTCTCCGCGGAACCAAGATTATGTTTCGAAAAATAAGAAATAAAATATTTAGATTATTATACAGCTATTTGAACATGAATTCTACCAAGATTTCTGCAAACAATCCCCAATTGTCCGCAATAGCATTGAGACCACGAAGTTCAACCTCAAATACGCAGATGTACAGAGTACAGAGTACAGCTAAAAGCGCTGAGAACAGTCCAGGCTAGTCTGCAACTGTGCGGTGAGAATATCGGCAAATTGACAATTTAGCGGCACCGCTCGCTTTACAGCGCTCTGCGCTTGATTATACATTCTTGGTGCATGTGGTGAGATGAAGCGTGTTACTCTTACGGCCAGTTTCGATAAGCATACCCTAAATACGTTTCTTAGCAACAGTATTCCTACTAATATTATAAATGCAAAAGTAACTCTGTCTGTCTGTTACTACGCCTAAGCCACTGATGAAAAATCGGTTGATTTTGATGAAATATGGTACAAATATTGATTAGACGTTGGGAAAGGACATAGGTTATCTTTTATTTTGAAGGTTATCTTCTATTTTTATATCAAAAGGTCAAGCAAATGACTCCATTCCTGATTCAACTGATGGTAACCAGAAGTGGATTCCAAATGCGAAGATAGTCCAAGAGATAAACCGCTGCGCTAGCCACCCTCGACTTACCAAGCACGGTGCCTCTTCACGCCTCTTTTGAATTACCAAGGATTGTAGGTACAGGTGTGTACGTCGTGCACACGGGAACACGTCAGTAGAATATAACTGGGATGCAATCAAAAAAGACGAAAGCCAAAAATTAAAAATATTTGCGAGCACAGAAACATTACTTTCATCGCGCGATGAAAACGCAACGTGTTATCCACGGTGTCATCGTACGATCGATGCTAATTAACCTTCAAGCGACAAAATAAGAATAAAACACTTTTATTTAGATTTCGTCAGGATCGTCTTGGTCTGTGAGCTCTGATTCACTCTCTTCTTCATCTTCTCTAAGTAATCCTTCGAGTCTTGCATCTTGTCTTAACGGTCTACGACTCATTTTATATAAAAAACAATATTCCTAGCTTAATTCCTTAATATTGAGTGATAGCCGAAGAAATATTATGTCGCGTTGAGCATCGCGCGTAACCTTTTCGATGATAGGCGCATGTAGTCCTTTCGACGACTACGCCGCGATTTAGTCAATCGCGATTTGTGGGGCAGAGGGAGCGCCCCGAGCGACGGTAAAATCTTTATTATACTCCCAATGACATAGCAACAGGCTTCTAGAAATGAAAAATACATGTGATGGGTAATAATAATAATATAAACGAAAATGTATGAAGCGCGGTCGAATCGACTACGCGCGCCCGCTTGAAGGTTAAGACCATAGATTAATATAAGTACTTACGTAATTAAGACGACGACGCATTACATTTGACACGACGGTCTTGGTCGCCATGGTGATCCATGCGCTGAGTAGTTAATATGTCAGTTTCATACGTAATGTCCTCGGCACAATCGATTGGTCACTTGTCTAATCACTCTGTTCGCCCTTTATTCTCGTATCCGTAGTACAGTGAGTCTCGTAATCGTCAAAAAGGACCTTCCTGAGTCTGCAAATACCGTTTTTGGAATTATGTGCGTGTCTATGCGCGCGGGTGTGTGTGTGTGTGTGTGTGTGTGTGTGTGTGTGTGTGTGTGTGTGGTGTGTGTGTCTGTGCGCTAGCACGATACCTCGAGTATACTTTACCTTATTGCATCCAATTCTAACATGCATCTATGACATCAAAATATAAAGTTTCTGTCAACTTTTGAAGTCGTTTCCGGTATACGAGAAAGTCAATGGGAGACCACTCCCGATTTTTTATTTTCTCATCTAACTATCTTCTGTAGTGTATAAACTAACAACTTATCTAGTATCGAACGGAATTCACTTCTGATTCTAAATTGGACCACACACGAGAGTGAGTACCAGCAAATGATGATAATTGTATAAAGCCTTTCTTGTTTCATATTCAGCCTACAAGAGAAATAATGAAACCGTTTACCTACATTTTTGCGAGAATTACAGAGAAATTCATTTTACGCTGTTAGTTACATGCGAATATTAAATACAATTTTATTCATTGTAACGACAAAACAGAAAAATTGGCGACGACAGAATTGTTGATGTGCTTACTTTCTCGTACGTAGTACAGAGGAAGTCTTGCCGTAATATACACTATTGATTGCGCGTGTATTAAGGACTGCGAAGCAATGAAAGTTAAGCACAGCCGCAATATAATACAATTTGTAAGATAGTAAGGCATATTTTTAAGCGATTATGTTTTTATGAATAAAAGTCGGACTATATGTTTAAATATAAATCTAAGTTTTTCGGTTCTTACGTGTGAAAAGTTATTCCATTATTTGATAATCCGATTTACTGCAATGCTTGCATGTTACAGATGAAGAGGACGGCATTTTAAAAGAAAAACGGATATTTCTTTCTAACATACGTACGTATTCACTCTACTTTAGCGGAAGGCGAACTAGCGGCAATGTATGCCCACTGGGCATACACTTTAATTAGTTAAACGCCGGCTTGGCCTATCTCCTCGTTTTATTAAATCTGTAGAAGGCATCATCTTACTCCCAGGATGGCAATGCACTTGCAGTGTTAAGTGATTTACCCTTTATATTGCAAGTGTCTATAGGCAACGGTAACTTCTTAACACCTGGTAGGCCGCAAGCTTGTTTGCTATCTCGTAGTAAAAAGGTATGGTTAATCTTAAAAAAAAGCGCAGTCATTATTTGTATAGTACTGTTTATATTGTAGACCTAAGTAAGATTTCCATGGAACTTAGTCAACAAGTACGCAGATCTATTCAAGAGATTGTAAGCTAAAAGACTGCTACAAACACAATACCACTAGGGATATTTGAAACGCGGTATCTTTACAGGGGCGGCCGTCGAGTGCGCCGGTAACGATGTGCAGGGTTCAGTTCCCGGGTAAGGGCCGACGTAACGACCTCTCCAGACTAGAAATACAACATTGTTATATTATTGTAGCCTTTGTGGCCTCGAGATTTAAAAAACAGATTTGTATTTCTTTGTTTTTGAGATATGATGCTTTTGATATAGTCTGGTTATGGCTACTAAATCCGATGACCTAGACATTTATGTTCGTATTAAAGTTCGTTCGTTCTTTTAATAATCCCAACCATTGTTAGTCCAGCAACTAAATATTAATTTGTATGCATTTTATTCTTTTAAGTTTCAAATTTTTAATTGAATTAGAACTGTAAGAAATGGTACATGTAGTGCTTACATCTATCACAATATTATAGAACAATATTAATGTAACAAGTGATTGTAACCAGTTTTAAAAGACAAATAAAAAAAATCAGTAGTGGTATCCCCTTCACTTTCTCGTATACCGGAAACGACTCAAAGGTTGATAGAAACCTTATATTTTGATGTCATACATGCGTGTTAAATTTTGGTCACCCATCCAAGTACCGACCGCGCACTTGGTTGCTTAACTTTCGTGATCGACTACTCAAAAGTTGATACAAACCTTATATTTTGATGTCATACATGCATGTTTAATTCGGTTGCAATAAGTTAAAGCATACTCGAGTTATCGTGCTAACGCACAGACACACACACAGACAATTCACAAAAACGGTATTTTTGGACTCAGGGAGTTCCAAAAGGTGTAAATCCGTCAAAATCTCGAGGTCGAATTTTTTTACGATTACAAGGCTTCCTCTATACTACGTATACGAGAAAGTAAAAATGTAGCTATCAATATTTTTTTAAAGAAGTTTGAGCGTTGCATCCTGGTACTTAGCCGACAAACTGCAGGAAAATCGTCTCCGATGGTATGGCCAAATATTTCGGACGCTATAGGATTAAGTTGGAAGTTGGAAAGAAATGCCTCTACGTCGTTTAAAACCCCATTTCGCATGCTCGGCCCAAATAAAGCTGGTTCGATATCGTAAAAGCTAACTACCAACACACATGTTCCTATCACCCTCCTTCTAAGAATCTTAGAAAGAAAAGATTACTTATATCTCGCAGTACATAGCTTTTAATTGCTCGTATAGAGGGAGTCAAAAAAATTTGAACGGATTTACACGTATTGGACTTCCCTGACTTATGTCTGTATATTGTGTGTCTGTGCGTAGTACGATAACCCAAATATGCCTTAACTTATTGCAATAACATGATTGGATAACAAAAAAATGTAAGGTTTCTATCAACTTTTAAGTCGTTTCCGGTATACGAGAAAGTCAAGGGGAAACCCCTTCTTGAGATCTTGTTGTAAAAACTACAAAATTGAAAATTTTATGATATTTTTAACCCCCGACAAGCCCCCGACATAAATTTATAGCTAAGAAACACCTCGATCACGTCAGCTTTAAAAAAAAACTGCATCAAAATAGATCCTTTCGTTTAGGAGCTACGATGTCACAGACAGACACACAGACAGGTCAAACTTATAACACCCTTCTTTTTGCGTCGCGTGCACTGGGAAGAAGAAGAAACTAAGGTATAGTTTATTTTATTCTGTAGAGTTTAATTGTTTATTAAGTATCCATTTTAGTAACATCCTTTTGCCGTTTTCGAACAACATTTTATTACACATTTTGAACCAGAGCTCTCCGATCCAGGAACACAATTATTTGGCAACTGTTCTTGCGAATTTTAACCAATACAAAACAAAAATTCTTATACTCGGTTTGCAACTTTCTACAAGGGTTCCGTTACTCGCTCACTTTTTAAGTATCCAATTAAGAAGACTTCCATCCGAACTTAATACAGCACTTAGGGGAATAGAAAATCACAAGCGACGGATAAAAATGTGGGAATATTAAAAACATCGCTACTTTTAATAAGGGTCGGCCTTAGGGTCATTTTAGACTGTCGGCCGTCGACCGGCTACCTCTAGAATACGCGCTCCAATCTAGAACGATCCTTATCTGAGACTTTTTGATGTACCTATATTATTATTTATTATATAGTCTCACTACATCCAAAATAACTATTTTTTATGTTTTGTATATAAGTTATCACTTATTCATGTTCGTATTTTTCTAATAAACTAAACATACACTAAAAATATATCTGTATATGGGCGCGATGTGCTGTGGCTGGGGCTCACTCTTGCAAAAATTATATTATTTTATTTAAATACTTGTAATTTACATTGTGTTATCTTTTGTTTCTTTACCTATTATATTTGTTATCCTAGGGAACTCTTACTGAATCACGGTTTATATGTAATCATACGTGTTTAAACAATATAAGCAATGTAAAGCTGCTTGTTCCTTAATAAAAGAAAAAAATTGGATGACCTATAACTTTTAAGCCAGTGTATTATGTTCCGCGTTTCCATTGCAATATGAGGCATGGAGAGCTCAAGTTATGTTATTCATCTCCTCTGTACTATGTGGATATCAATGAGGACCATTCGACGAGACTCAAAGATGAGCTTTCTGAAGCTTGCAAACTTCCTTCATTTATTAATCGCTTCATGGTACAATATGCGCACAAAAGTAGTTACTTATATGGTTCACTTGAAAAACCTGAAAAGGCGTTGCAGTCTCTGTATAATAATAAATCATCATCATCATCACAGCCTTTACAATTCGACCCACTGCTGGGACATAAGGCCTCTCCTTTTCAACGAAGGAGGTATAGGCAGTAGTCCACCACGCTTGCCCAATGCGGATTGGTGTCTTATTGTCCACAATAATAAATAAACAAACTTAATCTTCTGCGTCTCAGGTGTTAGGCTACCAGAATCTGCCGAATATAACGTTGCCAAATAGCAAGGTGGTGTGATTTACTTTTGTCTCGCTTAGTACCTTCCAGAACGGTTCGCGCCAACTGTCAATGTGGCGTGGTGCACGCGTGTAGAGTTATGAGGTGTTGGAGTTCTTCAGACGTAAGTACAGCAATAAATGCTGATTTCTATTAGACGTCACCTTCGCGTCTGATCACGTACGAAGCTCTGGAATCATAGAGATGCATGCATACAATCACAGTCACAATCATAAAGGGGTTTGAGCAGGTGCCTTAGATATTATTATTTTATAATTTAGACAAATCGGGGCTTTTTGCGTCATTGCGACCTATAAAGATCTATTGTGACTAGCCTCCAAGTAAGTCCTATTGAGGCCTTACATATACTCCTTTAGCTGGGCACTATCTAAAAATGATAAGATATTCCCAGCTTGGATTGTTTTGATATCGTCTGGGTCGAGAATGTGTCTTACCAAATCGGCATCTTTTGTGAATGAGACATTCACAAGAGCACAGGTCTTAGCGCTCCTGCTCACGACGCCGCCACCGCGCCGTCACCGTGCCGCCGCCGCACCTTTACACTGTAGATACGCGCCGCGTAAATCATGCCACCGCGCCGCTCCCGCGCCGTCAAAGCATAATTTTACCGGTCCACTATACTGTTGTTAGTAATACATTGCTAGTTACGAAGATCGCACGTAACACACCCGAAAAGATATGTCTAATTTAATGAAAAAAAAAGAAGTTAATGCTTGCTTACTATATGTATAGAAAATGGCAAAATGAACGTTGTAAGTCCGCTAGAAAGTTGTGGGTGCATCCTATGCTGTCAGTAAGGGAACAATATGGTGAATTTCATTCACATTCACACAATTTCATTCGCATTTAGCTGAAAATGGCTTAGGTAAAGTAGTAGAGTGGCTTGAAAATAGTCTACTCACATTAAATGCCTCAAAAACTACTTACCTCTGCTTTAGCAAAACTAGTGTTTCGTGTCCTCCAAGTGATTTAAGCCTACAAATACATAGGCGTGCATGCTGTGTGCAGCCTCAATTCTCACATGCAGTCTGTAAATGCCCCAAACTTAACAGATCCCCATCTGTAAAATATTTGGGCATAACTCTCGATGAGAAATTGCAATGGGCTCCGCACATCAAAAACATTTCTAGCAGATTAAGGAAATTCATTTACGTTTTTAAATCGTTGCGACAGATTGCTGATTCTAAATTATTATTACAAACCTTCAATGCCCTCTGTCAATCTGTAATCAGCTACGGGATCTGTGCGTGGGGTGGTGCAGCTAAAACTTACATGATCGATGCCGAAAGGGCACAGCGTGTTGTTTTAAAAGTCTTGCTTTCTTTACCATTCAGACACCCTACTACGTTGGTTTATGAAAAAGCTCAGGTTCTCAGTGTCCGAAAACTATTTATATACCAATGTGTTAGGCGGTATCATAGAAACTCTGCGAAATGTCTAATGGAAAGGCAAATACTGAAAAGGAAGAACAAACCAGATAGATACAAAATTCCTAAAACATACAGTGCATTTGCTAGACGACATTATTACTTTATAGCACCACTTTTATATAATAAATTTAATAAGTTTTATGAAAGCAAAAAATACTCTATCAAATTAAAAATAAAATATGTGATTGGCTCAAAGGTTACGACTATGAAGCAACTGAAACCCTTTTAAGTTCTGACATTTAGTTTTGGTATGTTTAATGGAAATGAATATACTATATAGAAATAAATATACTTACTATATGATTACTCGTGTGACACTCAAGCACACATTCACACACAGACTCTCTCTTACATCACGCATCAAATAAATACATACAGACACATAGCCGTCTCAAATTTATTGGCGATACTATTATAATAGTTTGGCTATTGTTATTGTGGTTCTTCAAATAACCTTAACAAATCACAATAGTATTGTACAACGATAGGAAGGTACTGGCTTCTGTAACACAGGTTATCCTATCTCAGAAGTCAGGGCTACATTGATCTTTGTATTGGTGATTGTTACAAATAAACATTTTTTCATTTTCATTTTCATTTAATAGGCACTAATAAAGCTTCTAAATTCATACACTTTACGAAGATCTCGGAAAAGATGAGGCCAAGTTTTGTCCCATAACACTTCTCTGTCCTCCACTAAACTTATAAACGTTTCGCAATCAAAATTTGCCATGGTGGTTTCCTAAAAAGTAACGCACGTTCACATACGTAGGCGGCCGGGAATAGCTAGTGGCGGGGGCGCGGTGGCGGCGCGGCATCGGACTTTACGCGGCGCATATCTACAGTATAAAAGCGCGGCGTCGGCACGGTGACGGCGCGGTGGCGACGTCGTGTGCAGGAGCGCTTAGATAACAGTTGGTTACAAATTAAGCCACATCTCTATGGGTCATTGCTTCAAATTAGTGACAAGTTGCCAGTAACTTTAATAAAAGAGGCATCAAATACAATACCAACTTAACCTCCAGTGAACCGACAAACAAAAGCCAACAACCAAGACAGATGTAACATTCTAAATGATCTCGGTAGTCCGGGTTTAATTATAGAGAGATATAGAGTAAACATTAAAGATAATCAGACCTTCAGTTTTATTTGTTTGGAGCAAATAAGGTTATAATTAAAATAAACACACAAAAATATTTACAAACCAATAAAGTGTTTAGAGAGGGAGTAGTCGAAATAAATACAAAAATTTGATTGCTAAGTGAAATTAAATAAATAATACCCATATTGAAATTTCCAGAAATTTATAGAAAGCAAACTGGTTTGAACATTTTGAAGAGCAAAAATATCAAAATACTGATAAAAAGTTGTTATATAACCGGCAAGCATCTAGTATGGATACTAATACAAGTTCCTAATTATACTTTAGTTGGGCTAGATAAATATCTATAATTGTTATTATAAGGTTACTGCACTGTGTCCCTGGCATTTTATAGGGCAGAGGATTTGTTATTATCCTTTTGTTATTGTTATTTGTTGCTACCATCATTTTCTACATGTCCAGTCATTTCATTATCGGGACACAAGATGCAGATTAAATTACCACTCTTCTATTGTTGATATCCCAATCATCCGCACAAAGCGATTTGAGCTCGTTTATAGAGCGAAGAGCTAAGGAGTTGATCTTCTTGGCTGCTGATGTGTTCCCTGAAAATTAATGCTTGGGTGCCTTCAAGGTGACAGTGAATAGGCTACTTCTAGGTAAGCATGTAACATCGTAGTGTACATCTTCACGTGAGACGAGGTTGAGAGTGTGGACAAATGCTTTCCTATTGTTACGAATTCGTAAATTACCGTAGAAATCACGAGAAAACAATAGAATGTTCAAGAAAGTACTCGAAGCTTCCAGAAGGGCCTCGGCGAATTCTACGAGAAACTTCTAAGAACGATGGGAACGTTCGAGCAATAATGAACCTGCAGTCTTAAGACATAAGGTTTATATTCATCAGACGAGCTTAGATGTTTGTTCGAGATAATAGTCGAACATTCTAGTGTTTGCGCGGTTTCGTTTTGCGTAGTATATAAGGAATGTTGATTGCAGCGTATGAACATTCTAAGTTTAGAAGCGAACAAGTGCGGGTAAAAGCGATACTCCCTAAGTGATATACTGAATAAGGCGAATACTACGGAATAAGTTAGCATTGTGATTGGACTAAGTTGTTTGGATATTGTAAACTTTAGAGTGGTGTACGGAATAAAGTCTCGTCAGTGTCACCAGGTGTTTCTATCCAAATCAACGAACCCCTAGCTCGTAACACTATTATTACTAAAAACAAACTGAACGAAGTTATGATCTCTGAATAAAATTCCGACATGCGAAATACTAAACCAGGTAGGCGGTTAAACTTCCATAGAACAAGAGTGCATTTTGAACTGCTAATCAACAGTGCCTTACTCATAGATATAGGAATCTGCAGATCGGCAATGTAAAAGAGAAAGAGCATACTAACGCGTATATTAGAGCGAGATACAAAGACGAGACCATTTCACATACACGCAAGGGGCCTAAGGAGGCCTGTCAGTCACGTAGAAAAGACAGCAACTGTCAGACTGCAGTCCTATTTTTTACATTACGCACACATCGGTGTATTTTGCCAATCTAAAAACGTCAGTAATAAAAATTCTATGGTCTTACTTCTCTCAACGCCATCTGTACAACTTTGCTGGCACTTCACATGGCCGTTTTCGACGATCATTTGTGTTGTATCTTTTTCATTCTGTATATACTATTATAGAGATGCAGCACAAATGTAAGAAAATTACGGCCATGTGAAGTGCCGGCATTACATTTGTGGCTAACAATCACGGCACTAAGGCCCGTATTATAGAATAACACTCAGAAATCAATCATGTCTTAAGAATCGTTTGTCACTTTCTATCAAGCACAAAGTGATAGACACGTACGACGCTCAAGTCGGCGTTCATTCTTGAGATTCCTTCCATAATACGTGCCTAAAACCCGTTCCTAAGCAGCATAACAAAAAAATAGAACAAAACACTACCACGTTCGCTACAAACCCTTACAAGATTAATAATTCACTTCAGAACATTTGAAATCACGCAACAGCGAGTCGCTCGTATTCTTTATTCTTCCGGAATTACCGTTCCGTATCGGTAAAGGATTCCGCTCTCCTACACCAAGCTTAAGGTTTCTCGAGTGTTTTATTGAGCGCGATGGCTGATGTTTATTGTTAATCATCGAATGGATAAACGAAATTCTCGTTCGTTTTCCAAAGAATGAAATTGAGATGTTCCAGTAGAGAAGTATGTCAAATCGTTATTTGAATAACATCTAAGTTTGATTACCGTTTTTTTTTTTTTTTTTTTTTTAATAATAATAATAATTTTATTTCCAAAAGTTATGTTACAGAAACATGTTAGAGTACAATACATAATTATTTTACAGTATAGTGCTTATTGCTAATGCTAACAATTAAACTCTGCCGCCTAGTTTAGGTATAACCTGTATTCTAGGGGACAGATCCTTCCCTTAGTAGTATTTTTCATTTAGCACTTTCACTTAGGTCTTACAAACTCAAAGCTATAAATATTTAACCGGATGATTTTGTATGCGTGCGTGTGTGCGTGCGCTTGTGTGTGTGTGTCTGTGTGTGCGTGCGTGCGTGTTTGAGTGGGTGCGTGTATGCGTGCGTGCGTGCGCGTGTGCTTGCGTGTGTGCGCGCGTGTGTGTGTGTGTGTATGTTTGTGTGTGTGTGTGTGTGTGTGTGTGTGTGTGTGTGTGTGAGCTATTTGATAAGGTACCGTGTGTAAATCGCTTATTTTATATAATGAAGTTGTTCTGTTAAGGTAAAAGTTGTTCAGTTTTATTGTAGTCCATCTGTTGTAACCAATTTCGTATTTTTATTTTACATAAGGTTTTTTGTAACTGGTAAATATCTAAATTTTCATTCACCTTGTTATATAAATAGGGCCTTAAAAAGCATGAGAACCTTTTATAAAATATAGTATTATGTTTATCTATCCTACATATTTTTTTGGATCTTCTACTACTAGTGTTTAATACGGATGGGTCATAAATTAATTTAGAGTGCTGTTTCAAAACTGTTTTAAAAATGAATAACTGTCTGACAGTTAGTACCTCACATAGTTTGTACAATTCAGAAGTACAAAATCTAAAAGGTTTTTGCGTCATGACTTTCAGTACAGACCTTTGGGCTCTTTCTGTGGATAATAGTCTTGTCTTGCATGCTCCAGCCCATGTCACAATACAGTATGACAAAATAGATTGGCATAATGCGTAATATATGGTTTTCAGTAAGTATATGTCCGCTACTGGACGCAGATTCTTCATTACCCAAATGACCTTTCTTACTTTGGCATTTATATTTTCTATTTGTCTTGTCCAGGAAAGGTTGTTGTCTATTTCTACACCTAGGTATCGTATGTGTGAAGCTGCCACTAAAAGAAGACATGAACTACATTTAGAAGAAATAGCACCACATGTATGTGCTCGGATTCCAAAATGTGAACTAGGCTGGGTGCTGCTGTTGATAGAAAAAGTGACGTATTTGGTTTTAACAATATTCAGCGATAGCAGGTTTTTATTCAGCCAGGATATCACGACACTCAAACCATACTCAGCATGACTCCGAACCTCATTCCAAGTATCTCCGTAATACACAAGAGCAGTATCATCTGCAAAAGTAAAAATCTTGCCATTATCAGGAGTGTGAAGACATAGCTCATTGATGTATATTAAGAAGAGGCTCGGTCCAAGCACGCTGCCTTGTGGTGTACCATATGTGATGGGCATTTCACTACTGATGTATTCGCCAATTTTAACAAATTGATACCGATTTGTGAGGTAGTTCTCAAAGATTTTTAGTTGTATCCCACGTATACCCATCCTTTCCATCTTGTTCAGCAGAATAGGAATAGAGACGGTGTCAAATGCTTTGGCTAAGTCCAAAAATATACCAATGCACTTTTTTCTTTTATCTAGATTTTTAACTATACAATCTGTTAGATTACTGACAGCATCTTCGGTCGACTTACCAGCTCTAAAACCAAATTGTGACTCTGCTAGTAGATTTTCTTTTTCTAGATATTTAATTAGTCGTTTGTTTAGAAGCTTTTCAAAAATTTTAGATAGAGCTGGCAGCACTGATATCGGTCTATAATTGTTGACATCGTCTCTACTCCCTTGCTTGAACACAGGTGTTATTAGTGCCTTCTTAAATGAGTTCGGGAAAATACCACTAGCCAAACAAAGATTAAAAATGTAGGTAAGAATTGGCACAATACAATGACTTGACATTTTAAGAAAACGCGAAGGAATGCCGTCCCATCCAGCTGCCGAATCGTTTTTGAGATTCTGTATTGTTTCATGTACCTCTTGATCATCTACGTCTAACAGTACAATAGATTTCAAATGACTCTGTGCATTAATAGAACTTGATCCCAATGATGCACGAGGAACCTTATGGGCAAGTTTCTGGCCAACAGTAGAAAAATAGGAATTCACGTCATTCAGAGAATCTATGGGTCCTTTGGGATTTATGCGCAACAAATCTGTCGATACGCATTTTGTATTGCTTATGTTACTGACACTATTAACTGTTTTCCAAATATCTTTTGGATTGTTACACTTCTCTAATTCTAATTTATAATATGACTGCTTTAATTTTTTTACAAGGTCATAATAAAAGTTACGATATCTATGATACGTAGTTTGTGCTATTTTATCTTCAGGATTGCTTTTAGCCATTTTTTGAAGCTTATTACGGTGTCGCATACACCGTAAAATTCCCGTAGAAATCCATGGCTTTAAGACACGTTTACTACGTGGAATCGCAATAGTTTTTGTGTTCTCTGTTAACACTTCTCTTAAAGTTGATATTAGAAAATCAGTTGCCACATTTGGGTCTTCAATTGAATAAATATAAGATAAATCTTTGTTTTCTAATTGTCTTAAGGCATTGTTGTAATCTGTCTTTTTTAAACTTAATGTTTTGTCTTTATACAAAGGCTTTATGTTTAAGTTTAATAAAATGGGCTGGTGATCAGTAAATGCAGATTTAAAAACAAATGTCTGAGATGAAACATACCCTTTAAGCATTACATGATCGAGACAGCTCGTTTCCCTAGTCGGATATGTGTGAGCTGGAATTATTCCATGCTCCGCCAGTAAATTTAGATAACTATCTTTTCTAAGATCCTTACTATAATCTTTTATGTCTATATTGATGTCGCCAATTATACCAATGTTTTTACATGACTTATACTTTTGCAAAACAGAATTAAGAGAGTTTATAAATACGTCTATATTATGAAATGAAGGTGATCTATATATTGCAATTATAATAGACTCATTATCTATCTTAATGACTAAACAACTAGCTTCACCAAAATCTGGTTCTTCAATATAACAGTCAATACTATCACTAGAATAAACCACCACCCCGTCATTTTGATTTCGGCATATATTCGAAAAAGCCAGATTATAGTTTTCATAACGAGGTAGCGGCTTACTACAGTGTGTCCAGGTTTCAGTGAGAATTAGTATATCACATTTAACTTTTAATTCCGACAGTAATACTTGAAACGAGTCAAAGTTCTTATAAATACTTCTAACATTTTGGGCTATGATTTTTAAACTATGTCTATCATTGTGTATTTTATTTGTTAATTCATCTAAATCTATTAGTTCGCTATCATAAACCCGCATGTCATCAATGTCGCTTAATAAGTCTCTTGTATTAGCCATTTATAATAAAAAAGTTGAAAGCTGTTTGTTCGATAGAAGCCCAAAAAACATAACTAAATAACTTTGTACTGATTAAGACTGCCATTATGAGAAGAAAATTTATAGGTAATATGTAAAACCACTTTAGAAATAAATATTTCGTACCTTTTTTGTTGCTAGATATGTGAATATTGTGTACTTTTGTGTAAGTATGATGTGTAAGATAAAGATTTGATACAATTAATGTTACATTAATGTATAAATGTGCTTTTGTATGTGTGTGTGAATTATTATTATATTTAAATATAAGAAAGATAACAAAATTCAAGTTTATGTTGAAGTAAATTAAAAATGAAATGATACAAAAAAATAAAATAATGAGTGAGCGTAGTCACTTAGTGGATAGTTTTGAAAGATCCGATATGCAGTCAATCCTGACAGCCGGCTTTCCTTCTGCCTTGCGTAAATACACTCGACCGCCAGCAATCCAACAGAAAGCGTAGTGGTTATCTTTACTGAATTCCCGACATGAATGAAGAAGCTTTCTTGTTTCAATTGATACATGTTCAGATATATAGATTGGTTTAAGTGGAGCTTTAAAATCAAGATGTCCAGTATCCAATTTTTTGTCGCTATGATCCCTGTTAAATTTTTTTATTTTCCTTATTATATCTTCCTTCTTTATTACGCTGGTCAGTTGCAATATTATTGGTTTATTGTCAGTTTTTGTATTTATCCGACGAACGTCAGAGATGTCCGATGAAGTAATATCCACATCAATAACCTTTCCTATTTTTTGGACAATCTTTACCATATCTGCTTTAGTTTCAACAGGAGGCTTAGGGATGTTTTTAATTTCTATACTAGAGGATCGCAAATTTCGCTCTAGGAACTCAATCCTGTTTTCCAATGATTTAATGTAAGTTGTATTACTTTCACGCTCCTCCTCCATTATGGCAATTTTTTTTAATAACTCGTCATATTTGTATGACATAAATTCAAGAGAAACTGTGATCGCCGAGTTTTGGTCTTTAATTTCGTTCATAGTTTTCAAAATTATCGCATTTTTTGCATCCTGCTTATTAGACCACTCACTAAACATATTTTCATAAAATAATCTTGACTCCACGTACGGACGCTCGAGACTTAACTTGCCCTCTCCTTCACGCTTTCGCTTGGTATTTCGCGGTGTCACATACTCAGTTGCTTCCGAATCGAAATCACGGTGTAGATTCGGTTCGGAACCTGTACGTGATTCACTACGTAATGTTGTTGTTGCGAATATAACCGGTGCGGTTGAAGCACCAGCAGGCTGCGTCCGCGGTGCGGGGCTAGGTGGTGGGGTCCTTTTTAAAGGCATTTTGTATAGTAACGGGCGGCGAGTCGGCGAATATTTCGTAGAACACAGTCCGTAGAACGCAAGTCGTAGACGTATTCGTAGCCTTTTAACACCGTAGCACACAGTTCAATATAATCCACTATTTCGTCGTATTACGTACTGTTTTGGTAGCCTATTCTACAGCACGACGGACACAAAATTTCACGAGTCACAGTTCGAACACACGATAGAAAAACATAGAAATTTAGATTTTTAATTTTTCAAATTTTAATTTAATTACAATAATCAAAGCACAGTGTACACGTCCACTCGCGATCACGTCCGGGGGGGAAGGCTTTGAAACCGTTGCATATAAACACTTGCAATGTTATGGGTAAATCACTTAACACTGCAAGTGCGTTCCATCCTGGGGACTAAGATGATATGCCTTCCATACCCGGTAATTACACTAGCTACCTTTCCTTTCACTCAGAAACACAGCGAACTGCTTCACGGCAGAAATAAGAAAAGCGCTGGTACCTACCAAGATGACCCTACATATGGGTCTACCACCTAATAAAGAGTAGTCTGGGTACTGCAATCTTCTTGGTAAAATGGCCGACTTAAACTTCTTTATTGGGACATTGCTTTCGTTAACACAAGTTTGTTTATTTGTATCATCATATCAGCTGAGAGACGTTCACTCTTGAGCATTAGGCATCCCTAAAGATCTCCAACTCGGTCCCACGCTACCCGCATCCAGCGGCTTCCAGTGACCTTTACTAGATCGTTGGTCCAACTTAGACGCCTTTCAACGGTGCGTCTCCCGGTAAGCACGCCATCTAGTTACGTTTGCGGGTATCACCGCCACTCTTAGACCAAATGAACGAAATTAATATTTTAGTGTAATTTGTTTATTTAATTTGTGTAATGTTCGAGTAGAATAAAGTTAATCGTTCGACTAATTCTTCTTGTAAACTGGAGCAGCTTTCTGCCCCAACGACAGTCTTCGAAGGAGACCCATTGTAAGCTTGGCTAGCTTACAATAGGCTTTATCCATCTTATCAAAATCTGTCGCTATATAAAAATATTGTTTTTCGTCAGATAGTGATAAGATAGACAGCCATTCAGCGACACTTGCTTCTCCGTCAATGTTAATAAATTAAAACTGAAAGTTAAGTCGAGGTAAGTTGTAGCGGACCAGCCGCTGGAATATAGAACAGCCGGAACTGGGGACCCCACCTTACATAGGACCACAGTCAAATAACACTAAATTTGTGTGATGTTGTGTTTCTGTTGGTGAGTAAGGTCGCCAGAGCAAGTCAGTGTTGCAAGCGTCTATAGGCTACGGTGGCTGTATACCACCAGGCAGGCCGTATGCTTGTCTGCCAGTCAGATAAAATAAAAAAAAATAGACGTGTGGCACTCGGGGACTGCCGCGGTAAAGCTATTGCATAGCATTTTGTATCAACTTATGCAATTATAATTTTATTTATTTATTTTATTCATGCAGTATTTCTTTTTCTTTGATATTAATTTTATAATTGAAATAATTAACTGAAATAATTAAAATTCATTCAAAACACTTTATACACAAATTTTACAAGTACAACTATTCACTGTTGTACATAAATACCTATACACCTATATACTTTCTCATAAACAGCTGCTTATGTATTCATCCGATTTCGGAGCAGCTCGTCTCGATTCGTGCGAGTTTCGTAGAGTCGTACAATACGTCTAATCGCACGCACACAACGCCGTGTCGAAGACTGCCGAACTGAAACGACGTTAGACGATGCACGGCCTTCAAGCCACACCTCCTTGCCCATCGGAGTGGGGAGCGTGAGATTTTTTCGTTACGGAATTTCTGGATTCGGTCCCCGCGATAGAAGCTATGCAATAGCTTAAAACCTTGAAGTGTTTTCTTCCATAAAAATTTCAAGTCGTCGGTTTATTTATTCATTTTTAACAATTATACTTTAAAACAATTTATCCTCATTGCAAACGCATAGCATAATCACCGCACCGGGCGAGCAGGGCCGATTCCAACAAAACTAATTTCTTAGTGTTTGTTGCTTCTGCTACACATTGTTTACACCGTTACTTTTATATTACCCGGAATATTTTAAGGAACGCTTTCTACATTATATACAACATGTAAACTAAATAACCAACACCCTGAATACAGGTGGTTTGGGATCGGCTTCCGAGGTGATTTCAATATTTTTTTTTTGAAAAAAACGTTTTTAAAAAAAAAAAACAAAAAGTACCTAGAAAATGTTGTACAATATTTTCTGAGTACTTTTTTTTTTTTAAAAAAATCGGTTTTTAAAAAAAAAAAATATGTTGTATAAACAATTCTTGCTAAGCAACCAATATCGAAATCGCGAAAAAAAAACAGCTATTCCATACAAAAGCGCAAAACCTACGCAACCAAAATGTATGGAAAACCTGTTTTTTTTTCGCGATTGCGATGTTGGTCCCTTAACAAGAGTTGTTTGTATGTAATGTAGGAAGCGTCCCTTATTAATCAGGTGATAAAAAAGTAACCATTTTGTATTAAAAATAAATAAATAATGATTTAATCGCACCAACTCTGAAATTCTCACATTGGCTGTAAACATAGCAGTAAAAAACGAATAACCAGTTCGGTAGACAGTTTTACAATTTCGGTATCACCGCAGCATATCGGTACGGGATTCCGCTGTCCTACACCTAGCTTAATGTTTCACGGGCTGCGGTATTTACAGGGATCGGCGAAGAAATTTATTCCCGACAATATCGGGGTTCCTTTAATATCCCCGGCTGTGTTACGCCATTTTTGTTGTACAAGCTGTTAATTGGAGGGTGCGATATTCGACAGCTTACGCGATTTGTTGGATGACTTTTATTCGATTATACGTGAATACGGGTACGATTGATACTTGGTGGGTCTATTTAAAATAATACAGAGTTGCACACGAATACCTATTAACGTAATAGTAACGTAATTGTATCGTTAACTTTCTAAAACCACAAAAAATGTCGCAAAATTGTCAAAACACAATAATCCTGTTTACATTATTAGATGGTGTTAGTTAGTCAGGCGGGATTAATTTTTTTTATTTATTTATTTGTAACCATATTTACATAATCAACATACACAGCAACTGCCAAACTACATAGTTTCTCTTCTACATTAATTATGTAGAAAGTATTATATTAGGTGCGTATAAACAGTACAAATTAATATATAAATATGCAGTAGTAAACAAATTTACAACCCGACATATTATGTTTATATGCAGATTGTGTTTACATCACAACCTACTTACAACCACAAAAGTCTCACTTAATTACTAATCTCACACACACACACTGTACTATTAGTCATATTTTATTCCAAAAAATAAACGTGACGTCTTTCTCTGTAATCCCATCAATCTATAGGCAAAAATTTCATCATAATTGGTTCAACTGTATTATAAATATTAGGTCCTTACCTATGTAATTGGCGTTTCTTTTTCTTACACACTATTAGCTGTGTACTACTACTTTGATTTAGTAGCTGTTTCAGTTTTATATTTTTATTATGAATAAAGACTTTTGAAGAAATTTGCATGTAGTAAAATTATTATTATTTAAATGTTTAATTCAAAAAATAAAATAAAGTGGCTGTTTTATATGGTCAGCAGAATCAACTCTTGGAATCGTTGTAACTTATGGGCAAGCTTATTTTTTGCCTAAATTATTGATGCAATCTTTAACTAAGTCTTGTCCAATTATACACTCCAAATTTCAAAAGATTTGGCAACGGAGTTTTTAGAAGTTTTAAATAACGTTAGTATGAAAAATACATATTTTTTTGAAAATCTTCATAAAAATTGGCGTTGTTCCATACAAACTCTATTTTTTTTTAACTATAATTCCTAATGTTACAAAATTTGGAGGAAATAAGCGAACAACCCTCGGCTAAGTCTAGCATCAATAAATTATGAAAAAATCAAGTCTGTCCATGAGTTAGTAGGCATCAAATCGCCAATTCTGATGAAGAGATTAAAGAGTCATTTTCACATTTTTTTCAGAATTTACCATGTGAAATATAATTTAATTACAGACAAAAATATTGCAAAGAGTGTAGTTTCAAAAAATAATAACAATAAGAACCTAAAACAACAATTAGATTAAAGAAATTGCAAGTTTAGGTACAAGATAATAAAACGCCAATTTCATAGTTAAGGACCTAATATAACAATATTGAGATGTCAAGGACATAATGACAAACAACGTTTGTTAAAGAACGGTCTTTAGATGTTTTGTAGATGTTATTTGCAAGTTTTGCGGCAATTCGTTGTTTAAAGTAGGTGTGACCCATTATGTGGTCCACCTCTGGAAACCTCCTCGAGGCGGACCCTGGTAACGTGGTGGGGAAACTTTCTCGGCGGGTGTGTGGCTTTTGATGTCAAGTGTGTCCGCTTGGCATTCGAAGTCACATGGCATCGTCGAGTTGTTTTTGTTTTCCCACCACGGCTAGTTCCAGACGGCCTTTTTCAGGGCCACGACCGCGCTCGAAGTCCCCCGGGTGCGGTCCGATGACTGCTCCCGGTGACCTCGTCAGGAGGACGCGCCAGGTCGAGCAGCCGTCGGTGAGGAGGCGGCCTATAAGGCCAGCGTCGGCCAGCGGCCCACAGGGGCTGGCGTTAGTCGGTAGCCCCTGTGGGCTGCTAGCCACCAATTGGTGCATAAGTACTGCCTAGACGGGCAGCGTTTGGACGGTCTCGGTGTAGTTGCGCTCACGTGCGCAGATCCCGAGCCATCCCGTAATAGCGCACTGGAGGTCAGGCCGGGGAGGATGTTTAATGGGTATGGAGGGAACGCCTTTACCTCGAGTCCCACATATCCCCTGCGGTTGGCACCATCCCGCATGGACGATGCGTAAATGCATTTAACCTCCCTGACAAAAAGGTGTGACCCATCATTAAGGATGCCATACCACTTAAGTACCACACGAGTACAAATCTGTAAATCCGCTTGGAAAGCACCCGGAACCCATGGATTTAATATCAGTGGACGATCCATAGATTTATAATTACAGACCTTCATAGATTGCCAATGAATCGACTAGGGCGAGACAAAAAAAATGCACCAATGCGTGAGTAATACGCATGTGTGCGTGAAAAATAGTACTGGAGTCTGACAGTTGCTGTCTTTTCTACGTGACTGACAGGCCGACCTGGGCCGCCTGCGTGTACGTGAAATGGTCTCGTCTATCTATCTCGCTCTAATATTCGTGTTACTATGCTCTTTCTGCTTCACATTGCCGATCTACAGTTTCCTATATACAGGGTGTTTGGTACATGGGTTATCAAGCGGGCACCTACCCACGAATGCTAACATAGTCATATAAATGCCTACTATAATGATTTAAAAATTCAAAATTGTAAAAATATTTTTGTAATTTTTCATACATTTTGTTTTTCCGATCAAACTATTTGTATGGTGAACTGTTAGCATGGGTAGGTGCCCGTTTGATACCTCATGTACCAAACACCCTGTATATATGGGAAGATCCATTTTTTTCTCTTATTTGGTTGACAGACAAGCATACGACCTGCCTGGTAGTAAACAGTCACCGAAGCCTATAGACTGACATAAATTTATAGCTAAGAACTATCTCGATCACGTCAGCTTTCAAACAATAAAAACCGCATCAAAATTGGTCCATTCGTTTAGGAGCTACAATGCCACAGACACACAGACAGGTCAAACTTATAACACCCCTCTTTTTGCGTCGGGGGTGAAAAATGTACTTTCATTATTTTCCTCTTCCTGTTTTTTGCTTTTTTTCAACCCAATAACGTATCCGGATTTCCCTAATTACCTCTTACAAGTATTTACAACAGGATTTTCGCTGAATAACAAAAACGGTTTAAAGCCAATAAAGATTGCTTGGTATTAATTAAGGACAATGTATTTTCACTAAGAGAGTGTTTTATACTGTACTACAAAAAAAAACAATTATTCAGAAATAAAACACTAATAATGTTACTACTCCTACTAATTATTTATCCCAAAATAAACATTATATACTTGTGTTATAACTAATAACGGACACACGCAATAATTTTGATAGTTATTTAAATAAACTGTTATGTAAATTACCTGATACGTTCAAACATTATTTAACTGTAATTTTGTACGCCTACAGGCAGAACATTTCGAGCAAACAATATTTAATGTAAAATCGTTCATCCACATAATGTTTCAACGAATAAATTTGTTTTTTACCATCATTGCTAAGGTCACTGCACCACTGTGGTACACGCTGGCCGCGTAATACACATTTTTAATATTAATACAAGCTGTCCCGCCCATGCACTGCAGTACGTATATTTTCACACTACTGTCTACTATAACTTTAAAGTTGCAATAAAAAAATTAAGGACTACTTATCAAGTTATAAACTATTCTATAGTCTAAGTTGGACTAAGCAAAACATATTTACGAAATGTCATTAAAATCGGTTCAGACGTTTCGGAGATTAGCGTGGTCGAACTTACTTACACGAGATTTTTATATAATGTCATGGCTCGATCCTATAATTGGCCAGATCATGAAATGCTTGGGCATATCGTCTACCTACCGATCACACAGATACGTAAATTAGACTCTCCCACAAACAGTCCACTCCGCTTGGTCATAAAAAATAACCCACTGATCACTCCTGACCACGGTCGATACTCGGAGGGGTGACCAAAATTTAACATGCATGTATGACATCAAAATATAAGCTTTTTATCAAAAATTTTATTCGTTTCCGGTATACGAGAAAGTCAAGGGGAGACCACTAAAGATTTTTTTAAAAAAGATCATACACTAGAGGCGCTGCGTGTACTTGGAAGCTCATTACAAGTATGAGGCTAGTTAAGCCAACATAATTATGATAAAGCAATGTCAATCTTGAACAGTAGCAAGCTCGTCCTCATCGAACAATATTTGCTCAAAATAAAAGGGCGACAACATACTCGCGACGGGATCCCTTTCGTTTACATAATATATTTATTCTTAAAATACTTTGACATAATGAATTTGGCATATTTTTATTTGCATAAAAATACTTTGGCATAATTGATTTTGGCCGCGTATTTAGTGTGCATAATTGTAATTTAGACTAATATATTTTAAGCATATTTTTTATATTGTCCTAATTTTTTTAGGCATAGTGGTTAGTGGCATAATATTTTGTCTAGAGTCTAGTGTTTTATGCACCTACATGGCTGAGTGATGGGTAGGTTAGGGTTATTTTTTTATGAACAGGCGGAGTGCACTGTTTTTGGAAGAGTCTAGTATTTTATGCACCTACATGACCGAGTGGCGGGTAGGTAAAGATGATTATGCTTATATTAATTATAGTTTGATACCATTATGCCTTTTTAAAATTATGGTTGTGAATGTTATTTTTAAACATGGTTATGCCGACTGTATTTATGATTAAAATAATTATGCTAAAATCTGTTATGGCTAAAATTATTATGCGTAAGTATCATTAATATAGAGTACCATATACCAATTTATTTTATGGTTTAAATTTTTATGCAAATGGATAGTGAACCACTCGCGACAACTTATTAAGAGAGTGTATACATGCTTTAAATGTGATAGCTTAAGAAAAATGTCAGAGATTGGTTGCAACATTCTAGATTTTCTATAATATCTAATGTAACTACGATATTCTTAGAAATTAAATGATTGATTAATTGAGTGTGGCGTAAACACAGTAATAACTGAAGTAATATGGAAACACTGAATGGGGTTTGCATGCTTTTACCAACATTCAAAAGGTGTCTAGAAAGGCACGACAGATAGTGCATGGGTCCCAGCTCTGATGTATGGAATTGAAAGTCGGGTGTGGAAGAAGAATCATGAAAGCAGAATAAATGCGATAAAAAATAAGAGCATTGACTCAATTGGGTTGAGTAATAAGTTATACTAATAAATAAATTGTGAGAAAATGGGATATTTCGGCGCAGTTGCATGCGCCAAAGTCGCGGTTGGTGACGGATTTCATGGGTGGAGTTGCATATGCGTTGAAAAATTGAAATAATAACAAAATCGATGGTACAAATAATGGTGGTACTTACAAATCCCGTTTTCTTACAATTTGGTGTTAGTGATGACGTGAGTTTAATACAATACAAAGTTATAGTCATATCGAAGAAGAAAGAACACATAGAGACAAGATTTCAGCGATGATGCTCAGAATATCTCATTTTCTTGATGTTTTCTTGTTTGATGTAAACGTAGGTCTTATAATTAGTTGTTATCTTTAGATGGACAATTGTATGACACATGCAATAATAATATGTAATAATTGGATTTTTTTTTGTATACTACACAGTGTATTCTTATAACATTGCTAACCGGAGGATCTTAAATGTATGCTTACCACTTAAATTGAAAGGAATATCTGTAAGTACCTATCTAACAATAACATAAAATGGTGGTGGGTATCAAAATTTAAATTGCTTAGTGCAATAATATGATTAATTAAATTATAAAGAAAAGCTTTTCACGAGATCAATAATCCAAATGCGTGGGAGTAATAACTACCCAAACTTTTCGCATGTTAAAATGTAACTTTAATTATATTAATAATTATTTATTGACTTGTATTGATGTTCAATCATTACGAAATTGTAAGCTGTGGAGTTTCTTTCGCCATTTCTTCTCCATCTCAGCATAATAATAATTATTCGTCCCGAAATGGTGGTAGGGTTTTGACGATTTAAAAGTACTTAGCAAAGTCCATTTTAATAAAGAGCTTTTTCATTTCATTTCATGAATAAAATAAAATTGCCGAAAGGAAGTTATATTAATTTAAAAGCGACTGTGTCCAATTTTCTTAAAAAATTAATGATAAATTTGAAAAAAAAAACAAATTTGATCATAACTCAAATATTACGTCAGATGAGTTTGATTTTTTCGATCATGAACATAGCAATTATTTATTACAATTGTGGGATCAAAATGAGTATTCAATAAATATCATATTCGTTTCTGGATTACATGGAATGTAATAAAATTGCAAAAAATCTCCAAAAAATGCCTGTCGCAAGTGTGAAGCCGCCCCGCGGTCAGCTGCAAACAAGCCGGTTCACAATTAATCTATACCAGCACCCACACGTCTCCTACCCTCAGTGTAATCAACCCGTATTGTAACCCTGTAGCCTCGTAATAACGAGACTGTCGATATTGCATTAAAGTGTTGGTGGATGGCACTAAGAGTTACATTAGGTAATATTTTCACCTCTCTAGCACCAAAAGAGTTATTTTGCTTTGTCAAATTTCGAAGCAAAAACGCTTTTTGCTGCGAGCTCCAAACAAGACTGTAACCTTCATTTGATCAAATAATTGCAGTAATTTTAATTTTGGTTTTTAATAGTAAATATTTAAATATTGTCTTGTTTTTTTCACCTAAGCCAATTTCTCGCTTGAGAGGTGAAATGTTGTGTCTTTCACACGAGAGCATTATTTATTGCCTCTTGCCTTTAAATCGCTCACTGAACTCATTAGTCTATTTATGACAATATCAACACTAGACTACTACGCTGGTTAGTAATTTAAAGTCGGCATTTGCAGCAAAAAATAGCTCTGCTCACTTGTTAAACAAATGACTATATTTCTGTTAAGTGCAACCTTAATATCATCATCATCATCATCATCAACAGCTCATATATTGTCCCCACCGAGGGGCGCGAGCCTGCCCCACATTAGGAGCGATTAGGCCTTAGTCAACCACGCTGGCCAAGTTCGGGTTGGTCGACTTCACACACAAACTAAGAATTTCTTCATAGATGTGTGCAGGTTTCCTCACGATGTTTTCCTTCACCGTAAAAGCGTCGATTAAACGTACATATGAATACAAAATTTGAAAACACATTGGTACATATCAAACGTATTGGGCGGGGATCGAACCAGTGCCTCCCAGGTAGGAGACGACGCTCTTACCCACTACGCCATCGACGCTTCTTACGCCATCGACGCTTCTTAATACCGTACCTCAATATAACGACTTCCTGGATTTAACAAATTCTCCGTAATCCCTTTGAATTGTCCATAAGAGTCAATGTAAAATATCCCTTTACATTACGAACATTTCTGCGAAAAACCTCTTTATAACGAATTTTCAACTATCAAGAAAAAGTATAAAAATCTCTAATTAACGAATTTTGTCAACCAAAAACCTTTAAATAAAATTGCTACCAATGTATTACTCTTAATCTCATAGTATGTGACTAAGAGGAACAAGATAAGTACCTCTTTATAAAGAATTTTAGACCAACCTAACCTCAACATAACAAACCTCAGTTCAACGAATTACGATTTGTTATATCGAGGTTAGTACCTTTATTTTACGAATTTATCTATCTTAAAATCGATGGACAAATCACTAATCCACGAAGCGAAAGTTATAAGGAGTGGTGTCTTGAATTTAGTAGGTAGCCATGATAAAACGGATGGTGGTACTGCGGTTGTGCGTTTTTCGTAGCGATCATTAAAGCTAAGCGTGGTAAATACTTGGATGGGTCGTCTAAAAATTTTCCATTCGATTTTCCTCCGTGATTGAGAAGGCACGTGTTAAGCTGGTGGAAAGACAAAGAGGCTTGGGTGACCACACCAAAAAATCTAATACCATTTTTTTTTTCGTTGGAATACCCTATAGGCCAGTGGGGCTGCCCAAAGGTTATGTGAGAGTTTTCAGCGTTACCCACTAAAAGCCAACGTGTCCTGCTCTAGTCGAGGCTTCAGCGCACGGCAGGGAGCTTTTCACAATCACTGCCATGCGTCAAAGACTAGACGATTTGAGACGACTATATTCGGGCTCATCGAGGAAAAAAAATCTAGTATCAAAACCTTTAGGGGTCCACGTCTGGAAGCCTCTTCGTAGTGGTTGGTAACGTGGTGGGGAAACTTTCTCGGCGGGTGTTTCTCGGCTTTTGATGTCAAGTGTGTCCCCTTGGCATTCAAAGTCACATGCCATCGTCGAGTTGTTTTTGTTTTCCCACCACGGCTAGTTCCGGGCGACCCTTTTCAGGGCCACGACCGCGCCCGAAGTGCCAGGGGTCCGATGGCTGCTGCCCGGTGTCATCGTCAACAGGACGCGCCAGGTCGAGCAGCCGTCGGTGGAGGAGTGCCTGCTGGTCACCAATTGGTGTAAGGAGTGCCTAGACGAGCAGCGTTGGGACGGTCTCGGTGTAGTTGCGCTCACCAGCGCAGATCCCGAGCCGTCTCGTAATAGCGCACAGAAGGTCAGGCCGGGAGGATGATTAGCGCAAAAACCTTAAGCAGTATTGTCAATATCAAGGCATACTTCACTGACCTCAAATAAAATAGTAGCAGGGTAAAAGAATAAAAATAAAACGAATAAAACGGACCTCAAGGAACACTCGATGTAAATTTAAATAAGTTAATACTTTAAAGTGTCCACAAAAGAACCTTCTTAAAAGGGTTTAGGGTCTATTCTTGAGATGAAAAAGACATTTTTTATCACTCTACTGTTATGACTGGACCGCTCCTTAATTAAGTTTAGGGTTATTTCAATGCGCTCCTTTTTTCATTACAATTCGTTATATTTCTTTCGGAACGTTAAAATTAAGAATAATGTGCCTTTCTTATTTTGAGAATATTTTTTCTTATTTCGTTGTTTGGCAACTTGAGTGAGTTCTAGAATACTACGTGTTAGCAATAGAAATAACTCACATTCTGAAAGAAGTTTGCTTGGAATTTGCTTCTGAATAAACTTCGATTATTTATTTTTATTAATTTCGATATAGATTTGCCAAAAAGACAATTGAAATTAATTTCATCAGAGACACCCATTCGGTTAAGTCTTAACTATACAAAAATAATTTTCATGCTTGTTGTATAGAAACATTATCTCCAAAGCGTCAGATAAGTGGGTTAAATTTACCAATACATCGTTGTCATTCTTGAAAATTAGATCGTTTTTGGGTCACAGCCTTGGAAAAAATACCTGAAAGTATCGGAGAAACATGATTGAAAAAGTGACCTTAATCCCTTCAAACCTGAATTATTGTTTCGTCGTAAAACAATATTTCATTGATAACATTGAAAAGGGGAATTTCGTTTTTGAAGAATATCGTTTTTGATTAGAAACAAATATTATATTTTTGAAAATTTCCTATCTCGACACCACGTAGAGGCTCATTTTAAATTTTTTACCGAATTTAACAATCTGAAGGTTCGATTTTTCCTTGTAAACCCCGACTTTAACTGATTTCATTCCCTTGTTTTTTTCCTAGTTGGGTTAAATAAATGCTTAGAATAGTATTTCAAAGTTTTCATTTTATTTTTATTAATAAACTTGAATGGATGGCAGAAAGAACTGGATACACCGATGGAACCCCGTACAAATACAATACAATATAGTCCGCATACCATCTTTAGGACTAGGGAGTAGCTGAAAAACAGCGTTACAAAGTCTGATAGTCTTGGTAAGAGAAGCTGAGCTATATCCTTTTACCCTTAAATAAATAAAATTGATTAAATGTAGGTATACAAATATTATGTTCTTACTAATGTTAAGTTAAGGATTAAATTATATATATGTAAGATAAAGTATAGCTAGGTATACTTATTTGATATAGTTTTAAAAGAAATGTAATAGTTTTTAAGGAGCAATAAACATTTTTTTCATTTCATTTCATTTCAAGACAAAGGAGGAGGGAATGATATGTCAGAAAATTTCCTTTATTTCAAATTGTTTTTTTTTTTTTTTTTTTATGTTAAATAGGCTGGGCGTTTGACCACAATCTCGCCTGATGGAAAGCGATGATGAGGCCTATGGTGGTACCAGCTCGCCTAGAAGATGCTTGTTCACTCTAGCCTTAAAGATGTCCAGATTATACTGATCCGGGAAAACAGACCTCGGCAAGGAGTTCCACTCCTTAGCAGTTCGCATAATGAAAGCTGAAGCAAATCGCTTCGTGCGAATTGGAGGAATGTCGACAACATAAGGGTGAAAGCCCTCGCCGCGCCTGGTCGTCCGGTGGTGGAAAGGGGCAGGGGGGATCAAATTATGTAAAACTTCCGCACACTCTCCGAAATGTAACCGGTAAAAGACAGAGAGGCTAGCCACACGCCTTCGATGGTCAAGGCTCTGGAGATTTTCTCCAACGAGTGCGTCATTACTGATGAGTCTCTTCGCACGGTGCTCCACCGAGTCTAATGCATCTAACTGATATCGAGCAGATCCGTCCCAAAGGTGACAACAGTACTCTAAGCAGGAGCGAACTTGCGCTCGATATAGGCTTAGAAGCTGCTCAGATGTGAAATATCGTCTGACCTTAAAAAGTATGCCAAGTTTTTTGGCAGCGGTTTTAGCAATGGACTCGATGTAGCGACCGAAATTTAGGTTGGCGGAGATATCTATACCCAAAAGCTCGAGATGGTCGTTAATCGGCACGGAAACATTTCGGAAAGTCGGAGTCAGATGGAGTGGACTCCGTTTCGCCGAGAAAAGACAAGCCTGTGTTTTGGAGGGATTGAATCCAACCAAGTTAGCTTCACCCCAGAGGGAAACAGCTTCCAGGGTTGAATTCACTCCCTTCATCATTGCCTCCCTCAGTGATCGGACATCTGCACCAGACTTCGCATCAGACAAGTACCTCTCCGAGACTGTGCTGTCGTCTGCGTACCCAAAGATACCGGGAGCTGTGAGCAGATCATTGATATGCAGCAGGAATAGAGTCGCGGAGAGAACAGAACCCTTGTCTCTACAATTAGATTATTAAGAATTTAATCTCGAACACAAATTGTAATGTTATGCAAAAAAAACAGGACATTTGAAACGTAAGTATATTGAAAAGGAAATCTAAGAAATAAGCACAATTTCTTAGAACATGAACGCCAGAAATAAATGAAAACATAATTCACACAAAAATCATCAAATTACTGAAGAAGAGTTAAATTAAATAGTTGGTATATTATGAAAGGGCTTGTTCTGAGAATCTGAAATACATTTCTGAAAAGCTTTTTACGTAGATTAAATTCGAAAATTTTGTGACTCATCTTTTCAGTTTTCTTTAACTTAATATTAGTATTTCATTATTAATGATTTAGAAATTGCAAACGGGTTTCTACAAACTGACATCTGAACCTACCAATTATCTAAAGTGGTCCATGGACCCGAAAGTACTAAGAATAATTTTTCAAAATAAACATCTTCTGCACGATATCCAAAATTGTGCAAACCTTTGGGGAAAAGGCCAAGATAACAATTCAAATTCTGTAAATTCTTGTATTCAGAAAGTTCAATCCGCGAAACTGTATTTAAAAGACGTTGGAAGTGGATAAGATCGCATGTAATTCTTGGTATTATCTTAATCTGGGATACGGAGAAATCCAGACCCGCTTGCCGGCATCATATCGGCTAACGGAGTCCCCGAGGTCTCATCCCTTATAGGTAGGGGAGCTAATAACAAGAGATAGCGGTTAAGTTCTATAAAAAAAGGTTGAAACGGACAAGACTGAGATGAGATGGCTAGGTTTTCAATATTGAATACAGGTATTTATACGTCTGTTACAGGAAATAATTCTAATCATTTAAAAAAAAATATTTAGTATTTCTTAAATTGGTTGAAAACGTATGAACCAATTTGTACCATCGTTGTGAAGTGTTGCTTTGATTCGGAACTCTTTTAGTCGCGAAAAACGCGTCTCAAGAAGCATTTGAACTCCAATCACGTAAAGCTAGTTTTGAGTGGAAATCTCTACTTAATTGCTCACCTTATTATAGAACAAATTTTAAGAGTCAATCAGCTGAAACTGGACTCAAATAAAGAGGGTAAAATCAAAACTACTAAGTAATCTTCTACCACTTGTGAGGGCCCTGAGTTTTCTAAAAGCTGTATGAATGCAATAGCTCAGAAGGTTCCGCCTTAAGCTTATATCTCAAAACTGCTTCTTATCTTTCTACAAACATGATTTATAGTCAGCCGTCCCATTCCGTCCAATTTAGTGAAAACCCAACCACCGTAATAAAATACCCAAGAAACAAATTCTGACACCGCCGAGCGATAAAATGCTGAAATTAGTTAGTGATCATAGTTTTTATAAAGCACTGATTTGATAAACTGACGAAGATGCAGTGGTGTCTGATTACAAATTGTTATAGGAATGATTCCAAGATAGAGATGTAAGAGAAATCGGATTTTTAAATGATATAAACTATCGTTTCTTTTCTATGTTATGGAAGAAAACTTAGGTACACATATTAATTTGTTATCACATTAGGGTATCCATACGCTGCCGGTTCTCATCACAACCCCTACTCTTCATTAACACCAGTAAAAACTGGAACTAACGCGATTAAATTACCTTTTAAATGCCTGACATTTAAGCCGGGTTACACCGACCGTGGTCACAGGCGTACTGGAGAACAGCAATGTCTTCACTGATGAGTGACACATCGCTGTTCTCCAGAATTTAGTCGCGTTTTTACTCGTGTTAATCATGCAAGACGAAAGCTTGAAATGTCCCTTCCCACGTCTTTGACTGTGGTTTTTCATCCACTTTGTTATAGCAGGGTATAGTTCAATTTTACGAATTAGTCGACATAATCACATAGGTACTTTACTTACTGTGCGTTCGTCCAGCTTTTCGAAGATAATTTAGAAGTATGTCTTTAGAAGTCAACTTTTACCAGATCATCGGTCCATCTTGTAGAGGGCCTTCCAACCCTCCGTCTTCCATACGCGGCCACCACATCAAAACTTTTTCGCCATAATGGCCATCAGTCTTCTTTGCAACGTGCGCTGCCCATTGCCAATTAAGCTTCGCAAATCTTCGGGCAAATTTTTGTCGTTGACCTTAGTTCTTTTGTGGATCTCATCATTACTGAGTAACCGTGAGCCTTCATATGAGACCCATTGTAAGTGGCTACATTAAGTTTCACTGGCAACACATACGTCTTAAAGACTTTCGTCTTGAGACGAGTTACGTTCGGCATAGCGGAAGAGCCTACAAAGTCTGTTGATTTGACTTCACAAGAAGTAGGGATATTTTCCCTACTTCTTTCCCTACATAAGATACTTCTTATGTAGGGAAAGAAGTAGGGAAAAGTGTAGAACGTTTTGTCACAACAAACAGAACTCGCAACACAGAATAATGTTGGCTTCATATAACTCTCTGGAATAATTGTAGTTTGTGTTATCACAGCAAAATTTGCTCAAACACATTAAACAAATATTTATGATTAATGTTTAGTTTCTCTGCGAGTATGTTTCTGTTGAAATTAATAACTGTTTTAGAAGAATCACTCTATTATTACTTAGTTATTTATCACAAAAATATGAACACGTTTAATTTTGGGAGCAAAGGATTCTTACCTTATGCCTTATATATGGTTTACCTTTTTTAAGCAAACGGATATGCGAATCGCACGGCGAACACCATAACCCAAAATTATTTATAACATCACAAGAGTTACACTTGCTTGCTTGCCTTTAAGAAAATACAGGTTCTTTCATTGTAGGTCACGAACGTGGCGTCACATGCATGATGGTTATTGCGGGTGTGATAGTTTCTCATCCTCTAGATAGGGTCCTTCCATCCACTTTTAAAGACCAATAGTGTTTCAATGAAATAAAATTTTTGTTGACCTAATTTCGAACAGGCAAAAATAACTTTAATAACGAAATTTAAACCAACTCAGCAGTCAGCTGGAAACGCTATCGAACTTCTCACCTCATTTAAAATACTTTTGGAAATTTTTGACTCCAACGAAACATTTTTAGGAGTAAAAAGCGCCCATTGGCCCAGAAAGTTTTAATTGCTCCTCAAATTAATGCCAAATGGACGACTGAACTGAATATGAAATGCGTATTGCGAACGGGCACGTAATAATAATAATGCAGCTTATGTCCTGGTCGTTGGCTTTTGTCAGTTGGTTCATTGAATGTTTACTTACTCATTGGTTTGATGCCCCTTTTATGGAAGGCTGGTAACCTGTCACTATTTTGGGTCGAGTTGAGTCTTGGCCATTTATGGCCAGATGTGACTTTTTTATATATTTATTAAGAAAGCATTTGTCCACACTCTCACCTGATCTTAAGTGAAGAGGCAGACTACGATGTTACATGCTTACCTAAAAGTAGCTTAATCACTTTCGCCTTAAAGGCACACAGCAGGCAACAAGTTCCATTCCTTAGCTGTTCGCAATGGTGCGGATGGTTGGGATATCAACAATATAAGGGTGGTAATTTAACCTGCGTCTTGTGTCTCGATAATGAAAAGTGGCTGAAGGAATTAACTCGTGCAATTCCGTTGGATACTCTCCAAAGTCCATTCTATAGAAAACCGATAGACAGGCTACTTTTCGGCGATGGTCGAGGCTTGACAGTTTGGCGTATGCAAATTTAGAGTTGTTATAACCAAATGTTATCTAAGGCTCTACTCAACCCTTAATGGAATTATAAGCGTGATTGCATGTTTCTATGCATGCTAATAGGGATCTATCACACAGGAGACGGTCACGCGGTCAAGCATTCAAGCGGTCCGTTTTGCGTTCGCTGTATTGTATAGCAATACTATGACATGCCCACACAGACCGCGTCGATCAAACTATAGAAACAGAACGCAGAACGTGATCGCTTGAACTCTTGACCGCGTGACCGCATTTCTGATAGATTCCATAGATAGATGTACATCAATGCCCCGAAACTTGATGCGAATCATCAAAAATTGCAAAGTCGAATATCTCGGTCACGTGTTCAGATACGACAGTTAAAGGCTGTTTTGGTTGATAATGATGGATAGGGTGGAGGAAAAGAAACGCGCTGGGACACAACGAATATCGTGGCTGCGAAACATTAGGGAGTAGACCGGCATTACCTCCGTTGAACAACTGATACGGCTGGCGACTGACAGAGGAGTAGAAAAAGCTGGTACAACCTTCAGGATTGAAGAGGCACTGGCAGAAGAAGTAGATAGATTATTCTTTATTAAATTATTAAATTTATCCGCCACAAATTATGGGAGAGTGATGCTGAGGATCTTTGGCTCACTATTTTACCCACTGCACCAAGCGACCCTGCTCTTCATCTCTGTCTTTGTTACTTGCCTCCTGATCTTCCTATCGATGACCTCACTTTATTTTATAATGCATTGCAAAAAGTGCTACTGAATTCGGACTCTCGCGACAACTTCCTTTTACTGGGAGATTTCAATACTCCCAACATAACGTGGGAAAAGCATGGTCAATCTAACACACTTATACCTTCTTATCCTCAAGACCGTAAAGCCGTTTTACTGTTAGAAACACTTGACACCTGCAATCTAACTCAATTTAACACACTTCCAAATATAAACAATCGTTTCTTAGATCTTATATTTTCAACACTACCGGCTTCCACCATAACGGTTTCCGTAACCGAACCAATATGTTATGTTGACCAGCATCACTTACCATATTGTATTGAAATCACTAATATTGCCACTGTAAAACCAATGAAACCTCAGTGCCGGAAGCGCTACAACTTCAACAAATCTGATTACACTAGAATTAGGTCGGAATTAGGCTCCATAGACTGGGAGAAGAAACTGTTAATGGGCGATGTCAACGAGTGTGTTGATACATTTTACATGCAAATTAATGACATTATATCTAAACACACCCCGGTTACTAGAGGCACCTCTCCTAAATTCCCGTGTTGGTATAGCCAGGCTCTGATTCGGTGTACTAAGGAAAAAAACAAATATCATAAGCGCTACAAAAAGTATAACAACCCTCGTGACTATGACTCATTTTCACTACTACGAGCGAGGTGTAAAGCCCTAATGAAGGATTGCCATAATAAGTGGCTAGTCACAGTTGAAGACTCCTTGGTCGACGATCCAAGGGCTTTCTGGCGTTACGTCAACAGTAAAAAGGACAGTGTTACAATCCCACATACCATAGAGTACGAGAACAAAACATCATCTGACGGTGCAGGGATATGCGAACTCTTTTCTACCTACTTTGGGTCAGTGTACGTGGATTCTCCTTCCACATTGCCAACTGTGTCATTAAACCTCCCAAATGTCTTCAATTCTTCCATTGGTGAGTTTAGTATTACACAGCAGGACATAACTACCAAGATCAAACTTTTGGACGCCCGCAAAGGACCGGGTCTTGATCATATACCCCCAAAATTTTTAAAGGAATGCTGTAATGAAATATCTCTCCCTTTGTCACTGTTATTTAATAAATCTGTTAGGGCTGGTGTGTTTCCTACTTGCTGGAAGACTGCAAGCATTATACCTATACACAAATCAGGTGACAATACTTCGTGCTCTAACTACCGACCAATAAGTATACTTTCATGCATTGCAAAACTGTTTGAATCTCTAGTTTATGACCCACTCTATAATCATTTAAGTAGATTCATCTCAACTAAACAGCACGGCTTCGTTAGAAGAAGATCTACTCTTAGCAATCTTTTAGTATTTAAGAAGTATATTTGCGAGTCATTTGCTTCAGGTGGTCAGGTCGATGCGGTCTATTTAGACTTTAGCAAGGCTTTTGACACAGTCAATCATTTGATGTTATGTCACAAACTTTCTTACTACGGCATACATGGAAATCTATTAAGATGGATAAAGTCTTACTTATCCAACCGTAGTCAGTTAGTGAATATCAAAGGTTACTCATCATCATCCATACATGTCCCTTCTGGCGTTCCCCAGGGGTCTCACTTGGGTCCACTCCTGTTCGTAGTCTTCATTAACGACCTAGTTGACCGGTTGTCATGTCACGCTCTTTTGTATGCGGACGACCTGAAAATCTTCTATGATATAAGAGACATTACGCACTATACCTTGCTTCAGAACGACTTGAAAATCGTTGCAGATTGGTGTTCTGCCAATAGAATGTCTCTTAACATAGATAAATGTTGTGTGATTTCCTACACAAGAAAGCGGAATAAATTATTTTACTCGTATCACATAAACGACAAAACTCTTACAAGGAAGGATGTTGTGAAAGACCTAGGTGTGTACTTTGACGAGCAATTGACATTCCGCACACATTACGATAGCATTGTTAAGAGAAGCCGGAAGCTCCTCGGATTCATAATAAGGACGACTAAAGATTTTAAGAATTCCCATAGTATTATGAGTATTTATTTCAGCCTTGTTAGGAGTATTTTGGAATATTGCTGTCCTATATGGTCTCCATTCTATAATGTACACATCGATAACATTGAAAGAGTTCAAAGAAGGTTCCTAAAACATCTTGCGTATAAACTCGGTCTCGGTCGGTCCCTGAGGGACTATAAAGCTAGATTATCTCACTTTGGCATGATACCCTTGCATACGCGTCGTGATAGATATGACCTGCTTTATCTCCATAAGATTTTGCACTCCGCCGTTGATGCACCTGATTTACTATCTTCTCTGAATATTAACACTCGATTTAAAATACGCCGTCCCCCCACCTTCCATATTCAGGTATACAAAAACAACACTTCCTACTATAACCCCATAGTAAGAATGTGTCGGAGTTATAATGGACTGACTAATGGTAACAAAGACATTGATGTATTCGATAGCAGGTTTTCGGTGTATAAAAAGAAGGTTTCAAAATTATTAAGTGATAACTTGCTCTAATAACTGTAATTATTGTCTATACTCTGAGGCGACAATGTTAAATTAGTTAATTAATAGTTAATTTTATGTTATTGTGTTTATTTTAATCATTTAATCATTGTAAAAAAATCCGTTTAATTCTTTGCATGTTGTGTACACTAAGTCTAGATTACTGTCTTGTATTGTTTACGTTATTAGTACTTAATTTGGTCCTGTAATGATAGTGATCTGTTTGTGTACCCGTTATAAATAATTAAATAAATAAATTAAACACCATTTAAAGTATAAAATACAAAAAGAAGAACACAAACACAGACAATGTACAATGATCGGTCTTATCGCTATACAAGCAATCTCTTCCAGACAATCTTTGGATGGACAGGATAGGCATGATACAATGTAACGGAGGTTTACCATTACTTAACGTCTTTTAAGCAATTTGTCGCAGATGGACAATTGGATATGGAATGTTAAACGAAGGATTAAAGATCTTCGTGATACTGCTATACTTGAAATAGACAAGAAATTACGCAGTCAGTAGACAAGCACGCGTTTCATTCCACAGAACTATGTCGGTAAAACCTTATAACAGATATAACATTGTTGTATCAACGAAGTTGACATTTTTATTTATTACGACGCTCAATTTGGCCGGCTTTTTTAGATTAGAGCTATAATTCTAGGCGAAATCCGTCGCTTAATTTATACTGGGAGCTTATGCTGGATAAGCGTGGACGCTTATGGGAATGTGGTTGATTTCTTGCTGAGCGGATTTAGTCTAAAGCGTTAGTAGTAAAAGGTGTCTTGTTTGTTGCGGGAGAAGCTATATTTAGTTTTTGTATCGACTATAGTCAAGTAGACAGCCTCTGTCCGTCCACTGCTGAACGTAGGCCTCCGTCATGTCACGCCATCGTTTACTATCCTGGGCTTCCCGCATCCAGCCGCTGCCAGCAGTCCTCCTAAGGTCATCAGACCAACGGGTCGCAGGGCGTCCTACACTACACTTGCCTCTCCGCTCCAGGATTCGTCTGCACGGTTGTCGGTTCTCCGGCAGATATGACCAGCCCATTGCCACTTCAGCGTACTAATACTTTAGGGTTTAAGTATTACTTGATATTTTAATTTGCACAGACTGCTAAGATGTTTTAGTGTAACACCTTTCTTATTTCTGCAGTAAAGCAGTTCGCTATGTTTCGGATTGAAGGGAAAGGTAGCCAGTGTAATTACTGGGCATGGAGGGCATATCATCTTAGTCCCCAGGATGGCAAACGCACTTGCGGTGTTAAGTGATTTACACTTAATATTGCAAGTATCTATAGGCGGCGGGCGGTGACCACTTAACATCAGGTGGGCCGCAAGCTTGTTTGCCATCTCGTAAAATAAAAACAAAAAAAAACAAAAAAAGTCTTTGTGGTTTAGTGGTTTGTCCACTGAATTACATCCAGGGGTACCGGGTTCAAGAACCAGGGGAGTACAGAGTACTCTGATTGGTTCCCTACCCCGTGGAGCTCTTGAGACCTTACATTGAAGTGATATTTAAAAATGATTTGTGTATATTGCGCATATTTTATTCTAGTTAATTTTTATTAACAAATTGCGTAACTTATTTCATTTCATTTTCTTATTTGCCAGTCGTTATTTTATGGGCTATGTTAGAAGATCCTTCACGTAACATATTAAATATCCTCTTTATAATACTCATCTTGGCTGTAGGATGCACGAAGAAAAGCTTAGGCGGGATAAAAGCAAGAGTCAAACTATCCTCACCATTGTTTCTAAGCCCATGGGTCCACAGGCGTACAGCATACGTCCTCCTACAGTAAACCAACTACACTCTATGCTAAGACCAATAGCAAACTCTCTAAAAACGCTAAGTAAAAAAATAACAGTTAAATATGTCACTAATATTAATTATACAAACATGAAAATTTCTTTGAATTTCTCGTACATTTCAGTATTAAAATATAAATAACTAGCTGCCCGGCCACGCGTTGCTGTGGCAATTTCATACTACTGACCTGTAACATTGTATCTGCAGTAAAAAAATATGACTACTTATCAAGATAAAAACTATCCTATCTCTCAAGTTGGATCAAACTGCACACGGTGTACCCCTGAAAGTAGTTTTTTTACTAATATGCAAATTAATAAATTTCAAACATTTTTATTTTAATATAGGTCGTTCAATATTTGTGAAGATTTTTCTTTATATTGTACCACTTATTTAAAGTAATCTTAAAAAACTCAATTTTGGTAAACAAATTATATAAGGTACCTCTGAATTATTTTGGGACATTTTTTTGTCAGAATTATTAATTTTTCATTGTATTCAGAACATTTTTGCGAACAAACCACTTTCAGGTTTTGCGCTATTTCTCTTACTTTCATGTTGTATAATAGAGGATCTCAAAATAATAATAATAGCGTAATTACGTAATAAAATAAATATTTCTTTAGAAGTATTTGTTTTATCCTTTTTCTGAATAAATTTGTGTTAAACATACAGAATAAAGGTTTTTTTTTCCTTTTAATTAAAAGTACTTAGTAAATTATTGACGCCCGCTGTGAAGCCCCTTTAGATTTAAAGAAAATACAATTTCGACGAATTAATTAGATTACCTCAAACAGGTATACTGTACCACAGCTTAGGCTGTGGCTATAGTTGGAGCAGGCCGCTTAAAATCCAACGAACTGAGATTAGCTGAAAGGTAAACTTAGATCCAGGTATTAACCTCGTCCATGAGGTACTGGAGCCGGAAGATTAGTGACTAATAACGTACCCTTTGTGTTTCTAGACGACGGGATATGAGATTTTGTATGCTTCCCTTGTTATTATAAATTTCAATCTTCGTGACATATGAACTCCATTGGACATTTGTAAGGCACCAATTAAGTGTCGGTGGCATAGTGCGTAAGAGCGTCGTCTCCCACCCGGGAGGAACTGGTTCGATCCCCGCCACGTACCAATGTGTTTTCAAATTTCGAAATTATAATGTACGTTTAATCGACGCTTTTACGGTGAAGGAAAACATGAGGAAACCTGCACACACCTATAAAGAAATTCTTAGGTTGCGTGTGAAGTCGACCAACCCGCACTTGGCCAGTGTGGTTGACTGAGGCCTAATCGCCCCTAATGTGGGGTAGGCTCGAGCCCGAGGTGGGGACATTATATGAGCTGTTGATGATGATGGGCATTTGTATACTAGGTTTTCGACTTGGCAAACAGTCATACGGCCCGTCATCGGAAGCTGTCACATTAGCCTTTAGACGACGATGATCATCGAGTGAATTAAATATACATTGCTTTTTTTACACGAAAAGTGCCAATAATGGCGTGTCGTGAAAAACAGCAATAGATATGTAATTCTCTGGGTGATAATCATTTTCATCTGTCAAAAAAGTTAGGGAATAGGCCTACAATGCTGCCGAAGACAAGTTTATTTCGCTGAACACAGATGGGGATGATTCGGATACCCCATAGCTTAAGGAATCTAAATTTTTACTTTGGACGTCTATCAACGGGCCACTCTATACAACATGTAAACTAAATAACCAACACCCTGAATACAGGTGGTTTGGGGTCGGCTTCCGAGTTGATTTCAATAATTTTTTTTTATAAAAAACAAAAATAAAGTACCCTGAAAATATTGTACAACATTTTCTGGCTACTTTTTGTTTTTTTTTTCAAAAAAAAAAAACGTTTTTTCTAAAAAAAAATTATTGAAATCAACTCGGAAGCCGACCCCAAACCACCTGTATTCAGGGTGTTGGTTATTTAGTTTACATGTTGTATATTACAATATATACACCGTGTTCCTGAGGTTATTTTACTTTTTTTTTACTATGGAAACTTTTATGAATTCCAATTTCTTTAACGTTTTTTATTTTCATACAAACTAAATGCTTAGATGTAATTTATGTAATATGAATAACTCTTTACCTGAGCTGGCAAGGTCGCATTTGAAACTTTGGTCCACATGTTAACATAAACTTTTCGAAACTTTTCTTGAAATTGAGTTTGATAGTTTTGGTTGCACAAAGTGGCAACATCTCACAGATATATACTCTTTCTCATTGCACAGCACAATTATATTGGTTAAACCTAACAATAACTTAAAAACTATGTTATTTAAACTACTACTTTCTTTGTACGATATGTTTAACAAGAGCTATAGAAGTATTATTCAAAGTTAGTGTATATCCTCAGGAACGCGGTGTATAAATATTATATATAAAAACAATTCGTTACCTAATTTTAAAGCTCGTTTTCGTCTCACAAGCATTTGTTCCTACCGGCATTCGAACTTTTTGCAAACAACATTCCATAACAAGAACATGTTCAGTAAGTCTTCGAAAAAGTTAATTCACGAGGTTTGTTGTTGCAAAACTGCCAAACAAATGTGGGTAATGAACCGCGCACGTAAGGTCTCGGTTAAGGGGAGGACGTGCCGCCATATTTCTTCTTGCCCTTTCATTTAAATAAAATATCTCTCATAATATTTTGAAGTATTAGATCCTTACATATTATAAACGTTAAAGGACGAAGACACAGATTTGCAAAATAATTCTAAGCTCGGCTCCAGATTGGACTTTTCTAATGAATACGTACGAGAAGCATTATAAAATACCTACCTACCAAACGGTTTAGCGATTTCTACATCTAGGATGAACATACTTTACTCACGGACGGAAAGGCAACCTTAATTTGGTGGTCCCGGCTGCAAGATAGCAGACGTTCTTAAGGAGGGTGGGCGTCAGGCACACAGCCGTGAAAATCTAATCCCAAACCCTATAACAGTATATATATCTTAATAACCGCTGGCCCGTTGGAATTTACTTAATTATTTTTTAAATATTCGCAACAGCTTACAATTTCATCTTAAAAAATTAAAACATAATTTTTAAACATTTTAAAACACATTTCTTCGTTACGGCATCAAGTGGTGTTATTGTAAACTCCCCAAGAAGAGGCTTCAAGGGTTTAATTATCGTGTTTTTTCAGTCCCTCATTAATTTTAAGAACTCCACTGGCGAAAAATCTTGTAAAGCAAAACTTTTTCTTGCACGATGTTGGAAAAACTAGGAATGTGACTAATGGGTATATAAATACCAGCACGCTTTAGACCCCAAAAGGGTTGAACAGAGCTGGTTAAACATACAGCCCCATCTAGCAGTGTAGGACTTGCAGTGCTTCTATATAGTGACAGGTAGCCGAGTGTTGCGACGACATGTCGTCTGCTGCTGCTGCGTACAGTCAGCTATCAATTCATACCTTTAAGAGATCCAATAAACTTGAACAGCGCCCTAAGCGGAAAGAAGCACATTTCATGATAAATTGAGCTCTTAACGCAACTAAAATTGTCACGTTTTTAAACACTAAAACCTTGCACTATGGCCTCAGTGTGTCGATAGTAAGACATATCGAACCGACCCCCAATAAATTTGGAGCAGGGTAGAAGAGAACTTACATGACGTACGGTACGGTATTAACCCTTTGTGTGGTAGTAGCAGATATATTGCCAACATGTTTTGAACTTCATATCTATGTGATAAGGTTGGAAAACAATGGAAAATATTTTTTTCTTTACCAGTCAAAGGATTAAGCAATTTAATCTACCTACCTCACAATTTCAAATCAACGAACACTTACCCTTAAAGGGTTTTCATAGTTGTGGACTTAATACAGAACTCTGCCAACGACATGTTTTAAGCATAACCGCTTATGCATGATGGATTACTTCGCATCTTAAGTTAGTCAGGTACTTACTTAATAAGTGCGGGGATTTTACGAGGGGTGCGGATGAGTTACAAAATAACTTGAGTTTCATTTACTGATTCAAGTCCAGCAAGGCGTCTGTAGACACATATGCCTTGTTCCAGTGAGTGAGTGTTACAGTCGGACAGACATTTTTGGTTAATATTAAAAATAGCCAACTCAACATCAACAATTATTAGCACCCTTCCTTCTCTTCAATCATCTTAATCTTTCACACAGTCTATCCGTCTCTTCTTCGGACTTCCTCTCCCTGTATTCCCATTCACAATCTTTCTATTCACTATATTTGTGACGTACTCATCATCTCTTCTCATTACCATATCCACACCGTTCCAATCTGTTACCCTCAATATATCAGCCACTGGTGCCACTGGTGTACTTTACTCATTCCTTACTTTGTCCATTCTTGCTATTTAATTTTTTCTTGCATAATATTATAAAAGCAATAACTTCCATGATTGTATAAATATTTTTATAATAATAACCCTTGAAACAAGCGTCTATTAGGCCACCGTACCCATCACCTGACAAGCGTATTTTCAATTGTAACTTTGCCTGTGATACCCAAAAGTGCTAAGACTTATCTCCATTGATAAAAGTGAATCATATTGACAAAATTAAACCCTTGCGGTTGCTCGAAGTAGGACAGAAATAGATCGCCGAAAAAGAGATTGACAAGATAAGGCTGGCTGTTCAATGGCAAAGTTGCAGCTAACAGTTTCAGCATTGTACTTTTTTTAATGACTATTGCTTTACAGAGCCTTTAAAAGTATTACTGGAGATTTTTAAGAACGTGAGGACCAAGGCCCTCTAGCATGTAGGACGAACTGCCTTTCATAGTCTGGTGCAAGACAGACCGCTGACGTTGGAACAGTTCTGACGTCAATTCTGTTTTAGGGCCAGCGGACTTGCGGGTGGTGGTTTAGCCGGCTGATAGGATGGTGGGCTGCCTTGAGCAAATCAGGAATGGATGCGGACGTTGGTTTTGTCGAAGCTAGCGCCTGGTGCCCACACGCCACAACCAAATCTTCCCTCAGTGGGGACCGGTTTTCTAGATGGCTGCGGCCTTAGGTAGAAGGACAAAGGGCTTAGACATATGATTTAAACTGCGCTGCATTTCCATCGTACTACAGTAATGATGAGTAAATGGTTTAGACCTCTCGGTAAAAGAAGCAAAATGCCCTCACACAACTTTGTAGTCCAAATGTGTTTATGTCATCTAGTCTCTACAGGACTTTTCGACTGCATGCTCGTTGTCAAGTTGCGGATGAGGAATGATTTTATTTGGCAGGGTTTCAGCTGAAATGATGGTGATGATAAAGAAAACGAACAGAAAGAAAATTCCAGTCATGATCACCTTATAATACCTGGAGTAGCATAGCGACGTAGCTTACAACTCATGTTCAATTGCCTTCCCGGTTCCCAATTTTATATGTTCCTTTTCCATACCTCTCGGTCAGCCGTCATCATAACTTTTCTCTTTTCTTCGCCATATCATCTCTCATACAATCTTTTCTTCGGTCGTCCTCTCCCTCATCTACATTCATGTTCATCATCCTCCTTTATCACATGATTATCATTAGAAGATGAAAGCATCTTCTCATTACATGCTAGTCGTTAACCTGTACTAGGTGGTAGACCCATATGTAGAGTTGTCTGGGTAGGTACCACCTTTCTTATTTCTGCCGTGAAGCAGTTCGCTGTGTTTCGGATTGAAGGGAAAGGTAGCCAGTGTAATTACTGGGCTTGGAAGGCATATCATCTTAGTCCCCAGGATGACAATGCACTTGCAGTGTTAATTATTTACCCTTAATATTGCAAGTGTCTATAGGCGACGGTAACCATTTAACACCGTGGGCCGCAAGCTTGTTTGCCATCTCGTAGTATATATGTATGCATACATAATTTTTCTGCAACTGGTGCTACTTTCAGCCTGCCTCTAATATATTCATTCTTCTTTGTCCATTCTTTGTCAATAGCTTTACAACTCATGTGTGGAGTCAATATAAGACGGAGTACTAATCGCTGAAGCGGTCACCAATGTGCGGTCGTCCTTAAAGCAAACACCAATCACTATATTGGGAATCCAGCTCGGGTTAGTGACGCGGAAAGCAATAACGGAGCGACAAACGTTCTGACCGTTTTCGGTGGTTATTTAAGAAATTCCAAATGCAAACTTTGTAGCTACAAAGAGTTGTGGACACAAAGTTAGACATTCGAAAGGTCCGTACAGAATGGTTCGCTGAAAAGTGTGCATTCAATCAAACTAAATTTAAATATTTAAATAGATATAATTTTGATGTTGGAGTCATTCAATCAAGTATCATCATCATTTGAACCCATTTTATAATTGTATAGTTCTAAGATTTAAGATTGTGGAGAAAAATAAAGAAATTGTATTATTATTATTTTATTATTTCTCGGCCCAAGGTTATGTAAGAATCTCCGACTTAGCCCGGAATACCCACTGAAAACCAATGTTTTCCATAATTTCGTGGCCACCACGCACATAGGGTACCTGTCGCAGTCACCATCTCTATGTATCTGTAGTGTTTATTTTATTGAATGTGTGTAAAACAAAACCCTATGATTTCACTTTAAGTTAAATAGTCTCGCAGTCCCTGTTAAAGCAGTTGAGTTGGCCGTAGAGACTTCTACTAAGACCTGGCTTCCTTTTTCGGAGGATCCACGAGGGGATTTTCCTCCGGCGCCCGCTCCGATTCCTCTTCCTGCGACATAACATCCTCAGAGAAAGACGTTATCATTTCTCAGCATTTCTTTCTAGAGTCCACGAGGGGCACGAACGCTTGGCAACGACGGTTTTTATTCAACCCCATTTTTATTCATCCTCCTACTAATTTCAATTACTTTTCAAACCATAATTTTTAATATTTTCTAAGCATTTCAAATAATCTCAACGAAAATTGTATTGAAAAACTCAGTCAAAACCAGTTTTCCTGCGTCACCGATAAGCTACGCCTCAAAAAGACATCTGCTAACACCGCCTTATTTCGTGAATATTCTCGAACCTTCCCGAAAAATGTTTTCATCATAAATCGGGGTGTGACGAATATTACCACTTGACACGGGTTTGCTGAGGTGCGAAAAGACTGATTGACGTTCTTTAGATATATTTACTCGGTCAAGGATGTCTATAACGGATTTATTAGACTGAATTGCTTTTGAAAAAGTTTTATATTATACTTACATAACAGGTTCCGTCCCATCCATTGCGCTATTGTTACTGCTACTTATTTTGTCGCAGTTAGCGTGAATGCGTACGTGAGATTCGATTTGTACGATACGTAATATATACAATTTCTGCTATCGTTCGACAGCTCCCGGGACCACCAGCTTAAAGTGCCGTCCGAAGCACGGGAAATCGATTAGAATATTTTCGGTCACCCATCCGAGTACCAACCGCGTGCATGGTAGCTTAACTTATTAATAAAATAAATAATAAAAATAAATTTATTTCTCTTCACAATTGGGCATTTAAAAAATCTTTAGTAAGTAAGTATTATACTTATTGGCCTCATATAGCCCGTATTGTGAAGACTGGTGCCTATTGTAGGTTCTGAAAGAACCTGTATTACAGATCACCAGGGTTTGTCCACCATTTCCGCTATGACGACTATTACGTTAATTATTTTTGATATAATAGTCGATCTTTGATAAAGTAATTTATTATTGTTCGGTAGGTACTATTGAAAACATTGACGCACCATAATTTTTAAACAGATGCAATTATAAATGAGACAATTATTATTATAGACATAGACACTTGCTTGACTAACGTTTTCGGTGAGATTGACATCTTCCCCTTCAAAAACTACTGGTCCGATGTCGCTCAAATTAAAATGGGACCACATGACAAGTTTCCAAATGTAAAAATAATCATCATAATCGGTACACCTAGTAAACAGTTATGAGGTATCACAAATAAAAAAAACAGTCTAATTGACACCTCCTCCTTATTTTTAAGACACAGTTTTCTCCTATTATTTAAATCACTCCGGTTCGAACCCCGCCACGTACCTACCAAGTGTTTTCTAGAATTCAATCGACGCTTTTACGGTGAAGAAAAACATCGCGAGGAATCCTGCACGCACCTATGTAGAAATTCTTAGGTTGTGTGTGAAGTCGACCAAGCCGCACTTGGCCAGCGTGGTTGACTAAGGCCTAATCGCCCCTAATGTGAGGTAGGCTCGAGCCCCTCGGTGGGGACATTATAAAACATACATACATTATAATCAAGCTCCTGCCTGGAGCTTAACAGTCAGCGTAGCCTATAGATGCTCGAATATATAGAACTTAGACGTGATACTCGCGGCCAACCTTAGTCCCCAACCCCGTGGAGCTCTGACAAACTTGTTCACCAACAGAAACACAACGAGTGTTTAGTGGGAAACCATGGCGTCTGGATGTCGATCTTTATTTCGATAATTCATAATTGCTTCGGAGTGGATTTTGTGCAGTGTGTTAGCTAATTATTGTGTTATAGGATATTTTGTGTAAATTGCATGTTGCTTACTTGGTGCGTACTCGACGTAAACAACATGCAATTGCCAAAATAATAGTTAAAACAGCTGATTAATATTCTGAAACTTATTTCTTTTTTTTGTAACATCCTAAATACTTTAAATTATAATAATTGGTTTGATTCAAAGACTATGTATCGATTCGTGAAAAGACTTCTTATTTATATTCATAAAATATGAATAAGTAAACTATAATTTGGTCTTTAGAAATCAAAGTATGATTTACAAACTTGTACGACGTACTGATTTACCAAGATTATAAAATCCACGTGTTAATAAAAGAAAAGACATATTAAAAATATGAATAATTAAAACATAAAATATTATTTAAAAATCAAGATATAAAGTATAAGTTTTTATGATGTACTGAACTATTGATATTATACTGCTGTTTAACTAAATGGTAAAGAATAGACAATGTCCACGTGCTTATTTAAGAAATGGTTTATTTGAAATAAGGTTTCCTAAAACTTAAATTGTTATTTAAAAAACCAAATATAAATTATAATAATGTAAGGTGCATAAAATTGTTACTATGAATGCTGATTTATTAGAATTCCAAAAGATTTATAAAGACTAAACGATCATGGCGCCATCTGCTTGCCTATAAAAGCAGCTGGGGACATGATCGTCAGGCAGTTATCGTTGTGAAGTCAAGGCGTGAACATCAGCACGTAAGTGAATATTTCTGTGGCTATTCTTTGATACTTTGTGTTACTTATTGTACATCTTATCTTTGTTAAACGATGTGTAAATTATTTCTGTAAGATGAAGGTACCTGAGCAAAGTAATAGTTAAATTCGTTATCTTAGTTTATAATATGTTCCTATTATAGAATATTCTATGCTCTTATCATGTTATGTAGCGCATATTGAATTAATTTGTATCGCTAGTACCTTTTGAATAGATAATATAGTTCATATAAATTACAATGTGTAAATAAATTGCGAGTTAAAATGGGCATCGTGGTTTCATTTAGCAATTCAGAAGTGGGATTGAACTCGCATAAGTGGGATGTAGAATAAACCCTAACACATAATGAAACCACTTTTTTTTTTTTTTCTCTCTTCTTCTTCTTTATTACTTGTTAAACTTTTCAATTAGAACAAATATGTCCCGAGCAATCATGGTGTGTTCCAGGAGAACAATGCAGCATACAACATCACCAATTTTGGGATCGCTGAGCGTCTCCCAGAGCTGTGGACAGCGTCGCGGAGGTTCCCGCACCGCTGAACGACACAGCCGGGAGCCGCGCAGCCAGGACCGGTACATCCGGCCCCTGCGCAGCGAAGGACAATGCAGTCCAGCGCTGCATAGCCAGGAGTGGCGCACACGAGCGCTGCGTAGCCCAGAGCGTCGCAGCAAGGAACGACGCAGCCGAGAACAGCGCTGCCGTGAGCGGCGCAGCCAGGCGAGGTGCAGCCGGCTGCGACGCAGTGAGGAGCAACACAGCCAGCAGCCACGGAGCCGGGAGCTGCGTAGTCGGGAACCGCGCAGCCGGGAACCGCGCAGTCGGGAACCGCGCAGCCGGGAACCGCGCAGCCGGGAACCGCGTAGCCGAGAGCCGCGCAACCGTACGCCGCGCGACCGAGAGACGAGGAGCAAGGTACCGTACAACTTGGAGCGTCACAGTCGGGAGCTACACACTCCTCCCTGTAGGGCACGTGGCCCAATGCTACGTGATCAGGGCAATGTGGCGCGTAGCCGCAGTCCTGTGACGTCCAGTCACACCCTGATGGTGGGTGACCTTAGCAGAGTTCACGAACCGCGCAGGGCGACGCCAGCGTTAGAACACCGATCCAAGAATTTTGACGATGCGCGTGAGGCCTCTCCTAATCCTTTGGGTAGCAATAGGTTAGAACACTCCAATAACTTTGATTTTTTGATCGAAGCTTTAAAAACGGCGGTGTCCGATGCTGGGAAGGTCCCTGTAGGTTTATTGAATAATAATACTATTCCCGAATTCGATCCTGCAAAAAAGGAACAAACAATGACCATGTGGCTCCACAAAGTGAATGAATGTGCCACTATTTATGGTTGGTCCCAACGACAGGTAGTGCATTACGCTTTGCCAAAATTACAGGGTGTAGCCAAAAGATGGTTCGAGGGATTACCATCAGTACTATTTTCTTGGGAGGAATGGCAGACAAAATTATTAGCAGCATTTCCTTCGGTTGAGAACTACGGGCAAATGTTGAGTGATATGCTTGCTAGGCGGGCACGGTTTGGTGATCCCCTTGAGGACTATTTTTACGATAAAATTGCTTTATTGAATCGATGTAATATTACGGGTAGACACGCGGTGGAATGTGTATTGCATGGTATAGATGATCGTTCCGTTAGATTAGGAGCTGAGGCAGCTTGTTTCCAGGATGTAGATAAATTACTACCCTACTTAAGGAACTCGAGAAACATAAAACCAACCCAAGATAAAAGAAATGCTAATAATAGGCCTAATGTTTCTAAAAATTTTGAGTCTCAGACCCGTCCATCTAATCGCAGAGACAGACCTGTACGTTGTATAAACTGTAAAAAATGAAGGGCACTTTGCCAACCAGTGTCCACAACCTGTGAAAAAATGTGGACGCTGTATGAAATTAGGTCACGATACAGAAAATTGTTATTCTAAAATAATGCCAACCGAAAAATCTGTTAACCGGGTCACTAATGATAGACATACTAGTCACAAATACTACAAAATTGCATTAGTTAACAATGTGCCTATGGAGTCATTTATTGATTTAGGTAGCGACTGCTCTATGTTGAAGTATTCGGAACTTTCAAAATTAAATAATCCTGACATTGAAACTGATAATTTACCTACCTTACGGGGTTTCGGAAATTCAATAGTCCATTCGTTTGGAAAGATTAACGTAAATCTCGAGGTTGATGGAGTTCAAGCTAAAACAGAATTATATATTGTTCCTGATAGTGCAATGCATGTTCCATTGATGATAGGACAAACGTTCACCGAGCAACCACATGTAGGTGTTCTTAAAACAAGTGACAACTTCGAAATTGTACAAATGTACGACAATATTAATACTAAGGTAGATATACATTGTAAAGTAGACATTATTATAAATGCAATTACAGTTGTGGACGTTTATACAAATCCCAAATTCTCAGGAGATCTATATATTCAAGGGAATTTGCGTAGTAAAATAGGATATTGTCACTACATACTTTCGGGTATATATACATTTGACCAACAAGGGTTAGGTCAAATTGTAGTCAACGGCTTGGATAACAATACCTTTAAATTAGATAAAGATCTCCTCATTGCCCGCGGTGTGGTTGCACGAGAAAATATAAAAAGCAGTGTTTTTAATGTAACAACGAATAGCTGCCAACAAGACCCTATTAATTTTGATGATCTTAAAATGGGAAAGAACCTTGATACTCAAGTTACGGCAGAATTACTAGCATTACTTAACAAATTCCGCCACTGTTTTGCTTTTACTATATCAGAGCTAGGACAGACTAATATATCTGAAATGTCTATTAAATTGTTAGATAATCAGCCGGTAGTTTACCGACCATATCGTTTGGCAATCAAAGAGAAGGAGGTAGTTAGGGGCATGATAAAAGAATTGCAAGATAATGACATAGTTAGGCCCTCGATATCGCCCTATGCAAGCCCAATAATTTTGGTTCGAAAGAAGACCGGCGATTATCGCATTTGTATAGATTATAGGGCTCTGAATAAAAAGACTATCAAAGAAAATTACCCGATGCCCCTTATAGACGATCAATTGGATCTGTTAGCAGGTAATCAATATTTTACTACACTTGATCTTGCATCGGGATACTACCAGGTACCTATAAAGGAGGAAGACAAATACAAAACTGCCTTCGTCACACCGGACGGCCATTTTGAATTTAACAGAATGCCGTTCGGCTTGGCAAACGCACCCGCCATTTTCCAGCGTATAATGCATCAGGTACTTGGAAACTTACGTCACAAGGAGGCATTGGCCTATTTAGATGATATAATTATTCCATCTAAAGACATTGCAGAAGGTATGTCAAGATTAAGCATTGTTCTCGAATTGTTGTCCAAAGCTGGGCTCACACTTAAACTTAATAAATGCGTATTTTTTGGCCAATCCGTAACTTATCTAGGATTTGAGGTGTCTAGCAAGGGTATAACACCGGGTACTAAGAAAATCGAGGCAGTTGAACGATTCCCTGTCCCAAATAACCAACACACCGTTCGTCAGTTTTTAGGCCTGGCTAGTTTCTTTAGGCGGTTTGTACAAGATTTCTCTATTATCGCGAAACCATTGACCCAGTTACTAAAAAAGAACGCACGTTGGCAGTGGGGTTCTGATCAACAATTGGCATTTGATAATTTAAAAAAAGCGTTAGTTCAAAAGCCTACATTAGGTTTATATAACCCTAACTCGGAAACTGAACTTCACACAGATGCTTGCAAGATAGGTGTAGCTGGAATACTATTACAGAAAAATAACCAAAACATTTTAAAACCAATAGCATATTTTAGCAAGCAAACTAGTCCTGAAGAACAAAACTACTCGTCTTATGACTTGGAGACCTTAGCGGTTGTAGCTTCTCTTATAAAATTTCGCGCATATTTAATCGGAATTCATTTCAAGATTCTCACGGACTGCAATTCATTACGGGCTACATTTTCAAAACGTGATATGTTGCCCCGTGTAGCCCGATGGTGGACTCAAATGCAGGAGTTTGATTTCGAAATTATATATAGAGCAGGGAAGTCCATGGCACACGTTGACGCCCTAAGTCGCAACCCACCTACCACGGATAAATTAGACGAGCATTTAATATTTAATATTCAAAACATATCTGACACTGATTGGATTATTACAGTACAAAATGCAGACACTGAAATCCAAAGAATTATTTCTATTTTAAAAGACCCAAACCTTGAAGATATTGTAGATATTAAAACTAACTATAAATTAAAAAACGGTAAATTATTCCGCATCACGGCTGATGGTGATAGGTGGGTCGTGCCGAAAGGTGTTCGTTGGCAGGTAGTGAGGCAAAACCACGACGATATAGGACACTTTGCCCTGGAAAAAACTTTGGATAAGGTGAAATCAAATTATTGGTTTCCTAAAATGAAGAGATTTATAAAAAAATATGTGTCCTCTTGTTTAGAATGCGCATATTCTAAGGCGGCTGGAGGGAAAAAGCAGGGGTTTTTACACCCGATCGAAAAGGTTGACATACCTTTCGACACCATACATATAGACCACGTAGGGCCTTTTGTTCGCAGTAATAAAGGAAATACACATATTCTCGTTATAATTGATGCATTTACGCGGTATATTTATTTAAAAGCAGTCCGTAACACTAAATCAAGTATCAGTATTAAAGTATTGCGAGAATATTTCAGTCTATTTGGGATACCTCGCCGCGTGATATCTGATCGTGGATCTTCCTTTACAAGCGAGAGTTTTAAAAGTTTTATCACAGAAAAAGGCATAAAACACATCCTTAATGCCGTAGCTACTCCCAGGGCCAACGGACAAGTAGAACGTTACAATAAGGTAATCGTCGATTCACTTACTGCCAAAGGTATTGGGAATGCGGACAATAAATGGGATGACCACTTGCCCGATGTCCAGTGGGGTATTAATAATACCTTGAACAAGGGGATTAACAGAACTCCAGCTGAAGTCTTATTCGGACTTAGGACGAAGGGTTCTACTGACGGTAAATTGGTTACGGCAGTAGTTGATAACGAGTGCTTCGATGATAAAAATCGTGATTCCATACGTAACGATGTAAATTCCTTCGTGAAGGCCGCTCAAAAAACTCAGAAAGATAGATTTGATAGGACTCGCTCTAAACCACTCCAGTACAATAAAGGTGACTTAGTTAGGATAGAAAGAAATGTACCCTCTACTGGTGGTAGCAAGAAATTAATACCGAAATATTACGGGCCATATAAAATTACTGATGTGTTTGAACATGACCGTTATTTAGTAGAGGATACACCGTTATCCCGAAAAGGAAATAAAAGGTACACAGCTGTGATTTCGGTTGATAAAATGAAACCTTGGCTTGTCTTTGATAGACCCCACGATGAGCTCTTAAGTGATGAGGGTTCAGGTAGTGAATAAGTTAATTGTTTTTATTAATTTGCAGGGAATCAGTTAATTGTTTTATTAATTTACAGGGATTCAGTACTACTAGTATCGATGTTATGTGTATTACTTATGGCTAAAACGGTCGTAAGTAAACACTGTAGATCTTTTGTTTATTGAACAGGTAACACTATTAACCGAAAGGGTTACAGTATTAACCGAAAGGGTTACACTATTAACCGAAAGGGTTACACTATTAACCGAAAGGGTTACGCTATTAACCGAAAGGGTTACGCTATTAACCGAAAGGGTTACGCTATTAACCGAAAGGGTTACACTATTAACCGAAAGGGTTACACTTATAACGGAAAACTAAAAGATGTCGATATATTCTAATTGTAAGATCACTTATTAACACAGTCGCTCTATTTGTTAATGAGAAGTATATTATATTAAATGAATCCTTGGCGAGGTCGCCTTATGTTCATCAGATGGCCGAATCTGTTAGCTAATTATTGTGTTATAGGATATTTTGTGTAAATTGCATGTTGCTTACTTGGTGCGTACTCGACGTAAACAACATGCAATTGCCAAAATAATAGTTAAAACAGCTGATTAATATTCTGAAACTTATTTCTTTTTTTTGTAACATCCTAAATACTTTAAATTATAATAATTGGTTTGATTCAAAGACTATGTATCGATTCGTGAAAAGACTTCTTATTTATATTCATAAAATATGAATAAGTAAACTATAATTTGGTCTTTAGAAATCAAAGTATGATTTACAAACTTGTACGACGTACTGATTTACCAAGATTATAAAATCCACGTGTTAATAAAAGAAAAGACATATTAAAAATATGAATAATTAAAACATAAAATATTATTTAAAAATCAAGATATAAAGTATAAGTTTTTATGATGTACTGAACTATTGATATTATACTGCTGTTTAACTAAATGGTAAAGAATAGACAATGTCCACGTGCTTATTTAAGAAATGGTTTATTTGAAATAAGGTTTCCTAAAACTTAAATTGTTATTTAAAAAACCAAATATAAATTATAATAATGTAAGGTGCATAAAATTGTTACTATGAATGCTGATTTATTAGAATTCCAAAAGATTTATAAAGACTAAACGATCATGGCGCCATCTGCTTGCCTATAAAAGCAGCTGGGGACATGATCGTCAGGCAGTTATCGTTGTGAAGTCAAGGCGTGAACATCAGCACGTAAGTGAATATTTCTGTGGCTATTCTTTGATACTTTGTGTTACTTATTGTACATCTTATCTTTGTTAAACGATGTGTAAATTATTTCTGTAAGATGAAGGTACCTGAGCAAAGTAATAGTTAAATTCGTTATCTTAGTTTATAATATGTTCCTATTATAGAATATTCTATGCTCTTATCATGTTATGTAGCGCATATTGAATTAATTTGTATCGCTAGTACCTTTTGAATAGATAATATAGTTCATATAAATTACAATGTGTAAATAAATTGCGAGTTAAAATGGGCATCGTGGTTTCATTTAGCAAGTGAAAGTGGTGTCTTGACGAATAGTTATGAGGAATCATTGAAATAAAGCTTTTGTATGTATGACGTTGAGAATTGTATAGAAGTTGGAAATACCACTATACAATTCTCATCAGTCACAATCATGAGGTCTGTTTCCATGCATTTCTTTCCAAGCACTCCATAGATGCATTAAAAACATCAAGAAATAAGACATAATTAAATGGCTCAACGGTCTTAGATACCAAGCCAAAAACCCTAACAAAAAAAACAGTAGAAAAAGGTAGCGCTACTTGACTGTGACTGAACGTGAAGGTCCTGACCTAGTTCAGACGCTACAAATTCTAGTGTCTAGTCTCATTCCTCACTTCTCATTCCTCACTTTGTCTATTCTTGTTACTACGCATAATCTTATCCCATCCTGAAATAAACTCTCTCTTAAGGTACTATGAATAAGTCATTTCTCAAACACACCTTTTGTTGGCTATCCAAAACTCTAATACGGCCAACTAACTTTTGAAGGATACCCTATGTCAACGAAGATTGCGGTACTTCCCCGGTTATTAAGCATTCAACCATAAACTTTAGGGATATAAGACGGGTATAAGATTTAATAATGAATTTCTTAAAGCGCACCATGCTCTTTTTAACCGACTTCAAAAAAGGAGGAGGTTATCAATTCGACTGTATGTTTTTTTTATGTTTGTTACTTCATAACTCGTTACTGGGTGGACCAATTTTTAAGATTCTTATGACCTTTGGAAGCTAGTGCTTGTCATGGGGTCCCATTTAAATTTTATCGACATCTGACGAGTAGTTTTTGAGTTATCCCTAATAATGCCTATTTAATTGACATTGATGATATCGTAATTTTATCACTTGTGTGTCTAAAAGATCTTGAGGTAGTTTCCTGAAAATTTCTATACTTAAAACACTAAAAAGCAGAAAAAAAAAATATTTTTAAATAAAAGAAAAACCGCCTTCAAAACTAAAAACAGGAGAAAAAAAAATTTTGTTTACTTATAAAAATCTAAATGTTTTTGAGGTCGGTGCCAACCTCGATATTTGTAATAAACGTTGTCACTTGCATTTGGCACCGACCTCAAAAAACATTTAGATTTTTATAAGTAAACAAGATTTTTATTTCTCCCGTTTTTAGTTTTGAAGGCGGTTTTTTCTTCGGCGTGCATACAATTATATATTATTTATACAAGAAGTTAATTTCATAAGGTTATATATTTTTGCCGTAGCGCATTCATCTTTTGTATGTATGTTCCCTGATTATTCAAAGACGCCTGGACAGATTTGAAAAATTGTTTTCTTGTTTGGAAGGATAGAACTTTATGGTTGAAAGATCAAATGGCCATGAAAGATTTACATGAATCTGTAGGGTGTTTTTTAGAATCGTGAAAATATGCAGTCACGATATGATTTTTTCCCGCTTTTCCAAATTTATGCATACGTCGATATCTTCGAAAGTTGATTTGATATTTTAATGATCAAATTCTCGAGATAGTTTCTTGAAGATTTTATAGTGTTAAAAACTGTAGTACTATACTATTTACACCACTAAACCAAAAACGAAGAATTAAATTGTTTTTGTTGAAAAAAATCTAAATGCCAACTTTATTTTCAGCGGTTGCTTGCCGGCCAAACCGTCCACTATTGGTTGTCTAACTAATTTATTGCAATTTAATGTTTATGATACCGAAAATTCCTTACTTTTTAGACGACTTTGGGACGGTGTGTGGGACCCGAAAACATCTTGGGCACGTTTGATTGCTGCGTCGGCGATGCAATGCGATTACTAAACCTCTGTCACCAAGTGGTGTGGTAACTTTGCAAAGCATCGAAAATTCTGCGCGAATTTTTAAAGAGTACTGTGACTTTTGTGTGACTGGGGATTATTAAACCCCACATGGTTCACAGAGGGTTAATGCTTCTATCAATTCAAGTCCCCTGGCTTAGTAGTACTTACTTTACTGACCTACCGACCTACTGAGATTATATGGAAGTTTAATGGGAAAATTAGTTTTGATGAAATGAAGCCTATGTTGCCTGTACCTGAATTCGAATCGATGGACACCTCATTCAAAACTGTATGAATAGTTTAGGCGCTACGGTGGAACATACGTAAATACAAACACACATACATTAATAGTTTGCTAAAGTCGTTACCCTTATTTTTGTTAGTCATAGTCGGTACTTGTGATAAGGATACTAATGCATGTAAGACGTATGTATTATTACAAACACGTGAGTTTGTTGCTATCCTTTCAGGCCAATTTCAGAATTCAACCACAAGATATTTTTCAGAGTTCGAAAAGTTGTTCAACTATTCTCGTGACAGTTTATTAGTAACGGCGATTTTCGGAGTAAATGGATACGTCGAAGGAAAGTTTACCTATTTAACTTTTCAGCGTTTAATTAAAAAGGCGGTATTAAAGTTGGAAACTTTCGCCGTGTGGACAGGAAAATTGTATATGCATAGGTTTTTATAAAGGTATCCAATTTTATAAAGCGAAGGAGAAGCTTTATAAAAATATGGTTGATGAAAAAACTTAATGAATAATATTGATTGTTTATAAAGTTCTGGGTCACTGGTAGATGTTTCAAAATTCTTCGTTGGACGAAGTCTAAGTCGTTTTATTTGTGGTATTTTATGTATAAACATATGCATTAACATAGACCACATTAAGTCAAAAATGAAAGCATCAAACGAGTAGATAATTATGTCTAACTGGGCCAGATTATCATGCTGAATAAGTCTGAGCAGGCAGAAGAGATCGAACGACCGGTTCAGCTAGGATTGGCTGCATTTAGCAAACTCTCTGTAATCTTTAAGAGCCAATGCTAATGAGACTGAAACATCGAGCGTATATACAATGTGTCCAACCTGTCCTGACGTATGGAGCCGAGACCTGGACGCTCATGAGAGAGTCCGTCCAAAAGTTGCAGGTCGCTGAAAGGAAAATGGAGCGTACTATGTTAGGTATAACACTTAACGACCGGGTGGGAAATACGGCAATCCGTAGACGAACTGGAATACCTGAAGTAGTCAGCTCCGTTACAAGGAACAAGTGGCAATGGGCTGGACACGTGTGTCGCAGGACAGATGGAAGATGGGGGAAAAGGGTGCTGGGGTGGAGACTATGGACGGAGAGTAGGAGTATCGGTCGTCAACCAACGAGATGAAGTGACGACATCAAGAAGGTGGTGGGAAAACACAAGACCGAACGGATTGGAGAATGAGGAGACCTATGCCCAGCAGTGGGTGAAAATGGGTTCAGACGAAGAAGAAAAAGATATGCATAAATGTATAAATAATGGTCTAGCAAGATGAAACCGAACTTCCAGCAAGTCTCTTGGTGGCTATTTCTCAAATCGACGACTACAATGCACAACCATCAGTATCTCATTGTGACTCCACAATGTATGACATTAAAATTAGGCAGCGTAAAGTACATTTCTATTACGCTTTCCCGGTGAATAAAAATTAAAAAAGGAAATATTTATTCACAAACACGGTCTTAATACTACAAAAACAAAGGTAGACTTTTTCATAAGTCCTAGAAGATATAAACCACTCCTTCGTAATTTAAATTACCTTAGCAAAATCGCTTTAAGTACAGGATGTGTGTGTGTGTGTATAATTTACACATAAACATCTCTTATCAAAGCTTAAATTGCAATTCTTTCTATTTTCAGATCAACTAAAGACTATTTCAGACATTCAATAAGTTTTTGTTTACCAGTACGTTAAATCATTGGATACAAACTCTTCTAAATGAGCATTTATATCTTCAATATCCTAGCTATTTTCAAATGCCGTACATACACACAGAACCACTCTTTCTCACTATCATATGCGCGCGACAAGAATTAGAAAATATATTGACAGAAGAAATTAATTCACATTTTTTTCGTACCCGCGATTCCTAAAACGAAATCACATCTGTCCGAATCAATTTACATGGAAAAGGTTTCTATGTCACACGTGCAACGGGTATACACACCCTATCCTTTTCCGCATCGAAAAATAATTTAACATTATCGATAAGTTCACGCGTTAGGTTTATTTTAGAACGGCTGCTGTTTCACTGTTAACCCAAAAATAGTAATTGATCATGAAAATTAGATGCCTTGCCTTCCTAAGGAAATGTGTCATTTAGTATCTCAATTTGGCTGTCTGTATAACCTTTGCCATAAGTTTACTAAATGGTAGACCCATAAGTAGGGTCGTCTGGGTACGTACCACCGTCTTTCTTATTTCTGCCCTGAAGCAGTTCGCTGTGTTTCGGATTGAAGGAAAAGGGAGCCAGTGTAATTACTAGGCATGGAAGGCATATCTATAGGCGACGGTAACCACTTAACACCAGGTGGGCAGCAAGCTTGTTCGCCATCTCGTAGTGTTAAAAAATATTAGTTAGTTTTGTGCAAAATAACCCTGGAATCATTGAGATATAATGTACTCGTATTATTATTATCTCAATGCCTGGAACGTTTGTCTTGAAATCTTCGAGATTCAGATTTTCGTTCCACTAATTCAAAATTGTTTTAGAGTGAAATTTGTGCAGTGATGTGGTATTATTTTGATGCACAGGAATCTGTGTTGACGAGCAGGAATCATTAAATTTTGTGGTGGATATGACGGTGAGAATTTTATAGTGGGTTTTCCACCTCATCATTCGTCATCATGAGATCTGTTGCTATGCATTTCTCGCCGCGCTCCCTAGATGCATTTATTTATTTAGATCACCAACAAGTTTACATTGACACAGTTATTGGAAAAGACATGGAAAATCACAGGATGCTAAATGCAAACTTGACAACTACATGCAATATACAACCAGCAATGTACTTTAATCTAATTGTAAAGTAAAATACTAAAAATAAAATTATTATAAGGTTTCCCAAAAAATATGATGACACCATATGTGACACCCTGCGAACACACATACAGGTGCCACCCTCATATAGGCTAGAAGTTGGGTTTATTTAAACACAAATTTATGCATTTCATTGACCTATCATATGAAGCTTATATTGACAATAAACTCTACTTAAGTCTCTTATCGCTATTTAGATCCTTAATCGAGTTAAGCTAGAATCAAACTAAATCAAAGTTAAGTAAACGTCAAACCGGGTCCCTTTGAGATCGGAATCGATATTAGTTGAATAAAGCACTTAGCAGACGGTCAACTGCTTTCTATACAGCGACGGGGTTTAAGTTCTTTACCTATACGAACTTATAGGAATCGAAGAGATATTTCAAGGTTCTTACGCACCGTAGACGTATTTCCATACTACGAATATATTATGTTTCTACATTATTTTTCAAATCAAATATCTTTTTTGCGTATCACATAACATTCACAAGGGTCTTATACATAGGCTGTAGTTCTTGTGATGCCCCGATATAACCTTAACCTTTTAAGACGCGTCTATGCGCTACTTTGATAAGACTCCGCAACGCCTACATCCTACAGTCCAAGCGCCAGGACTACATTGAATTCCACGATGGGCACTACGTTCCGAAGAACTAGATATTGACCAGACGACCCGATTACTGCGCTAAGTATACATACTCCTTCATTTTACTTATATTGTAGGGGGCGGAGGGGTCGGTTTACTTCTCCCCAAGCCCCAAGGCATTTATTTTCGTTAGATCCCACTTTTGAGTACCACTTTAATATTTTTGGCGTTGGATCCCACAATTTTGAGTATTTCCGCTGGATTCCACATTTTAAAAATTTAAGAGCAATACGTTTTATTGTCATTGAATCCCAAAAACTATTTCCGTTAGCACCAAAATAGCTGACAACGACAGCTACAGAATGCTATCATTTAGAACTTAGTAATGGCGCCAACAACAGCGTCAGCCAACCACCACTGCTCAGAGTCATCATCAGTCTGCCACTTACTTTCGACTAGAACCCTGCAGAGACTGGCGAGTCAGCTCAGGTAACACACACATACAACCACGCTCAAAATCCCAAAAGGAGTTGAGCAGAGACTTTAAAGCTACATCTATCCATATGGGCCTTACAGTATCCCCAAATAGTGACAGATTGCCAGCCTGTTGCATACATAACAGGGCATCAAATCCCGCAACTACGAGTAAACCTTGACTGGACCCACCAACCAGGTCAGATTACTCAGCAGGGTACAGACAGATATTTGACCAAGAAACTCTGCAAATATCTGTGTCGGATAAAATGTCGTATAAAAACTGTTGTATTTATCGCGTATGCTGTGTTGCTGATCTCGTTTCGATTTTGAAAAGGCAGCTAATCTCGCCGTATAGTTGACGTAATCATTGTGAAATCCGCGGTAAAGCTATTTAGGAGTGGCGAATGCCGGATAGGCATTTCGACTGAACAGAATCAACACTTAATCGGATTTATGGCATATGCGGTGATACGAACTCCGACTTAAACGACCATCAACAGCACATATAACGTCCCCACCGAGGGGCTCGAGCCTATCCCACATTAGGGGCGATTGGGCCTTAGTCAACCACGCTGGCCAAGTGCGGGTTGGTCGACTTAAACGACCGATCGACTTAAACTAATTCTGCCCACTTTACTATTACCATGCTAGTGCATGGTAATATCGAAGTCATCATCATCATAATAGCCTTTATAATTTGACCCACTGCTGGGAACCAAGGCCTCACCTTTTCATCGAAGGAGGTTTATGCAGTAGTCCACCACTCTTACCCAATGTGGATTGGTGGACTGAGTATAAGGTGATCAATTCACCTTTGCTGGTCCATTAGTCGCCTTCTACGACAACCATTGGAAGGTATTGAGTGATGCTGCTATTCTACTCTGCCGGCATGACATGGCAATCGAAGTCATATCACAGACAAAATATGAAATTATCGTTTGATATTGAAACATCCCAACATTTTTCCCCATGTTAAAAATTTCTATCACGCTAACGGTGGCGGTCTTCCATGCTTAAGCAATTCATAGCGAGTTTCCTTTGACGTGAAATTCACGCGACGTTGACTCGTCATTGATTTACTATCGTATTTTATTAAGTTTTACTACGAGTGCGTAAGCGATTATGAGCTTACGGGTGCTCACGCATGTCTGCCCGCGATAGTAACTAACTTTAGCCTTTTTTTTGTTGACGGGGAGGACAAATGCATTTACGCATCTTCCCTGCAGGGTGGTGCCAACCGCAGGGGATATGTGGGACTCGAGGTAAAGGCGTTCCCTCTTTACGCACTAAACATCCTCCCCTACCTGACCTCCAATGCGCTATTACGGGAAGGCTCGGGATCTGCGCACGTGAGCGCAACTACACCGAGCCCGTCCCACCACTGCCCGTCTAGGCACTCATTGTGCACCAATTGGTGGCCAGCAGCCCACCGGGGCTACCGACTAACGCCAGCCCCTGTGGGTCGCTGGCCGACGCCGGCCTTATAGGCCGCCTCCTCACCGACGGCTGCTCGACCTGGCGCGTCCTCCTGACGAGGACACCGGAAGCAGCCATCGGTCCGCACCCGAGGGACTTCGGGGTCATGCCCCTGAAAAGGACCGTCCGGAACTAGGCGTGGTGGGAAAACAAAAACAACTCGACGATGGCATGTGATTTCGAATGCCAAGGGGACTTGACATCAAAAGCCACACAACCCACGAGAAAGTTTCCCCACCACGTTACCAGGGTCCGCCACGAAGAGGCTTCCGGACGAGGACCCCATCACCTCTGGTACCATAGTCTAGAGGCTACGGTAAGTGTTTACCACCAGACAGCCCCTGTTTGCCATCTAACATAAAAAATCTCCCTCTTATTTCGTCTTCCCACAAAAAAACGAATAAACAAATACGACTTTCCCATCTATCATGTTAAAGCTTACTCACCGCCATCGGGACAGTGGCCCCATTAATTCTGGCACCTCGGCTTGCATTGATTTATCTTCTCTTCTTAATTACTTGCAACTGACTGTACTGTTTGATATTTAGACTTGATTTATTGTCCCGATCGGACACTAGTGGCCCATTGTGTATTTGTATTAAAATCACGATTGAAGCAGCGGCTATTTTGGAATTAATTTGAAGTTAGGGAAAACGGTTTGCTGTCTACTGTGGGCGATGTTTATTGTTTGGTTGTAGGTCTTTAAAGAGAATTGTCTTTTTAATTAGGCACAATCGTGCTACAGTAAATTGTCTAAAAAAATTAGCCCTGAGAAAACTTAATTGCCTGGTGGCTCAATGTTAGTACTTTTTCCGGTTTTTGTTATAAAAAGTCAAGCAAATGACTTCATTTCACCTGATGGTAAGCAGAAGTGGAGTCCAAATGCGAAGATAGCTGGTGCGAGAGATAAAACCCTCGTAGCTATATTATTAATAAGGAGCAGTGGTCTGGCAGTGACTGGTAGTGCCTTAAAAATATTGGTATGGAAAATATATTTTAACCTCTCCAGCACCAAAAGACCTCTTTTGTTTCGTAAAATTTCGAAGGAAAAACCCTTTTTGCTGCGAACTCTGAACAAGACTTTAACGTTTGATCTGAATAGTTGTAGTAATCTTACATTTAATTTTTAATAGTTATTTTTAAGATGATAAACATGTATTAAAGCAGTACTCTAATTCTATTTAATTCTAGACTACTTCGCTGATTCGTGATTTATTATCCCAGCACACTCGCAGCAAAAAATAACTTTGCTCACTTGTTGAATAAATAATTATTTCACCTCTTCAGCACCAAAAGACCTCTTTGGCTTGGTAAAATCTCGAAGGAAAAACGCTTTTGCTGCGAATTGTAATGTTCGATCTAAATAATTGTAGTAATCTTACTTTTAATTATTAATTTTAAGAAAATAAACATTAATTAAAGTATTAGCCTTGTGATGCCGGCAGAGTAGAATAGCAGCACCCCATATCCTCCAATTGGTGTCGTAGAAGGCGACTAATGAGTCAGCAAAGGGGAATTGATCACTTTATACTCCATCCACTAATCCGCATTGGGCAAACGTGGTGGACTACTGCCTAAACCTCCTTCCATCAGGCCTTGTGTCCCATCAGTGAGTCGAATTATAAAGGCTGTTAAGATGATGATGATTAAAGTATTGTCTTTTTTTACCTATAACAATTTTCTCGCTGGTGAGGTGAAAAGTTGTATGTTTCACACGAGAACAATAACTATTTCTTTTAAAACACTTTTAATATTTTATTTATTCAAAACAATCAAAAGAAAAGGCAATTTCATTGTTGAATATCTAATACACCGAACAAAGCCAGAGCAATTAATATTATTTAATATAAGCCATTTTAAATTGAAACTATTCTCGTCCCAATTATTTGATAATTCCACCTTCCATTTTGTTAACCAATTAACTAAGTGTTAATATTAATACTTTACAATGAACAAACAACCGCTTGTTATAATGGAAATTCCGCGAGCACTATTCTAAAATATGAATTCTATAACAAACGCCTTTGTATTCGAAACTTAATTGTACAAAGGATCTAGGGAACGATAGATTAGTACAGTAAACCACACATCAAGGGTGACATTTGTCAAGGAAAACTAGGTCAAGTCTTCAAAAGGCTGAGGACATGTTTCGATTATTCCTCTTCTTCCTATCCGTTGCATTATGTAACCACACTGTTTTAGCATAGTTTTATGGACGACCGCCTGCCTGACACAAATCTCTTTAAGAATGGCTCAAGTTTGCAGCACATTTATCAGCTCGAAAACGGATTAGCATCGCCTCAATTCGAGTCGTTTTATTCATATGAAACTCCATACTATAGCGCACACTAATCAGCAAAGGAACGACATCGGATCACCCCGGGACCAGCACACGAACGGTGGTGCGGTGAGTGGTCAACTTGAAGTTCTCGCGCTGACGGCTCGGCGTCCACGAGCTTACGTCGCTTCTTACGCGAGCCGACGTCTCTTCGTCAACGCTTGCCCCTTACCCATCCTAGCACACTACTGTTGCCGATCGTGCTTTCATTCCCAAGTCGACTTACAATCGTATTGCATGCGTATTTTATCGAATTTGCAGGTTTGAAACTTATTGAAAGGCTACGCCATGTTTCTCACCTCACCCTTCCCATGGCCTGGCGCAACCTTACGGTTATACAGGCCGAATCATGGGAGAATGCGCTGCTAATTGCCGGAGGCTCCGGTTTCACAGCGCACCTTTAATATCTGCTACAAGTTATTCTTTATCTGTCTCCTTGTCCCTATGGTCCTTCTCCTTTATCTGGGGTGCACTCGTACGCCTTCGGTGCCTTCCAGATCGTCCGAGCCCACCCGAAGTGGTACCGCTAGCTCCCACTGCCCAGTTCTCTCTCTCTCTAGACCACTTCTAATCTTGTGCCATCGTCGCGCTAAGTCCAGTTGCTGCCTGAAGTTCACCTTCGTCCCCACGAGGTGCGGGTTATAGACAGGACGCACCTCAAGCATCTTCACCTTGTCACGTGCCTACGTACAGTTGACACTTGGTGGACGTTGTGCGAGTGATCCCTTGCTACATGGGGTTCAGAATGTCCCTCAGTCGATTTTACGACACCCACGGGATGAAACGGGGTAGGCATGTTCATGACCGGGAGCTACACGGTGCTTCATAATGGAAAAAAAATACAAAATACTCCAGCCATTTCCCTGTTCTGTATCCCTCCTCTATTTCGCCGACGCAGCCATAATTACGGCTGCAAGTACCTTTCTTTAGTTCCCGACACCCGAGGCTTAATAGTCTTAACGAAGTCTTAAGCTTTGAGTCACGTAGAGTACACAAAATATCTTATCAAACATAGCATATAACATTAGCCCCCCATCCACTTGCGTTTATTCCGTATGACTTGTCCTCATGTATCAACTGTAGAGAATACTTGTAGGGATATACAAAACCGTTGATTCCACTAACTAATGCCATATCTACATGCTTATCTGCGACTTTCTATGTAGCTAATTCAAGGTTGTCAGGATATGCAGGTACGACGGAAGGGACCAAGAAGATTTTAACCCCGTCGTTCTTTCGCGCTTGGCACATCTACTAGAATTCATTCCTTAAAGATTGGACATTTCAGCAGGATTAATGGCGGGTTATTTTTACTTGTTAGTCAACGCCACATATGAAGCATGTACAGAAAGTCAGAATACTGTCGAGCTCTCGCGCTGTGAGATTTTTTCTCAATGAGTAGCAACACTGAGTAGTGGGGATTTCTTTGAACACAACGGGTAACGGCGACCTTCATTAGTATCAAAACTCGCCTAGTAGTGCCGTTTCTGTGAAACATGTCGAATATAAAATTAAATTATAAAGCTCTTTATTTAAATGGACTTTGCTAAGTAGGTACTTTGAAATCGTCAAAAGCCCTACCACCATTTCGGGACGAAATAATTATTTTACTTAAATAATCATTATTATGCTGAGATGGAGAAAAAATGCCGAAAGAAACTCCACAGCTTACAATTTAGTAATGATTTCAAAACATCATTACAGTCAATAGATATAACAATATGAATAAATTTAAATTTTCAATGCATACATTTTGGGAAGATTTTACTCCTAATCATTTGGATCATTTAAATTATCATGTATCTTGTAATAAGCTTTTTTATATAATTTAGTTTTTATAGTTTGTAAAGTTCCTTGTCACGGAAGGAAGAAAGCCGACTGAAAGTTTGGTGGGTAGCTCATTACACCCCTGAGACAACAAATTAGTCCTCACAATGCGGCACACTGGTTCCCCATGTGCCAAAAAAATCAGAACCACAATTTTGGGCAAAAAAAACACACATCCGTGTTTTTGGAAAAAATATTACATCCGTGTTTTGGGACCGAAAAGAGACCAATGCGAAGCCACTTTAAGGACTGTCTTACAATGAAAGCTATTCAAATAAAGTAATACAAGGTATGTTGTTATTAGTGAACAAGGTTAATTAATGTTCTGGTTAATTAAAGCCAATTACGTGGTCAAGTAAACAGTCAGAGTAAATTACGGTATAATTACTACCTAATCAAATGTAGTCTTAACTGATGGATAATTGCTTTTTTTTTAAATCCACTCGTTCGCTAGGCACGATGTCTGTGGGCCGACTGATGACCACGAACTAACTTTTTGAATTTCGAGATTCATCGCGATAAAAACGCTTTGATGTGCACCAGTTTACTGACAACGGTGCGATGTCCTTGCGACTTCGCACGAAGTGCCGAAGTATTCGCGAACACTTGCTACACACACATCGCAATCGCGTCGCGAATGTGCGGCCGTAGCATTAATGATACACGCAAAATAAACGTACTAATGTGCTTTTAGGTCCCATATTTGTCACATAACGCCATCCATAGAGACTTTTATTTGTGATCGACTCATTAAACTGCGTAAACTTTTCGTGTATCGAAAAATGTATCCTAAATTTACGTTCAAATTCAACGTAAGCCCATTAAACTCCCCAACTCGAATCTATAAGCCTCGGTTTAATTAATGACATTGGTTTATGGAAACCGTGAACATAGTGAAGATAAAGGCAGTAAGAGCTTGATACTGTTTAAGGTGAATTCAAATACTAGTTCAAATAGAAGCTCACACAAATTCCACTCGAAGTTGGAACGTCCTGGAGAAATTAATTCCAAAGTCAATTTACACTACCATTTTCAAATCTTATCAAATCATTCAAATCAACTCAACACCTTTGTGTTGTAGTGACAGAAAATGCTTACAATCTGGAATTAAGCTGCAGAGCTGGCTACTACCAGAGTTAATGGAATACTTGATGTGTGACTGTGATTCACACCACAAGTTTCCATTGTGGCTTATGTTGCTATCTTATCCACGGCCATAACAATACCTCTTCAAGCCTATGGATACTGTGAACGTTGCATATGCGTTCATTGCATAGATAAAGTTAAGCTGATGTCTTATATAGTCTATGAACAATAAAAGTAAAAGAAAAATGGTGACACAAAATATACCAATGAGTTGAAAAATTTCCTAATCAACTGCATCTTTATCTACATTCATATAAATTCGTCTTTCGTATATTTGTATCTGCAAATTTCGGGCAAAAAATGAAAGGAAGAAAAACTTGAAATCCTAAAAAAATATTGTTGTTAATTTGTGATGTTCAATGGTGGTTATTTTTTGTATTGATAGCTCAATAAGAAATGTGGACTGTATTTTTTGCGGTGGTTACAAATATAGGTTCTTTGAAGAATTTGTACCTACTTGCAAATATATAATAACCTTGTCTACGGAGCGGAATATCACATCTGCAATAAGATATGATGGAAAGACATTCACAGCTCCCTTAGGATGGAAAAATGCACACTGACCTGCTCTTCTGGGAAGGACCGGATATTTGGATTGGACAAGGATATATAAACTTGCAAGCGTTCCTATGTATTTTTACTATTAACTTATTAAATATATCAGTTTTAAATCCACCATTCAATGCAAATGGAAACTTAAAAACAATTTTGATGTCTAAGTCAGAGTCATTAGGAGATAATAGACGACGGTGTAGCAGTAGGCAAATGTGTTGAAAATGAAGTCAATATTACTTTAAAAATAGTAAATTTTCATTCGTGCTTCAAAAACTTATTAAGAAAGATAAGCCTGTCAACACAACATACTGATCCTCCCTACACTGTGTCCACCTTATGTGTGGTTAGGAACTTGCGTAATGTATAACTTTGACTTTGTCAATACAAACTATGAAATCTGTTATATGATACAAGGACCTTGCGGGAGAAGCCGGAATAATGGGTATAGTTTCGGGAGACACAGCTGCAGCAGCTGGTTTGCGGAATCCAACTTTATGACCATCTTAGCTTTCAGCAGACGACTGGCCTTAGATGACATTGTCCCAATATGAATGTATGTTGTTGTTAGAAGTCATTAGTAATAAAAATAATTAAAAAGACTTCAAAACTAAAAAGAGAGAAATACAAGTTCTATGTTTTTTTAACGATGTAAATGTGAATATGCTATATGATCTCGAGATAGTTTCCTGAAAATTTCTATACTCAAAAAAAAAAAGCAAAAAAATATATATTTTTAAATAAAAAAAACCGCCTTCAAAGCCAATTACGGAAAACAAAATTTTTCTTTTAAATCTAAATTTTTTTTTTGGCTCTGGTTTGAAGGAGGCGTGGGAGGGTGCGTTCATTTTAAAGTACGCATAGTTCCGATCCCCACTTAAGTATTGTCTATGAATTGGTTTTTACGACCATGTGAATCCACACACACTATGAGACGTCAAAAGCCACCCCATATGGCACGCACTGAGAAATCCCTTATTTTGCATAGCATTGTTTTTTACTAAGCCAAGTATTCTTTGTGAATACGGGCGATAGAGTAATATAATCATACACACTAATTCAATGAATATGAAATACCTATTTTCGCATGCTGTAGAAATGTATAGGGTTTACAAAAGGATAGTTTTCTTCACTGTTTTTTTTAGATTATGTTTCATAAAGCTGAGGTCTGCATAATAATTGTTGAGGAGTAATAAGGCAGGCGCTCTACGCGAAATATAATACAAACAGTTTATTTTATGATAATGTTTAGGAAGCATTTTCAATTTATCGTCGAAATGTTTATTTTTGTATGTCAGTGTTCATTTTGAATGAAGACTATATTCTGAGAAGTTTAAAACTTTCCCATAATTAATTAAAATGGCTTCACCGACCCTATCATTTACATGATTCCAAAAAACAATAGAATGTAATATAAAATCTACAATTACACAATTTAAAATGAAGAATTTAATTAACCTTGTTATTTAGCTCATTAAAACATCGGATTGTTTATTTAGGCGGCCTCCCGGAGGACGCTTTACACCTGAGCGGACGTCAATTGCAGACTATTTGAATTTATAATAATATAAGTTAATTTGTTACCACATACGACATGTACTGAGTTAAGTTATGTAAAAAGTAATTATTAAACATAAATGTAATGTAATATCAGAGTCTTAGGTAACATTTTGTTACACATAAAGCCACATCTGGCAGTATGGGCCATGCAGTGCTTCCAAATAGTGTCAGGTTGCCAGCCTGTCGCCTACATAAAAGGGGCACCAAACTCAAAAAGTACTTTATAATCTTTCAGTAAGCAAACTAAATCCAACAACCGCGACAAATGTTACACTCAAAATCATGTTATCAGTACGGGTATAAATTTTTTATTTGGTTTATCTGACAAGAGTTGACAAAAATATTAGCAACACAAAATAATCTCGTAGTAAATTTCCAAATAATTCTAAATAGCCAAAAATTGTAAGAAACCAAATCCCAAAAAGACCGATCAATAAAATACCGCTATTTCCATCTATCATATTTATAGAAAAAATATCTAATCCCTTGGTCACGCAATAACTTCAGAACCGCTTTACCTATTTGATTCATCTTTTTTATATTAATCAAGTATTTTAATTAATAATATGTAGCAGGTTCGGAAAAAAAAGAAAATTGCACAGAAAATATGAAAATATAGTTCCATACTTATAATGCTCTGTGAGTGACAAACAACCGTTGCTATGTAACGGAACCAATGACGTAGGAATTCAACGGAACGCATACGAATTCTCAACACAAATAGTTAGGAGTGTGATTGATGGATACTTATTATACACTTTTCGTGGTTTTTTTTTTGCAAGTTAGCTACAACGACTTATGGCAGTTCAGCTAGTAAGAAATAAATTCCTATATATTCACAATGACCTTCCTCTGCCGGAGCTATGTAACGCGAACCCAAATGAAAAACCAAGTGGGTATCAGATAACTTAATTGCTTCTGAACCGACGGCTATCCTTTATTATTTGAGCGATTGAAATACTGTTAATTTTGTATCTTCTGAAGCTTTCAGACCTTTTTGTCGAAAAGTGAGGTTGCTCTTCACTTCTCGACTTTGCTTTTGAAGGTTTACTTATTTGGTGCTTGGTTTTTAATTACTCTCGAGGTGAATCAGGACGCAGCCCACCAAATAGTTGCCATCTTATAACGGGGTCATGAGTTTCTCACGGTTTATTACAACGCGAATTTAGATTTTGTCAGAGTTTATATATTCCTCCTGGTCCTGAATAACCGTTTGTCCTTTTCATTTTAATTATATATTTACAAAATTTTTTAATGATCGGTTGTAAGTTGTAAAGTGAAAGGGTCAATTAGCTAAAGAAATATTTATATTGAGCCCAAGTATATTATTTTTCATGTGATGCTGGTAGAGTAGACTAGCATCACCCCATAACCTCTGGGTGTGCCTGTCATATAAGGTGCCTAATGGATCAGCAAAGGGGTATGGATCACCTTATACTCAGTGAAGAGGTGACCAAACATCTTGAGCCTCTCCAATTGCGTCGCAATGTTTGCGCTTTCTACCGTCTGTACCACGGCGAGTGCTCTGAGGAACTTTTCTCCCTAATCCCACCGTCTCCCTTCCTTTTAAGGACTACGCGTGCTAGTCCACGTTGTCACCAACATACTGTGGCTACCATTCCAACGCGAACTAAGAAATTTGGCAACTCGTTTCATTGTCGCACAATCAAGAAATGGAATTCACTGCCAGCACACGTGTTCCCTCCTTCCTACAATCCTGGGTCATTCAAAAGAGGCGTGAAGAAGCACCTTGCAGGTCAGCAAGGCGTGGGTGGCTAGCGCGGCAGTGTATCTCTCGCACCAGCTATCTTCGCATTTGGACTCTACTTCTGCTTACCATCAGGTGGAATGGAGTCATTTGCTTGACCTTTTTATAAAAAAAAGAGTTCACCAATCCGCATTTGGCAAGCGTGATGAACTACTGCCTAAATCTCCATCGATGACAAGGAGAGGCCTTGTGTCTCAGAAGTGAGTCCAATTATAAGGACTGATATGAAGAGCCTAAGTGTAATAGTCAGTTATCAATAAAACATCATTTAAAATTGTAAACCACAGTGTCTTGGAATAATCATGAACATGCAAGAATGGGCTATATCAAAAGCTACATTCTTAAGAACAGGTTGGTTCCTTTTGTATCAGCAAACATGCAATAACATATACGAGATTATATGACCACGAAATTAATTGCAGCGTTTATTTAAGTTATTATTTTATAATTTCGAACGTATTGTCTTCCTTTGTCAATAATCAAACCTTTATTTTGATTCTCTTTGTATCATTCCATCATTTCTATCTTCCAACATTTCAATCTTTCATCAGGCGTTCATTTCCTCGCTTCTGTTTGCATTTAGTACCTAGTCGGTGTAACAATTTCCCTAAGGTATATTGCTCTATTGATCAAATATCAATGTATAGTCACCTCTGTTTATTACAGGATCATTAACAACGTAAAAGAAATATTTTTGCTATTTTTTATTCTTTTGTTAATTTTGCGGCATGATTTAAATTTTGTGAAAACATATTGTTAAAATGCCTAAATAAACATCAAGTAAAATAAAGTCCTGTCAAAGAAAAAAAAACTAAGGCCGCAACGATGGTTCCTGTGCTATGACGTGTGAAAACTTTTCTTGTCAATAATCTGAGACCGATAACGTTGAAGTAACGTTCCAGAATTGATTATTTGGTCTTTCATCAGTAAAGTTCACCTTAAAGTGAACCTTTGCGTCCCAATTTTAGGTAGTAAACATGATATCTAATAGTTTTTTGTTCAACGAGTGAGCAAAGTTGCTTTTTGCTGTGACTGCCGATATTAAATCACGAAAGTAGTCTAGAATTGAATGACCAGCATAGCGAGTGATTCAAAAATAGACTACTGAGCGCAGTGAGTGATTTAAAGGCACGAGACAAAAAAAATTGCTCTCGTGTGAACATACAACTTTTCACCTCTCCAGCGAGAAAATTGTTTTATGTGAATAAAAACAAGACAATACTTTAATAAATATCTTTGAATTGATTATAAAAATTCAAAGTAACATTACTACAAATACTTAGATTGAACGTTACATTCTTGTACGGAGCTCGCAGCAAAAAGCGTTTTTGCTTCGAGATTTTACGAAGCAAAAGAGGTCTTTTAGTGCTGGAGAAATGAAAATTACCCTTTCATACCTTTTAAATTTTTTAATTTTTACTTATAATAATGTTACGTTTTTGCAAACCATAAGGTTCTATTTATATATTGATTTCTTTACGCACTTTATCAACTCTTGTAGATTTTTTATATTTCCTTATATTCATTTACGCTACAAAATACTTGCGTTGGTTGTCAGTAAATATTGTGCAAATAATAAAAAACAATAATTTGTATTCTATGATTATATTGATTGATTGCGTGGACAAAATTATCCAAGTTTTTCCTAATCTACTAAAATAGCATACGATAATTAATTATACTTTTATGTCACCTACTACAAAATCGACTTGCTTTCTCTCTTGTTTACATGTGAAAATCAGTGCTTCTGAGACAAAGGAACTGCAGTTGATCACAGCAGTGGCACTAACAACTTCGTCAAAGTACAAACAAGACAGAGAAATGCATGGAGTAAAGGCAAGACCGTAATTAAAACTTAAAATTTTAAGTAGGTTTTTTCTTTTTTGTACTATGAGATGGCAAACAAGCTTGCGGTCCACCTGGTGTTAAGTGGTTATCGTCGCCTATAGACACTTGCCATATTAAGGGTGAATTACTTAACACTGCAATTGCGTTGCCATCTAATGAAGGGGGACTAAGATGATATGCCTTCCATGCCCAGTAATTACACTGGATACTTTTCCCTTCAATCCGAAACAGAGAACTGCTTCACGGCAAAAATAAGAAAGGCGGTGGCACCTACCCAGACGACCCTACATATAGGTTTACCACCTAGTAGGTAATGTCTTTCCTAACCATAAGTTAAAAAATTCAATCTGTATGTATTTAAATGTCACAGGATGACTTGGTAAATTGTACTTTCGAAAAGCCTAGGAAAAATTGAATTTTTGAATTTGTTTTAAGTTTCACTGAATATTTTTTTGGTACTTAAAAAAACTGCTAAGATATTTTAATAAACCGGATTTCGCAATAACCCTATGACATAGTTATTTAATCAATGAACAAAAGAGAGGCCGTGAAAATTGGATAAATAGTTACAAAAATTGCTGGTTTATTATGAATTTAAAAGGAGAGGAAAACATAATTATTCTATTGAGTCCCTCAGGTAAGTTACCAAAAAACAGTAGACACGTATTTTTTATTTAATAAAATCAATAAAACGTGATATCTAACAAAATATGTGGGTAGTCTTGGAATAGACAATAAAGGTAAAAGCGGTCGAGTCAGTCGTGCTCGGACCGCCAGACAGAGCAGACGTCTGCCACCAAAGTGTATAGTGAATCAGAGTCGTTAAAACGATAGAGCATCTAAGTTCAGGCGTGGGGGCTTGTGACGTCATGTTTTTCCAATAAGTGTACGAAATCGTGATCTCGCACAATATTTCAACGCACTGTATCGCCGTTATCGTTTAGTTACGTGACAAAATCATAAATACGAGTCCAATATGTTTTCCCGCAAAAGTACGGACTCTAATTCGAAAGATTTTCGCATGGTTTGATTAGTCGTAAAATGTACAAAATTAAAAAATAACTAAAAAAATATTCTTTTCAAGTGTATTTTTATTATTTTTCTTGTTTCCCTTTGGTACATTTTAAGAGTAAACATGGACTGTCAATTTTATCGGCAATAGGAAAATATTAAAGGTAGGCAAACTAGCGACATGATAGTTTTGTGAAAATATTAACAACAAATTTCGTCATCGAAGCATACCAAGCGGCACAGAATTTAATCAGCAAAGGGCACTGCTCCAGTAAGTCAGAGACGGACGTTTAATGAAATTCCTGACGTTTTTAGACTGATGAGTCAGCAGGATGCTGAGCGATATTCGCTTTAATGTGTTGCTAAATCAATGAATTTAAGGGTCATATTTCGTGGAACCTTGTGTTTTATTTCGCTAAATACTGGAGGCTGTATCAACGGGTGCAAAGCGATATTTGATTTAACGAGATGGGTGAAAGCAAAAAGGTTAAAACATTGACGTGGGTTTTTGACTCTTTGGCATCTTTAGCACAGAGGATTTTTCTAAAAATAGTTTTTTTACACAGTCAATAAAAGACGATTCACCAGAGAGCTGAGTATACGTCTTCTAGCATTACAAATAGGTACTTGCTCTTTCTGGCATTCAGATCTTTTTCCTCAGCATTATTTGAAAGTACCTACTGTTTTTTTATGTTTTCAATAGCTTCAAATGCTTTTCAATAACCACTTTACAAAACCCAAGGAATATAAAAATAATCAAACAACTTGAATCGTCAAAGGTTTTACGCCTATCACAAGTTACCCTCAAATAGTCCGTACAATGGGCATCAAAAGTTTGTGGATAGTAACGTAACCCTTAAGTGCAGTTGGGGTAAATTGTGCCCCTTATCTGAGGCACTTCAGGCCCTTTTGCCTTTTAACTTTGAGGGAGGTAATGGAATGGTGTTTATCTTTATTGTAAACGCAAACATTGCTTATTGAATCCATTAACAAATACTATCGACACTTTTTTGTAATAACATATTCGCTTTAACCGCTTCTTTTGACTAGAGGTTCACCTAAGGGAATTAGATCACGCGGTACCGGGTTAGATCTCCAGGGGAGTACAAAGTTATTGACGTAGTTGGTGGTAGGACGTGTTGGACGTGGCTGGGTTCGCCAAACCTTCAGCGAAAATGGAAGATCTTCCGCCGAGGTAGGTGTTCACTCAGGGACCGCGGCCCAACTGCACATCATTGGAACTTATATACACCGTGTTCCTGAGGTTGTACATTAACTTCGACATGTTATTAAGACTATTAAATTGATCATTTTTAATTTATATCCTCAGGATGTACCTCGGAAACTTCGTAAGCGTGATTAATGCTTGCATTACGTATTGTGACGTTTCAGTGTCGTGTCTTGGCTCCGTGTTAACATTTGTACTTTTTGTTGATCAACCTTTTTTCGGTTACAAATATAACTGTCTTTGTAGCGCTGTGACGTAGCCCCTTCATCACTCCCCCATACTTGAGTTTTTTCCTCTACACGCCAGTCGCTCCAGTCGCATGTCTCAACGAGCTTGCTGTGGGAATGTGAACTCTACGGCAAAGAGAATTCTTCTAGACAATGTGAGACACTTGAAGTGGGCCCGGTCTATTACCCGGACCTCGTGGGGCCAGAGGCGAACTTCAGACAGCAACAGGACTTCGCGCGACGATGGCACAATATTAGGAGTGGGCTAGAGAGAGAGAGAGAGAGAGAGGTGAAGAGCGAAGACGCCGCAGAAGAGGCAGAAGACTAAGCAGTGGGAGCTAGCGGTACAACTTCTGGTGGGCTCGGATGAACTGGAAGGCATCGAAGGCGTACGAGATAACTTGTAGGAGAGATTAAAGGTGTGCTGTGAAACCAGCCTCCGGCAACTAGCAGCGCACTCTCCCGTGATTCGGCCTGTATAACCGTAAGGTGGGTGTGGCCAGTTACAACTGTCCTATCATAGTCTGACGTCATAACAAAGTCGAGGTATAGGGCACAGTGGACTATCCACTTGAATTTGGAGCACCTGAAATAAAGTAGTACTTCCACCTTACAGATGACCACCACCACCAAAGTATCATAAAAAAAGTATTTTTGTAGTAATTATATCTTCTGCTAAGTAATCCCCAAGCACCTTTTAATCCCCTATATCTATTTGTTCTTCTGAAAAATTTTCCAGCAGAAATATTTCCAATTTGCACCATTACTGCTTTACGGGACAGTGCGATATCAAATGGCGCTTAATGCTACTAACGGTTCTGCGGTTAGTGAATCCGATAGCGAACTGCGGTTGTAGGTGCTACCGGCTTTGATCGTTACAATCATGCAGGGAAACGAGGTATTCATTCTGAATTTTGATTAATTTCAACCAATTTCAATGAAAAAGGAAGGATTAAATGACTATTGGGATATTTAACTTCGTATATCGTTGTCAGGGAGGTGTTGACCATCATCGCACCTGGATGTGACAGCATGGATGGATGAACAGACGTCAAGAAAACATAAACATACTCAGATAAAGTCATGAGTCCGAGACTTAGGCCCGTATTCCAGAATGACACTTAGAAATCATGTCTTGAGAATCGTTTGTACAACGCTCAGTTTGATTTGATTGATTAATTGATTCTTGAGAATAAATGAATGAACAACAACAATAACAAGAATCAATGCCGTTCATTGCATTTTTTTGAGGGTATCTCTAATTGACAATACGCAAAATTTTGCTCACCATTTGAAAAATAATTCAAATTACCAATAAAATCTTAATAAATCATTGTGAAATCATCAGTACAATATAAATAAATATGGTTAACTGCAGTGCGTGTAAAAAGTCGATGAAGTCGTCCGAAAAGGCAACATGTTCGCGCGCACTTTATGACAGACATTATCACTTTACTTGTGTGAATCTTTCGGCGTATATCTATAAAAAGGTAGCATCCTGGATATGTCTGTTATGTGTTACGAAACAACCGAAGCCAGGTGATAACTCTGATACACCTGTGAAAGTGAGTTTAATGATACCCCCTGAGGAAGCTGGACACGAAAATGTCACCATCAGAAAAGATACACCAGCTCCTACCTCGCCATTAAAGGAAGCAAATTTGTTTTCATCCCAATCCAGTCAGGCTATTTCCACGGGAAATATAGATATTGCTACCATTATACGTAAAGAGGTCACAACAGCCTAGTGGAAGTGCAGTTCATTCGATATTCAGTTCATTGACTATATAAATGTTCAATCGAACATCAGTGTGTTGCTTTGGAAATCACTCGATGTTTAGTTCCTCGATTACATAAGTGTCTTTCGAGGCTTTTATCGGACTCTAAAGTCACGCCTTTCTTTCTTAGGGGAAGGCAGAGATCACTTGTTTCCACTAGCTACGATCCTTACATATTGCTTTCACTTCATTTACTCTCTTATCAGTCCTCAAACATGCTCGAAGATTTAGAGTACTTTTAACCTGGCCACATTTCAAGACATCTTCGGTTTAGTCGATAAACGTTTGACTAGGTCTTCCTTGTCTCCGTTCACTTCCAGCTCATACATCACATCAATTTACTCTCATACAGCCTTTCTACATAACCTATGATGCAAACAGAGAAATATTTATTAAAAATTACCGTTTACCACCCGCGCTCCAATAAATTATTAATTCTGTAGTAATTAATAATTTAGCATGTAAGCCAATATAAATTAGCCCTTATTGACAAAGTAAAAAGGAACCAGAGATATAACCGAAGAACGTGCCTCAACAAATCCAACTGAAATTATATTAATTTGCGAAACGTAAACGCGGTACCTTTGGTAAAAGTAGTTTGGAATATTTATGAGGGTGCCGACTGTAGAATCTGCCATTTGTAATATTTCATGAGCGTAATTAGTTAATTGTGAGCGTTTTTGTTTGCAGGATTTGAAGGGTTAGTGTAAGGTAAGCATACATCTCACATAATGGTGAGCAATGATAAGCCTGAAGGTGTAACCGAGCTAACATTTCTATTCTCTAGGAGTTCAAAGGCTCTCGGCAATCGCTCACTCTCGGATCTTGAGCTTAGGCCATGTTGTGCGCAAGAATACTGACGCTATGGAGAAACTCGTTATCCAGGGTAGAGTGAATGGCTTAAGATCCAGAGGATGCCAGCCCACCCCTGCGATGGACTGAACAAATAAAAGACCTGAGAGAATCGCCCCTAATATGCCAAATGCATCGGATCGGACGACACTGAAGAAGGTGCTGCAGACTACATGACCACGACTACTCTGATCTCAGTAAAAGATTTCTCAATATTTCACTCTTAAGAAGAAGTAAACGAGCTTCGAACGGAACCCTCATCAACTGAAGCACTGTCTATCCTATTATTGAAGCTCTAGACAGACGAACTGCATTTCAACTATATTCCGACTGCTAAATTGCAATTGGTATGCAGTTTTTTTTATGGGAAAGAAGTTCAAACCAGAGTAATCACAACGCGTTGCCGGCCTTTAAGGAAGGAATACGCTCTTGCTTGAAGATTTCGAGGTCGTACCGGTTCGGAAGCACCGCTGGCGACAGTTGGTTTTCACCACATTCTTGTGGTTCGCGGCAGAAAATTGCGTGAAAAACGCACAGTTGGCGAGAGTTCAAACAGCTTGAACCACCTGCATCTAAAAAGTAGCCGATGGGTAACGGACTAGTCATTTGAAATTGGAGCAGCCGAACTGGTACAGTACCTCCACCTTACAGAAGAGCACAGACAAACAACACTACATTTTTGTGATGTTGTGTGTTGGTGAGTAAGATTTCCAGAGCTCCAAGGAGTTGGGAAGGAAATTAGGGTTGGCGAGTGTCACGTCGGTGTTGCAAGTGTCTATAGGCTACGGTGGCTGCTTAACACCAGGCAGACCGCTTGTCTGCCAAACACTTAACATAAAAAAGCAAGCATCTTATAAGAGCAAACTGGAATTGTTATATGAATAAAAAAGTTATATATCTATATATATAAAAATGTTATGTTGGTTTGTGTACGCTTCAAAAACTCAAAAAGTTCTGCACCGATTGAGTTGAAATTTTAACATGATATAAAATCCGCATCAAGGATTGTTTTTATCTATTTTTTGCATCAGTCACATATCTGCGACCGCGAGAAAACAGTTTTTTTAACGATCAGCTGTGTACCAGTGACCGCGCCATCTGCCAGAAGCGAGGAAAACACTCGCTGACAACCGCAATAGTAATGAAAAAATAACAACCGTAACTAGGCAACCGCCATCAACGTCAATCAAAAAACTATAGACAATGTGGTGGTCAGTCGCCAACATGTAAAATCCGCATCAAGGATTGTTTTTATTTTTGGGGGGTACAGGGTACAGCTAGAGTGTATGTTGCGTGTTCCCGAGTCGGCAAACCAGATAGTCTTTATATCTATGCAGACAGTGGAAAAACAAAAAATATTGTATATCCACAAGTATTGCAAAATTAAACTTATATGAAATGTATTCTTTGTTTTGTTTCTCATTTCTCAACCATTCAATCACAATGTACCACTGCGAAGCGTGGCAGGGTACAGCTAGTATATAATAGATTGATTGAATCAAAAAGCAAAATGCTTGAAGAATTTCATCACGATACGCTGGCAGCGCATTCTGATCCTCTCCTGAATAGTAATCAACTGAATGTAACAGACGTTCCAACAAAACAACATATATTTCTGCACAAAAGCTACTGGAAACAAAGTGCAACTCAAAACCACTCCTTAATATTTCCTCAAGAACTCTTGAAAACCCGAGGTTCCTTTGAAGCTGCAAAAAGTTTAAAAAGCAAAGAGGAACTACAACCGTAACGGCTTAATCAGAACACAAACTAGCTCTGAATGCAATTAAATGAAAGCTAAACTTTTGAGCAAAGACAAGCGTTCAGTTTGGGAATACGGATTCGTTTGAGATGCAAAGGAATGTAATGTGTATGAAAAAGAACCGCATGAAATTAACTTTACAAAAATATACGAGTACATACACCGTATTACTGAGGATATTATATTGAAATAAAATTGATGATTGTTGCCAATCGGGCCTTTTTATATTATGGTTTATTTTTAATTTAGAATATTTTTTTTGACATTGATGTAGTTTGAAAGTTATTATATTGTATTATTGTTGACAGTCTAATGTTCGTATTATAGAATAAGTTTCAAGAATGAACGTCGACTTGAGCGTCTCTATCACTTTGTGCGTGATAGAAAGTGACAGACGATTCTCAAGACATGTTTGACTTCTGAGTGTCATTCTGTAATACGGGCCTAAGACAAAGGAGTCAGTAATTCGCCTTTTTCTTTCTCCCGTTGTGTTCCCTTTGATTCCCGTTAAAAGAGCTATCAATAACAATATATACTTTTTACTTTACTCGCGTTGTATTTTGTTACCTTACGTTTTATATTTCTGACAAAAACTAGGTGTTTTAAGGTGACAGTTTACTTTTAGAGAAGAAAGGTACGACAAAAATTGTCTTATGAAAGAATATGATTTTGATTTACCTTTTCTTAAGCACATGAAAGGGGTATAGGTTTCTTTCTACTTAACGGTAGCTACTCTTTTTTCATTCGAGGGGAATTCGATGGCAGACCTGCACCGCTAGTGAAGCAATGCATCGTATAAGGGAGTCGCTTGAACTCTGAAGAAGCACTACCACTACTATTGGTTACGTACGTTCACGAATTGACAACAGAATATCAAACAGCCAAAACGGAAATTGACCCGCGCTTCTTACCTAGCTGCAAACATATTTCTTCGCTTTGCAACACTGTAAATTGTAACCAAATAGGTAACATTTCCTTCACGCTACTTGCTATTCGCCACCCGTTCAGGCTAAATGCTTCAAAAAGACGGCGGCTACGTGATTCGGTTAGCAAGAGACTATTATAAACTTTTGTGTATACGTTTTAAGTGTGTTTGCGAATCATAAATAATATGAAAAGCTCCGGTAACCGGTCAATATTAACTTAATAAATAGTAAAGAAGAATAAGATCGAGTGCCCCCGAAAGTCCGTGATAATAACGAATCAATTGACACCTTATTCACCAAAATGGGATGAAAATAGTTCAGGCGCTACGGATGGACTTACGTAAATACAAACATATATACATAGACTGCTAAAATCATAAGCCTTGCTTTTTGCTTTGCCGTAGGTAGTTAGTTAATTTGCTAAGGTATATTAAAAACAGTTGGTTATATGTGTAAGGAACCATCAGACGACTTTATCACCTAATCAATCTCGTAATCTGAGCTTAAAAAATCTTTGATATGGAAGCAAATATGAACATTAATGTTCAACTGCGATTGTTGATAGACTAAAAACGAAAACACACACAAACCTCCTTAAAACAAAATGTGCACTAAAGTCGTGGTTTGAAACTGATGCCAACTCTGTCCTTCATTCAGCAAATAAAAGTGACAGCATCAGTTTTAAACCAGGAAAAACTTTAGTCCATGGTTTATAATAAGGGGGTTTTCGAAAATGTTAACAATCTGTGTTTTGGCATAGTTTTATCACCGGCTGCCTGTCTGACACTAAAGCTGACGCCACACCGCGAACGGAACGGGACATCAACGACGACGTGTGTGTGTCGAATGTACCCCGTCGAGCGGGACGTTGCATTATTGGACAGATCTTCGATTGGAAGATCATTTGATACATCTGTAAGTTTATTAAAACCGATACGTTCTCCATATTATTATACCAGAATGCGTTATAAGGTATCTATCGGACAGGAGGCGGCCACTCGGTCAAGCGTCCAAGCGGTCACATTCTGCGTTCTGTTTTTATAGGTTGACCGACGCGGTCTGTGTTGGCATGTCATACATCCGTATTCACAAACATTTCTATGAGGTTTCTAGACTATTGGATAAGTAAACACATTGTATTGAATAGAGCTCTGTCATAGGTTCGTTTTTTTCGTTGCCTAGTTCACATCGTTGAATTTACTGACTTTTTTTATGTTTGATAGGCTGAGCGTTTGGTCACAATCTCACCTGATGTGAAGCGAAGATGTGGCCTAAGATGGTACACGCTCGCCTGGAAGATGCTTGTTCACTCTGGCCTTAAAGATATCCAGATTATATTGATCCGGGAAAACAGACCCCGGCAACGAGTTCCACTCCTTAGCTTTGCGCATAATGAAAGAGGAAGCAAAGCGCTTCGTGCGGATGGGAGGTATATCTACAACGTAAGGGTGAAAGCCTTCGCCGCGCCTGGTCGTCCGGTGGTGAAAAGGGGCTGGGGGATCAAATTACGAAGAACCTCCGCACACTCTCCGAAATGCAACCGATAATTACTTTCGAAGTAATAACTTTAAGAGAGTTTCAAACTTTAAGCTTTTGATATCTTGCTTTTGACATATCGACCTGTGCGTTGTGTAAATATAGCTAGCTAGGCTACTAGCTACCTAAGCTGTGCGTTGATTTTAAAGTACGCATAATTCCTATCCCATAAGTGGGGATAGGAACTATGCGTACTTTAAAATCAATTATTGTCTATCAGTATTGTCTATGAATAGATTTTTACAGAATTGGTTTTTACGACCCTGTGCGTCCACGCGCACTATGAGACTTCAAAATCCTTGACATATGGCACGCACTAAGAAATGCCTTATTTTGCAGTACAGAGTTTTTTTTTACTATGATAAGTATTATTTGTGAATACGGGCGTTAGTATTACTAAACAATACAGCGAACGCAAAACTGGGCATTTGAACTCTTGATCGCGTGACCTCCTCTTGTCTGATAGATACCTAAATAGCCAAACAAATCCGTAGAAAGTTCATTAATAAAATTGTAATGAATGAAACTTACGCATTACTGAGAAAACACCATGGCGACCGGAGTGTCATGCTGGCTCATCAAAGGGCCGTATTTGGCAAACATTTGTGCTGCATCTCTACCATAATATATACAGCATGAAAGAGATGCAAATGTTGGACAAATGCGGCCTTGTGTGGTGCCAGCATCAAATGTAAGAGATGGCGTTGTTATTCGTAGAAACGTTGAGTAGCGTTTGTCACTTGTCTAGGCCCTCTGAAATCAGTAACAGAATCCATTTAAAATCCATCAGTGAGCCAAATTAGTCCGTATTCCCGGGAGGCGATGGCTTTCTAATAGGCATTCTCCTGTTGGAAGACTTTTCACTCTATTGGGATCAAGCATAGTAATAATAACATTCTTGCTTTAACCTACATTGTCAGCTGTGGTCAATTAAATTGCACCACAAATTTACAATATTTAGTATAATGGATAAACTTTGGATAGTTAGAACCAATAAACGGAAACTTCGTAAGCCTTGTTTACCTGGTAACGATTCTCAATTATTTGCTTCGTTAATTCGACATCAAAGCTGAGAAAGATTTGACCTTAAGTCTTTGGCATAAGACTCAATTTGCTGCTGATTCTATTTGTGATTTTACATTTTCTTTGTGTATTATGGCGGGTCCAGATAATGATCATTTGACTGATCCGATCAGCGTATCCGTATCCAGCCCTATCAAGCCTATCAAGCCCCGTATCAAGTTGTGGACGCCTCGATTTGCCCCGTATGACAATCGTATGAAACCGACATGACATGGGTCGGGCCGTATCATAACGGCGTATCAAGATCTCGTATATAAATACCGAACAGTGAACAAAAAAAAAGCTCCTCAGTTGTCGTATTGCCGATCCTTTGACTCGCACGCACAAAAAACCGATAAAATAGGGTGCGATGGGGAGCATGACGAGGCCAGTTGCCATACTACGAGACTAACCAGGAAAAAATTCCTAACCTCCCATACTTCGGTATTTTTGTCATACCGAACACCCAACACAATGCTAAAATACCGAACGGTTCGGTAGAATACCGAACACCTGGCAACCCTGATCATCACCAGTCCACTTATGCGATCATGATACGGATCGGGCAAATGATACATATCTGGACCCGACTTTAAGCCGCGGACTCAAATTTAGCGTCGAGCGGTGCGACGGAGGCGGCAGCAAGAGGATGCGCGATACATTTAAATGGAACTGGCCTACTTGAAGCTCATTACTAGAACAAAAGCATGTCACTATTGAGCAATTGCTAATAAGTAGTGTGTGTGTGTGTATGTGTACGTTGCTAGAAATTAGCATGCTTATTTTGCTCAGTAATCGAACGATAGGGCATGGTCGTCTCAAAGATGCTAACAAGCATAATTATTAGTAGCATGTATAGACAATAATAGACATGCTGTACCATAAGACAACCGGTCCCTCTTCTTATGACGGGGCCGTGAGTCTGCTTACGGTGAACTTTGACCCATCGGCATGTTTTTAGTCTCAGCTAGTCTCTCAGGGATTGAGGGTTCCATGAGAAGTGCGCTCCACTTTCCGTCATCAGTTGAGATGCAGCCCAAGTCCAATCACAAACAAAAAAAACTTAGCACCAAGGAACACCACACAAAAGAGAATCAAAAGGATTTACTGGAACGTAAATAGCGTTCGTGGGCGACTTTGCCGAAACAATTCTCGTTACTGGCCGCGTCCCGGCACACATGTCGCCCATTTCGTCGACTGTCAGTCGCCAACGTTTCGTGACTAATTAGTCGGTTTACCGAACACGGACGTATTTGTAGCCGAGAATGGACCAGTCGCGTGAAATGTACCTAGAACAGTCTAGAGCTTGAGTTCAAAATTGCTGTGGAAAATGGTGAGGCAGCCGCCATCATTTTCGATAAAATTATAAGCAGTCACTCTGTCAGTCACGGAATTGTATGCAATTTTGCACTGTCCATATTGGTTTCATTTCTCAGGGAACACGTGTCTATATAATTTCCACAATTTATTCTTTTGATTGGTGGCTTGTTTCTTCTCTGGCTCTTTGAGACATTTTAAATGGGAGGTTTCTGATATGCTAAGTGTAAAATGATGATGTCATATTATTTTCTTTGATCTCATATTTTATATTGTGTTAATCCCAATTTTAATTTGCTTTAATTAATTCAATATTTTTATAAAAGTACTGTTTTTTACAAAAAAGTTGAGTATGCCTGTAATTGGCCCATATATCAGAATGTAACCCTTTAAAATATTTCCATTTTGTATTAATTTAATATGTGAGCTGTTGGTGTACCTAAATAAATAAACTCCATTAACTAACACCGTCTCGTCAAAGTTTGTCGCAGCGACAAACTTTGACTAGTGTTTACACAGTTAATACTACCTAAATTCTTTGTTATATTTTAGGTAAGGCAGAAGGAAGATTTTTATGGAAAGAAATAACGTCGAATATTGACGCTATTTTTTTCCTTATGAATCTTATGACTTGGAAATTATATTCCAACAACACTTTTCTTCAAATACAAACCACAGAAACTGCGACAAGCCCAATGATGTTTTAATAAAGATGGCGCATATCCATAACGAGTGACGTTTAAAAACTCTCCTAATACTCATTGAAACAGATCACAGAATGTACTAGACCGCAAGAGCTAGCGTTGCGTAGACGTTGCGCTAGCCAAACGAAATTACATCAATTGCCCGAATTTTAACGCCTCACTTTTGACGCGCTAGTGCAACATCTGCCTCCTGATTGTTTAAGAAGGTTTAAAGTTTAAATAAATCATTGGACACTGGACAGATCAACTTTTGACAGAACAAAATCTGTCGGGACAGCTAGTGAATAATACAATCATTTCTAAGACAAATCTCTTCCAACCCCAAAACATGATGATCTGATTTTGTACTTACGTGCTGGATATTTCATTCAATGTAGGTAAACTTATTGCTGAAGTTGAGTTTTATAGCTCAGCGGCGTCAAAGCTACCTTTATTCCTTCATTACAAGAAGTAAAACACAGCGTCTAGCAGTAACACCGAGCGCACTCGGAAAATTACCGTCCTCAAAACATTGTTGGAATACTTCCAAACTAAGTAGAACGCTTCAGATGGTGCGGAAAGAAATTACAGTTCTGTTTACTGACAAATTACATTTTGTGTATTTTGTTTTTTTATTGTAGTTTCTTCGGCTAAAACAGTGATTCAATACGCCTACTCAGTCGCCACAAAATAAGTACAGCAAAAAAGCGAAGTTTTTTTTTATTATTTATTTGGCTTACAAAACTGGGTACAATCAAATCAACTAGCTTATACTTAAAAAAATAAAACACATCTTACAGTGATTATCCCTTCTGGATGAAATCACAGCATGCTTAAATGAATATATACTATTTATTATTACCTAAGATTAGAGCAGACATTAAAAAAAATCCTATTCTAGAATAGGAAAAAATTTGTAATATCTAGAATTTGTAAGCTTGGCATTGTAAACTGTGGAGTTTCTATCGCCGCGGCTTTTCCGTCTTCCTCAGCATAAAAATTATTTAACAGAAATAATTATTTCATCCCGAAACTGTGGTAAGTGGGAAACTCACATCACGCCAAGCCATCACTTCAAAATAAGCCAAAATCGTTCCGTGTGTTCGAAATCTCACGTGGCTTGAAAAGAGTGACGAAGAATTTTAGATATCCAAATCCATCACTCCATTGTTCCAAAAAGCTCGTGTATTGCCGATGTCACGTCCATTTCGTGACGTGTCAGAAGTTGCAGCGTGGAATGAAAGTAAATTGGAGAGAAGCGAATGGAGCTGGTTTGCTCAATTTTCGGATGACATCCACATCGCCCCGACTGATGGAAATGGAGGTATCGTGAGTTCCCCACTGTAGGGTTTTGAAGATTTAAAAGTACTTAGCAAAGTCCATATAATAGAACTTTTTAATTTTAAAGTATATACCTCCTGAGACGAGGTTGCCCGCGTGGTAGAGAGTAAGCCATCCACAACGGGATTTCCAAGGAGAGTTGGTGTCATCGTCATGATCCTGTGTACAGACGACATCCGATTAGGCTACCCAAAACTATCAAATTTCTAAAATAAATTTTCAACCTTATTTCATAATCACAAAGATCAAACTTTATTAAGGTTTGACAGTTTGTGGAGGCTGCTTTCTACGTTCCCTTTATTTTGTGGTCTTGCTTACGAGACGTAGTATTATGATATATTTTCATATGAAGAGGTTGGTATGTCATATAAAACAGAATTGAAAAGGAATGATTTAATTAGTAATATTATACGTTGAGTTATATTATATGAAGTTTCTACTACGGTATTTTATCATAATATTGTAAGAAATTTTTGTTTACCTACGTCAGCATAATAACAAGAAATAATTAGTAGATAAGGGTATCTTTATAAAGAGGTATGACACGGTCACACGGTATACCATGGAGGGAGAATCAGGAATCAAATACATAGTGAGTACCTACATGTGTACCTACTTGCAATTTAATCGCACACAAAGCTTTATAATGGTCTTTACTGCTTGACCAATACCAGAATTGCACACGGATGATATCCATAATTTAGCATCAATTAATGGCACAGATCATCCGATAACAAATATCAATAACAGTAGGAACTGTTTGAGATAATTAGCGTGGAATTTGTGAATAACTCGATTACTGCAAATTAATTTTGATCCCAGTAACGATGTTATATCCGGGTCACTAATTCCATTTTGTAATAAATCTACGGCACGGCCCATCTACCGCAGTGTCTCAAGATGAAAATGTTTAATACGTGTGTGTTGCTAGTGATGTCCTTCAGAACACAGTTCACACAAAGGGCAATGAAGAGGGCTCCGAGTGTCTCTGTGTGATCATATCATCAGAAATAATGAGAACCGGAGGAGAACTAAGGTCAGATACAGCTCAAATAATTACTTACCTTAAGTGGCAGGTGAGCAGGGTTCATTGCGAGGAGAACCGACGACTTCTCGAATGGTGACCGCGTATGGGAGACGCAGCGTTGGTAGGCCTCTCACAAGGTGGACCGGCAATCTGGTAAGGGTAGCGGGAAGCCGCTCGCTGCGGGCTGCGTAGGAACGTTCGGGTTGGAAATCCTTGGGGGAAGCTTATGTCCAACAGCGGGCGTCTCTCGGCCAAAATGATGACGATAATGAGAAGATATTTCTAAGCCATCCCAGCTGCTGTCGATATATTACAGGGCAGGGCACATTGCGAGAAGGACTGACTACCGTTGGGGCGGAAAGGTTCTCGAATGTCACTGTTGCTACTTTTGTTTGCTCTACTCTGCCTGGCATTTGATTCCATAGTACCTTTCCAATCTCAGAAGTTTCTCCACGACACATAAAGGATTTAGAAGTGAACGGAGATGTCGGGACGGGGAAGACCTAGGCACGACGACCGAGCAGCTAGCTTGCAGTCGGTGTGCAGTTGTAGGAACTGCAGATCGTAGGGTCCACGTTCGGAAACCTCCTCGTGGCGGACTCTGGTAACGTGGTGGGGAAACTTTCTCAGCGGGTGTGTGGCTTTTGATGTCAAGTGTGTCCCCTTGGCATTCGAAGTCACATGCCATCGTCGAGTTGTTTTTGTTTTCCCACCACGGCTAGTTCCGGAAAGCCCTTTTCAGGGCCACGACCGCGCCCGAAGTCCCCCGGGTGCGGACCCATGGCTGCTCCCGGCTGTCAGGAGGACGCACCAAGTCAAGCAGTCGTCGTTGGAGTAGTGGCTGCTGGTCACTAATTGGTGCAAGGAGTGCTTAGACGGGCAGCCTTGGGACGGTCTCGGTGTAGTTGCGCTCACGTGCGCAGATCCTGAGCCGTCCCGTAATAGCGCACTGAACGTCAGGCCGGGGAGGATGTTTAGTGTGTATGGAGGGAACGCCTTGACCTCGAGTCCCACATATCCCCTGCGGTTGGCACCATCCCGCAGGGACGATGTGTAAATGCATTTGACCTCCCCGTCAACAAAAAAAAAAGGAACTGCAGATCGTCGGTCCACTTTGTGAGAGGCCTACCAACGCTGCGTCTCCGGTGAACAGGCAGCCTAAAGATACAATTCCATCTGTCTCTTTTTACCTAGGGACTTTTATTTATATTCCTGACATATCGTTGCAAAGAAACTCCAGAACTGACACGTAGTTGGAGACGTCAAATTGTCACATCAAGGCATGTCACATGACGGAAACCTGCAAGAAAGCATCGAGACTGGCGGACCACTTAGCTGCTTACAAAAAAGCATCTTTCCAACTCTGTATCTTAATAGAGTTGCCGATGCCACTTTTTAATAATAGTTTTTGTAAGGAAGAATAACTATAAGTATACTTCCTTACTATATATACTTATAAGTATACTTCCTTCCTAAAACTATTATTTAAGAGCAGCCAAGTCACTGGACTTAGGCAACTGCTCAAATTTAAGAGGTGATAAAAACGCTGTTAAATTAATAAATTCCTTAACAGTTCCAGTTCGGGTTTGACGTAAAAATATGGTTCTATGCCTCCAACTGCATGTTGCTATGTTGAAAAGTTCTAAAAACTACTCTAAATATGTTTTTAAGTTTGCCTTTAATATTTGATCTTGCTTCCATCTTTTCATTTGACTAATTGTCTTTTTATGCAGGCGGGTTTTTTTTTCATCTTTTTATTTTTTTATATAATACGGTCATGATATACCTTTTTAAAATCCTTATGATAAGCCCTTTAATTTGATACCCATATTGATGAATTCTAGATAATAATTGCACTTCACAGGCGCTATGTTGTTTTTTTTTAAACATTACTAACCTAAGAACACTGGGGCTGTCAAGACAAATTCATCGATATTTTAATTATAGACATCCGTTCAGTCGTTTGAAAGATATTAGGAAATAAAGTATATTACAAATATACATACAAGATACGCGCGAAAAACATAACCCTTTCCTTGCAGTCGGGTAATTACAAAGTAAATAAATATCTTCACTTTCTGGTTATATCACCTCTACAAACTTCCCCAAGCGCCCGAGGGAACATAAACTGTAGTATGAATAATACCGTATGTTTTTATTCGCGCTACTTTAAACTGACAACATCGGGTAACTTTCCAGAATTTTCCGTTACAATTTGTAAGCGTTCTAAAGTTCGCAATAGTTTTCATTGTTTCTTTTGTTTGTTCTCGCGAATTGTTTTCGATAAATCATCTTTGTTTGTTTACAAAATGTTCGCAGTGGAAATGTTGGTGTGTTTTTATTAGCTTTGGCCAAAGATTCAAATCGGCAAATGTGTCCTAAATGTCGTTTAGCATTTGCACGAGACCTCAGTCATTGTTTCTTTTTTCACCGAAATCGCTGAAGAAATATAAATTACAATACCATTCTTATCGCGACGTTTTTTAATGTAGAAAGGCGTTGGAGTGTGGTGAGTGTGGAGATGGTCCTGGAGGTGACGCCTAAGTGGCAGTGGGTGGGTCACGTTGATCCAAAGACTAAAATTCGTGCATTGCTCAGAAACATGGCAACTGCTGCAGGGTGGATGGAGTTAGAATGACGGCCTTGGGGTGAAAACAGCCCAGACACAGACCTCAGATGCGGTGGAAGGGCCGTGGGTTCAGGGTTCGTATGAACAAGCGGGGTAACTTTTTTTATGTTACGTGATGGCAAACAAGCTTGCGGCCCACCTGATGTTAAGTGGTCACTACCGCCTATAGACACTTGCAATATTAAGTTTAAATCACTTAACACCGCAAGTTCGTTTGCCATCCTGGGGACTAAGATGATATGCCCTCCATGCCCAGTAATTACACTGGCTACCTTTCCCTTCAATCCGAAACACAGCGAACTGCTTCACGGCAGAAATAAGAAAGGCGGTGGTACCTACACAAACGACCCTACATGGGTCTACCACCTAGTTATCGGAGTTTGTCGGAGAGCCTTATGCCTGCATCTGTATTTTGCCTTGGGCACATTTCATAATACCAGTTTTACAAACTGCCTGCGTCAGATATACAATGCAAACTGTCTAACATTCCAAATTTATTGAATAAGGACTAGGTTTATAAAATAAAAATTTGCATGCCACTGTTGTTGGCTGCATGGAAGGTGCTGTATCCTATTTAAACAAATAATATACTGTGTATGTACCCCAATCAAGTACTAACCTATACATAATAATAATAAAGAATTATTATTATTATGTTTTTTTTTAACTATAACTTATCATTTCATTCAAAGTTCCATCGCCAGTCATGACATTACTATTAAATATATTCCCACTGGTAGTATGGTCGCCGATGTCCTTACAAAAGGCTTGACTAACATAAAACACACTAAATGTGTAAATAGTTTTCGTTTATTATTATTATTATTATTAAGGCACAAGCCAGAGAGAAGAGATGCAAGACGAGGACGGGGCGCAGACTCGGCGCCCCTTAAATGAACGTTCATACAAAACGTATGAAAGCGTCGGGACGAAAAACATACACAAGAGACAGGGCGCAGACGAAATGAAAAGACGTCTGCGCCCTTTGTTAAAAACACACATAAGATACGCGAAGCGGACGCAACATGGGTGCGATCGGAAGCGAGGATGCGAGCGGGTTGCCATGTCTACCGAGCATAGTTCCGAAGATGAGATCTATGGCGAGACTGCGTCGCGTCTCGTCTATGTCCATATTTTTAAAAAGTCGCGTCCGTGCCCCGTCTGCGCCCCGTCCTCGACTTACATCTTTTCTGTCTGGCCTGCTGCCAAAGACTATGCTGCTGATAAGGCGTCGTCTTAATTGGCATACGACGACACAATGCGTTATCATCGCACGATGAGTTCACCATAAAAGATTTCTTTAGAGTATCCTGAAAGTCATGTGATACCGGCAGAGTAGAATAGCACAACCCTCTATCCTATAACGGGTGTCGTAAAAGGCGACTAATGGATCAGCAAAGTGGTATTTATCACCTTATACTCCGTCCACCAATCCGCATTGGGCAAGCGTGTTGGAATACTGCCTAAATGAATGATCCTGATAAAACGCATCGCCTCATCGTACGATTTATACCAATTAGAACGACGCCTAACGCACCGGCACTAACACAGACACAATTTGCATGTATAGGTATCTTAATATAGGATAGGTAATTAATAAGATCCACATAATAAACGTCATGGCTCATCTACGTTTGTGAGATAAAAATAATACTTTACTAAGTTAAGTACCTATAAAATTTTAGACATAGGTACATACTTAATTTTAATGAGCTTAATATAAAAATCACGTTTGTCGTAATTTGATATTTCATTTGTCAACTTATTTTAGGATAATAATTTTAAGCATTCACGTGCCACCTTTTATAAATAAGCTTCTGAGCATCCCTTTTGATCTTGGCTTAATAAAAGCCATCCCGTGGTTATTTAAAATCAAAGAGTTTGCTTGATAGGAAATATCAGTTGATGACGTTTTGATGGGTGTTCGAGATTCATCATAACAGTCTTTATAATTTGACTCACTGCTGGGACACAAGGCCTCTCCTTCGAGGGAGGTTAAAGCAGAGTCCACCATGCTTGCCGAATGCGGATTGGTGGACGGAATATAATGTGAAGGTATATTGGCCTATTCAATTGCCGAATAAAATAATTATGTTTTATTTGATTGTCAGTTGTCGGATGTAGGTATATATACCCGTTGTCCCCATAGTCTACGACCTGATTAAAGATTACGATTGCCCTAATACAAAAGTGGAAAAAGGAATGAATACAACTGCTCTGCCCAGACCTGGTAATCTGTCCACCAATCTGTCACCTAGGAGGTCGACAAGACAAGGATGATTGGCGCGGCGGTTTATCTCTCGCACTAGCGATGAATAGAGTCATTTGCTTGACCTTTTTGTATAAAAAACATGTTCGCGAACTGTTTGCGTGCAAGTAATAATATCCACGATGAACACGACCTGTGCGGTTCAAGTGCATCGTTAGGAAAATTTGAGCGTGTTCGTGTGCTGCTCGCGAGCGGTTTGCGTTCATCTTATGGACCGTCTGGTCTTATTCGTATGCTGCTCCTTGCACGCGAACAGCTTGCTGCCCACGAACAGTTCGCGAACAGAAGCACCGGAGTGTTGAATTTGACGCGTCCATTATGGCCATAGATCTCCCCTCTTGATTAGTGAGGGGTTTCTGCACAAATTTATACTTACCAGAAAAAAAAAACAAATAAGCATCTAAAATCTTGAACATTATACGGAAATAGATAGTAACTTTATTATTTAAATAGCTGGGCATTAACTCGTTAATCCGTTAATTAACGAAGTTAACATTTCTATTAAAACGGATTATCTTATAAGTTAACTTTAAAAAATGTTAACGGACTCGTGACCCCCTGCCCCGCATACATACACGGTCTTGGCAGCGAAGTAGTTAAGCACCTTCCTTGATGATAAGTTATGAGGAATCATTGAAATAAAGGTTTTGTGATGTGACTTATGTGTATGACGTTGAAAATTTTATGGTGGGATTTCTAGCTCATCAATCGCCATCATGAGGTCTGTTGCCATGCATTTCTTGCCATGCACTCCCTAGATGCATTAAAATGTGTTACACCCACATTTTATTGCGAAATCTAGAAAGAAGATATAATATAACTGGACTTGGCTGTATGGGCTAGATCCTTTTGTCGTCCCGTAATAAAGAAATTTTAAGAAAAACAATAATGTCAAAAATCTAAATACAAAACATCCAGCAAATATTTACTGTTGATTATATCCTACAAAAATAGATATTTTAAAATGAATGACTATGAAGAAATGTACAAAAATATATGCCGCGTGTGTTTGTCTTTTGCAGACAACAGTGACAAAGTTTCATTGTTGGATAATAACAGCGAAGACGGACTCAGTTGTTACGGAAAAGCTGTGTTAACATTTGCTAATATTTCTATTCAAAAACAATACGATATGCCTTCTACTATGTGCTTCAAGTGTTTAAAATTGCTCAAACAAGCTATCCGTTTCAAGTTCAAGTGTGAGAATAGTGAAAAACAATTGTTAAACTGGATGGACTTTGTTGAGAAATCTAACTCTGAAGTCAAAAAAGAAGAATTTATTGTGCAAAATATTATGTTCAAAAAGTTTTTTCCCGAAGAAATAAACACAAGTACGTCTAAGAAAAACATTCACAAAAAAATAAGTAATAATATGTATGAAAACAACAATGAAAATGCAGACTTTGGTGTAGAGAGCAATACGGAAGAAAGTACACCAAATATTATATCAAATGCTGATGATTGTGACGAAATATTAAATTTAATGGAAAACCAGTTGTCGGAATATTCAAAAATGCCAACAGTAGATTCTAAAATTTATAAACCAAAAAGGTTACAATACAGGAGCAGAATGCAAACTAAAAAACAAATGAATAAAGCAGTCCTGGCACAAAACAGACTAAACCACAATAGGCTTGAAAAAATAAATTCTCAGAGTAAACAGAATACCAACGAGAAATTTATTTGCAAAATTTGTAACAAGGACTTGGCTAATTCGATTACATTCAGGCATCACATGCAACGTCACAACGGCTGTGACTACATATGTGAACATTGTGGTAAAGGGTTTCCTGTATTTGCCGAGCTCCAGTTGCACCAATTAGCGAGACATGACATTGGTCCACATTTAAAATGCAAGCATTGCAACTACAAAGCACCAAGGCGTTACAAACTGGTTGAACATGAACGCTTGCATACAGGCGAGAGACCGTACACTTGCGATAAGTGCGGCCTAACGTTCCGTAGGAGGGCTATTTGGAGAAAGCATGCAATCTATCATATGGAGAAGTCTGTACAGTGCCCGCAGTGTCCTCGAAAGTTCTACCGGCAAAGTGAAATGGAGGCGCATTCTAATAGCGTGCACGAGAGAAGGTATGTCTTCCTATGTCATAAGTGTGATACAGTTTATGCTAAACCTGCTACCGTCCGAAGACATTTAATAGAAAGGCATGGTATACCAAGGGAAATGCAAGGGAGAATAACTAGAATTGATAAAGGAAAAGGGATCAGTTTGCTGGAGCAATAAATGGTTATTTTTTTGAAATTTTGATTTTTCTTTTTCACTCTCCCAAACATTTTTACTTTCTAGTATACATAGTATAGAGGAAGTTTTGTAATCGTCAAAAAATTTTACCTTGAGATTTTGACCGATTTACACGTTTTGGACCTCGCTGAGTCCAAAAATATTTTTTTTGGAATTATGTCTGTGTGTGTGTCTGTGTTTCTGTGTGTCTGTGCGTTAGCACAATAACTCGAGTATGCTTTAACTTATTGCAACCAAATTTAACATGCATGTATAATATCAAAATATAAGATTTCTATCAACTTTTGAGATCTCGGTCACGAAAGTTAAGCAACCAAGTGCACGGTCGGTACTCGGATGGGTGACCAAAATTTAACATGCATGTATGACATCAAAATATAAGGTTTCTATCAACTTTTGAGTCCGGTAGGTATACGAGAGAGTCAAGGGGAGACCACTCCCGATTTTTATGTAAAGTATAAAGTCTCATATTTATCTCTGTATGTATATGCAACTTGATATCATGATATAAAACATTGTTTTTATTAAGATTTCTGCCAATTTATAATTAATATTAACTAGGTACAGTCACTGTCAGAATAGAGTAACTCTTTAGTATCTTGTCAGTAATAGTTATTCATACACAATTGTGGCAACTATTAAGTACTGCATAAGCCCTGGTGTTGGTGTGACATGGTACTAAAGTGTTAATTTCCTACTGATACTGACTACTTTAATTTTTGTTCAAACCTAACAAATTTAAGTACCACTTACTATTTTTTTATCACAAGGTGGAGTGGTCAGCACCACATCAACAGGTCTGGATTCAAATCCTGGTCTGGATTCAAATCTTTGTGGGATGAACACACACATTGGTTCACAATTTATGGTTGTTTTTCTAATAATATGTTGGATTGAATTTCCTTTTTAAAATTACCTAAATATACACCTGAAACAAAACAAACAACAAAGATGTGATATGTTTGTTGTTAAATAAAGTACTTAAATATATATTATTTATTTATTTAATTGCTGCTAAGTTAGTTACTTTTTTAGTTTAGAAATTTATGTTCTAGTCGCCTCAAAAATAATTATAATGTAATATAGGTAATTTAACTTTCAATTTCAATTCAATTAAACTTAGTAATCGTAATAAAATTTAAATTAATCTAATAATAATAATGCCTATTTTTTAAATGAATGACTTTCTTCGAATATACTAACATAGATTAAAATAAAATCTGATACACTTACCTTCATAAATATTGCCTATTATCTTGTAGAGGGTCGATGGCGCTGCGGTCGTACGTTCTTCGTAACGATCATAAAAGTTAAGTACCAAGTGCGCGGTCGGTAATGGGATGGGTGACCAAAAATTTTACTACTTGCTCGATTTTCCACCGTACCTCGGAAGGCACTTTAAGGTGGTGGTCCCGGCTGCTGTCGAAAGTAGGTAGTAAAAGTAGGTAAACCTATAGCAGAAAAAAGCACGCATTTTTTCAGTGTATTTTTTTCTAGTTGATGAGTAAACAAAAAAGTACGCATTTTTTCAGTGTATTAAAAATTTTTACGGGTTTGTAAACACAAAAATTATTCCATTTTGCAAAAATATTTCGTGCGGATCTTAGAAGTGCAAATTTCAAAGATTTGATGAAACAATGTTTACCATAAAACATAAGCACCAAGCACTGACAAATTTCGACAGTGAAAGCAGAGCCTCGGTGGCGTAGTGGTTAACGCAGCCGCCCGGATTGCGGAAGATGCTGGGTTCGATTCTCGCCTGAGGCAGGTCGATTTTTTTTCAGTGTATTTTTTCTCCCCTTTCCTTTCTTAAAATTATTAAATAAAACAAATCAGCTTTAATTTATTCTTTCGAGTCAGTAATATGAAGATGATGGTACGAATTAAACGATTTAATTTACCTACGAACATATTGTAGGTACATAACCGTGTGGAATTTGAATCGCTTTTATAAAGATAGTGGTAAGGCCGCAGGGTAGGAAATAGTAGATTATTAACCAAGGGGATAAAGCAGTGTCTTCTGTCGCAGGTGAAGATTTAAATCGCGAGCGTAACGAAGGACTCGAGGTTTACTCCCGAGCGTAGCGAGGGTGTTAAAAACTTAAATCTCGAGCGAAGCGAGGGATTTAAGACGAGTCCTAAGTGTAGCGAGGGATTTAAGTTCACCCAAGACTAAGACAGCTTTATCACCGAGGAAAATACTCTATTTTCGAACCATTTGCGAAAAAATTAACACAATAATAATATGAGATAACGTATCGTAACGTATTTTTAGAACATTAACTTATTTATAAAAATAAATTAAAATAAACTTAACGATTATGTATTTGAAGAAAACAAAAACGCGGCAAATTCCTAGACTAATATTTTTTTGTCGGAAAACCAAAGGCATCAAGCTCATACGGCCTCGTCGGTTTTCGTAATTTTATTTAATAATCATAACTGCACAATAAATGCGTATTCCTTTTTCAAAAAGATGTATAATGCTTTATATACAAACTCAATGGTGTAAACACAGATGTAGTTCAGTATAAATTTCGGTAAGTATTCCAAATTTAAATCAAATTCTCCCCGTAGAGGATGAATGAAATTCAGCTTACAATTTTCTTTCCCTTTTTTTAACAGATTAAAAATGACTATTGTTATGTTCGCTTTTTGTGCAAGGAGCTTATACTAAAGAATGGAGTCATTATACAAAGTAACAAAGTGAGGGCAAAAATTTTGACAATACTTGACATTTCAAATTTCACATTTCTCTTTCTAGAAATTGTCGTCATCTCTTTCTAAACACGACTACATAGAAACAAGATTTCCCCAGTATTTCGCCATCTTTCTAAAACAAAAGTAGAAAAGTAGCTAAAAACTTAACATATTGTATTCAATTATCAGTATTTATTATCAATGAAAGAAATAAATATAATATGTATATTTACTTTTAATGTTTAGGTTTGTATTTTATTTTGAAAATCATCATTGTGATTCTTTCTATAACTTATGGGAAATGAAAGGATTTATGTAATGGCAGCACTCTCTTCATGTGTCAATGTCCCGAAATCTCAACATGACATAAATTGTCGTAATTGACGTATTTATATATATCGACTCGCGATTTTGGTACGGCTTTTTAAATTTTAATAACTATAAATAGTGCAAAATGGTGCATCGCTGTATAGTTCGTGGTTGCAGAAGTGAGTGGTATCCAGGATGCAGTCTGAAATTTCACTTGTAAGTGTTATAATTGCATATTATTGTTCACCTAAGTAAAATTGGTTTTTCACATGTAATTCCATATGATTATCGTTATTGGGCGAAACTCCATAGGGGAAATTAATTTCTGATACTCGGCTTTAATACTATCTGAATTTAATTAATTTTCATACATAGATTACTTATTCAAATATGTGTAAACAAATTGACTAGGGTGACTAGGATTTCCAGAATTATTATAAAATAATAACCTTTTTCCTTTCAGAAATGGCAATCAAAATTGATATATATATATTTTTAAGTCTTTGAAATAGCTGTTATATAGATATATATAGATTATATATATAGTTTATAGATTATGTATATATATATATATATATATATATATATATATAATATATATATATATATAATACATAAATCGTTTTACCCATTTTTGGTTGGGAACGTTTATTTACAAACAAAACATGTAATTTGTGCAATGTACATTATTTTAATTGAGAAACATATTCAAAATGATTGATTGGATTTTACCAGTGTGATAGTGTATTTTATCTTTCACATTTGCATCTACTAACATGTAACGCAGAGTGCAATATGCACAGTGACCTCAAACTTCACTCGAATTTTGGTTAGTAAAATTGACACAGCATTAATAAAATTGTGACTGTGCTATTCAAGCCTATCAAATGATAGTTTTTAATATGCTAATTACAAGTTAAAAGTGCCTGTATACATAAAATTTTCTTTTCTTTTTAGATTTCCGAAAGACCCTAGGCGGAAATTACACTATTACGGCTTTAGGAACAAGGCTCTTATCCTTCGACTTCGTAACTGAGTAACAGGTACAGAAGGTTGATATATTAGGTTGGGGAAAAAGTCTTTTCGCATTATAGTATGTATAAACTTGTAATAAAATCTCTTTGGCTATACTATTCGTATCTGGCTGGTTTTGGTATCATTGAAAGTTTAAATTTTAAAGAACATAATTCCAAATTCAAATTAGGAAAATGTGTGAGTTTCATTTGTTTTTCGTACCGCCAAGATGAGTGAATCTAATGAAGAAATTCGATACATTTTAAAATTTTACTACAAAAAAAGTAAAAATGCAACGCAAGCCGCGAAAAAAATTTGCGATGTTTATGGACCTAGTGCAGTGTCTGTGAGAGTACCACAAATTTGGTTTAAGCGTTTTCAATCCGGAAATTTTGATGTCAAAGATGCACGTCGCTCTGGTCGCCCTATTACAGATAAAATGGATGCCATTTTTGAAAAAGTGGAGCAAGATCGGCATGTCAGTAGTTACGACGTAGCTGAAGAACTGGGAATTGACCACAAAACAGTTTTGGCGCATTTGAAAAAAACTGGGTACACAAAAAAGCTCGACATTTGGGTACCTCACGAGCTCACTGAAAGAAACCTAATGAACCGTGTACTCATTTGTGATTCTTTATTACGACGTAATGAAACCGAACCATTTTTGAAGAAGCTGATAACTGGTGATGAAAGGTGGATCACGTACGACAAGAACGTGCGAAAAAGGTCGTGGTCAAAGGCCGGTCTGGCTTCACAGACTGTGGCGAAACCCGGGTTAACTCGCAACAAGGTGATGCTGTGTGTGTGGTGGGATTGGAAGGGCATTATTCATTATGAGCTGTTACCACCAGGCAGGACCATCGATTCTGAACTCTACTGCGAACAACTGATGAGATTAAAGCAAGAAGTTGAGAGAAAGCGGCCGGAATTAATCAACAGAAGGGGTGTGGTTTTTCATCATGATAACGCTAGACCTCACACATCTTTAGCCACTCAGCAAAAATTAAGAGAGTTTGGCTGGGAGGTGTTAATGCATCCGCCGTATAGTCCTGACCTTGCACCTTCAGATTTCCACCTGTTTCGGTCTCTTCAGAATTCTTTAGGCAGTGTCAGGTTAACATCACGAGAGGACTGCCAAAACCACTTGTCGCGGTATTTTGACCAGAAGTCCCAAAATTTCTATAGCAATGCGATCATGTCCCTACCTACAAGATGGCAAAAAGTTATCGAAAAAAATGGTACCTACATACTTTAGTTAAATGTAAATAAACTATATTAAAAAATGTTTTGAATTTTCTTAAAAAACGCGAAGAAACTTTTTCCCCAACCTATTATATATACGTAGGGCGTTCAATTTAAAGTAAGAATGAGGTACAAACTCTTTGAAACCGAAAAAAGTTAATACGGGCTATTCCAAATACATGGTGTGATACGTTGCGTACCGACCAACTTTATATAGGAAATCCTTATCGTTTTATGCATATTTTTTTAATACTGGTTAACACATGACAAAGTTATATACCTTGTCATACGTTAACCAGTATTAATCGAGTTACGAGTACAAATGATTACATCTTTTACCGGTATTCATATTTTTAATTGTTGGTCTCATGATAGAATAAAGTCACATCTGCATAATTCTTTCTTTATAGCAGAGCGATTTTAAGTTTGTCTTGTACAAAATTAGCTGTAACTTTTTTCTTAGTTGTTTTACAGAATCGATTATTTTGCCAATCATTATAAAGTATTATGAAACATCGATTGATATGAAAGCAATATATTTTAGGTCAATATTTTGTAATTTAGAAGTATCTTTGTGAATATGTAACTATATTCTGCGGATATCACTGTATCATATAAATAATAAAGGATTTTGTTCTTTTAAGTATCAATATTATGTGTATATATAACTTGGTTTTACATAAATTCTTGAGTCACATATGTAATGTATGAATGTTTAGATTGTTATTTATGTTTAGATTTAAAATAGAACAGTTCTTGTGATCAAGTTTTTATTAAGGAATAAACTTAGTGTGTTAAAGAATTTATAAAACTACCACTACTACTACTTTATTTATTTTTTATAACTACCCAAAATATACGCATGTAAAACTGTAACTTAAATTAAATTGATAATTATTTATTGACTTGTATTGATGTTTTGAAATCATTACAAAATTGTAAGCTGTGGAGTTCTTCGCCGGAGTCTTTCGCCATTTCTGCTCCATCTCAGCATAATAATTATTATTTCGTCCCGAAATGGTGGTAGGGCTTTTGACGATTTAAAAGTACTTAGCAAAGTCCATTTAATAAAGAGCTTTTTCATTTTCATATTTCGCCAATGTTAAGTGTAAATTTACTTATAGTAACAGACAGTTGTACGGAAGATTAAAACTAATTGTTATGAATGTTAATTAACATTAACATTGCCTATAGCAGAAAAAATAATTACGGACAATCTTGGACTTCGTTAAGTTAATACAATTAATTAGTACTCAAAGTTTAAAATATTTTTGAGTTTACCATGACAAAGAATTCTTTGTCTGTTTTGTCAAAGAATTGTTTGTTGAATTTTTGAGTTTACCATGACAAAGAATTCTTTGTCATGGTAAACTCAAAAATATTTTAAACTTTGAGTACTAATTAATTTTATTAACTTAACGAAGTCCAAGATTGTCCGTAATTATTTTTTCTGCTATAGGCACCCTACTAGAAAGAGACAGAGCCACTCTAGAAATGTCAAGAAATGTCAAGGGTTGTCATAATTTTTGCCCTCACTTTTTTCATTTGACTAATGACTCCATTCTATAGGTAATATAAGCTCCTTGCTTTTTGTGGCATAGAATGTCACTTTTTTGAGCAAGTAGTACGAAAAAGAAGTCATCTGTTATCTTGTAAAAATGCGGCTTATCTCTCGCACCAGCTATCTTCGCATTTGGACTCCACTTCTGCTCACCATCAGGTGAAATAAAGGCATTTACTGGATTTCCATCAGAAGAGTCCATCTAGAGCCGAGCCTAGAATCGAGTGCGGCTTATAATACGATTTTGGTATTGAGCCTTCTGTGGTAAAGTTTGAATGATTTAACTCGGTAACTTTGAAAATAATTTGCAATTGAATATAGGTACATAGAGATATTATGTTGAAAAATTGTTAAATAATAACAAGAAAACCGTTTTAGATTGAACATTGGCATTATTTAGTTATTCAAATTCACGTTAGAGCAATCTGGTAGGCTGCCAGATAGCTAACAATTTGAATAGCCAATCAGAGACTATTGTTACATTTTTGTCAAAGAATATAATTTGAAAAAAGTATTATTGGTAGGTACCTACCTAGACATTTTACGTTCATTCGAATCAGTGCAATTGTTCTGAAAGAAGAATTTAATTTTATTAGCGTGATTTTTATCAGTAATTTATTGTATAGTTATTTGATACCCATATTATGGTAGTGCTAAAAGTAACAAATCTTGGGTAGTCGACAATTCTGCATTTAAAGTAATTTTATTTATTATAAAAGTATTTAGCAAAAACCATTGACTTTGCTAAGTAAAAAATACATAGATTGGAACATAGAACCTCCTTTTGAAGTTCGTGTATAACCTGAAAGAATACATAAGGACAAACAAACATAGGGACAAGAACGATCTGTACAACAAAATTGTACAGAATCAAGGTGTGGAGGGAAAGCCAAAGCAAGGACCACGGGTTTATCGTTCTATACATACCTATGATATTTTAAAGAATTATTCTCCATCTCTTAACCGTTACCGAATATTACTATGTGGACCATAATATTAAAAGAATAATCCTCAAACTCCTAACTTTTGCCGTTTTACCCTCCATCATCAGCTCACCTGAAAAACCTGATAGAATATGTAGAAAGAAAAAAACTTAATTCAACTGTCGATCTATACGAAGGTACACATAATATTTAAGGAATTATCATCCAACTCCTAACTATTAGGAGTCTTTTTTTCATCGTCAGCTCACCTGAATAACATAAAATGATACAACTATCGGTTTATAAATACATATATTAATTCAAGAATTATTTATTTATTTATTTTATTTATTTAATAATTTATTGTACACATAGAAACAATAATGGAAAACACAATAATAACAATGTACAAAAGGTGTGGCTTATTTCTAAAAGAAATCTCTTCCAACCCACCTAGAATAGGAGATGTGCTGCGAGACGTCAATGTCGTGTGTACCTAACCTATAGGTATATTAAATACATAAAGCATAAGTTAAAAATAAATACAATATCAAAACAATACAATAAAAAAATAAATACAATATAATACAATACAATATAATACATATTACCTATATAATTATACAATACAATATATACAAATATGACATGAACATACAAGGAATCCTAATATATATCATTCATCATCATCAATAATTATCATTCAACTCCTAATCATGGAGGAGTTTTACCTGCCATCACCAGCTCATTAACATGATATGATGACTACCAGACGCAAATACTTCAATAGCTTCAGGAAATAAAATATGAAGCATATAATACCTGCATATAAAATTTGAGAGTTGCTCTCGATTTCCTCGGAATCTCATCATCAGATCCTGACTTGGTGACAATAGCACCATATCAGAAGTATTGAGAAAATAGGTCCGCAATTAACAGAGATATCCGTGAACATTCATAAAATAATACATAGAGTGCAACATAGAACTTTATATGAAGTCGGTTATCAATACTAAAAGTATCAACACCATCATTCGTTCTGTAGTAGCATTACGAATATTTACGCGTGATCACGGAGCTAGCACCGAGCGAAGAGACCTCTCTCCGACAAGCCTCATGGGCGACTGATTTGAAAGCGATTGCGCGGACTGTTTTATACTGATTTTTAAATAATTGTTATAAATATATTATAGTTTGTTCAGATATCATTTTTATACCAAAATTTAGAGTATATATTCTTCTTTTAAATTACATCATTTGTTTCTTCAAATAAGGGATATTAATTGTTAGAAATAGCAATTTTCCAAATCGTATTTTCGTAATACTTGCAGTGTGATTTGATTTTTCTTTAATTAGTAATTCTATGAAATTTAATTTTTTTCCTTTACAACTATTATGTTCGGGATATTGTCAGTTACACAGTATTTTTTATTTCATTGTAATATTAGCCTTTTCGGATATTAAGGGCTTCGAAATTGCATCTCAACGTAAAATTTTAAAAATGCTGTTAAGATATTTTGTTATAATTTATAAATAAAGAATTAAATGAAATATTTTCCTTTACAACTTTTTGCGAAAGAATGTTATCTAGTAGTGTTTATAACATTTATATTGGTAGAATAAGAATTCATGGAAATTAAGAAGCTCAAAAAGTGCCGATTTTCGCAAAATACGCGTAAACGCTCTTAAGGGTCGTCAACCCGGAAAACTAACTTAAAGTTAACCGTCAGGTGTTGACAATTCTTCTTTATGTGCGATAAAAAGTCAGTAATGAATTGTTTTGTTTTTTATTTTATTAATGTTTAATAATGTGTAACAATAATTTTAATGATAATGTTAAGTGTGAATGTTTAGATGTTAGGTACTATGGGTTTATGTCGCCTGATAATGAATGTTTCTTTAAAACTGTCTGCAGGGCCGGATTTAAAGGTCTGGAGTCCTCGGGGCAACAAAGGAGTGGAGGCCCATTAGCCCCAAATTATTTTCCAAATAAAATGAACAATTTTTTCAATCGAGTTTTCGGTTAAAAAATAGGCATACTTTACGACCTAAAAAAAAAACGAACAAAATAGAAAGATATTATTATTCATGTAATGATGTTTGTACAAAGTACCGTAGGTAAAGGTAAAACGCGAAATAAAATATGAAAGGAAAAGTTGTTTACTGGTGTTTACTAGTCTGAATTTGATTTTTTTTTCCGAAGTCTCTATTGTGGGGGCCCCTCTTTTGTGGAGGCCCTGGGGCTGTAGCCCCGCTTGCCCTCCCCTAAATCCGGCCCTGACTGTCTGTAGAACAGGGTATCTGACCGGAATAGGTAAAATATAAAAACTTATTTCTGATAGCTTGCAAGGTGGACCAGAACGGAAATGTCCTCCTCTCAATTTTATTTGGGGACGGCGTGGGCCGTCATCTTAGCGTTAACTACTATATCATCTCTCATCTCACACAATCTATCTATCAATCAACCGTATTTATTGCAAATCTTTATGAAGTACCTACTCGTAGGTACTTCTTCTAACACAAAACATTCCTTTATTTTCCTGCTCGAAAGCGGTCAAAGATTTTTGTCTAAATAAGTAATTTTAACTGCTAAAATCCGAAACAATACTACATTATGTAGATTTTATTTAGTGCTGGATATCTAAGTAATAAACATGTATAAGTAGGTAATCATTAGATACTAGAATATTTGCTGTGTATATATTTATTTAACATATCCATATCATGTAGTTTTTTTCTTTCTATCCTCCCTTGGGTTATAGCAGAATACCAGTGCTTTGCTTGAAAAGCAAAACCAGTCACTGAGCTATCACCCTATTGTATTTCTGCAGCACACATATATTGCAATGAAATGCAAAATTATTTAGTGTGTATGATTAGATTACTGTATATTTTTTGTTGTGAATGTGTGTTTTAAAAACTATACAAAAAAAGTTTGCAAAAATATTAATTTAATATTTTACATAAAGCATTAAGTACATAGGTTTGACAGTATTTAACAGCACTAAGGCGTTACCGATGTTCGAGGTTACGTATATTAACCCAAAACTCCTTTGAGAAACACGTGACGTCACTACTCCTGTTACATAAGTCTACCAAGACACAATAAATAAGGATTATTACCCGATCTCTAAATGGTACCTAAGTAATATGGAGCAACGTCTTACTCGCGAGACGTAATGGTTTGTACACATAAGGGTGGCCCCACACTATCCGGTCGTTCTTTGCTACCTAGAAAAGACCATAAAACCGGGTTCATCGTAACACACTCACCGGTGACCGGTCTTTCTTAATCGGCGCTCAGTCGGTAGTCTAATAAATAATATTAAATAAATACATAAACAGCCATGACTACTTAGTCAACAAATACTCATGTTACTAGAAAAATGCACTGAAAAAAATCGACTTGCCTCAGGCGGGACTCAAACCCGCATCTTCCGCAATCCGGGCGGCTGCGTTGACCAATTACGCCACCGAGACACTGCTTTTCGCTGTCGAAATTTGTCAGTGCTTGGTGCTTATGTTTTTATGGTGGCCAAATTCGATCGTCGAACTGGAGATAATTAAAGCTAAGTGCTTAGGCTCATTCAGATATGACACGCGATCCTTCGAAAGTCGTTGAGCAATCTTGTGGACGGTCGTCCAACGTTTCCTTTATCTTTAATGGGGGTACCTATCAAAACACAGATTTTTTTGTTATCGAATTTCATTTCACCGAAAACTATTCCACGATTTTCAATATCTATTTTTCTTGATTGATCGACTAGCTAATGATCACCGTTTCATATTATCGAATAAACTTTCATAACAAAAATGTTTTAAAGTTGTGTTGGTTACCAGAATAACGGTCTATCGAACTAACATTTCATATAAACTATTAAGTTATCGATAACACTATTTACAAAAACATGTTTTAATATTAAACGTTACACATTATAATGTTTCGTTTAATAACTTTCCATCGCAGTAACGTTTCATCGAACGATGCATTCGCCTGTTGACGTTTGACGATAAAAACTGTTGAGGTCAGTTCTTAATTTAAAAATTAATTCTTAATTTGCAAGTAGGTACACCATGCAAGCAAGCATACAGCATGCAAGCAATCAAGCATACAGCATGCAAGCAAGCACCAAGCAAGCATGCAGCATGCAAGCAAGCATGCAGCATGCAAACAAGCATGCAACTTGCAAGCAAACATGCAGCAAGCAATATAATGCTCCGCTCGCTTCGCTCGCTCCGCTATGCGTGGTCACAAGTCTAACCTAACCTAACCTAGGTTTATTTTCGTATTAATGGTTTTTCTTTATAGCCCCCTGCACCCCCCGGCAAGCATCTTGCAGGCATGCATACAGCATGCAATGCAAGCATGCATACATCATGCAATGCAAGCATGCATACATCATGCAATGCAAACATGCAGACAGCATGCAATCTTCGTTAGCTACGGTTGCACCGCTGCTTACTGCCTGTGGTTCTAAATCCAACCTAACTTAATCCATAGGTTTTCTTTACAGGGAAACAAAAATGATTACGAGTAATTACATAAAAAAAGTATTTTCGATGTACACTAACTGTAGTGTAGTAAAAATTGATGTTTCAACTATTCTGCAAACTGAAACTTACGTGGAAACAACATCGATTTAACATTATTTCGATAAAATAAATAAAATAGGAAAAGAATTTACGATGGAATGAGCTTGTAGATAACAACTATTCGAGGAAATGAAATTGCGATGTAACCTGATTCTAGGAGTTGTTAAGTATTGTATTAAAAGATCTGCGAATAGTTTTATGGGGAATGAAAATCGTTGAAGTTAATTGCGATATAGTGATGGGTTCCCCTTTAATGGGCCACCAATCCGTCAACGCTTTCGTCCATCTGCCGTACCTAACCGCCTGGTAACATGTCCGACCCAATTCTATTTGAGAGAAGTTATTGCTTTTTCTACGTCCCCTACTTTCATGCGACGTCGAATTTCAGCATTACTCACACGATCTTGTAACTTGATGCCGAAATGGTTCCCTCCATGGCTCTCTGTGCAGTGGATCTTGAGCACAGCCGTAAGCGTCCATGTCCCGGTTGAAGATGTTTAAGTTATTTTATTATGCATTCCAAATATAATTAAAAACGGACTATTTTTGGTTGATTTAAGAGCATCAGAATATAACAATATTAACCAGTAAATGGGTAGTTAAGTTTGGGGCAGATTATCCCTAGGGGTCAACGGAAGCCTCCTCGTGGCGGACCCTGGTAACGTGGTGCCTAGACGGGCAGCGTTTGGGACGGTCTCGGTGTAGTTGCGCTCACGGGCGCAAATTCCGAGCTCGTCCCGTAATAGCGCACTGAAGGTCAGGCCGGGGAGGATGTTTAGTGAGTATGGAGGGAACACCTTTACCTCGAGTCCCACATATCCCCTGCGATTGGCACCACCCCGCAGGGACGTTGCGTAAATGCATTTGAGCTCCCCATCAACAAAAAAAGGGGCAGATTATCCCTAAGGCAAATCAGGCATGTGTGTTCACGAATATAAAGAGGTGCGAACACAGAATTATCAATATAATCATGGTAGGTAGGGGAACCCATCACTTTATCGCAATTAACTTCATCGATTTTCATTCCCCATAAAACTATTCGCAGATCTTTTTATACAATACTTAACAACTCCTAGAATCAGGTTACATCGCAATTTCATTTCCTCGAATAGTTGTTATCTACAAGCTCATTCCATCGTTAATTCTTTTCCTATTTTATTTATTTTATCGAAATAATGTTAAATCGATGTTTCGTTACCCATAATTTTGTTTCCACGTAAGTTTCAGTTTGCAGAATAGTTGAAACATCAATTTTTACTACACTAAAGTTAGTGTACATCGAAAATACTTTTTTATGTAATTACTCGTAATCATTTTTGTTTCCCTGTAAAGAAAACCTATGGATTAAGTTAGGTTAGATTTAGAACAACAGGCAGTCAGCAGCGGTGCAACCGAAGCTAACGGAGATTGCTTGTTGTATTCTGGCATGCTACATGCATGCTTGCATTGCATGTTGTATGCATGTTTGTATTGCATGATGTATGCATGCTTGCATTGCATGCTGTATGCATGCCTGCAAGATGCTTGCCGGGGGGTGCAGGGGGGCTGGCCCCCCTGCTCGGGGGGGTCGGGGGGCCTGAGGCCCCCCGCTATAAAGAAAAACCATTAATACGAAAATAAACCTAGGTTAGGTTAGGTTAGACTTGTGACCAAGCATAGCGGAGCGAGCGAAGCGAGCGGAGCATTGTATTGCTTGCTGCATGTTCATGCCTGTTTGCATGCTGCATGCTTGCTTGCATGCTGCATGCTTGATTGCATGCTGCATGCTTGCTTGCATGCTGCATGCTTGCTTGTATGCTGCATGCTTGCTTGCATGCTGCATGCTTGCTTGCATGCTGCATGCTTGCTTGCATGCTGTATGCTTGCTTGCATGGTGTGTACCTACTTGCAAATTAAGAATTAATTTTTAAATTAAGAACTAACCTCAACAGTTTTTATCGTCAAACGTCAACAGGCAAATGTATCGTTCGATGAAACGTTACTGCGATGGAAAGTTGTTAAACGAAACATTACAATGTGTAACGTTAAATATTGAAACATGTTTTAATAAATAGTGTTATCGATAACTTAATAGTTTATATGAAATGTTAGTTCGATAGACCGTTATTCTGGTAAGCAACACAAATTTGAAACATTTTTTTTATGAAAGTTTATTCGATAATATGAAACGGTGATCATTAGCTAGTCGATCAATCAAGAAAAATAGATATTGAAAATCGTGGAATAGTTTTCGGTGAAATGAAATTCGATGACAAAAAAATCTGTATTTTGATAGGTACCCGGTAGGTAGGACACATTGGTTATAGAGGCGAGTCTTCAAGCATTGTGGAACATGACAGACTTGAGGATGCTGATGATGATAAGAAAATGAAGAAGCCTTATATTTATACGAACGGTAATTTTGTGTACTATGTTGAGCGCTAGCGTTAAGTCATCACAACCAACACTGTCATGTCGTAACTCAATAGCTATTTTTAATACGAAAACCAATTACGCTCTACATGCGATGTGAACATTCCCCTAGTCGATATTAGATGTCTCCTATATCGAAAGCTTAACTAACATTGTTCAGCATATTACATCGAGGATTACTATTACCAGAATAAGACCTGTGTATTATTATGATGTTGGCAATAACGGAGCTATATGAGCGTAATTACATCAATAACGCGGCAGATATAACTCTATTATGTGAGTGATTACACTTGTCATTCTATGAGCGATGTTCGTAGACGTATAAGAAGGGTAAAGTTAGACGTTACTGGATTGTAATAATTACTTTACCATTGTTTTTTTTGTTCATTATGTTGACTTGTATTATTAGTCGAGGTAGGGAACAGCGTGAGGTGTGTTGCAGGTTAGGTAGGTCGATGTGGTGATTGGGGGTCCACGTTCGGAAGGCTCCTCGTGGCGGACCCTGGTAACGTGGTGGGAAAACTTTCTCGGCAGGTGTGTGGCTTTTGATGTCAAGTGGCATTCGAAGTCACATGCCATCGTTGAGTTGTTTTTGTTTTCCCACCACGGCTAGTTCCGGACGGCCCTTTTCAGGGCCACGACTGCGCCCGAAGTCCCCCGGGTGCGGCCCGATGGCTGCTCCCGGTGTCCTCGTCAGGAGGACGCGCCAGGTCGAGCAGCCGTCGATGTGGAGGCGGCCTATAAGGCCGGCGTCGGCCAGCGGCCCACAGTGGCTGGCGTTAGTCGGTAGCCCCTGTGGGCTGCTGGCCACCAATTGGTGCACAAGGAGTGCCTAGACGGGCAGCGTTGGGACGGTCTCTCGGTGTAGATGCGCTCACGTGCGCCGATCCCGAGCCGTCCCGTAATAGCGCACTGAAGGTCAGGCCGGGGAGGATGTTTAGTGGGTATGGAGGGCATTTGACCTCAAAAAAAAAAGGTCGATGTGGTGAAGTAAAACTCACGGTGTTGAACATTGTGTATTGTGAACAGAGCGCCTACACGGCCTACACCTAATAAAAAACTATTTAAGTGACTAATAATTGCTTAGTTAACACCACAGATTTAATAATACAAGGAGATAGACCAAGCCGGCGTTTAACTTGTGACAAAGTGTACCTATGCCCAGTGGGCATACATTGCCCTCAGTTCGTCGTCCGTGTCACTCGGATTTCCTATAGACTCAGCTATTTGACCGATCTCCTTTGCGGCTGTGCTTAACTTTCATTGCTTCGCAGTCCTTATGACGCGCGCAATGAATAGTGCATATATACGGCATGCTCAACTAGAACCATGTTATGTAGTACGGCCGCTGATCGCGACACTCGGTCTTCCTATGAACTCGGCGATTCGACCGATCTCCTTAGATTGATATATCTGTCGTATATACCATAAGCTATACAGAGTGAATTTTTCAAGTAGGCCTTCAGGGCCATATACTAAACTATAAGAAATATCGAAAAATGCTCAAAGGAGTCGCGAGCCTGATTTTGATGAAAACAACAACTGCATCATTGATTTTTTTTAAATCAATAATCCTAGGAATCCAACCCAATGATATAAAAAAAACAAAGCCTGTATTTTATACCATTCGATAGTGCTGTTAATAAGGGTCGATTTCTGGGAAGTACCTAATGATATACGGGGAAAGTGATTGAAAATATGTAATAATTTTTATTTTTGCGTTTACAAATGCGTAAATATTGTTAACACTAGAAAAAATGCAATGAAAAAAATCTACTTGCCTCAGGCGGGAATCGAACCCGCATCTTCTGCAATTGACCATTACGCCACCGAGACATTGCTTTCGCTGTTGAAATTTGTCAGTGCTTGATGCTTATGTTTTTATGGTAAACATTGTTTCATCAAATCGGATTTCTTGTTCCACCTTGATTCAAGCGATAACCAAAATGATGATCATTATTTTATCAATCAATACAATGATGCAATTTTTGTTTTCATCAAAATCGGGCTCGCAACTCTTTTGAGCATTTTCGATATTCCTTATGGTTTAGGATTTGGCCCTGAAGGTCCACTTGAATATAATAAGTATTAATTTAGCCTATATCGTTTTTTGCAAATACTATAATTTGAAAATTGTATATTTGAAAAAGAAACGATATACTTAAGTCCTTTTTCAATAATCGCTAATACCACCTTCCTTACTTTGCCAATTGTACCAATAACCTACATACGTCAGCAATTTGATACAAAGCTTTGTGTAACTGAAAAACTAACGTCAACCATAACTCTTTAGTCCATTCGAATGTCAAAGGGGAAGAAGGTTAACCCTATTTTGCTGGGCAAACATTGCGAGTCGGCTCGCTACGGCCGGAGATTTGGCACAGGTAAGCGATGGGCGCCTCTGGGGACCTACCCCAGTAGCGATTCACTTTGGAAACGGGTCGACTCATAAGACCGTAGCGAATTGTATTTGGCTAAGATTGAGGTACCGTCATCATTATTGTTTTATAATAGCGAAGTTAACTATATAATAATAATAATATATTTCCTCGCTTACACCAATTATCTAGCCCAAATAAGTATCATTAAGAACTTGTGTTATGGATACAGATAACGGACAAATTTAATATACATAATAGGATAGATATTTTTATAAATAAACTTAAATAAATACATAAACAACCATGACTCGTGAACAAATGTTCGTGTTCATCACACAAACATTTGCCCCTACCAGGACTCGAACCCGGACCGCTTGATGTGTAGGCAGCGTTACTGACCACTCCACCACGACGCGACTATGGCACCCAATGGCACCTATAATAAAAATTGTTGCAACAATATGTCAATTCCTACCTAAGGCTCTCCCTTTTGGTGTTATATTATGTCACCGGAAGTTAACAAGATCCGCAAGTTTATTTTCCTAGGAAATTTAAGTATAAACTTTCGTAGGATTATAAACGAGAGATAAATTGTATTATTTTACGCCCACATTTTCGCAAATTTATCAATTTGCGACGTTTCGTGGTCAATTTATAAACTTACGGATATCCATTCGTAAGATTCTAAACGGTTCGACCAATCACAAAAGACCGGACAAGAAAAGTTTAATTTTACGATTTTTTAAATACGGCAAATAACACACTGCTCTCTGATTGGTCGATGTTGACAGTGGCAATGCTTGTGTCCGAGACTTAGGAACAATCATATTTGCAAAGAAAAAACTATTTTCAAATGTGTTAAAACTATTAACACAGTTACAACATTAAAAACTTTACAAAAACACACGAGCAACCGGTTTGTTTATGTTCCGTGGCGAACAATGACGATGGAGAGGAAGGAGAAGGACAAGTGACTTATTCAACCAATCAGAGTGCACATAACGTTTGATTATTGCTTACATATTATTTTACGCGTGAGTTCGATAAGTTTATCAATTTGCGAAAATGCGGGCGTAAAATAATACAATTTATCTCTCGTTTAGAATCCTACGAAAGTTTATAAATTTCCTAGGAAATTTATAAACTTACGGTTCTTTTTATTTTCCGGTGACATATACAGGGTGTAAAAGACATGAACAGTCAAACGAGAACCATGTATTCTGCTCATCATCAAAACATTTTTTTTCCTTTAGACTATACCTGGGAAATTGATAGTTACGATTTTATTGAAGGTCAAAGTCATAATTTTTTTTTTCATTTTTTTATGTAAACGTGTTTTATACGTTATTTCTTAATTATTGTCCAAAGAAACATTATCATTTTTTTTAGTATTTCATAACAAAAAATGGCATCAAAACGTTAGCGTTCAATGTAGCTCACTCGATGCGCACGGACACTAACGAACGGGGCCGCCGTCTGGCAAAACTATCGCGGTTTTGCGAGTTGCGTGCGAGTTGAGCCCTTTACGTTGCGCGGTATAATTTGCAATTTTTTTTAACACCAAAAAATAAAAATCATTTCCCAGCAATATTTTTTTTGAAATATGTCTTACTTTGATGTATAGAATACATGGTTTTCGTTTGACTGTTCATGTCTTTTACACCCAGTATAATTAACTAGCGGACCCGACAGACTTCGTCCCGTCCTGCATAAAGAAATTATTCGAATTTTTCTCGCCGTAAAAACCATCCTTGAACTTCAACGAACATTTTAAAAAAAGAATTGGCCAAATTGGTCTAGTCGTTGTTGAGTTATGCGCTTACCAACACATTTTGCGATTCATTTTTATATTATAGAAGATATAAAGATATAATATTATTATAATACCTAATCTTTCGCCTTCTTTCACACCTTACGCCAGACAATAACAACATATGTTCAAGTCAAGGTGAAATTATTTACGGTTCCTCCGCTGAGAGGCTTTCAGGGTTTGATAGACAAACATGATACCTTTGTAATTGTTCGACGCTGTGTTTGCCGAGTTTTGTCACACACTTTCCTTGTTATACTTACTATGTGCTTTGCATTACATTTTTTAGAACATCTTACCTACATCCACTTATCCACCTAAAGAAGATTAAGATCAAATAACACCACGGAGTATGGAAGGGAACAAAGTTTGGTAGCGCGTGAGTGCCCCGTCAGTATACTGGGTGTAAAAGACATGAACAGTCAAACGAGAACCATGTATTCTATACATCAAAATAAGACATATTTCAAAAAATATATTGCTGGGAAATGAATTTTATTTTTTGGTGTTAAAAAAAATTGCAAATTGTACCGCGCAATGTAAAGGGCTCAACTCGCACGCAACTCGCAAAACCGCGATAATTTTGCCAGACGGTGGCCCCGTTCGTTAGTGTCCGTGCGCATCGAGTGAGCTACATTGAACGCTAACGTTTTGAAGCCATTTTTTGTTATGAAATACTAAAAAAATGATAATGTTTTTTGGGACAATAATTAAGAATAAATAAATGAATAAAAAAATGAAAAATTTGACCTTCACTAAAATCGTAACTATCAATTTCCCAGGTATAGTCTAAAGGAAAAGTAATGTTACGATGGTCAGCAGAATAAATGGTTCTCGTTTGACTGTTCATGTCTTTTACACCCTGTAGGTAAGTGCTGTGTGGTGGTTAGCGTAGGTGATCGTCAGACAGCGAAGCGCCCACGACCGTGCCGAGGTGCCTGGTTTGGGGCGTCGTTGGGTTTCAGTGGGAAGGCCACGTATTCAGCGGGGAGAGTCCCACTAACCGCGAGTCTTCCCAGGCACGAGGTATGCATAACACATTTCGAAACGTAAAAAAGGCTAGCCTCAGATGCTTGCAACATTGATGTGATACTCCCGCGTTCCCAATCGTAGTCCCTACCCCTACTCCGTGAAGCTGGAGCTTATTCCGTAGAAGGTTCCCAGACTACCTTCCTCAAATCAGGCTACCACAATCACCCAGTCTGCGTAGTTGCTTCTGCGATATGCCTTAGAATATGGTTTGGCTGGTTCAACTAAGAACATTAATTTGATGTTCAAACTGTCTATTTTAAGCCAGCCACACATTGACACGTTTTCGTACGAATTTGACTCGTGCGAATACGTACAAATACGCACGAACGATTCTGACTCACAGAGTACTAGGCAGGTGCTTAGTAGGTACACTCTATGTGAACTAGTCGTGCGTATTTGGAGAGGATCGTTCGTGCGTGTTTGTACGTGTCAAATTCGTATCAAAACGCATTCAAAGTGCGGCTGGGCTTAGTCCTACTCACATTGTAGACGTAAAGGTTGTATGGATAGATGGATGTTTGTTAGTCTTTCACGCAAAAACTACTAAACGGATTATAATCAAACTTCACAATACTATAGCTCATACATCAGAATGATATATAAGTAGGCTATTATTTAACTGACATTGATGCGAGCGAAGCTACGGGCGATCACAAGTGTTAAATAAATTTTTCTTTAAAAAAAGACTTTCGTCATATCAATTATACTGTTATGATCTCTATTATATATCAGAACCATAGACCTCTCTGGTTCTGAAATATAATTGAGGTTCTCTTATATTATTGAGAAAATAAAATATTTTCATAACCACCTGGTTAAGAAAATATTTTATGTTATGTTAGGTACATAATAGGGTACCGACCTTTATAGCGGCAAATCCTCTCCTTTACTAATTAAACAAAAATGTTACGTTAATATAACCGTTAAACTTATCACAATAAAGGTCATATTTACGTAAACAGCAATTTTCTGCATCAATTTTCCTCTTAAAAATAACATTTTAAATGGCAGAAAATTGAGTATACCTTTGTAATTTTTTACTTGCTCAACTTCCCGCTTTTCACATTATTGCGCTCATTTCACTGTACATTCTTTTAAATAAGTCGCTGTACTTCCTGTAACTTCATCTCGTTTATGGTTTCCTTGGAAAAAATATATTTAATATTTTTCTCCTTTATCTGTAAAAGGTATAGTAAGCAAGCGAACCATGCTAATTTAATGTAATAATTTCAATATAACATATTTTTACGACCACATTATCTAGCCCACATTAAGTATCATTAAAAAGTAGTGTTATCCCCTTGTGTGTCGGGCGACCTCTTGGAGGTCGCTGCCAAAAACGCCTGTGTGTCGGCCGACCTCCTGGAGGTCGATACCCCCCTCCACAGTTTTCCGATGATGAAAATGATGATTATTATTAAAATTCTTCTAAACGTGTGCTTGTCACTGAACTCCTCCCAACGGTTGGACCGATTTATTCGAACCAAATCACGCTACGGTGACGGCTGACGGGGCGCCGCGCTGGTGATGAGCCCACGCCTAACGCCCAAGTGCCTGCACTGACACACATAGAGATATTTATCCAAATACTCATGGGTAATAGATCAATGTATGAAAATACCATTCTGTAAATAAATAAATGACATTTTTGTTTCCAGCTGTCTAACTTTCTGGAAGTTTTGATAAAAATAAGTTTCTAGTGATTTTTCTGGGCTTAATTCTATCAAACAGAACGGACAACATCAATTTGTTTTCCAAAGGAATGCTTCAATCAATCTTTATTTTTGGATGGATGTCGAAAATTGAATTATTAAAACTTTTTTTATTGTATAACGAACCAGTCTTTGTAAACGCGAAATAACCGTTAATATTCCTTCAATATACTTTCGGGTTGTTTACTTAATTGCCTCAGGGATTTGAGGGTAGACTATATAATCTAATATTATAATCCCTCCTTGCTATTTACTTTCACAAGTAATTTTATTTTAATAAATTTCCAGTCGTATCGACTGGCCAAAATACTCGAAAGCCAGGGTCAGGGTCGCCTTCTTGATATCGAAGACCATTTGCTCCAATATTAAATAGTCCAAAACTTTTCCTCGAAGAACAATTTAATCGACAAACCATGAGCTCGATAAGTAGTTTGCTACATCAAAATCAAACCCTGGAATGACTTACAGGGCCGAGCCGCCCCTATGGGCGAAGTGTGCTACACAGGCGCCGAGTTAACAGGGACGCCGAATGATATGCCAGCGTCATAGTATTTGTTCAAGAAAAAAGAGGTGCTTCATAGGTTTTGCACACAGGCGCTGCCTGCAAAAGAGGTGCTGCTGGACGGATCGAATGTCTGAAGAAGCTATCTCAAAGAGGGAGATTCTAATGAAGTTTGTACATTGATTAACTCAGTAACTGAATATTTGTATGATACCTTTAGGAAGAGTCTAAAGTAAAGGTTAACTTTTTCAAGCCTTCGGTCCGTCGCGCTAATGGCATTCGAGATTTTGAGGCATCGATGTAGCGAACTATCGAGCTCATGAATTTTGTCGATTGTGAGGTAGGTACTTCGAGGCAATGTTTTAGAATATTTAATATTCGAGCAAAGGGCATTCGATTTCAAAAGGAATCCTATTTTGACGACTGTTATTAAAAGGTGAGAAGTTTGTCAATTCGCATTGGAACGTTCTAGTGGTATAATAGGCATCTTTCAATTAGTTGCACGCCAAATAAAATTGAATCCTTTTGAAATTATTAGTGGTCGAAATTAGGATTACTAATGAGAATTAATCAATTGAATTTCATTTTGCAGAATCCAAATCAATTATTGATTACTGGATTTCTAAAAGAAAATATTAAGTTTAAATTTTATCCTGTGATGGAATTTGAAACTGTGTAGTTTTCTTTACAATTTTAATTTTTTTTTCTAACTCTTCATACAAAAAAGCAAAGGAATAGAAAGACAAAGGGATCTAGACCTTACAGCCATGAAATTTTCCCTAATCCTACCTTGTCATTTCCATTCAAGGATTACGCGTATTAGCTTACGGTTTCACATAAAAAATGTGGCTACAATTACAACGTGAACTTAGAAATTTGGCAACCAATTTTATATCGCATAATCAAGAAACGAAATTCTATGTTAACACCATAGGTTCATAATTACTACTGACGTTAGATGGGCCATGAATCGACTAGGGCGAGACCAAAAAATGCACCAATGTGTAAGTAATGCGCATGTGTGCGTGAAAAATAGTATCTACTTCCTCCTATAAATCCAGGGTCATTCAAAAGAGGCCTGAAGAAGCTTTGCAGGTGCAAGATAAGGGTGACTAGTGCCGCGCGTACATTATCTCTCTCACCAGCTAGCTATCCTTACTTCTGCTGCTGGTGGAATCTCGTATGAACCGTGTTTATCGTGCTAATTCTGTTCTCATAGAAAACCCGTAATAGCCATGTGATGCCGGCAGAGTAGAATAGTATCACCCCATATCCTCCAATGGGTGTCGTAGAAGACGACTAATGGATCAGAAAAGGGGTATTGATCACCTTATACTCCGACCACCAATCCGCATTGGGCAAGCGTGGTGGACTACTGCTTAAACCTCATTCGATGACCTAGAGGCCTTGTGTCCCAGCAGTGGGTCGAATTATAAATGCTGTTGATGATGATGAGAACACCCGTTGGCTTAATCAGGTCGTCAGTCTATTCTCTAGGGGGTATCACTACACTGCGTTGTCCGGTGCGCTTTCTCCACTCCAGGACTCTTCGGACCCATCGGCCATTCGTTGTCCGAGCAATGTCACTGCAAAAAATATATAGGTTTGTTATATTTTTTTTGTTTTGCTTGTTTGCTTGACGAGCAACAGCGATTTGGTCGATGAGCTTCTTCAGCATATTCCTAGTATATCTTCATCTTCGAACTCTTTTTTGTTCAAATCAAGCCAATATGATTATAATATAACACAATACGTCTTTATGTGTAAACTCGACACGACAATTTTCCGTAAATATTAACTTACCTAATTTTTATGAGGGAAACCTTAAACAAAAACCGATATAGACGAATATTTTTGTGAGTTGAAAACTTTCTCAGTCAGAAAACCCGGTCAAGTGCGAGTTGACCCCGCGCATTGTGGCTCTGTGCAAACTTGTAGCTACTTATATTGTTTCTGTGACGTAGGTACCCAACTGCATGTTCTTTTATTTTTTTTATTTGGAGGCAGGTTATACAGACTGAACCAATTTATCATAGTGACGACAACAATCTGTCTGCTACAGAAAACACAAATATGCGTGTAAACGATAGGATTATTTTCGGGTCACTTTCAGGTCCACGGGTGCAAATAAATCATCTGAACCACCTTAGGATTAAAGGGTAAATAAGGTACCCACTTACTACTGGAAAACCCTATGATGCTGGTGGAAGGAAAAACAAGTATGTGTAGAGTACCTTTTAGGTGGATAGACCTTGTTAAGGGTCAATCCTAATCTACCTAAGGAAAGCACAAGATAAATTAACTCGTCAAAACCCTACCACCATTTCGGGACGATAATATTATTATGCTGAGATGGAGAAGAAATGGCGAAAGAAACTCCACAGCTTACAATTTGGTAATGATTTCAAAACATCATTACAGGTCAATATAATTAAAATTACAGTTTTACATGCGTAAATTTTGGGCAGTTATTACTCCCACGCATTTGGTTCATTTATAATAATAATTTATGTTGTAAAAGCTTTTCTATATAATTCAACTAATCACATTAATGAACTAATTAATTTAAGTCTTGATACCCACCACCATTTTTTGTTATTGTTAGATAGATTTTGCTCAATTTAGGTGCTAAGCATACATTTATGATCCTTTGGTTAATAAATATATATATAAGAATACAATGTGTACATACCAATAAAAATAAAAAAAAATATCCAATACCTAATACATTAGTTATTTACACAATATCATAACACAAACAAAATTATCCTATTACAGAGAGGGTACATACTCACTTTTTATGGAAATACAGAGCGCGTCGCTTTGAGTGCACACATTTTTTTTCTTCTAAGCGCTGCGCTGGAGCTGTGTACACAGCTCTTGTGTAGAAACACGAATTCGAGGGCCTAGCCAAGTGGCCAGTCGATTGCGTTGAACGACTAATAAAAATAATAATAATGTATGAAACTGACGTTTTATTGAGAACGCTCAATGGCGACCGTAGTCAAAAATTAGCCTCCCATCCACTAGCGCTTATTTAGTATGACTTGTCCTCATAGATGAACTGTAGATAAACCTCGTAAGGATAAATAAAACCGTTGAGGCCACTAACTAAATGTCATCTCTACATGTTTTCCTGCCAGTTTATCATTTCGCACCAGTCCGAGAGGAAAAACAATCATTTTGTCACCATACACACAAATTGATACTAGTGGATGGGGGGATATTATCATTTCGTTCTATAGAAACGTTGTATCGTTTGCCACTTGTCTAGTCCCCCTGGGTAGGGTAGGTCACTTTCCTTGTTAGTATCTCCCACAGGTCTGACTGATTCAGAATATGGTAAGATTGCTCTCTAGGGTCACTCCAATTCCCTAAATTCAAAATCGCACGTTGAATAAGAAGACCGGCCCATTGCAATCTTATCATCCCCAGGTAAAACCATTCAGATCGTTCAAACTCAAACTCAAACATTTATTGTATCCATGTGACATTCTGCACAACCTCATTTATTTTTTTAGATTTTTCTCATTAGTTACACGGGCTTAACCCAGTTACATAACCAACACAATTAGACAAATAATTTACATTATCATTAAATTACAGAATACATATACTTATTAGAAGAATTAACGTTTCTAATTCATGGACAATAGAACAATTATTGCGGATTACTCCCTCGCTATCAACAAAAATGTCGCAGTCAGACTGTTGACGTAGGAGCGCAAGTCAATAAATACTTGTGTGATGATCAATAACATGGCTTCAGACCCAAACGGTCAGTAAATACAAACATATTAACCCTCGCGAACCATATCTCAACTTACCTTGACCGTGGCGGGCAGGTTGATGTTCGTTACTTTGATTTTAAGAAGGCCTTTGATAGAGTCGATAATCACATCGTCTTGATCAAGTACGTTTGGCCTGGCTCCGAAACTACTTACCTTCTTTGTTGATTATCTCCACAACCGTCAGCAGTTCGTCAAACTCGGATTGTATGAATCTTAACCTTACCATACACGCTCCTGGGTGAGTCAGGGATCGGTTCTCGGTACGGTACTTTTTCTAGTCATGATAAATGACTTGCCCTTAGTACCTACTTACCTATGCTAGATGTCTTCTATATGCAGACGACCTGAAGCTGTATTGCCCAATCGATTCTGAGGGTGACTGTAATGCGCTCCAAAACGATATCGATGCCATGCATGCCCTGAATGGAGCCTGAGGAACCGTATGGAGTATAATGCCTCTATATGTTTCGCCATGACATTCACACGAAGGCGACAACCCGTGGCTTACGACTACCAGTTTAATAGAACTAATATCACGAAATTTGTTCACATTAAAGACCCCGGTGTTACCTAAGATCCAGGGCATACATTCCAGCGACATACATCCTCGGTCGCCAAGGTGGCGGATAGGTTTTGTGGTCAGAAATTCAAAAGACTTCAGGAGCTCCGAAGTATTAAAAGGCTTATCAACGTCCTTTTCCGCAGCAAACCTGAAACCAGTGCTTGCATTTGGACCGCTTACCAAGCAAAGTATGTCTTTCCCGAAAACAATCATAACCTGTCTTTTGAACCTTCTCCAGCTAAAACCAATTTATAAAAAAACTTTGGTTGCTACTCATTAATGTACCCAACCCAGTTTCATCTAGGCTGCCTGGGATACAATTCCTTAGACGTCAGAAGGAATTACGATCAGATCAGAACGATGTACAAAATATTACGCGGAATGATAAAGGCCCCGGAGTTGTTAGGCGTACTTTTCCGAATATTTGTCCCCGACAATTACCGACGAAGCCGTAGACATTCACTATTTACAATCTGGCACACTGTTTCGGGTTTCAAGTCACCTGTTCCTCGTACTGTCACTGCTCTCAATGCAATCTCTTGGATTTCAAATCTGAATGTAATGTGTTTTCGGATGAATGGCCGAACTTTTTTGCTGATATGCTTGGAGTTCTGCGAGAAGAGTGGTTTGATTCTAATTAAAGTAAGATAAATAAATGATGTAACTTTAGTAATATTGCTGATGTTGCAGCATCACCTGGAATCAGCGATATATCCAACTCCTCGCGAAATTGCAAGAGAGTATTGTGTTGGTCTTAATTAATAGTTTAGAGATAGATAGATTGTGATCAGAGCTTAATAATCAAGCATGTGACAGTCCTTTTTTCCTACCTTGCTCCCAATTTATTTGGAGTAGGTGCAGTGTACAAGCAAGTCGCGGCGGTTGCAAGACGCCATTTCCCACAAGTACAAATGGTTGGAAGAGGATGCTGAGCCAGGCAAGCAAGGATTTGTTTTTTTTCGGTGACCCATCCGTGTACCGATCACTTACTTGATAGCTTTGGTATCGTGATGGTTACAAAGAACGCACGACCCTGGGCCCAACCACCTCTTCGATCACGCAAGAGAGAATAATGAGGATATTTTTTAATAATAATAATAATAATAACTGGCGGAAACAAGGTTCGTGCATATAATGGCTGGGTCATGCCGCTGTTGATGTATTCCTTTGGCATACTTAAATGGACTCAAACCGAACTGGATGCCCTGGATAGAACAGTTCGTACATTGTTAACAGCACACCGTATGCATCACCCACGTTCCTCGACTATGAGATTGTATATCCCGCGGAAATGCGGTGGTCGTGGCTTCTTAAACGCCAAGACATTGCATAATCGCGAGATAGACAATCTTAGGGAGTATTTTCTCCATGTCGATATGGGGATTCATAGAGATGTAGTCGCTGTTGACAATGGACTCACTCCTCTATTTTTAGCAAAAGAAAACTGGCGCAAACCTGTAGTACTTAGCACTTTGGACCGCAGCGTTGTATGGCAAAGCAAAGAATTACATGGCAGATTCTACCGAGCTCTCCATGGGCCCGACGTAGATCTACTAGCCTTAGTATCCTGGCTCCGGTTCGGTGACCTTTTTGGTGAAACCGAAGGTTTTGTCTGTGCAATTATGGATGAGGTGATGATGACGAACAACTACCGGAGGTTTATCCTGAAGGATGGCACATTGGATATTTGCCGTGCGTGCCATCGCCCGGGTGAATCCCTCAGACATATAATCTCCGGTTGTTCTCGCCTCGCAAATGGCGAGTATTTGCATAGACATAACCAAGTGGCCAGGATAATACACCAACAACTTGCTTTGAAATACAATCTTGTGGCATCCGAGGTGCCGTACTACAGGTATGCACCAGAACAGGTTCTTGAAAATAGCCATGCCACATTGTATTGGGATCGATCTATCATTACAGACAGGACTATTGTAGCCAATAAGCCCGATATTGTATTGATAGATCGACAAGAACGTCGCGCAGTAATTGTTGATGTCGCTGTTCCCCATGACGACAACCTTGTGAAAGCTGAAAAAGATAAAGAAAACAAATATCTTGATTTAGCTCACGAGATTGTCGACATGTGGGACATCGATTCAGCAATTATTGTGCCGATAGTCATATCTGCACATGGACTGATAGCCAAGAGCCTCGATAAACACCTTAAGAGGCTCGCGTTAGGTGGTTGGATCAAGAGTCAGATGCAGAAGGCAGTACTTCTGGACACGGCTCGTATAGTGAGGAGGTTCCTGTCTCTGGATCCTTAACCACCGGTAGCCGGGACCCTGATCTTGCTACCGATGGGGAACTGCAGTTTTGTATTTTTAAATGTTATATTTTTTAGTGTTTATACATTGTAAAAATTTAATATTTAGAAATATAATTTTGTATGTATTTTAAATGAAATAAAGGAGATAATAATAATAATGATTTATTTTGTCAAACATGAGTATACATTAAATGCAGGTGTTAGGGTTCATAATTGTCCTTACATGTTTGGCCTGGCAGGGCATACAAAATTACAAATTCATTCAATATTAATTATTCCTTATGTCAATCAATCATAATTATAAATGTCAAAATTATTTACTTTAATTATAATGTCAAAATAATATAATATAATTACTTAGTTACAATGTCAAAAATATGGGCAAATTATAAATAAAAAATATGTTATACAATTATGATTAAGAATAAAATTATGTCAATTATTACAAAAAAAAAATACATATATGTCAATGTCCTCAAATGCTTGGTCATATTTACACAGTTACAATGTCAATGAATTTAATTTTAATCTCTGTCAAATTATAAGTAGCTATTGTCAAGATTTACACAAAATGTCTTATTTTATGGATGATAATATAAAAATCAATTAAATTATTAGGATTGTAATTATGGTCAAAAACAATAAAAATAAAATATTACATATTACATTATTATAAAGTAGGTAAATCTTTATCTAATATATATTCATTTACGGTATAATAGCATTTTTCTATAAGGAAATTCTTTAGTCTTATTTTAAATACATTTAAATTGAGCTCTTTTATGGTTATTGGCAACTTATTGTATATAGTCGGGCCCATACCAAAGATACTATTACGCATAAGTGCCGTATTTGCATTACATACACAAAGCTTTGTATTTTTATTTTTTCTTATTCGATTACTGATATATAACTCGGTTTTAAATAATTCTGGATTTGTTTTCACAAACACAGCTACTTCAAATATGTATAAACATGGCAATGTTAACAATTTGTAATTTTTAAAGTAATCTTTACAGCTATCAATAGGAATTAAACCAAACATTGATCGTATTGATCGTTTCTGGATTTTAAAAATCATTTCTCTATCTACCGAGTTGCCCCAGAAGATAATACCATATCTTAATATAGATTCTACTGTTCCATAATAGGCAAAAAAAAGGGAATTAAATTATGTAGTCGACATTTATCACTTATTTCTATTTGAGTTGCTGAATCCTAAAAAAAACTGGTACATTGTTATAATTTATCCGTTATTCGCGAACACCACAACAGACTTCGCTATTGTCAAGGGAGCGGAAATATAAAGAGACACTCGTCATTCTTCTTATCAAATGCATCTCTAGAAAATTTGTTTATTACTCTCCTTATTTTTATTTTTGGTATACAAAAAGCATCATTTGAATATATTACTCGGTGGTTATAAAGTAAAAAGGACGTCTTTGTAAGAGCGGTGTTGTTTTTAAGAAGGGGTTGAGGTCGAAGTACACTTTCGATTACAAAAATTAAGCTCTTTAATTCTTGGTCGGTCGAGGATGGATCACCAAAAATTTACAAATGCAATGCCCAAAGAGAGTTGCTTCAGCCAACTTATATTTACTAAGGAGCATGAATGCATGGATAGCTAGCTGAGTTCAACTCGTTTCGTTCTTAGCTATGTAAACCGAAGAATATGATTGGTGGATGTTAGACGCATCCAAAGCGACGTAGCACATACCACATCTCTGGTTGAAAAGCAGCTTAAAGTGAGAGGAAGGCCGAAGTAAATGTGGATAGACGTGTGAAAGATAATATAACAATGAAAGGGTGTTGTGTTGAGTTGACTGCTGGTCGAGAATTTGGTAGTACAAAGCATAAACCCCCAATAAATTTCCCTATTCCATATATCCATAATGATGTGTCCTAACCAGACTTTTAGGCACTGTTTTCATGAGCAGGTCTGCCGTTAATAATAGGCACTTGACTTATTCAAATCTTCTTCTGGTCTTAAGGAAATAATCATGAACCCATACGTACTCATACTGGTGGAGATAAGTCAGTAATATGGAATAGGCTAAAATTGGAAGCAGCGAAAGCAGATGACAAGAATGATGACACATCTCTCAGTCAGAGTTGCCAGGTCTTTTCAAAAAATACCGAACAGTGAGCAAAAAAAAAAGCTCCTCACTTGCCCTATTGCTGATCCTTTGACTCACGCCTATCCTAGGGTTTATGAAAATAGCTTCACTTTGTCGAATCTCCGGATTTTATTACTAGGGGGGGGGAGGGTGTTTTTGCCCAGAGAGCAGTGAAATGGCTAGCTGGGCCCTGATAACGAGGCCACGATTCGTTTATCGGGAAGAAAAATTAATCAGAAAAAAAATGCCGAACCTCCCACACTTCGGTATTTTTGTCATACCGAACACCGAACACAGTGCTAAAATACCGAACGGTTCGGTAAAATACCGAACACCTGGCAACCCTGCCCTCAGTACGCGGTGAAGTCAGCGAGCTTTGTCTTGTCAAGCTACATAAAGATTTGATATCTCTGATCTCCGCAATAGATTGTAAAACATAAATACCTAATTTATTTTCCTTTTGGTCCTTTTATAGTGTGTGTACCCAGCTTCTATTACAGGATGAAAAGTCACACTTATCCCGTTGGGACGCAAAAACTGTCCAATCTGTTGGCACATGATAAATATCGTATTCGGAGGCATAGTAAGTGGACTAAAATTAATGTTGATTAGTGTAGGAAAGTGCGGCTTTGGGTTGCGAACAAGGTAACAAAGAAAATTAATTGGATCGGAGGTGAACAGAGTTAACGTTTTTTTTTCTAACGAAGACAGTTTCCGTTTTTGTTGTTTCAATTTGTGTTTAATTTTCATATGGGTAAAGAGGCAAGACTTTCTAAGATGACCTGTTGACCTTTCATTCATTCATTTATTACTTGCAAGTCACAGGTATACAAAAGGTGTTACATAATTTAAAGGAACAGTACAAGTGACGCCCTGCTAGGGCACAGCAAACATGATGTGGCAACTATTGCCTCTTTACTTATAAATTAAAATTAAATGTAATTAAATTTGAGTTATAATATAATATTCAAATTAGCACATTATTTAATTATATTGCAAATTATTATCACATACCTACATTATACCTACGTACCCATAGTAAAACAAAGTCAAACATTATTGTAAATTGAGACCATATCAATTATTTACTATCTATGCAAAATTTACATTTATAAATATTTATACATTATTTATTTAATACGATATTATTATTTAATCTATTTATTAATTATTATAAATATTGTATGTCTTCATTTAGTCATTAATTGAAATCTAGGGCTGTTCATTGTATTTATCTTCAAAAAATTCTGAGATACTATAGTAGCTTTTTTTAATTAGAAATGGTTTTCAAAAGTTTTAATTTTATCGATACTTTTAATAGAATTAGGAATATGGTTATATATCTTGATTAACATAGAGTGTGGGGAGGATGAACATAATGTAAGGTTTTATCTACCAAGAAGGTTAATAATGAAATACATATACTCAGTTACTTTGTTTTAATCACAATCACACTTATAATAAGCACTCCTAATAGTAGGTAATAAATATTTTACATCACTTACACTAGAATGTCACTGCAGTACAAGTCCGCTCTAGACGGTGGCTACGAACTGAGTGCCCAGAGTCGAGTCACACCACGTCAGGTCGACCGTACACGAAGGCAGCCGGAGACAAAGTGACTCGATTCCGCCAAGTTACGCTTATATATCTTCTGGTGTTGCCAGCAAGGACATTAAATTCGTTCGGAAACAGCAAATATTATTAAACCTTACAATAACTTTAATTTGGAAAAAGGTACTGTAAGTTTGTTTTGGTAACGGTTATTGCGTCAAATAATTTTCACTGGTGAGTATAAGTCAAAATGTTTTTTAACGAATTTACAGGCTTCATAAATGTACAGACAATGCACTGTTAGTATATTAAGTCTAATGAAGTGAGGTTTACAGGATTCCATTTGTTTTATATTGGTTATGATTCTAATGCATTTTTTCTGGAGGATGAAAATGTCTTGAATGCTACTTGAATTGCCCCATACTACGATGCCGGGTAAGACAGGCGCGTAGGCGTAATATGCTGAGAGGGCTGTTTTTATATTGGTGATCCGTTTTAGTCGTCCAAGGGCATAGATAAATGAAGAAAGTCTGTTTCCTTTCGAGTACTCCTGGCAAAATTGAGTGCAAATCCGACCGATCCGTTTACACTTCTAAGCGCTAGACCTTAGTTGTCACAAGGATACAGTATTATGAGGTCAGACTCTTTTGCCGTTTTGACCTCACTCCCATTAAAAATCTATTAGGAGTGCCTCGCTCATTTTAATTATTTTGAACTTCTTATAAACTGTCAAGTTAAGCCAATTACGCGAACGAACTGAGAATGTAATTAACATTGTTTTCCATTACAGGCCCAATATTCGCCATCTGAACGCCGCACCCGCTGTCAGGGCGATACAAAAGGTATTTTTGACGCAACTAATTTTAGGCCTTATTTTAGCAGCGTTAAAACACGTAATGAATTGCTATGTATGTTAGGCTTGAATATATTTTTCATAGGATTCCGTAGACAAATATTCTATATTTGTCTAATATATTTTACATGTCCGTTGTGATGGAGTGTAATTGACCACTCCATCACAACGGTCATGTAAAATATATAACTCTGCTACACATCGGGCGGGTTCAAATTCTAGTATTAGCAAATGTGTGTTGAACATGAAGATTTGCTCACAAATCATGATTGTTCATATATTTATGTACCTAAGTTTATTTATAAAAATGTCTACCTCTTTGTTTTCTTGCATAAAACAAGTTCTTAAGACAATTTTGGGTAGCTCAGGTTAGCGATATAAGACCGCCCTTTGTCATTTTTTTATTGTTATTAATTATATTCTGATGTTCAATAAAAATAATTCTATTCTATTCTATTCTATTCTATGACGGTAAATAGAGATGGTGACAACCAGTCTGGTCTTTTGAAATTCCACATATTAGGTAAAGTGTCTTTAAAAAGCTTTAACTTTAATCGACGAAAGGTTAATAAAAGTGGCTTTAAGCTAATCAGACTAACTACTGCATGGTTGTTAGCAATATTTTTATAGAAAAGAAGCTTCTATTTAGTAACCGTGATCAAGCAAAAAAATATTTTAAAGGTTGAAAAGAAAGCCTCAAAGAAATTGCTAAAACCGTGTCAACAAGGTTGTCATCATTATGGAACCTATTCTTTAAAAAAATCGATAGAGACTTTGACATTTCCATAATAGGAGCATTAAGTAACCCTGTAGTAACCTAAAGGGTTGTACCAACTATTTCTCGGAAACGTTGACCCGAATGTACTTTTTTGATCAGTCTGTAAAAATCGTGATATATTGCTCATCATAAACTTTGTATGAAGTATCACAATCGGCTAAGATACTTTATATTTTCATATGACAGTACCTATCTTAAGATATCGAGTGAATCAGAAATTCAATGTTAAGATACCGAGCGATGCAAAGATAATTATCATCATGCACCTTAAACTAGATTATCAGAATCATGATCTGACAATCTATCTAATAAGTCTAATAATAGGTTGTCCTGTATGAGAATTTACACCCAACTAGGACGTGTGAACCCCAGGATAACCTTCGAGAGATGATGAGCATAATTATCGTAACTTAACCACTAATAGAGTATTCTCTTAGATTTGCACGATCACTAAACATTGTTAAAAACAACTTTTACGGATTTAACTCGCGTGTAATTAGATTTTACATTTTGTTATTATTGCCCTACGTGATCACGAATCGTTCGATTCGTTCGTGGTATCTTTAAGTTGGACGCATATTTATCCAAACCGAACGCGTTGAACGAATCGAAGGTAAGCAGGCCTCGCACACAGAACCCGCGCTGAATCTGACATTGTTATCAAACATCATCCGAAGTTGTCTAGGATTTCTAAGGTTCTTCCAGATTCGGACGCAAAACGTTAAGTCTTTCGTCGATTGCCACTTTCCCAGTCTACTTCCGCGCCTGAACCCTATACAAACATGGGTGTGCATCGCTACACACGTACGGCTGCTTTGATGTAAATTCGATGCAGCGGGAATTCGGGTAGGTGCGTACACCTACTCGTGTCGACTCGTCCGAAACTGGAAGAACCTCAGAAATGCTTGATTTTCTTTATAATGAAGATAATTCTTTTCGTTTCGTTCGACTATTTCGGTGCATTCGGCTCTGATAAATGTTACCACATTTAGTTTGACCACGAACGCTGCAAAGTTTTACGAAACGTCAGTCTTCAGAGAAGTGGCAGTCCTTCTCTAGCACTTGAGTTCCAAATACGGTCGGTTAATCCGCCCTAGATTCCATAAAACGGTCTTGGTAAGGCGGTTTAAGATAATATTACCCTTTAAAATAGAAAAAATACACTGAAAAATCGAACCCAGCATTATCCGCAATCCGGGCGGCTGCGTTAACCACTACGCTACCGGGGCACTGCTTTTGCTGTCGAAATTTGTCAGTGCTTTGCTGTTTTTATGGTAAACATTGTTTCATCAAATCTTTGAAATTTAAATGGTAAACCTTTACCATAAAAACGTAAGCAACAAACACTGACAAATTTCGTTTTGCCTATAAAATTCTTCTTAAATTTCTTCTCGGTGTAAAGGCTCTTAGAATGTACGTATTTTACGTCGCCATTTTCAGTGCATCTTGCACAGCTTAGATAAGCCTACCTACGCCCATTGATTGAAGCGAATGGACTGGAATGATTGAAGTTTCATCCTCAACCTTATCACCATTTACCACCAGGCGAAACGGAAGTCAAGAGCTTCCTGTAAAAACACATATTTACACATTTTCACCACAAGGTCATTTCGACCCGTCAAAAGAATTTCCCCATATTACACATTTCAGCCAGGGCTGATTAAATCGTACTCAGTTACATAAACGGCTATAAATCTATATAACCGTCCCGTTATACTATTGGACAAAGGCAGAAGTGCGAAACAATTTTCCGTGCAAATAACCAGTTTTAATTTCGGCACCGCTATTTATACGCATGTTTGTCGTATTGGTTAGTAATTGGATCTCGCTAATTAGTTTTGTTGTTGTTACTTGCCTAATCTGGTCCAACACTAAGCTTCGAGAAGTAGAGAAATGTCGAGAAAGTGTCAGATACGGATTTCAGGGAGCTTAGTTATTGGACGTAAATGACCTTGAGAAAACCAATGTAACTTGAACTTAGTCTTCGAATATTGTGTAAGAAAGCCATGTTCAAGTTACGTTGGGAGAAGCTTATAAGGCTACCGAAATTACTGTCGTATAATCCATTTGTGTGGGAGTATCATAGCTTTAGTCCAATTAAGAGAAGCAAGTATTAAGGATAACGAGGAGGAGCCATCGTCGTACATTCTTCTTAACGATCACGAAAGTAAAGTCACCAAGTGCGCGGTCGGTGCTCGGGTGGGTGACCGAAAATTTCTCGAAAAGCTGGTGGTTCTGGATGCTGTGGAAAGATAGCAGTCGTTCCCAAGGAGGATTGGTGACAGGTACGCGGCGACCGCAAAAATGAAATGCCAAAACCCATAGTAGTATTGTCGACAGCAAGATAAACTGGACGACCCCAAATAAATCGTGAACTGGAGAAAGAATATTCGAACTCCACTTCTGCTTAACATCAGGTGGAATGGAGTAATAATCAAGAGGATAGAAGTGCCTTAGTCGCGTGACCTTGGTGCCACACTTGTGTCTCGTAGGACACAAGCGGGCTACTAGCCGCTCAGTGTTGCTCAGTGAAAAATGCCTTAAAATGGTATTGTTATTTCTGTGGTATCTCATGCGTGTGAAACCGCGTGAGGATCGCTAGTAGCAAAAAAAGTTAGAGATTCGGAAAACAAAATATGTCAAAGTTCATGTGAGGTTATCTGTACCAACCCTTTTCATGTTCCGCAAGACATTATCTTGGACGTATTTTTACTACCTACAAATATTGTATATGGGGCGCGTTCCAAGCCTACAAATTTTTACTCTAAAGCCGTTCCGTGCTTTCCGAACTACCCCGTTCCGGAAGTCCGAAAGTTGCAACTTTTTGGCTATCAATTTTGATGGGGTAAAAAACACTCACGTTTATAAACGTTCATATGAAATTAGTACTGACCTCAGTAGAGACTGCTGTCATAGGAGATTGGGTTAAGGGGTGCAGGTTAGGTGAGATTAGGTTAGACTTGCGACCTACACGTTCGAGCCGAGCGAGCGTAGCGAGCGTGCCAAGCGACCGGCCAAGCGCCAGAAACGATGTTTTTCATTTTCTTTTTTCATTACAATCAGTTCCACCTTCATACCAAACTACATCGGACACCTAACCTAAGCTAAGTCCTGCACTCCCTTTGCGTTACCCGGACAGGAGATTGGTATCCGGCATACACATCATTACAACAGCCTTTTTAATTCGTCCCACTGCTGGAACACGAGGCCTTTTCTTGTCATCGAAGGAGGTTTAGGCAGTAGTCCACCATGCTTGCCCAATGCGTATTGGTAGTCGGAGTATAAAGTGATCAATACCCCTTTGCTGATCCATTAGTCGCCTTCTACGACACCCATTGGAGGATATGGGGTGATGCTATTCTACTCTGCCGGCATCAAATGGCTAGGTATTTCAACAGTAATAAACAATAATAGTGATGTGTATTTTGCTCATTCTAATGCGAAAAACTATTACGTTTCTTACTGAAATTTAGCATTTATCGAATAACAAATCTTCACTGAATTCAATAACAGGAGTACCCACGAGTAAGTCTTGTGTGAAGATTTTTTTCAATACAATATCTTATGTAATGGTATTTGTAATAGTTTTTGTTTAAGGGATTTTTCTGGGACATCAGACTTGAAGCCAAAAGAAATTGGACTTTCATACTTTATAGATGACTAGCTGACCCGGCGAACTTCGTACCGCCTATTTTCTTTTCTGTTGAATTTTCTCCTGAATTTTCTTTGCTATAAACCTCACGGAGCCCGAGACCTTTCCAACGAATGCAAAACCGTGGAAATCGGTTCTTGCGTTCTGAAGTTATAGCGTCAGGAAGGAAAACCCGCCTCATTTTTGTATAGTAGATAATGTCTCTAGTAGTACCTAATCAAATTCAGCCCTTTAGGGTTTGTTTTTTTTTTAAATAGAGATGTTCATAACCCTTCATCCTTTCAGGTATAGCCAAATAAATACTTTTAATGTATTAAGGTATCTCAAGATACAGGCGTCGCCTAGTTCTAGAACCTTTGGTTTGACTCGGGTAATCAAGATAGATTATGGTGTGCAATTGTCTCATTTGTAATCAAATTGTGAGTTTATTTTTATCTTTTATCATTATTTTTGTCTCATTTTTTTATCCATGATGATATTATCTAATGATATTCTATAGCAGAACTTTGGATTATTTTTGATTCATAATTATATTTTTAAAATTGGAAGAACATCATATAATCACGCTCGTCTCTCATAAGGTTGGTAATATCACTTCTTTCTGTATTTTTTTATTGGGTAGATACCCAATAAAAGCTACAAAATAAAACTGCCTTCAAAACTAAAAACGGAGAAATAAAAATTTTGTTTATATAAATCTAAAAATGTTTTTTTGAGGTTGGTCCCAAATACTTGAAGTATGACATGCGCGTTGCCAACTCTATTCCCATCTCATACCACGTGGAACTGTGGCAACTTGACTCACAGACAGAAACACAACGCTACGACATTGTAGTGTTATCTAGCTGTGGTGTTTTGTAAAGTTGGATGTACTACGCCAGATTGGGCGCACCAAATTCGACCGTCTAGTCCGCTATATACTCCACCTCTCATACAGCAAACGGTGATTCAAATTTCTAGGATATTTTTATCTCCAGCTAATGGATGCTCCTTTCTGCTCATAATTATCTCACCCGCAGATATTTTCGGAATATTGTTACGTCTCAAACACATTTTATGGCGACGGGTAACTATTAATCTTGCTTTTTCGAGGATCACGTCTTATCACAAAAATGTTATTATATTTTCCACGCTCGTAAACAATGAGATTGGATGTGCATGGGACAGGATAATTATGTGTCTAGTGTTTACAAGGAAATAGTCCCTATAAAAGACCTCAGCACTTTACAAGATATTGTTTTTAAGCTCCGACATAAAAAGAGGTTTTAATTTTAAATGCTGTCTATATATTATTGCATCGTAGCTCCCAAACGGATGAGTCCATTTGTTTGAGTTTTTACTGCTTGAAAGGTTTTGATCAAGAGCGTTCATAATAAGTAACATATTGTATAACTTATGCTATATAACACGTAACCGTCGGTGGCGTAGTGCGTAAGAACGTCGTCTTCCACCTGAGAAGCATCGGTTCGAATCCCGCCACGTACCAATGTGTTTTTTTGAATTCATATGTACGTTAAATCGACGCTTTTACGGTGAAGGAAAACATCGTGAGGAAACCTGCACACACCTATGAAGAAATTCTTAGGTTGTGCGTGAAGTCGACCAACCCCGCTTAGCCAGCGTGATTGACTAAGACCTAATCGCCCCTAATATGGGTTAGGCTTGAGCCCCTCGGTGCGGACATTATATGAGCTGTTGATGATGATGATGATATAACACGTCCACATTATTTAACATTTTTGTATAACATTGCAACATAAAACAAGACACATATATACACATGTTTTGTTTTAGAGTCTGAACTCACCTTTACCTGTCCGATGGATTCGAAATCTGGTATCATGATGTTGATACTGCAGCATCTGTAATCTGCAGGTCATGCAACCCGCATCATCGGCGTTCTAGAGGTGAACAATATTTAGCCTCTATTATGACGCAATGTTGTGTCAATGGGCGTATATTCTGATGAGCATTATTGGTAATCCCACCTCACTACTTTCCGAAGACTACCATTCCAACGCGAACAAAGATTACTGGCAACTCAAGTCTAACACCCGTATAAACAAACATTACTATGAGGTTTCTAGACTTTTGGTTAAGTAAACGCATTGCATTGAATAGAGCTCAGTGATGGTTCGTTTATGTTGCCTAGTTCACATCGTTGAATGTACTGACGTTTTATTACTTCAAACGAGCTTCAATGTAGTGATGCAACGGAAGTGTCTTAACGGAAGCAGAAACGGAAACAGATGTCAAAAGTAAATTTTAGCGGAAGCGGAAACGGAAGCGGAAGCAGAAGTGTTAATACTATAAAGAAAAAGCACAAAAAACACAAACATTTCTTTTAATGTTTGATAGGCTAAGCGTTTGTCCACAACCTCACCTGATGGAAAGCGCAGATGAGGCCTAAGATGGTACACGCTCCCTCGAAGATGCTTGTTAATTCTGGCCTTGAATATCCAGAGTATACTGGGTGTAAAACACATGAACAGTCAAACGAGAACCATGTATTCTATACATCAAAATAAGACATATTTCAAAAAAATTGTTGCTGGGAAATGTTTTTTATTTTTTGGTTTTAAAAAAAATTGCAAATTGTACCGCGCAATGTAAAGGCCTCAACTCGCACGCAACTCGCAAAACCGCGATAATTTAGTCAGATGGCGGCCCCGTTCGTTAGTGTCCGTGCGCATCAAGTGAGCTACATTGAACGCTAACGTTTTGAAGCCATTTTTTGTTATGAAATACTAAAAAAATTATAATGTTTCTTTGGACAATAATTAAGAAATAATGTTTAGAATACGTTTTCATAAAATAATTTAAAAAAAATTATAACTTTTCACCTTCAATAAAATCGTAACTATCAATTTCCCAGGTATAGTCTAAAGGAAATAAAATGTTATGATGGTGAGCAGAATACATGGTTCTCGTTTGACTGTTCATGCCTTGTACACCCAGACTTCAGACCTTGGCAACGAGTTCCACTCCTTAGCTGTTTGCATAACGAAAGAGAGAGCAAAGCGGTGCGCGCCGATGGGAGGTATATCCACAATCCACAACCGTAAAAGCCTTCGCCGCGTCTTGTGGAAAGGGGCCCGGGGGATCAAATTATGAAGAACCACCGCACACTCCGAAATGCAACCGATAAAAGACCGAGAGGCAAGCAAGGTACACTGGAGATTAGCCTCAGCGAGTGCCTCACTGCCAATGAGTCTCCTCGCTCGGTGCTCCATCGATTCCAGTGCATCCAACTGATATCGTGCAGATTTGTCCCAAAGGTGACAACACGCTCCTGCATGAAGATACAGGAGCATACTTGGGCTCGCTAAAGGCTTAGGAGCTGCTCAGATATAAAATACCGTTTCACCCTTGAAAGAATGCCGAATTTTTAGACTGCGTTTTCAGCAATGATTCATCATCATCATCGAAACAGCCTTTATAAATCGACCCACTGCTGGGAGACAAGGCCTCTCCTTGTTATCGAAGGAGATTTAGGCAATAGTCCACCACGCTTACCCAATGCGTATTCGAGGAGGGAGTATAAGGTGATGAAATATCCCTTTGCTGATCCAATAGTCGCCTTGTACGACACCCATTGGAAGATATGGGGTGATGCTATTCTCTGCCGGCATCACATGGCTATCTGCAAGACTTTTTTTTATGTCAAATTGAACTTATTAAATTAGTTTTTAATTCAGAAAATAAGATAAGGGTGTAGCAATTTTTGAGTGTTTTATATGGAACTTCAACTAGCATAATTTCAATAAAATAAATTAAGTGCAAAAACGCTAATATTTCGAAAACGGTGCATGGGAGCCAAAAATAGATAACGAAATTTTTGATCCCCTTCCACACACATAATGAGCTAATAAATAAAAAGGGAAAGTGCTAGTTTGAATTTTTTATTTTTTATAATAAGTACCTACATGATTTATTTTGAGCAGTCAGTTTCCAGTATATGTGTACGCTTAAAAAACAAAATAATCATGAAACCATTATAAAACAAAAGTAATTACTCTGTGCTTTATTACCTGTCAATCATAGTGTAAGTGTTAATTCTTAACACACTTGGCTTATTAAAGGTATCGCAACGGGCCCGGCATATTTTATGACGACAGCCCTATACCATCCTACATGAGTAGGCTATTATCGCACGCGCAGGGTCTCAGTCGGCGTACTTGTTTACTTAAACTATGCGACACTGTCCAGCAGTGCACGCGCCCCCAAACCCCGCGCTCCTTTCTGTAATCTCCGTTTAGAGTTCTGTTATAAAGTTTGCGGAAGCAGAAACGGAAACGGAAGTGAAAAAACTTGCGGAACTTCTGCAGAAGCGGAAGCGGAAGCAGAGTTCTGTTGCAACACTACTTCAATGAGCTTCAAACTTTAAACTTTTGACATCTAGACGTGCTTTTGACATCTCGACCTGTGCGTTGCGTGATATAGCTAGCTAGCTACCTAAGCTGTGTGTTCATTTTAAAGTACGCATAGTGCCGATCTCGACTTAAGTATTGTCTATGTATTAATAGACAGGTTAATACGATATGAGACTTCAAAAGCCTTGCCATATGGCACGCACTGAGAAACGCCTTATTTTGCAAAGCATTGTTTTTAAGAAAGACAAGTATTGTTTTTGAAAGTCGCACAACCAAGAGATGGATTTCTTAGCCAGCACACGTGTTCTCTTCTTACAACTCTGGTTTATTCAAAGAAGATGTGAAGAAGCACCGTGCAATTCAGCAAAGCGAGCGCGCTTTTATGATCTTTGTGTTTGGTCTCCACTTATGCTTACCATCAGGTGGAATTGAGTCAATTGCTAGACCTCTTTATGAAGAATGGAATATAAATGCTGATGAAGTATTTTCCTTAACAAAACAGAAAAAGATTTACAAAACATTAAGCTAGTCGTCCAAGCGAACCCTTGCCCATACACAAATTGGTCAACATGCCCAAAACACACATGGAATATGAGACCTATTCCTCTTATAAAATGGGTTCAAAATGTCCAAACAAACATCAGAGACGAAGATAGAACGAAGCAATGGGGCGAGTTAAACAAACATTTGGAAGATAAAGGTTACTCTTCCTTATGAAGCGACCTCTACTAAAATTACCATTAAATATAACGATTTTACGCTGCCATAGTGGAACGGGAATGTCAGAATGTAAATGTAGCGTACAATTATTATATTTAAAGAATGAACATTGGCAATTTTATTTCATATTATTTGCTGATGTAGGTAAGTAAAATTTATGACAAGATTCGGTATGAAAGAATAGATAAAGACAAGAATAATTAAGAATGTGAAAAGGATGTATTAATCGGAAAGAGGTGAAGATATGGGACATGATATTTTCGGACGGGGAAAACCTATTCGAAAACAACAGTTTTATATTTGGAACAAGGAGACAGTCATAACAAAAACTCTTACTTATTGAATTGAAGAGCTCGTACGTAAAAATGTTTCTGGATTTGAATTCAAAAACACTCTACAGTGGGTCACCTAAAATAATCTTGAATTAATCCGGACTTTGGTCCTGGTTACAGCAATAGTGTTGTAAAATAAAACTAGGTACTAAACAATATTTTATTTCAGATTCATTGCCTACACAATCTGTTGCGTTTTGTGTTCTTTATGGCTCTAAGCTTATTTTATTTACTACAAAAAAGTATATACATGGACCGTTCTGAATAATTACGTGCGGCAAGTATTTAGCTATGTGTGTTCCAAATTGAAATATCTTGGTCAAATAATGAATCCTGCAGCTTGTATGTGGTTATCATTTTGCCGGTCATAATGCGTTGCTCCGTGCCGTTTCATCTGGTCTTTGATAAGTAATCACAGGTCATAAAGTTAAAAATCTGGTTTAGCAATATCACAATCTATACCAACGGTATATAAGTCAGCTTCAACGTTAATATTTACAGCGAACTACTGCTCTCTACTCTATTGTGTCTCACCTTCCGTCTACGTGACACGTTTCCAAGATCAGACCAATCAATAACATGACTCCTGCAACTAAATTAGAGTCCCAAAGATGGAACCAAAGATTTGTAACTTCGCCATAACGATGTCATTGTCAGCGCAGGAATGCAAATTTATGGCGTAATTTTTCTAAGATTAAGGCGATTTTTCTTTGTGTCTCTTTAAGTTTGGGTGAGAGATGTATGGGATTCTTTATTGGACTTGTGAATAAGGAGTTTGTGGAGAGGTATAATGCGTTTATTTTTGGTACATTGTGTATATTATCATGACGGACTCCTTCGCCAGTTTATGGTTTTAAGTAATAATAAATTAGTTTTGGACAAATTATTAGAATAACGCAATTGAATTGATGACTGATTTGACTCCAGAATCTCATTATGTGGATTGTTTTTCAATATTTTATTAATGTAAGTTTAATTACGAAATCAGGAAAGTTTTTTTTAATTCCCACAATCCCAAAAGGGGTTAAACAGATTTCGTTAATCACAAAGCCACATCTGATAGTATGGGCCATACAGTGCCCCAAAATAGAGACAAGATGCTAGCCTGTACCATTTTCGAAACTGACTTGTCATAAACGGTCAGCGCCCTCTGACCACGTAAATTTAAATGTATGGTTATGTACCTATTGTCATAACCATGCAACTTCTACTTCTTCTTACCTTTCATCATTTCAGCCGAGAGATTCCCACTGTTGGACATAGGCCTCCCCCAAGGTTAAATAACAAGGTTAAATAGCATGTAGTCGCCGCTCGAGAACCTTTCCGCCCCAACGGCCATCAGTTCTCCTAGCAATGTGCCCTGCTCATTAAACGTTCCATCTACCGCACACTTAACGTTCGCAATTCTTTGGCCTATGTCGGTGACCTTAGTTCTCCTGGGGATCTCGTCATTTCTGATATGATCACGCAGAGAAACTCCGAGCTTAGCCCTCTCCACCTTGAGCCTTCTTTTTAGGCCGATTCTTTCCTTTGTCCCAATTTATTTAGTGTCAGTGCTATATGTCACTATACTGCTATAACTTTTGGCAAGTTTTGTGTCCGTGTGTCTGTCGGACACCAACCCTCTTTGGGTTACTGTGGTGTGGTTTACTGACACTGCTAGAGTGACGCTATGCTGCGATTGTCTGCACGGGGCTTAGAATCTCCCTCAATCGGATTTTAAGACACCCACGGAATGAGAAGGAGTTTCCTATTCATGGTCGGGAATAACACCAGGGAGACGACTATTATAAAACTGCATTATACTCGCAAAATACCACTTTTTCTTTCGTTATAGTGAAAATACTTTTGTTTTAAATTAGGCCCGCCCTCAGTGATTCAAGGATCCGAGCTTCACACTTCCCCTCAAGGCTTATCATTACTTACTGACGCCGTCGTGGTGGAGTGGTCAGTATAGCTGCCTACACATCAAGCGGTCCGGGTTCGAATCCTGGTAGCGGCAAATATTTGTGTGACGAACACGAATATTTGTTTGCGAGTCATGGTTGTTTATATATTTATTTAAGTTTATTTACAAGAAATATCTTAAATTATTATGTATAAAAAAAAAAATCCGTTATCTAGTATCCGTAACACAAGTTCTTAATGATACTTACTTCGGGCTAGATAATTGGTGTGAGAGTGAAAATAAATTATTATATTATTATATATTACTTACAATCAGGTAAGGTAAATTCCAAAAGCGTCCCCGTCAAGATAAAGAAAAAATCTTAAGCGAATTTAGGTAAAATATTCGCAAATGTACGAAGGGATTACGAGTATATCCTGTATAGAGACAAGGCCTTACGCGGACAATGTTTTTGAACTATATTCTAAATTCGTAATAAAATCTACAAGATTCACTTCTTTTAAAAAATATTTAACACTACATCGTATTTTAGTAACTCAGTTTTTAATGGCATATGTCTGTTCTATATCATTTCAGCCGAGAGTAGCGCGCTGACCATAGACCTCTAAGCATCTCCAACCAGAACTGCAATGCGCTGCCCACACCCAGCGGCTTCTCGCGACGTTTACCAGATCGTATGTACTCCCCTACCACCTCTGGATCTCATAATTTCTGATATGATTACGCAGAGAAAGAGCATAGCCCTCTCCATCACCCTTGGTGTGACCTTGAATCTTCCTAATAGGCCCATTGTGAGCTGCGACAAACTCTGAACAGATTGCGTAAAATTCGACTTTCGTAAGTATGGAAATTGTGGGATGGCTACGCCAAGTCGATGCTTTTGGATAGGTTGCAGCGTCGCGCGACCCCCATCATCGGTGATGAATAGGTGACTAAACATCTTGAGCCTCTCCAATTGCATCGAGATGTGGCGTCATTGAGCGTATTCTACCGTCTGTACCACGGCGAGAGCTCTGATGAGCTTTTTTTCCTAATTGCACCATGTCGCTTCCTTTTAAGGACTACGCGTACTGGTTTACGTACGGACGTACACTTTTTCTTATTTTTCTTCTTTGCACCCTTTCCATGTTTCTATTAATTTATTCTTTCAATTTGGGTTGCCTGAAAGAGATTGCTTTTAAGCAATAAAGCCGCCTATTTTGTACTATGTATATTGTTTTCTTTTTTTGTGTATTCTTTGTGTTGTATTCTTTGCAATAAAGTTATTATTATAATGTTAGTAGGAAAGTAGGGATGTTTGTCCGTCATCTAGCATCCATAATACATTTTTTCATATAGGTACTTAATGCGAGTATTTTATATTGAGATCGGTTCTAGCTGGGATCGTTTGAGACAAAATTTATTGTATTAGATATTTCTGTTTTTTTGTTGTACTGCCTCAATAAATGTTTCTTTCCTTCAAAATGGATTCCGTTTGACAACTTCTAAAAATTCACCATGTAGGTATTTCTATTATTTTCATTTCGCAATCCTTCACTTATCGCGAAAGGCATTTCAACAAGGCTCTTGTCAGGTGTATATTTATTACACCGCTGATTTCACTAGCATTGTATTTCATTCGGTTAGCCCTTATTTCACTCCGAACAACTGTTTTCTCCAATTTGAAGCCATTGTCCCGAAAGATTTATGGTACGTCTCACAGAATTAATAGGGTCGCCAAACCGTCAAGTGAAGTTATTCCGACCTCGAAATGCTAAGAGGTTGTAAGATTATGATTCTTATCTGATGTGGTTTTGGGTATTGTTAATTAAAGGTGAGAGTAGACAGTGTTAATTTTGATTATATTTTCTACGCTGCCGCCAGTTATGTTCTTAATTAAGAAGAGGGTTTCCCAAATTAAAAGTATGTTGAACGTCTGGATTATAATGTTAACAATTATGAAATACCTAGTGAATGTAAAAGACAGAAACACGATTAGAAATAATGAACTTGATAGAAAAAATAATAATGATGGCACTAAATTTGAACTTGAATTACTCATTAAACGATTAATAATAGAAGAAATTATCAAAATATAATATAAAGGGGGAATTTAGAATAGAATAGAATAGAATAGAATATTCTTTATTGTACATCGACATATAAAACTTATAACTAGTGACATTATGTAATTCAAATTGTACAATGGGCGGTCTTATCGCGAAAAGCGATCTCTTCCAGACAACCTTTGGATGGATAGGAAACAAAGAAAACGAAAAGAGGGTTTGGCGATGTACTAATATATTTTAAAACTACGTAACACTACATAATAATACATATATAATTTTATAATTTCGATATGCTATTACAATAAAAAATAAAAAAAATACGTATAATACACATATATATACATATATATACTTATATATATATTATACACCTACATATAATGTACATATACCTATACATAAATATAGTTACTGTGACAAATAATGACGTTTGACAAGTCTTTTGAATGTTTCCTGTGTCTGTGCCCGACGGATTGTTACTGGCAATTCATTCCACAGCCGAATAGCTTGTACTGTGAAAGATTTAATAAAAAATTTGGTAAAATGCATAGGAGTCTCGAGCCTAAGGTTACTAGATGATCGCAAAGTTTTTTCGTGTGTATCAGTCAAATACTTAAAGCGATTCTTAAGATAAGATGGTGATTTGGGATTAAAGAGTATATTGTAGAGGAGGGATAAGATATGTGCATTCCGGCGAAGGCGAATTGGCAACCACTCGAGTTTTGTGCGAAATTGAGATACGTGATCATATTTGCGAAGGCCAAATATGAATCTTATACAGACGTTTTGAAGTCTCTCGAGTTTATTTAGTTGTTCTTCAGTTAAATCAGGGTAACACACATCAGCGTAATCGAGGATAGGTAGGAGCAGGGATTCAGCAAGTGCAATTTTAGTGGTAGTCGGAAGAAAATTACGCAGTCTCCTTAAAGATCCAACAGATGCAAACAACTTGCGACTAACTTCTCGCAGCTGAGGAGCCCAGGAAAAGTTACTGTCCATGTGAACTCCTAAATTTTTTACACAATCACTGATTGGTATAGTAATTCCGTCAACAACGACTTTAGGGAGTTCAGACCAATTTATTTTACTTATCATCCTGGAACTACCTAAGATTACGACATTAGTTTTTGTGGGGTTTACATTGAGACCAAATGCTTTACTCCATTGACATACAAGAGACAAGTTTAAATTAAGATTATCGATCATGTTACAAATTTGGTCGATGGGAGCGTGTAAATATATCTGTAAGTCGTCTGCATATAGGTGGTATGAAGAAGTTAGTGAGTATGAAATAGAATTTATAAATATAGCGAAGAGTAACGGAGATAAAACGCCACCCTGCGGAACGCCAGCAGAGGTGTCACACCAAGAAGAGACTGTCTCATCAATGCGAATTCGCTGACGTCTTCCGAACAGGTAACTACGAAACCAGCCAGTCGCCGTTGGAGATATGTTAATGGAGTGCAATACGCCCAACAGAAGATCAAAATCGACAGTATTGAAGGCATTACTGAAGTCCATCAAACAGAGAATAGTTAGATCACCATTCTCCATTGCCAGTCTCATATCATCGGTAATGTTAACCAAAGCAGTGGTTGTACTATGACCAGGACGAAATCCGGATTGAAAGGGATTTAAAAGGTTGTGCTTGCAAAGGAAGTGATTCATTTGGTTGTGGACAAGGCGTTCAAGAACTTTGGATAGGAAAGGTAATATGGAAATTGGTCGGTATTCACAAAAGGATGAAGGATTAGGTTTTTTCGGCAGTGGTGTGACCTGAGCATCCTTCCAGACATCAGGAAAGACACCACTGGAAATCGAATAGTTAAGGATGTGAGTTAGGATAGGAAGAATTTCGTCCAGAATAGGTAACAACATTTTACGGCTAATGGAGTCACAGCCGACTGCATTTGACGTAATAGACGTAACGCTCTTCTTAACATCACAATCGGCAAATTGGCTAAAGAAAAATGACGGATGAGTAGGGATTGGAAGCGATGAAAGATAATGTAAGGTGTTTAACTTAGTGATAGCATCAATATTGGAAGAAGAAGAAAAGTGTTGATTAAGCGAATTAATGTCCAGATTGGTATCAGGAGATAATTGCCTTTGCTTTCCAATCCCCATGGTTCTCAGAAATTTCCAGACTTTAGCTGGGTCTTCATGTTCAATTGATTTAAAAAAGAATTGGCGTTGTGCATTTCGACACACCTTATTGCAGACATTCCTAATAGCGACGTAACTATCCCAGTTGGACGGGGTGGAACGGTATTTATATTTAGTTTTTGCTACTGCCTTTTTATTTAATAACGTTTTAATTTCATCTGTAAGCCACGGTGACGGTAGATGCTTAATCCTAATAGGGCGAATAGGAGCATGGACATCGAATAATTTCGTAATCTTCCCCATGAATATATCAACTTTCTCATTGATGGAATCTTTTACGAAAAGAGGACTCCAGTCTATATTCATAGCATCTTCGCGGAGTCTTTCAGCGTTCATACCACCAAAATTGCGTTGCTGAAGGATTTTAGGTTTAGGTTTGGGTAAACGGATTTTATAGGAAAGGAACAAGGCATCGTGGTAAGAAAAAGCATCAGCAGGACATTGGCCATACTGAGCGATATGTTCTAGAGAGGAAACAAACATGAGGTCTAGCAAGGAAGGTGTGCAGTTGGGAAAATGATGTGTTGCATTTAACTTAGGAAGAAATAGATTTACAGAATGGAGGACAGACAAAAGAGAAGAGCAACGTGAATCGTTTTTAAGAATGCAAGTATTAAAATCACCCATGATAATTGTATGACTGTAAGAGGGAGTAAGAAGTTCTAATAAACTTTGAAAAGAGGAGAAATAGCTAATTTGGTTGGAAGGTGAGTAATATACTCCGAGAAGGATTTTGCAATGGAGGACGGTAACTTCCAGAAAAAGATGCTCACCAGCATTAGACGGAGGTGGCTGCGGTGAAGTATCAAGTATCGTATAAGGTACGTTTGCACGCAGGTAAATTGCAACACCACCTCCACCACCTACTGAGCGATCATTTCGTATGAGGTTATAACCAGGTAATGAGTAACAAGAAGAAGGAAGAATAGGCTTAAGCCAAGACTCAGAAATAAGTACGGCGTGAAGGTTCTTACAGTCAAAACTTGCTAGTAAATCTGGAAAATGTGCCGGAATACTTTGGGCATTGATGTGGGCTACGTTAAAGTTGTCAGGGAAATTAATAAATTGACCATCAATAGTTTCAGAAAGACCAGGAAGACTAACAAAACTGTCGCAACTATTGTCACTGCTAGTGGTAATAGATAAAAAATCATGCATATCACTACTAATATCCATAATTAGATATAATAATACAATAAAATAAATAATATAATATAATAAAATAAATATAAATAAAATATATATAAAAAAAATACAAGTATAATTATATTGATAAAATAAAATTAAAATCTCCTTATCCATCTGCCAGTGTCAAGGTAAAGAGAAAAAACTATGTTACTGACAATATTTAAAGTGCTTCTCAGTTATTGATTTAAATATTTAAAACAGAAGTCCGAAATTACAATAAAAAATTATAAAAATAATAATAATAAAAAAAAACAAGAAATTGCACAAAGATTAAACATATATACTTTAGTTTACACAGCGGAAAAATTAAATCAAGAAAAAACAATTACTGAAGTTATGGCTGTATGGGCCAGATTCCTTTGCCTCCTCTGAAAGAAACATAATTGATTGTGGTCATAAACACTATGGTTTGGTGACAGTGACAACTAGCTATTGCATTAAATTTAGACATTTACATACCTACGTAAATAATGAGAGGAGTAAAAACTAAGCTAATAACATAAAGAAATGAAATTGTATAAATATTGCAACAAAGTATTAATTATAGTTAAAAGCGTTGCCATGACACCATACTACTTTTTTATCGCTGCCGTTCTTTTAGCTTTAGTGGAAACCGGCTTATTGGGCTCTGGTACTGGCGGAGTTTCAATCTTATCGATGTCGGCGAAAGTTGCAACACGATGACGCCTATTGTCGTGGCCCAGGATATAAACATCACCATCTCTGGTCCAGCCAGTGCAATTTTAGTGGTAGTCGGAAGAAAATTACGCAGTCTCCTTAAAGATCCAACAGATGCAAACAACTTGCGACTAACTTCTCGCAGCTGAGGAGCCCAGGAAAAGTTACTGTCCATGTGAACTCCTAAATTTTTTACACAATCACTGATTGGTATAGTAATTCCGTCAACAACGACTTTAGGGAGTTCAGACCAATTTATTTTACTTATCATCCTGGAACTACCTAAGATTACGACATTAGTTTTTGTGGGGTTTACATTGAGACCAAATGCTTTACTCCATTGACATACAAGAGACAAGTTTAAATTAAGATTATCGATCATGTTACAAATTTGGTCGATGGGAGCGTGTAAATATATCTGTAAGTCGTCTGCATATAGGTGGTATGAAGAAGTTAGTGAGTATGAAATAGAATTTATAAATATAGCGAAGAGTAACGGAGATAAAACGCCACCCTGCGGAACGCCAGCAGAGGTGTCACACCAAGAAGAGACTGTCTCATCAATGCGAATTCGCTGACGTCTTCCGAACAGGTAACTACGAAACCAGCCAGTCGCCGTTGGAGATATGTTAATGGAGTGCAATACGCCCAACAGAAGATCAAAATCGACAGTATTGAAGGCATTACTGAAGTCCATCAAACAGAGAATAGTTAGATCACCATTCTCCATTGCCAGTCTCATATCATCGGTAATGTTAACCAAAGCAGTGGTTGTACTATGACCAGGACGAAATCCGGATTGAAAGGGATTTAAAAGGTTGTGCTTGCAAAGGAAGTGATTCATTTGGTTGTGGACAAGGCGTTCAAGAACTTTGGATAGGAAAGGTAATATGGAAATTGGTCGGTATTCACAAAAGGATGAAGGATTAGGTTTTTTCGGCAGTGGTGTGACCTGAGCATCCTTCCAGACATCAGGAAAGACACCACTGGAAATCGAATAGTTAAGGATGTGAGTTAGGATAGGAAGAATTTCGTCCAGAATAGGTAACAACATTTTACGGCTAATGGAGTCACAGCCGACTGCATTTGACGTAATAGACGTAACGCTCTTCTTAACATCACAATCGGCAAATTGGCTAAAGAAAAATGACGGATGAGTAGGGATTGGAAGCGATGAAAGATAATGTAAGGTGTTTAACTTAGTGATAGCATCAATATTGGAAGAAGAAGAAAAGTGTTGATTAAGCGAATTAATGTCCAGATTGGTATCAGGAGATAATTGCCTTTGCTTTCCAATCCCCATGGTTCTCAGAAATTTCCAGACTTTAGCTGGGTCTTCATGTTCAATTGATTTAAAAAAGAATTGGCGTTGTGCATTTCGACACACCTTATTGCAGACATTCCTAATAGCGACGTAACTATCCCAGTTGGACGGGGTGGAACGGTATTTATATTTAGTTTTTGCTACTGCCTTTTTATTTAATAACGTTTTAATTTCATCTGTAAGCCACGGTGACGGTAGATGCTTAATCCTAATAGGGCGAATAGGAGCATGGACATCGAATAATTTCGTAATCTTCCCCATGAATATATCAACTTTCTCATTGATGGAATCTTTTACGAAAAGAGGACTCCAGTCTATATTCATAGCATCTTCGCGGAGTCTTTCAGCGTTCATACCACCAAAATTGCGTTGCTGAAGGATTTTAGGTTTAGGTTTGGGTAAACGGATTTTATAGGAAAGGAACAAGGCATCGTGGTAAGAAAAAGCATCAGCAGGACATTGGCCATACTGAGCGATATGTTCTAGAGAGGAAACAAACATGAGGTCTAGCAAGGAAGGTGTGCAGTTGGGAAAATGATGTGTTGCATTTAACTTAGGAAGAAATAGATTTACAGAATGGAGGACAGACAAAAGAGAAGAGCAACGTGAATCGTTTTTAAGAATGCAAGTATTAAAATCACCCATGATAATTGTATGACTGTAAGAGGGAGTAAGAAGTTCTAATAAACTTTGAAAAGAGGAGAAATAGCTAATTTGGTTGGAAGGTGAGTAATATACTCCGAGAAGGATTTTGCAATGGAGGACGGTAACTTCCAGAAAAAGATGCTCACCAGCATTAGACGGAGGTGGCTGCGGTGAAGTATCAAGTATCGTATAAGGTACGTTTGCACGCAGGTAAATTGCAACACCACCTCCACCACCTACTGAGCGATCATTTCGTATGAGGTTATAACCAGGTAATGAGTAACAAGAAGAAGGAAGAATAGGCTTAAGCCAAGACTCAGAAATAAGTACGGCGTGAAGGTTCTTACAGTCAAAACTTGCTAGTAAATCTGGAAAATGTGCCGGAATACTTTGGGCATTGATGTGGGCTACGTTAAAGTTGTCAGGGAAATTAATAAATTGACCATCAATAGTTTCAGAAAGACCAGGAAGACTAACAAAACTGTCGCAACTATTGTCACTGCTAGTGGTAATAGATAAAAAATCATGCATATCACTACTAATATCCATAATTAGATATAATAATACAATAAAATAAATAATATAATATAATAAAATAAATATAAATAAAATATATATAAAAAAAATACAAGTATAATTATATTGATAAAATAAAATTAAAATCTCCTTATCCATCTGCCAGTGTCAAGGTAAAGAGAAAAAACTATGTTACTGACAATATTTAAAGTGCTTCTCAGTTATTGATTTAAATATTTAAAACAGAAGTCCGAAATTACAATAAAAAATTATAAAAATAATAATAATAAAAAAAAACAAGAAATTGCACAAAGATTAAACATATATACTTTAGTTTACACAGCGGAAAAATTAAATCAAGAAAAAACAATTACTGAAGTTATGGCTGTATGGGCCAGATTCCTTTGCCTCCTCTGAAAGAAACATAATTGATTGTGGTCATAAACACTATGGTTTGGTGACAGTGACAACTAGCTATTGCATTAAATTTAGACATTTACATACCTACGTAAATAATGAGAGGAGTAAAAACTAAGCTAATAACATAAAGAAATGAAATTGTATAAATATTGCAACAAAGTATTAATTATAGTTAAAAGCGTTGCCATGACACCATACTACTTTTTTATCGCTGCCGTTCTTTTAGCTTTAGTGGAAACCGGCTTATTGGGCTCTGGTACTGGCGGAGTTTCAATCTTATCGATGTCGGCGAAAGTTGCAACACGATGACGCCTATTGTCGTGGCCCAGGATATAAACATCACCATCTCTGGTCCAGCATTTGTTCACGCCAAAACGTTCCCGAGCCGCCAAAAACACCTCATGCCGAGTGCGGGTTAGAAATTCTGATATGGTAATCCCAGTACCTTTTAGACAAGTTTTGGAGAACCAGATTTTATTTCTCACCGAGGATTGTTGGAATTTTACTAAAATGGGTCTTGGTTTATTGGGGCTGGAAGTACAGCCCATCCTATGGCACCTCTTGATGTCAACCACCTTGAAGTCATCTACCTTCAGCTTGTCCCGAAGCACTCCGCACACCACAGCCGATGTTTCTTCTGACTTCTGCTCCGGTACTCCATGCAGTAGCAGTATTTTTCTGCGTCCTTGCATTTCGAGGCGGTCAACACTTCTTGCCAACACCTCGACTTGACGTTGAAGAGCAGTTAGTGATTCATGGCAGTTCAGACTCAAACTTGGACATTCTTGTGTTAAATTAAAAAAAAAAAAAAAAAAAAAAAAAAAAAAAAAAACTAGATAACGTTTTTTTTTTTTTTTTTTAATATACATAATAATTTTTAGATATTTTTATAAATAAACTTAAATAAATATATAAACAACCATGACTCGCAAACAAACATTCGTGTTCGTCACACAAACATTTGCCGCTACCAGGATTCGAACCCGGACCGCTTGATGTGAAGCCAGCTATACTGACCACTCCACCACGACGGCGTCTAGTATGAAAGTCCAAAATGTTGCCCTAACTAAATATTGCGGGAAAAACCTAGTAATGAATAAATTAGATATTCCTGAAAATAATCTTAAATAAATTAAAGCGCTTCCGTTAACTAGGGGTTCGTCAACTGGACCTAAATCCAAAGGTCTTGTGTGCGATCCAGGAAAGTACTTCGTGCTCGATTTGATTATGGTAAGACCCTGTTTCAAAGTCTGACGGTCTAGCTTTACTATCTTATCAAACTTTGTCAACCTAATAATAGTTTTAAGAGCATTATTATTAACCACCGAGCAACTGTGGCTCTTATTCCAACACGAACTAAGAAAGGCAGCTCATTTTTTTCTATGTCGCACAATCGAGAAATGAAATTCACTGTCAGAACACTTGCTCCTTCTTACAACCGCCTTCAAAACTAAAAGCGAAGATATAAAATTATATGTTTAAAAAGAAAAAAAATTTTTTTCGGAGGTCGGTGCCAAATACAGTTTCCTACGTTTATTTCAAATATTGAGGTTGGCACTCAAAAACATAAAATTATTGTTTCTCTGTTTTTAGTAATCAAGGTGTTTTTTTTATGTATAAACTATAGCTGACCCCGCAAACGTTGTTTTGCCTTATAAATAAAAAATTAAGGGTGGACAACCTTTATCACTAAGGGGTATGAAAAATAGATGTTAGCCGATTCTCAGACCTATTCAATATGCTCACAAAATTTCATGAGAATCGGTCAAGCCGTTTCGGAGGAGTACGGGAACGCATTGTGACACGAGAATTTTATATATAAGATAATTTATTTGCAGCTTTTTATTGTTTTAAGCAAATAAATATTCAGGAAACTATGTCGAGATCTTTTAGACAAATGTAGGATATGGCTGGGTTCGCCACATCTTCAGCGGAAAGGGAAGATCTTCCGCCGAGCTAGGTGTTCGCTCGGGGCGGTCCCCGAGCGAACCCGAGCTCTTAGTTGATGGTATGTGACGATACTGCCGAAGATGTAATCCAGCTTCACCTGGAACCATCAACCACAGAGTAACTGGATATCTTATCATTAATTGTCGGAACACAATAATGCTATTAACATTATTATTATGGCGACAGATTTTGATAAGATGGTGATACTACCTAGGCGGTCTTGAAAAGAGTCCTACCTCGAACCAAACAGAGTACAAATTTGACTGCCCTGGAGACCGAGCCCTGGGTCTCTGGATCTAACCACTGGTAGGAAAACCACTAGCTCATAGAGGCGGTTAAGTATGGTACGTAGATGGTATAATAAATAAAACCAGAATAAAAATGAACAGTAATGTATATTTTTAATGTGGTACCGCTTAGCTATTTATTTACAAGTAACGTCGACATATGGGGTGTCCTTCACAAACAATACTAATCGTTATATATTTACACGTTTATTTTATGAACAAATACATTTTTACAGTTTACTTACCAACTCAAAAATTTACCGCGTTATGCAGAATGACACCAATCGGCGATATTTTCAAAAATAATTAAAGGAAAAGATTCAATGAAAAGAAAATGAGGCGTATTTTTTTTAATAATGTACTTTTATACAAAGAAATTAGATTATTTTGTTATAATACATCTAATCTATAAAAAAATATCGCTTGAATCCATTCTGCATAACATGGTTCAATTGTATACATTTATTTTCACATTTAAATTACAGTCATGATTAATGCAAATTATCTGAACTTGGCGTGAACACTACCTAGTCAACGAAATTTAAAAACAATTTAAATATTTCTCGCGAGTCCCAATTGCAATACTAAAAAAGTTTTGTCTCTCAAGACCGAATCATGATTATTCTAATTTGTTTTAATTTAACCTGACAAAAAGTTCTCGGCCCTCATCTTTCTTGATGGTGAATATTGATAATGATTTTTGTAATATTGAAAGTTTTGCATACAATTCCACGTTGGTACCAAGTCTGTTTACCTTCATGCCGAAGATGGCCGTATACAACATGTAATTTAAATAACTAACATAATACATATAACTAATATAAATAAAGGTGGGTTGGGATCGCCTTGAGTAGATTTAAAAAAAAATAGATTAAAAAAAATAGCCAGTAAATATTACAATATTTTCTGGGTACTTTTAGTTTTTAATAAGTTCAAATTTGTGCACATTTTGTAGGAATACAATGCACACAATTAATTAAAATAAACTAATCATAAGTTTATTCCAAAAATTACATTAAATTTCACCTTTAATCAACGCCGAATAAAATAGTGACACAAAATTAAAAAAAAAGAAATATATGGACGGCCATGTTATGACTTAGTCATACTCGTATTACTGCGAAACGTTTTAATGAGACCATTTCTCTTGAAAATAATTATCATTTCACGATATTTGCTGCCTAATAAACGAAAAATTCAAATTTTAATAAATTGCCTATGATGTCTATTAAGCAATTCTCAACTTGATAGTGTTATACAGAGATTAAGTCGTTACATACACACTCACCATGATTATCTATCGCCGAAATAAGTGACCTCTCATTTATCACTACGGTGACTGAAAGGCAAAGATTGCGGTTTAATCTATGAAACAATAGAAAAGGACGACACATATTTTCAAAATACATATTCGTATTACATACTGTTATTATTCATCAGCGAATAATCATAATGGTCTAAATAGTGAATTTTTTTTGACGTGACAACGTCTTATAATTCGATAGAGCCGGCTGCACGCACGAAAAAACATGACGTCATGCGGCGTTACCTCGCTCTGAATCTAATTCTCTAATTTGAATTTGGAATTATGTTCTTTAACTCGTTAAGCCCCGTTCGCGCTCAGGAGCGCGAGAACACAATTAAAATCAATTGTGTCTGGATATTAATAATCGTCGATGGATTAAAATTTAAACTTTCAATGATACCAAAACCAGCCTGATACAAATAGTATAGCCAAAGAGATTTTATTACAAGTTTTTACATACTATAATGCGAAAACTATTAAACAAGTGAAATTAAATTTTTCTTTTGAAAAATGCTACCATTCCATCAGTATTTTCTTAAGACGTTGTCACGTTCAACTATCGTCAGTAAACCGACTTTACAGACAACCAATTTTTAATCACACTTTTGTCCACTCGAAAATACCCCATTATTCGTATAAAGTAAAATACAATGTTATCTTCAAATCTGAAGTTCTTAAAATTGGTTGTAAAAAAAGTGCTTTAAGCATGTAAATAACAAGGTGAAATACATTTTAGACGTCACTATTTTGAACCATATAAAGATCAAAATCGTCGGGATAACATATTTTAATTATTTAATAACAAATTCAAAATTTTTTATCACTCAAGAACTTGGCCTTCTGATATCTGACACTTCCGTCATAGGTACATATTACGTAAATATGAGTATTTTTTTCTCGTTTGAGATAACAAAATAAAATTCTATTACAATATTATTAGACATTCAAATAATATCAGATAAGTACTTTTCCTTATTATTATAATTATTATAATAATGAACCAATAATTCCTTTCCACAGAAACGATTAAGTTTCAAAAGCAAATGCTTACAAATATTTGTACAAACATTTTATGAAGTTGAAAATAATCATTTATGATATTTTTGTTATAATAAAAATTCCTAGGAACGACCCAAAAAGCGCTGAAAGGAATACTTAGTTCATTCGATGCATCCACTCATTCAATCGCAATCCATTTCCTCATTAAATTAAGGTTTGTATTAATATTATTATCTTACAAAGATTATTAAAATCATTTTTACATAGTTTTTGCGTATGGAACGAAACGATGAGAATATCTGATTCAATTTGTATCATATGGGTAAACATTTTAAATATGTCTCGCAGGTAAATCAGGCCTAATAAGTACTTACACGTGTATGAAAATAATATTTTTATTGAGAATGAGTATTTACCCGCTCTGTTGAGACTATTTAGAGTGTAATATTTATCCTGGTTTTTGACTTTTGTAGGCATGTTTGTTACTTTTATTATATTGCCCCTCTTATGTAGGCAACAGGCTGGCAACCTGCCACTAATTGGACGTACTGCATGGCCCATAATGCCAGATGTGGCTTTATATATAACCAAATGTGACTCAAAAGTCTGCTCAACCCCTTTTGGTACTATGAGCGGGATTTTAAGTTTTTTGTTGTGTATGTATGTATACTCAATATTATATTCAAAGCGCGCCTAGATCTTATCCCTTTGTAATAAGAAATAATTTTCAAGCAACGTAACTTTCTTTCAAGTCCTCTTAATTATTATTTCTGTGAGTTTAACCGAAGCAATTGGTGTGGATTAATATTATTTATTTATTATACTTTATTGTACACCAACAAACAATAAAATTACGTAAACAAAAATATACTAAAATTGATACAATGGACTTGTGGTACAATTATTATGAGAATGTCAATAAAGTAATGATTGTACTTTTTTTTTAATAATCACAGTAAAGTAAATTCTTTATGACTTGTATTCGCAAGGCTATATAACATCTTGTTTCCAATCTGGAATTACGAAATATCAGACGACGATAGGAGGTAGGTTAACACAACCTGTCAACTGTATACCTTTATAACCTTAATAATATATTTTCTCCTTATCGATACGTTTCATAGTTATTTAAACCTATAACAAAGTTGAAAGTCGACTGAGCAAAAGTTATGGATTGTTGTAGCCTGCGAGTAGCTTTGTAGTGATTGTAAAGTTTAACATATGAAATATATATAAAAAACTTCATCATCACATCAGCCAACAGACGCCCACTGTTGGACATAGGCGTCCCCCAAGGATCTCCAAACCGGGGTCGGTCCTGCGCTGCCCGCATCCAGCGGCTTCCCACGACTTTCACCAGATCGTCGCGTCGGTCCACCGGTACCACGCTCGCCACTCGAGAACCTTTCCGCCCCAACAGCCGTCAGTCCTGTCGCAATGTGCCACTTGAGGTTCGCAATTCTTTGGGTATGTATGTTGGTAACCTCACACAGAGAAACTCCGAGCGGAGAGGGCTATCCTCTCCATTGCCCTTTGAGCGACCTTGAGCCTTTTTATATGAGGCCAATTATAAGCATGTTTCGGTTTTATAGATCATCACTGGCAATACACACGAATGAAAGACTTTCGTCTTTAGACACTGCAATAGATGGGCCGATATTATGCCGCACAGCTTCCCGAACGCTGCCCAGCTGAGTTGGATTCGTCGATTGGCCTCTTTCTGAAAGTTGGACTTACCAAGTTAGACTATTTGTCCCAGGTAAACATAATGGTTGGCAACTTCCAGTGTAGACCTTCCAACCTGTACAGGAGTGGGTAAGAGATGGGAATTAGACATGATTTTCGTCTTGTCTATGTTCCATTTAAGACCATTTGCTGGGACACTCTACAGAGATCGTCGAGCATTATTCTCAAGTCTTCCAAGGTCTCAGCCACGACTACAATATCATCTGCAAAGCGAAGGTGAGTCATATACTCGACATTTATGTTGCTGCCAAGTCATTTCCAGTCCAGTAGCTTGAACGCCTCCAACGCAGCTGTGAACAGTTTCAGCGATATAACATCACCCTGTCTCACCCCACGTTAGAGCACGTGAGGGCAAGAGTGGACGGATAGAAGTTAGGGCAGCTACGGAAATACGTAAGCGCATAAACGACGAGTCCTAAGCGAGGGAAGTGCGAGTAGACCCCTCACCGCACCGCAAAATATTGAAAACTGGCGCGTCCACGACCTAAACGCATGCTTTATGGTCGCAGAACTTTTAAATTGTCAAAAACCCTAGCACCGCCTAGGATGAAATATTAATTATTATGTTACTTTACTAGTTCTAATTGTAAAGGATTATATTGAAAGCAAAATAAGTAATCTTCCAGTAAATTGCTCACTTGGGTCTTATGAACGAAGTTTGTGAATTTTGAACCTGTATACATATTAATCGTCAGGAACTTTGTTGGCGTAATTTGGGATTTAAATTAATAGAACAATGCTCTTTCCGCTTCCAGATTAATGGGGTTGAAGAAGTAGTTCGGCGAAAGTTATAGGTCGTATTTTGGAGATGGCGAGGCGATGGTTTTTCTATATGACATAGATTTGCGGATGCTGTAGGAAAGAGAGCTCTTTCTCGCGACGACTGACGCGTGGGGGAAGAAGACAAATATACTCCGCATACCTCTTACCGTAGAGGCATTGGAAGTTCGTAGATGTTCCATAAATACAGAAATATAGTACATACAGGTGCTTGCGTTGCTATGACATGGTACTAAAGTGTTAACCTTCTGATGTGAATACTCTTTAATAATTTTACTGAAATACCTATGATTAACTGGAAAAAGAAAAGTCGGGAGTGGTCTCCCGTTGACTTGTTCGTGTACCGGAAAGGACTCAAAAGTTGATAGAAATCTTATATTTTGATGTCATACATGCATGGTAAACTTTGGTCACCCATCCGAGTACCGACCGCGCACTTGGTTGCTTAACTTTTGTGATCGATGGCTCAAAAGTTGATAGAAAACCTTATATTTTGATGTCATACATGCATGTTAAATTTGCTTGCAATAAGTTAAAGCATACTCGAGTTATCGTGCTAACGCACAGACACAGACATAATTCCAAAAAAAATCTTTTTGGACTCAGGGAGGTCCAAAACGTGTAAATAAGTCAAAATCTCGAGGTCGAATTTTTTTACGATTACAAGACTTCCTATAAACTACGTATGCGAGAAAGTAAAAATATTTCAATTAACCGCAGGTGTCAAAGTTGCCAAGTATGCTATATTTCGCTTCCGAATACAGTCATAATTATTTACATTACAGTCAAGATTCACTCCATAATTGTCTTACGAAACAAACATTTTAATTGGCCTCATACGCGCGTCTTACCCATAAAAGTCGTCTGTAATTGAGACAGACACAGTTTAACAGAAACAATCTCTTTGTTATAAACGTTTCGTTCCACACGACTTTGGACTTTAATTCTAAGGTATTAGGCGGTGATTTCGGCTAGCATTGTCACCGTATGACGTGGAAAGATATGAGGGTAGGTAATAAAAAGCCATTTAGATTCAGACGGATAAAGCCGGGCGACGAAGACTGCATGGCAGCTGGGTTTTCACCTGCGGACAAGAGTAAAAAAGAATTAATAAAATGTTATCCGACTTCTGTTGAAGATAACGCAGATTTTAACGGACATTTCATACGTTTTTTTCACAGAAATAATAATGAAGGGGATAGAAGTGCCTTAGTCGCGTGACCTTGGTGCCGCACTTGTGTCTTTTTAGGACACACGCGCGCGACTTGCGGCTCAGTGCTGCTCGAATCGTCGGTGTGATAAAAATGCCTTAAAATGGTGTTTTGACGCATTGGTAATTGCGGAAACTCATCCAGAGTGTGTAATTACACTAATAAGGGGATCACATTTCATTCGAATGTATTATTTTAATGCAATAATGCTGTTTTTATGAAAATACACATTGAGAAAAACTTTCACTAGGAAATATTGGTCTATACGTTCACATAAAACTTTATAACCATTGCTGCACATAGCTTTAAAAACGCAGAGCGTTATAAATCCCTTCCCTCTAGCACAAAAGTTCATGGTACAGACACGATACCGACGAACATGATAACAGCAATAATGCCGACGTGACCAATGAAGAGCGACGTCGTGCAAGTGTGAGTGTGACTTATCTTGAGTGTTACTCAACGCTGTCTCTTAAACGTAAGTTCATAATTGTAAATTGTGGGCGTGATTGCGTAGTACAGTTTCGTTCTTTTGAGTGCGTGCATTAATAATAAGTAGAGGGGATAAAGCAGCGACACTGGTTCCGGTAGTAAATGTGAACCAAAGCAAGTCTATCCTCTTTATTATTATTTCTATGGTATTTTTTTGTATTAGAAGGTCATGCAAATGACTACATTTCATTTGATGGTAAGCAAAAGTGGAGTCCAGACTCGAAGATAGCTAGTGCGAGAGATAAGCCGCTGCACTACCCAGCCTCGCCTTGCCGACCTGCAAGGTGCTTCTTCACGCCTCTTTTGAATGACCCGGTAGGTAGTATTGTAGGAAGGAGAGAGCACGTGTGCTGGCAGTGAATTCCATTTCTTGATTGTGCGACAAAGAAACGAGTTGCCAAACTCAGTTCGCGTTGTAATGGTAGCCACAGTTTGTCGGTGACAACGTAAACCAGTATACTGTAAAGTAATCAAAATAAATAAGGTAAATATTATAATTTAACATAAAAGACCGTGTGACGCTGGCAGAGTGGAATAGCATCACCCCATATCCTCCAATGGGTGTCGTAGAAGGCGACTAATGGATCAGCAAAAGGGTATTGATCACCTTGTACTCCTTACAAATCCGCATTGGGCAAGCGTGGTGGACTACTGCTATACCTCCTTCGATGAAAAGGAGAGGCCTTGTGTCCCAGCAGTGGGTCGTATTATAAAGGCTGTGATGGTGATGATGATGAAAAGACCGGGACCACGGAATAAAATCTAGAGAGAGAGAGAGAGAGAAAGAGAGAGAAAGAGAGAGAGAGAAGAGAGAGAGAAAGAGAAATAGAGAGAGTGATTATGCACAATATTGAACCATAATGTAAAAAAGAGCTTTATCTCTGAATTTCTATCGGTAACGCTGACCTAAGTAAATATAATAGGTACATAACCTCAAGATCACCTCTCTGGTTTTATACGAAAACCTTAAAAGGATTTTCTCGATAAATCATTTTACCGTGCATCAGCTCTTAAGTTATTAGATTTGTACAGTTTAATATTTAATACGGTCGTCTAGTTCGTACGATCCTAATAGGTATCCCAGACGTCCAAAAACAGTATTAATCCTTACATTTTATTAGTAATGGTGGGTTTCTATAACATAACCTTAGATTATCTAAATATTACCTGTAAGAACATAACTAATAACTACCGAAAGTTTCCATGGCAACGGTAGAATTTTAGCATATTTTGTAATAGGATATCTGTCAAAATCTTATCCCTAGTAAGCAAAGTGTACCTAGATGTATAAGTTATTGAAATCGGCCATAAGCGTAGCTTTGAATCGATTTATTTTAGTTATCAAGGAGTATTAATATTTGTGACTTATAAACTGGTGACCTGGACTGCTAAAATGTTTTTTTTTTATTTAGGTACGTAAGCTTACAGCTAAACACATACAAACAATTTACATAACATTAAAAACCGACGAGGTAAGCAAAAAAATTGTACTTATTGATTAACCGTGCACTACGTGGGGCTTAAAAGACCCAAGTCACACAAAAATTGATATACTCTTCAAAAATTCACGCAGCGTTTTCGTCGCTTTAAGTAGCTGGAGTTGCAACGTTACCATACTATTTGGTAAAAATAGCTTAGTAATCACATCGTCGCTGATGAAGCAAATAGACGTGCACAGAGTGCGTTCTGGTCCCGCTGACCCCATTTGGCTCGAGACGTCGTCTTAATTACTCCATGCTTCATTTAGTAATTTTATTATGAAATAATAAATAAACTGACTAAATGACTTATTTGTCATTTAATAACAGATACAAATACTTCTGAGAGATTTTTAATTACTTTTTTTAATGTGAAAAAGTTAGGCCGAAGGATGAGCAGTTTTAGTTTGTAAACAAATATTTGTTCCTTTGTTGTAAAAAATATGAATGTTGATTACAGTAACAGTAATTTTAAATAAAAATAAGAAATAATCACTAATTACATTTTCTTTGGTCTGTTAATTCGTGGGGTCTGTGAAACCCATAGATTTAATAATACAAGGAGATAGGCCAAGCCGGCGTTTAACTTGTGACAAGTGTATGCCCAGTGGGCATATGCTGCTGTGCCTAACTTTCATTGCTTCGCAGTCCTTATGACGTGCGCAATGAATAGTGTATATTACGGCATGCTCAACTAGAACCATGATAAGTAGTACGGCAGGTGATCGCGACACTCGGTCTTCCTATGAACTCGGCGATTCGCCCGATCTCCTTAGATTGTTATATCTGTGGTGAAACCCCACATGGTTTACGGTGTAACCTTTATGCACGTGGTGTACGGAGGGTTATTTACATAGTAAAATGTATTGATTTATATAAAAATGAATGACAATAATGTTTACTTGTTCATTATTTGACGTGTTTCCGTTATGGATCAAAATAGAAGTTCCCTCCTGCCCACGCCGACATATATTATTGAAGCCTCGTGAATAACTCATATCTGCCATAATAGGTTTCCTATATATTCAGCTATTTCGATTGTGTATACAGAAATCGAAAACCACATCGAAACGGATCGTGCTCAAACATCGGATCCCGCAAATCGATTCGGTATTTTCCGCCATTGATTCGCAAACTTATCTGCAACATTCGATTATTCCATTTCAATTTCAATTCTGCTATAGTTGTGTATAGTTGTGTGTGTTCCGTTTGTATCATACATCTAACATTGCTTGAGGGTATTTAAAGCTGATTTTTAAGTTTGCCCGGCCTACTTCGTATTATTTGCAAGGAGTATATGGTATTTGCAAACAAAATTACCGACAACAGTAGTCCAGGTTCCCACGAAATGAGAAATTTCTTCCATCGATTTTGTGAGTAAGATTGCCAGGAAGGGGATTAAGATTGGCAGCACGCGAATGTGACGTCAGTGTTGCAAGCGTCTATAGGCTAGGGTGACTGCTTACCACCAGGCAGGTCGTATGCTTGTCTGCAGAACCCAAATCCGCTGCCTAATAAGTGCTCTCACTGGCCACTTTGCCACTAAAAGACACCTTTGTACAATAGGCAAAGCTGAAGACCCCATCTGTAGAATGTGTGGTGAGGAAGAAAGCATGGAACACATACTATGTGACTGCGATGCACTAGCCAATAGTCGACTAAAGGTCCTGGACTTTATAGACCTTGAAAAACTAATACAAATTGTTTTCGATGTTGGCGGGGATAAGGAAAGGGGAAGCACAAAAGATCCCATAAGGTCGAAGTGCTCTGAGACGCAGCCTCAGGCCCTCAGCCCCTTGCACAAGAATAAGAATGCATGTCTGCCAACCATTTACAATAAAATAAAAATACTTTATGCCAACGCACCACAAATAGTGTTTCTTTTTTTTACTACAAATTGGTTCACTTTTTCCTTCGAAATAGGAAATTCCATAGAATTCTGTGTGGAAGTGTTGTTTAAAGACAAACTTATCGAATCGCTTCCTACCGGTTTACTTAGCTTATAGAGAAAATGTAAACGCTGGTACGATTCATTTCGATTCTGAGTTGAAAAGATTACTTTTGAAACTGCTTTTCTTTGAGTAAATCTTTCTGTTTGAAAAGTTCTCTGAAGCTTGTGCAGTGTCTTGAAATGGTTGAATTAATCTTGAGAGATAGTTCCTGTTTGTTATAGATCTATATATAGTTTCATAAGAGGTAATAAAACAAAATGGAAAACACATTTTCCCAAAAAAGTCCATGACAACTGCTTTATCCGACCAGTTGGACTACGAACCTACACTATGACTGTTGTTCCCACTATTTCTATACTTGGACTAACAACCCTGCTTCATTGTCCCGTGTTGCAATTAATTTCAAGTCATCATCATCATAACAGCCTTTATAATTCGACCCACTGCTGGGATACAAGACCTCTCGTCATCGTATGAGGTTTAGGCAGTAGTCTACCACGCTTGACCAATGCGGATTGGTGGACGGAGTATAAGGTGATCAAAACCCATTTGCTGATCCATTAGTCGACTTATACGATAGTCATTGGAAGATATGGGGTGATGCTATTCTACTCGGCTTCACATAGCTAATTTCAAATAGTAGATTGTTAAACAAGGGTTGAAAAAAGCGTTTCAAAAAATATTATTGTTATCAAAATGGCAGATCATTGGGCTGGGCATAGGGTAGGGCATTCATTTGGTGGTAAAGTTGCGCATTGGGTTTGCAAAGTTTAAAGCATTATGTTTGAGATTGGGTCGCCCAACCTTAAGTTCAATTAAATTTGGATGGGAGTTAGATTACCTACTAAGGACATTGGCTACTTAATACCATGGGATAAAAAAATCCCGCAGGATAAACTATTTCCACAAGGAAGAAACCGCGGTCAAATACCAAGTTTAAGTAATATAGGTACAAATAATCAATATATTAGTTTCGATGCAGCCAGTTCTTGACTTTTCCAATCTTTAGACATAGTCTTTCTAATCTGTGGCCTGGCATACAAGTTTTTGTCGTTGTATGCGTACGTCGGTGAGTGTGCACTGGCGCGCACAAATTCAACCGTAATGCCGTTCTATGTAGATGGCATACTATTCTGTTTCTACTATATCATAAGCTCGGAAACATCTCGGAGTGATAATTACGAATAATACGAAATATTAGTGAATTTCTTGTAGCGTGGAAAGGGTTTTTAAAATTGGAACTTTTCTACACAAGCATAACAGCTTGAACAAAACTTTCAATATTACTAACTGTAGTAATTTTACTCATAATTTTTAATATTTTAAACACTAATTTAATATTATTTAAGCTGTTTTTTGGAACCTAGCATTTTCCTTGCTGTAGTGAGCTGAAAAATTGTGCATTGCGCTTGACAGCAAAGTGATTCTGCATCTCGGAGATTTAAAAATGTCTCAACGCTCAGGATTCAATATTAAAACCAGGAAAAAAATCGCAAAATGCGAAAGCAATATATTTTTTAATAAGATTACAAAGTTTCAGTTAATTAATGTAATATAATCACCGAAATACTTGGAACTGACAAGGTTAATTATCATAACTTTATTTCATCATAAATTGTACGTGGATCGTTGGAAGTATGAATTTAAAATTTCCTTCTTATTTCTACGTAGGTAGAGTTGTCAATTTGTTATTTCTGAGAACATGTGCCAAGCCTTATTACTATGTTACCTTTTCAAAAGCCACTTTACCTTTCTAAAATTTTGTATTTTAATACATAGGTATCTGAGCTGTGATCAACCCCTCTTAGTATAATTTTTTGACGTATATTTTTTTAATTTTTTGAAATTTAATGACGCAGCGTCATTAGCGTCATTTACGCTCATACTTCCAAAAGGGATTGAGCAGAGCATTATGTAACATTGGGGTATATTAAAGCCACATCTGGCGTTGTGGGCTAAGTAGTGTCTCAAAATCTATAATAATATCTATATCTATACATACATATAAATAAAATTGGAGTGTCTGTTTGTAATATTGAAATAACCGTTTTTTACTACATGCATATGAATATAAGGTACATACACCAAAATAGCATTTTTTACAATTTCTGTCTGTCTGTCTGTTTGTTCCGGCTAATCTCTGAAACGGCTGGACCGATTTTCACGGGACTTTTTTTGGCAGATAGCTGGTATAATAAGGAGTAACTAAGATTACTTTTTTTTTCTTTTGGTATATTCTACGCGGACGAAGTCGCGGACACAGCTAGTATTAAAATAAAATTAATAATACAAAATTATAAATATTAAAATTAATATGTAATACCGCCTTAAGGCACTCATTGTAAGTACCTTATTTTATAAGCCTGCTTTGTATCTAGTGTATCCAGTTTCTGTGTTCTTAAAGTGTTCCGTTTCAATGATACGAGTACCTTATCGAATATGCCACTGACGCGTCTCTTGGTCTTTTATTCGCAGATCATTATCATCATCATCCGCCTGATCTGCTTCCAATTTTATTTGTGGTCGGTGTAATATGTTTTCTTCTTCCACTCTCCTCGAATCAGCCGTCATCTCAGCATTTTTTTTGTTGACGGGGAGGTCAAATGCATTCACGCATCGTCCCTGCGGGGTGGTGCCAACCACAGGGGATATGTGGGAATCGAGGTAAAGGCGTTCCCTCCATATTGCTCAGAGTATGATATTTTTAATGGTAGTGTTCTTTCTTTTAAGAAATCACTGGCGAAAACCTTACAGTCCTGTGTCTCAACACAATCACCTATGTACAAAAGTAAAAAAAAAATACCTGCACAACTTTCAACTAGGTAGGTACTTGGAATAATTTTATTTTTGCGTTTACAAACGCGTAAATATTAATACTAGAAAAATGCACTGAAAAAAATCGACTTGCCTCAGGCGGGACTCGAACCCGCATCTTTTTATTTTTTTTATTTTTTTATTTATTTAGGACAATCAACAAGACACACATCACAACTAGTATATAAAAGTATATCATAATTTACATTCTTAATGCTGTCTTAATTAAAGATTGCCACGGCATGCATTGTGGACTAACAATTAAAATTATTATAACGAGTGAAATGCTACACGCATTTCACTAAGTAAGGTAAGTTTGTAACACTACAAAATTTTACTGACTATTATAATCTGTGATTACATATTATTATGATTCTCTCTTATCTATCAAGTATTGTTCTATATGATGTTTAAAAGATCGTGCCTTGTTAACAAATATATCGATTTCTAAGGATTTGACCAGCCCATTGTACTGTCTCTGTAGCCTGTTGACGGCGGCATTATGTCCCAAGTTACTACGAGCTAGATTCACACAAAATGGAACAATTCTGGTTGTACGAGGGGATCTTATAGGGACATGAAGATTTATTGATTGAACTAAAGATGGACAATCTATATCCCCAGAAATAATTTTATGTAAAAACATTTGATCCAAAATTATTCTGCGCTCTTGCAGGCTGTGCATTTTGAAATAGTTCAATCTGTTCACGTAAGAAGGCAGCAACTTTGCCTTATTGGAACGATAACATAGATGCCACAGAAATCTTTTCTGTATTCATTCAATGCGTTTGATATGGATACTATAGAATGGAGACCAAACCTAGCTACAATATTCAAGGTTTGAGCGGACTAACGCATTAAATAAAAGGATTTTTGTGGATGCATTTTTGAACTCCTTAGTATTTCTTAATACGAAACCTAGACTCTTAAACCCTTTATTGACTACATTATCAATATGCTTATGGAAACGCAATTTCTTGTCTATGACTACTCCTAAATCACGAATAGAATCCACTTCCTCTAAAGGCAGGCCATTGATTTTATAGACAGGAGAATTAGTGTTTTGACTTCTAGAGAATCTAATAAACTTGCATTTTTCTACATTAAGCATCATTCCATTCATGTGGCACCACAAAACCAATTTGTCAATATTATGTTGTAGTAGAGAGGAATCGTTTGTGTCTTTTATTCGAAATGAAAGTTTCAAGTCATCAGCATATAAATGACAAACGGCATTTTGGAAAATATTGACAACATCATTGAAGAAAATGTTAAAAAGTATCGGACCGATGTGTGAACCTTGAGGCACACCAGATGATGCCAAAAATGAGTCCGAAGAATAACCAGCAACAACAACCCTTGATTCTCTTTCACTAAGGTATGATGAAAACCATTTGAGAAGGCTTCCAGATATTCCAAAAGAAGACAATTTTTCAATTAATCTATTATGATCAACGGTGTCAAATGCCTTGCTCATATCCGTGTACACAGTGTCAACTGGTATTCGTGAGTCAAGACACTTAGAAACATACGTTGTAAATGAAATCAAATCTTTCAGATTTGATGAAACAATGTTTACCATAAAAACATAAGCACCAAGCACTGACAGATTTCGACAGCGAAAAGCAGTGTCTCGGTGGCGTAATTGGTCAACGCGTCCACCCGGATTGTGGAAGATGCGGGTTCTAGTCCCGCCTGAGGCAAGTTGATTTTTTTCAGTGCTCTTTTCTAGGTAGGTACTTACTTAGCACATGTAGGAGTTTTATTTATTTTCATTTTAATATAATGTTGTGCACAATTGTAATTGGGTACAGGCACGCACTTAGATTTATTTAAGATTTTCTATATCACGTTTCTTTGTCTGATATCTGTAATTGTGCCGTTGTAAATAAATAAATACCCACTAAACATCCTCCCCGGCCTGACCTCCAGTGCACTATTGCGGGACGGCTCGGGATCTGCGCTCGTGAGCGCAATTACACCGAGACCGTCCCAACGCTGCCCGTCTAGGCACTCGTTGTGCACCAATTGGTGTCTAGCAGCCCACAGGGGTTACCGACTAACGCCTGCCCCTGTGGGCCGCTGGCCTACACCAGCCTTATAGGCCGCCTCCTCACCGACGGCTGCTCGACCTGCCGCGTCCTCCTGATGAGGACACTCCGCAGCCATCGGACCGCACCCGGGGTCTTCGGGCGCGGTCGTGGCCCTGAAAAGGGCCGTCCGGAACTAGCTGTAGTGGGAAAACCAAACTCGACGATGGCATGTGACTACGAATGCCAAGGACACACTTGACATCAAGCCACATACTCGCCGAGAAAGTTTCCCCATCACGTTACTAGGGTCCTCCACGGGGAGGCTTCCGGACGTGGCGACCCAGCATTAGCACCCTACATTGCCATATCATCTCACACACAGTTTATCCATCTTTTCCTCGGTCTTTCTCTCCCTCTATCTATATCCATCCACAATAATTCTCATTTCTTTCTTTGTTACATGCTCATCATCTCTTCTCATTACAGCCCGCCTAGCATGACCACCGAAACACGATATATAGCCATTTATCGCTATGGATATAACCGCCAATTTGAAATTTTATCGAAACTGCGAACTTGTTTAAGGCTTATACATGTTCGCAGTATTGATAAAATTTCAAGATAGCTGTTATATCTTACGATTTTTGACAGTTCAAAGCGATAAATGGCTGTATCATATCGTGTTTCGGTGGTCATGCTAGGCGGGCAGGTATGCCCAATGCCCATACCATGCCAGTCTGGCAGATATTTTGACATTTCTTAGACATATCAATATATTACTTATAAGTCAGTCCTTAGTCAGTCGAATATTCGAAATATTATATTCATTTCATTGAGCATTTCATAGTCAATAACAAGAAAGGGCACATTAGATTTTGGCATTTCATTTTTGCCTCATCGAGCGAACCAATCGAATATGACACCTAAAACTTGAACTATAAATCAGAAATATGTTTACCCCGCTTTCTTACCTACGGGCTATTGAAAATTTACAATTCATTGAACTGATTGAATGGATTCGCAGAAGCATCGCGAAGCTCTTTTGTGTCAAATATATTCAACACACTTTATTGTTACTGATTTATTACGTTTTTGTCATTGAAGTACATTGCGCGCCATTTGTGTCATGCGTGGCACTTTCATTATGACGTAAACGATTCAAGTTGATTGTGTTATGAGAAAAATGGTATGTAGCGAAATGAAAAGACTTTGAAATATCTCCAATTTTGAAATTTCGTATTAACCTAATATTACCTACTTCAAGGAGCTTGGTGGAGTGTTCTTATTGAAGTTTTATTCCTTTTTGGGTTTGAAGCCCCCTTTTTTGGCGACAGACTCGGAACCTGTCTCGTTGCATGGCCCATACTGTCAGATGTAACTTTATGTGTAAAAGTGTTACTGAAGGCTCGATTAAGAAATGGGATTCACTGTCAGCACACGTGTTGTCCCATGGTCCAATAAATTGTTACTGAAGGCTCGATTAAGAAATGGGATTCACTGTCAGCACACGTGTTGTCCCATGGTCCAATAAATTTCAAATCATCATCATCTTTATAATTCGACCCACTGCTGGGACACAAGGCCTCTTGTCATCGAAGGAGGTTTAGGCAGTAGTCTAACACACTTACCCAATGCGGATTGTTGCATGAAGTATAAGGTGATTATACCCCTTTGCTGATCCATTAGTCGCTTTCTACGACACCCAATGGAGGATATCGGGTGATGCTATTCTACTCTGCCGCCATCACACACACATTGATATTATTATTTATGAAAAAAGAGATAATCAACTCACCATTGAATATGTGAACATAAATACTGGCGGGCACAGCGTTATTGGGGACACAGGTGTAGTTCCCTGCGTGGGACACGCTCGCTGCAGGTATTAGGAGGTCGGATAACCTCTCTGTGGGATTGGTGGTGACGTTGATGCCTCGTTCTGCGTCGTAATTTATCATTCTGCTGTTGTGATACCTGTGGAAGAGGGACGGAATTAGTATCATTTAGTAAAATTTCGAACTGCCCGAGACAGAAACAGATGGAGAAAGGCCATAAAGTGATACAGAAGATCACGACCCTCAACACTGAAGAATACAACGTAAGGATGACGAATATTACAAATCGCGCAATGCATTTATGGCCCGCCGCCGCCTGACACCAACCCGTCAATGGGAATGCTGTTTGGATCGTTTAAGGTCATATCACACTTATCAGCGATGCGGTACGTCCCGTATCTCTCATAGTTGAAGAGGCAATACGGTTCCGTTCCCTTTTCGAGCTGATAAGTATGAATAAAATAGTCGTTATTTGCAACAACTATGGTTTACTAAGATAACATTATTTTAACAGATCTATAATTATGTTTCACTGTCAGTAGCATGCAAATGTTTACATTTATAAAGAAATTACACATTTTTCATGTCATAGCATAGCATGAAAAATGTGTAATTTGCAAGAGGTCTCTTTCGCGGTGGCGAGTAGGTCACCTTTACTCGCCACCGCGAAAGTGACTCTTGGTGTGACAGCCAGGTGATCGAGTTTACAGTTGGAAAAATCAGTGATTTGTTTGTGGGTAACTTTTTTGACAGCTGTAACACACACACGCTGACTAACTGTAATGCTTGGCTTGTATTTAAGTAGGCTTGTATATTATTTTTGCAATTTATATTGTGATGTATTAAGTGCCTTAAGTAGTTGTTATATGTGTGTGTTAGTGTTGCCAAAATAAAAACTATCATTTTATAGTCTGCACGCGTTCAGAATTTCCCTTCGTCTGCTATTAGCCCCCATGGGATGCGAGATTGATAGTTCTGTTCGTGACAAAATTTACCAAAATAATAATGAAAGTAATTACGTGTTCCCTCCTCACAACCTTGGGCCATTAAAAAGAGGCGTGAAGAAGTACCTTTCAGGTCGGCATGGTGACGGTAGCTAGCGCGGCGGTTTATCTCTTACACTAGCTGTCTTCACATTTGAACTCCACTTATGCTTACCACTAGGTAGACAAGAGTCATTTGCCTTTTATGAAAAAACTGTAAAAAGTCTGCGTGAAAAAATTGACAAAGTATCATTCCTAATTCGTTGGCAAAGTCATAGCTAAGGGCCTTCCTATAATGATGATTTCCACGAATATTTTCTCGTGACAAACAGTAATTTGGAAACTATTTAAATTACTTCCTGTCCCTTCACATCAAAATCATTGGAGTACACAAAATCAATTTCACATCGTGCTCAGTCATTCTGTTGTTCGTATACAACTTCAGCCTCCAGGGTATCCAAGTTAAATTGCTGCGAACTAAGTTACAAAGTTGTACCGGCAGTAAAGAACGTATCGCCTTAGCTCTGAGTGGCAATACTAACTTGACTTCACTTTGCTAAATATCCACCATTGTATTAAGTGTGCTCACATTGAATGAATGTCATTTTCAAATATTTTTGGGTCATCGCCATAGTGAAAGAGGTTCCGTAATATTATATAAGAATGAGTTCGAGAGAGACTTTTTTTTGATTGTCTATTGCAGATTGTCTCTGGTGACATTTTCTGCGACACCGGGTTTTTAAGAAGGCGAAGACCTTGGAGGGTCCTCAAGCCTATAGGTCGAACGTTCCTAGGGGATTACTGGGCGACCGAGCTTCTCCTCCATGGGGAGTCTCGAACGCCGAGGGTCCCTAGGGCGTCCGTGTCGGACCGTGCCCGAAGTCCCTCGGGTTCGGTCCGATGGCTGCTCCCAGTGTCCTCGTCAGGAGGACGCGTCAGGTTGAGCAGCCGTCGGTGAGGAGGCGGCCTATAAGGCCGGCGTCGGCCAGCGGCCCAACGGGGCTGGCGTTAGTTGGTAGCCTCTGTAGGCTGCTGGCCACCAATTGGTGCACAAGGAGTGCCTAGACTAATAGCGCTGGGATGGTCTCGGTGTAGTTGTGCTCACGCGCAGATCCCGAGCCGTCCCGAAATAGCGCACTGGAGGTCAGGCCGGGGAGGATGTTTAGTGGGTATGGAGGGAACGCCTTTAACTCGAGTCTCACATATCCCCTGCGGTTGGCACCACCACCACCACGAGGCATTTTACCTCCCCGAAAAAAAAAGGGGCGTCCGTGTCGGAAGGAAGCTACATGCCCGAGGGTGCCTCTAAAGGCTCGGACCTCGGCTCGGGCACATCGTGACGTGGCGGAAGGGGAGAGAAGCGCCCCAATACATGTCTGTACCGGGTATAGCGCGTCATGTGTAGACCGGGTCTTCGCACCCTTGTTCGACGAGTGCGGTGTATATTGAGGTGGGCCCGGTCTATTACCCGGATCTCGTGGGGACGGAGGCGAACTTCGGACAGCTACGGGACTTCGCGCGACGATGGCACAAGATTAGGAGTGGGCTAGAGAGAGAGAGGTAAAGAGCGAAGACGCCGCAGAAGAGGCAGAAGACTGGGCAGTGGGAGCAAGCGGTACCACTTCGGGTGGGCTCGGACGACCTGGAAGGCACCGAAGGCGTACGAGTGATGTCCGCCCCAGAAAGGGGAGAAGGACCATAGGGACAAGGAAGACAGACAAAGAATAACTTGTTGGAGAGGTTAAGGTGCGCTGTGAAACCAGAGCCTCCGGCAACTAGCAGCGCACTCTCCCGTAATTCGGCCTGTATAACCGTAAAGTTGCGTCAGGCCATGGGAAGGTGGTGGGTTTGTCCCTGGAGTGCGGTGTATAACAAAAGTATGTATAGTGCTTGAGTGTGTAGTGTTAATCTGAGTACTACTAGATGGGATCGGAGTGATCGGAGCGTTTGCACTCGAAATCGGATCGTTCGAGAGAGACTATTAGTCGAGTGCACACAGTACTTAACATAACAGCCTTTATAATTCGACTTACTTCTGGGGTACAAGGCCTCTCCTTGTCATCGAAGAAGATTTGGGCAGTAGTCCACCATACTTGCCCAATTCGAATTGGTGGACGGAGTATAAAGTGATCAATACCCCTTTGCAGAAATATATCATCTGTAAAAATTTCAACTTTTCGGAACGCGAGTCATAGTCACCTGGTACACGCTCAGTACCACGACCGGTCGCGAATGTTACCGAGTGTGTGCCGAACTCGTGTCACGTGGGCATTACTCGCATTCCATTTGTTTGTACGAAGATACGATACTGGCTATATAAAATTACCGTGGCTGTGCCTTATCTCTTTTGACATACAGATGTCATAATTATGATTTACTGCGCTGAAAGTTCCTGGAAAACTTTAAGGACATAACAAAATCATACATTTTAAATGTAGAGCTATTTTATTATACTTAAACAATAATTCCCTAACAAGCCTTATTAATTAAAATTCATATAATTTATCTGGAAATTGTTAATATTCTAAAGCCTAGGTTAGCTCAACTTATTAAGCTTTCGGATTCAAGAGAATTTAAATTTTCATTTGAGAAATGGGCTTAATTTTTGCTACCAGAATTTCAATTTTAAAATCAGGACCGTATGTTTTAAATTATCATAACTTAAGCGTTTATCACAGACTTCAGTAAATTAGATTCTATTTCAAATACAACCGGATTAAAATAATTATTTTTATCCGCGAATATTCCAGACTTTTACTGTTCTAGTACCAAAGTTGAAATACATAATTATAATTGTATGTATTTCACATTGACATAAAGCGGGTGGTGTTATGGGCTGATCATTATTCAGCCTTAGGTAACATAACGTGACGCATAAAGCCACATCTGGCAGTATGGGATACACAGCGCCTCCGAATATAGTGACTGGTTGCCAGCCTGTCGCTATTTGATGGTTTTAAAAATAGTTAAATTTCTATTATTAGAGTTATTTGATTACCAGAACTTAATGACTTTAGAGAATTTACTATACCTAAATAAATTTAATAACAGAATCCCCTCTCATATATTTTACGAAATTATAAAATTAAATTAATATAGCTCCTTAATGACTTATGTGCTTTAGTCTGCCGACGAAAGAATTTATTTTTCACCTAACAACCTCGGAAAGATTCTGTTTGTCATTCAAAATCTGAGTGCAAAAGTGCTTTAAAACCGCTAGCGTGGAAAGAGTTTTAAAATTAGAACCTTTCTATTCAATTATTGTCTATACCGCCAGTCCATTGAAAATGCATTAATTCTTATGATATGTCAGTGCGTCAACCTCATTTTAGGATAATCGCACTGGCCAGCAGGACGATGGTATGAAAGAAAAAATCTGTTCTGCCTCTGTCTCCGTCATTTAAGTAGCGTGAAAAATCGTGAGAAATCATAAGTTAAGAGTAAGTGCTAATAATGCACTTTTATTTCAAAAGCGAATACTTGAAAAGTTGATTTCTTCATTGACTTTTATTGAGTATTTATAAATGAAGCGACTCCTAGTATCGCGACAAAAATCTTTACCAAGAAATGGCTCGAAGCGTCCCACAAGATCCTTGGAGTATTCCAATTCCTTCTTCAAAAAGTGTCGGGATAAGTCGCACCCCGCATTGGGAAGACTTTTTATTAAATTCGCTTATTTGGCCGTGAAAGCCACGTTTCGCTTTGTATATTTTATGCGCTGTCACATGAAGCTAAAGTATTTGTGCCACCGAGAAAGATATGCGAAAAGAGAGTTTAACTTAGAGCTAGAAATAAGTTGTCAAGAAAACGAAAAGCTGAAGGATTGGGGTCCTTTACTAGATCTTTTTATAAAAAAGTGAGTGTGTAATTCTCACAGTTTTGTCGCGTGGTCATTGGTGAGTGTGTTAGTATGACTGGCAATTTACTACATTATTCCTAACTCTACTCACTTCTCATGTATAGTCATGTGGTGCTCTAATTGTCTGTTATTGTGACAAACAAGTGGCCAAACTTCTTGCCGAGAGTGTGAAGAGCCAACAATTAACTATCAATGGAGAGATGGACGTACCCTCCCTTTTATTGACATAGAATCAGAGGAATAGGATCCTGAGGTTCCAGGTATTTTTCCATTTTGCGGATAAGGCCATAGATCGAAGCTAGTCACAAGGAACTTTGGGCATTGATGGACTGGCAATCTTAACATCAATAAACGCCACCTGAGATTGGAACATAATCATAATTGACAATTCCTATCACTAACCAAACCGAGAACAAAAAACGGTAGATTATTTTTCCCACTTTTGTGCACCGCGAGGTATTGAGAAATAAACGTTTACAGTCGAGACTTTTTCCCGATATTCCGCGGTGACAACGGGAATACCCCCAAAACGCTGGTTTCCTCACTGGAGTTAGATATAAGTTGCCGCTTGGGAAGTTACCACAACCTTATCAACGTTTTTACTGTAATAGTGTTAACAGTATTATTATGATCCGTAATGATAAGTTAACCAATCCTCAATGTAGCTCGTATTCACCTTTGCGTTATCAGGTGGCATAAAGGCCAATTGTGTCCTTGTCAAAGATAAAAATGTTCTACGTTGCGACAAAATAGCTGCTAGTCGCTCATGATGTGACAAGGGCTTAAATCGAAAGAATATGCGATGAAATATACTATTCTTATGGAATTGAGAAGCTTGGAGTAGTGGATTAGATTTCTCCTTCGCGATTGGGATAATGCTCTATTGAAATGCAGTCGAAATCTCGTCGTACATATGGATTTGGTAGTTTTACTTCTGGGGTTTATTCCCTTTTAGGTTTCAGTAATTCCGAGTTGTTTGTAGAATTGAGCAAATTCTATTTTCCTCTTTCGTTGATACTTTCAGCTAAAGTTGATACAAATATCAAAGACGTCCCAGTAGACATCAGCGATCTTAGAAAGTGAGCTACTGTTTTTATAAGTCTCAAAAGATCTGGGAATTATTTTGGTGATTTTATTTTTCAGTGTTCATACGTCTTTGATCTTTTCTCTTGCAGCATACCAATTTTAGTTTTTGGATTTGTATTTCTGGATTAACACGTGTTACTTTTAAACTTACATACGTAAAAACTGGAATAAATTTGACTACCTTATTATTGCCCGATCATTGGTACGTATGTACTTTGAAAGAAGAAATATAGAATAGAATTATTTCTTTATTGTACACGACCAAATCAAAAAAGCAATCATTGTTACCTTAACATGAATCGTAAAAAGGGCGACCTTATCAATCTCTTCCAGTTTGTGTCTGTGCGTTAGCACGATAACTCGAGTATGCTTTAACTTATTGCAACCAAATTTAACATGCATGTTTACCATCAAAATATAAGGTTTCTATCAATATGAGTCGTTTCCGGTAAACGTGAAAGTTAAGGGGAGACCACTCTCGATTTTCTTAAATATAGTGACAAGAATCGAGAAAGACATGCTAGTTTATATTCTAGCCGCTAACAAAAGTAAGCTTACTGAAGTTAGGTTGCCTAGCAATTATTGATCCACAGCGGTGGATTACCAACTAAGCCTTGGTAGTGTGATCTATAACTGTGAAGTGAATATTGAAACCAGAGATATGTAATTCGATGACCATAAGTGGCAGTTAGCTTCACATTGAATCATCTACCTATAATGAACTGGCTACCTTATTACTAACTATACACAATAATGTTGATTTTAATGGTATAGCGATAATGAAGATTATTTTCATAATTTGCACTGTTGTTGGGATATAGCTTATGTAAGGATATATCTATTATCTGTGATTGACCCATAAAAACATAAATTTCGTTAAATATTCTTGCTTCAAAGTGCACATGCTTTCGTTACTTGCTCTGTAATTATATCGCAGTCCAAATCCGTTGAGAGCTGATAAATTCTCTCATTTTGCAGAGCTAATGAGTTTTAAAAGTTACTTTTATGTTATAAAATGTGTGGTGCAGAAGGTTCACTTGCGTACTAACCAAATCCTTAAACTATTATAGAATGAAAATGTAAATTTGTTTGTTACGTTCTCGCGAATATTTTCTTCAACTTCATCTGAATATTAACTCCATTCTTTGTCTTCTACCACACAGTATTTAATTCTCTCCTCAGTCTTTTTGGTCTTCATTATCTAATCCATCCTCATTCATTCGCATAAATTTATTTGACACATTATTATCATCTCTTCTCATTTCATGTTCGCGCTTATCTCTTCATCTTCTGCCATTGATGCTCTTATTAAGCTTCACGTACCTACAATTCTTCTTTTTGTCTATTCTTGTTTCTCCGTACATCCTAGCATAAGCATCACAGTCATGTGTAACTTTTTCATCCGTCCAGATTTTTGTTTAACTTTGTGAACCGCACAGAATGATAGGTTTTATTAAGGTTAAATTTTCCCTATTATGAGAATTACTCTACGTAATCGACTATCTTTTGACAGCAGCTGGGACTACCAGCTTAACATGCCTTAATTTGGGTTGGTTTACAAGGCACTATGCCACAAACCACATGCTCAACAAAATACAAATTTCGAAAACATTGAATTGCAGAGCATGTGGACACGACCGGGAATCCATGGAACACCTGCTGTGTGACTGCGATTCTATTGCGATTCTATATGCTATTTTATTAATACTGCCCACTCTTCTGAATACGCGGACTGTTGAGACGATTTCGAGTGTAACATCTGTCCTGGTTTTATATTTTGGTTTGCTAGTGGTCTGGTACTTTTTTGGATTCTATTTCCCCTTTTTGTAGGCTACAGATTAGCAACCTTTCACTATTACTAAGATTTTGCTCAACCCTTTTTGGCATTATGAGTGTGATTGTATGTATGTATGTTTGTATCATTACCTTCACATATTCCTGTAAAGTTATGCCTCATTTGTTAGTACTAAATAAACATTCTTTTGATGACAGATTTTGTGAAATACTTATCCCAGCCAACGTTAATAGAAAAAGTGTTAAACAACTAAGCATTTCTGATAAAAGAGCAGGCGTTCAATGGTGCCTGTAAGAGGAAATTTCCCCCCACTTCTAACATATAGCCAGAGATAAAGATAAATCACTCCAAATAATACAGGATTTGCCGTACGTAGGCGCTCTAATACGGAACAATTGTGGTAATTTCATTATATTCTCGACCGTTTCGTATCTGAGAAGTAGGTAGGTAAATTCAGTAAGCTTGCAAATTGTGAACATTTTGCGCTTGTTTGGGCTAGGATTGAGTCTTTGATTTTATATAGGTAGAGAGATCAGGAGAAAAATCAAATTTTTAGCCTGGTAAGCCTTGCAAAATGAACATTATATTCGCGGCTTTTAAAATCCTTCTTTCCCGGGTTAGTGGATTTGATACTTGTATTCATGATAGCGTTGACCGTAAGCTAATGTTACTTGTGGATATAACTAGATGTTTTCAGCTTAATTTTGTGATTGGTCGCCTATTTAGGTTGATAAAAAAAACTGGTTATAAAGAGGACTTTCTGACTGTATGTTTTACTTCGTGGTAGGGTCACTCGCTCATTCGACCTTGACGAAAGTCGCCTGACATTCTGACTGATGTAGCACTCTGTCAACTCGCTTAATCTCTTTTAAGGTTTGTCAGGAAGCTTTTTTTGTCAGGAAGGACTTTTAAACAGTGGAACATTTTTGTCCTGAACTAATAATTTGTCAAACGAAAATTTTAATTAATAAAAATTATCGTCCTTGACATATAACACTTTGCCTCGATTGTGCTTTGAAAGTGACGATAATAATAAATAAAGATGGAAGTAAGCGTCACCTGAAACCCTCGATTCACTACACTTTATCAAGACAAGTCATACCATAATTGGCTAGTTGTAAAAACTAAATGGAATGTTTGGAGATGTTTTCGTTACTAACTAGATATTTGTTGAAAAATTATATCTGCACCTAATTAGTAAAATTTTTCAAACGTTTTAAGTTTTAAGCTACGCCTATTAGAAAATCTAAATCTAAAATTATAAGTTTGTAAACCTTAATTCAAGCTGACTTAAACTCTTGATTATGAGAAAGTAAACTTCTATTGCTGAATACAACACTATTGCATCTACAAGAAACTCAAAAAACGAAGCATTGTGAGGAACATTTTCTAACGAAATATACCTTTTACGTTGCGTTTCTAGTGCTACCGTTAAAACGTTCTTTAGAACTTAAAGAGTAATGAAACTGAAATGACATCGAAAAGCCGTTTGCGAGCGCACCGATGTGGGTCCTCTTAACTAATGTTATCAGCTGCATGGCTCTAACGTTCTTAAACTGATTCAAGTAGAAGCAAAGCAACATTTTCTTTACAAAAATGTTTTAAAGTATTGCAAAGCAACTATTTCTTTTAGTACCTAAAATTTTTCCAATAATTACCTCAAAATTTAATTGATTTACACTTTGTAAAATGCAGCTCGACACGGACAATTCATATATTCAATCGACAATCTTGAACTATACTAGTTGATTCAATTACGTTTACATTATAATAACAATCTTTATTTGCGTAAGAACATGGTATATTACAAAGGTGTTAAAATCAATTATAAAGTGGACATATCTTGCTAATTTGCATGCATAATATCTGAGTTTACATTAATTAGTAATCGATATCAAAATCCTTTAAATAATAAAAGTTTTTGTCATTGATCCATTTATGCAGTTTCTTTCGTTTAAATAAATTTTAGTTTAACTATTTTTTCTTTAGTATACTATTATAAATACGAACACAAGCCGTATTTGCTATATTCTGACTTTGATATAATATCTTTTAAAGCAAGTCTATTAGAATCACGTTTATCACGTTTGAGTCTCGAATTGACATCCATTGCTTTCGGAAATATTTCTTTAACTTTTGTGCTATAAAAACTATTTTTATCTGTGCTATTGCCCCATATCATAATTCTGTAGCCTAGTATAGATTTAGTTAAGTTTTTTATTCGCTCATAAACAAATAGATTTATTATGTTGTCTGTTGCTATGGCTGAGAATTTAGTACGTTTCACTTCTGATATTATGAATGTCAATTTTGAAATTATACTGAGGATGTTTGGATTTATTAATTTGTATAAAATTAGGTTTATTTAAATTTCTTTTCAATTTACTATTAATGTCATCAATTGTATTAGTAATATCATATGCGTGGCCACTTTTTTTTCTATATTTTTTGCTGTTTTTCTATTTGAAAGAAAATCATTTATTGACCAGCACAAAGACATTTGTCGTGTGTGGTCCGTATTCAGCTATGTTATAAAAGGCAATTGTTTAACGCTAGTAAAAATCACCCACAAATTCCTCTCTGTTTATTTCCTTTAGAAGCGTTAGATCCGCTTCGTGCTATTGATTGAGTGCGAAGTTTCTATCATCGCCTAATTTTCATTCAAACTTTCAAAACTCTTGAAAACAACTTTTAAGGGTTGGATCTTGAATTGTTCTTCAATGTAGTGGAATTGGCTGGCAATCGAACCGTGAACTTTTGGATCCATTCAACTCTTACTACTTAAATTGAGTTACGTCCAATTTAATAAAACACTTAGTACTTTATTATTACTTCGCAATTATAGTAATGGGGAAGACAACTGTCAACTAGTTTCTCCTAGGTGGCGCTGAGTGTTTGTTCCAAAGGATGTGTCAAACTCAGTACATTTCATAGGGATTTCTTAGTATTTCTAGTTATACAGAAATATGGGACGATGTGTAGCTTACCAGTGCGTAGAAACCGGTACACACAAGTTTTTTACAGATTTGTTTCTCAGGAAAAAGTGGGAAAAGGCTTTGAGAAGGGTAAATTTTAAAGCTACTAAGTACTCCAGAACATACAGCAAGCATTTCAAAGAATCTGATTTTGAAACTACTTCCAGACAAACAGGTGTGTTCCAGTAAACACATTTATACCTATATTAATATTTTTAGAATGAAATAGAAAAAAAATTGTTCAGCACACAAGTGACATATAATTATTTCAAAAGACATTTAATGTATGTACAATACATACAATAATTTTAAAAACATTAATTTTTAAGTGAACTGTGTTTAAATCACTGATGTTGTTGTTCACAACAGACTTTGACAGGTAACAAACACACAGCGCCCTCTGTAAAAAAGTTTTGCGTTTTCTTCCCCATTGTGATCTAGTTGGCTAGACTTTTAAGAATCAACAAGAATAAAGAGATAGTACACTTGGGATACCTTACAGGAGAACACAATCGAATTGTTAGTATTTTCGTAGTGCTGTGTTTCTGTCGCTATTTAAAATGAAAATCAAAAAGTGTTTAATTCACGTGGACTTTGCTTAGTACGTTTAAATTGTTAAACTTTTCTGTGTGAGTTCTAGCGGACCTTAAAAAGAAGAGAAGACTCCCATTCATACAAAACCTAGTACATTACGTATAAATTCCTATTATTAATAAGCGGGTAATAGAGTAATTGACGATATTGTAAAAGATAAAAATGAAAAGCTTCTCTCCACTTAACTATCAAAGGCTGAAAGGTCCAGGTGATAAAGGTTTTCGATTGATTTTCTTTCTTTCTTACTGACAATACTGCTATAGGTTTTGGTATTAGATTTCCATGGCCGTCTGCCATTATAACCGTCCTTAGGAATACCATCCTCCTTGGGAATCAATTATATTAACCATTCTCTGACGATCAGATGTGGAATCATAATTTTATCCATAATGGAAATATAAATCGAAATTAGCTTATGCATTGCGCACAAAGTACTTTACGTCAAAAATCATGCGTGCGCTTTGAGTTACAATCAACTCTGTCCTCGTTTCCGAGCTAATTTGGCTTAGTAGGATTTTCTGTACTCGCAAAAGCATAAACGTTAACTACGTTGGAAACACTAATACCAGCCCAGTTAATGCAACTCAATAAAAACAGTTAATTGTCAATTTGAAATTCGCCGTTGCCAAGCGTAGCATTGCCAAATAACCCGAGCGACGCCAGTGGATTTTAGAAGTTAAGAAGTACAGTGCCGTACTGGTTAACGAAAGTCATTTGGACTTTTAATGGTTACCTAAAACACTTCATAGGCAAAATTATTTACATTTTACTTTTTATTGAATTAGAAATTCTAGCATTTGCCCATGGCGTTGCACGATTGGATGTTCCATGATTGGATGTTCATACACCTAGTGTAGATTTTGTCTGATTGTTATATTTTTAACAATTGTAAAGGGCCTCCTGACACGTACAAAATGTCATGATGGTTGATTGAGTAGTTACAATGAGAGATCCTAACGACACTATCTCAGAGAGAAAGATAAAGAGACTGTAGGAAATGGAGAAAAATAAAGGCTCTATTGTAGGAAAACAAACTAAGATTTAAATGAGTCTTTCTATAGATTTAATTTCAATATGTACTACTTTCTATTCAGCAATAAGTACCAGTATAAATAAAATATTTACAAAACCAACTACTTACAATCTTCGGCAAATTTATTCCACCTTGCTCCTAAACGAGGATCTGATAACTATATTTAAACCTTATTGCGATCAATCCAATGAACTCAAACGTAAGTCTCTTGTTATTTCGAGAGGAGTTATGCGTACCTTCTGCATAATCGAGGCTATCCTACAACTTATGCAGTGACAACAAACTTACAGCATACCCAATTTCGAATCGAGAGTAGAATCAGACTATTAGACGTTATTCCCTTAGTTAAATGATATATTAACTTTAGAAAACCAGTAAGGCACTCCAAGAATTAAGTTTTCAGATGAGCAACTACAAATTTACGCTCTCTGGTTCGTTCTTGCATTCGTAATTAGGAATGTTTTCGGATACTAACGGCAATCGTTTAATGGAGAATAAATTATTCACTGCAGCTTGCTCAGATAACGTTATGGTGGGAAGCGCTGCAGCCATTGTTTTAGACGTTTAATATACGTTCATTGTTCTGTAATTTATAAGAACGTCCATAAAATTATGTGGACCGTCGCCTTAATTTTGGGATTATTAATCTTGGTGTGGCTAATATTCTGTTAGATAAATCTTTCTAAATTATTCGGTGAATTTTCATGGGAACATGTTGATAACGCGTTACGATAAGTGAATCGTATGTCTCATAACTAATTATAACTCTCCGTATATTCATGTGACTATATGGTACAACGTGTACCTAACAGAAATAACGCTCACAACGAAAGTGGTTTGTTCCTAATATGAAATTATTCAGTTTCAGTTATTTTTATTTTAAAATAGGTCGTTGTGTGATGTTCATGTAGGTTTTGGTTTATATCGTACCGTTTTTGTAAAGAAAACTTTATTACCTTCGAATAAAACTCAATTTTAATTCTTAAATTATTTTAGGTAGGGATATTTAAATTATTTTTGGATGAATTTAGAGTAGAATATTGATAATTAACTTTATTAATAACACTTTGTCATTGAGACAGTGGTCGCCCACGTCCGATAATCGGTAACCTTATTTATAGGTATATTTATTAAATTCTCATTATATTATTTTCATTAATTACTGGTCTTGTAATTAAAGTAACCTTGACTACAATGGAAGAGAGAACTTATTTTTATCACATAAAATCTCTAGTTACAGCAAAATACTCTTACACAAAATAAAGTTATTATGAGTCCACTTTTGGAAACTTAGCTTATTTTGAATTTCAGGGAGTAGTTTTCAATAGGTATTCTAAAAAATCTTTAAGTTACTCACCAAAACACGAAAGCTGGCGCTTCCGTCGTTTGCACCACTGAGCACTGTAGTCTCAAAGTCGACCCTGGTTTGAGGTATTTCTCAGTTGGGCCTGATATTTGCGCTCGAGCCTCTGTGAACAAAACAATGCCTTGAGATATGTACAATATCGGGATATATCATCAGTATCATCATAACGGCCTTTATAATTCAGCCCACTGCTGGACACAAGGCCTCTCCTTATCATCAAAGGAGGTTAAGGCAGTAGCAGTAGATAGAATTTACAACGAATTTGTCAAAAAAACGGTTTTATTTGGTTAACAATTCTCACACACTACAATCCGCCGCGCCGTTTTGTAATAAGGCGTGTTATACGATCCGCCTGCGACATAAACGCTCACATAGAAAATGAAAATGAAAGTGCTATTAAAATGGACTTTGCTAAGTACTTTTAAATCGTCTAAACCCTACCACAATTTCGGGACGAAATAATTATTATTTTTTCTGAGATGGAGAAGAAATGGCGAAAGAAACTCCACAGCTTACAATTTGGTAATGATTTCAAAACATCGTTACAGGTCAATAGATAATAATAATATAATTAAAATGACAGTTTTACATGCGTAAATTTTGGTCAGTTATTACTCCCACGCATTTGGCTCATTTATAATAATAATTTATCTTGTAAAAACTTTTCTATATAATTCAATTAATCACATTAATTAACTAATCAATTTAACCTTTGATACCCACAACCATTTTGTGTTAATGTTATATAGATTCCTTTCAATTTAGGTGCTAAGCATGCATTTATGATTCTCTGGTTAATAAATATATGTATAAGAATACAATGTGTGGCATACAAAAAAAAAACAATACCTAATACATTAGTTATTTACACAATTCATAACAGAAACAAAATTATCCTTTAAATTGTTAGGTCGATAAATCTATGAGTCTCTAAACGAATATTCTAGTATTTTCTATTCAAGAATTAAGCTATCGTCAAAAATAAAAAGCCTTTCTCCTTAAATAAATGAAACTTTACTCGTCAAACTAAGTGTGGGAGCTATTTCCGCTTGTCTGATCTTATCGATACCAAACTAATATTCGAATGAATATTTCGTGATGTTTTATTTATCGCTTTTCCATGAACATTACAGAGGCGAATATTAGTAGAAAAGTAAGTAGACACGACGAAAATAGACACTTGGATATGTTTTGCTGTGACTTGAGCCCGATATGAACAGAATTGACTTTAGGATCAATTGTTGTGTAATACAGAGATAAACGATAGCTAAATTGTTATTTTTGGTAATATTTTTGTGGCGTGAATTGATATGTTTTAACCCTCCCTGTACAAGGGGACTAAATGTCACGTCCCGTACTAGGTGGGGTGTGACACACCTCAAAATATAAAATCGGGAGTGGTCTCTCCTTGACTCTCTCGTATACCGGAAACCACTCAAAAGTTGATAGAAACCTTATATTTTGATGTCATGCTTGCATGTTAAATTTCTGTCACCCATCCGAGTAACGACCACGCACTTGGTTGCTTAACTTTCGTGATCGATGACTTATATTTTGATGTTATACATGCATGTTAAATTTGGTTGCAATAAGTTAAAGCATACTCGAGTTATCGTGCTAACGCACAGACACACACACAGACATAATTCCAAAAAAAATATTTTTGGACTCAGGGAGGTCCAAAACGTGTAAATCCGTCAAAATCTCGAGGTCGAATTTTTTGACGATTACAAGACTTCCTCTATACTACGTATACAAGAAAAAAGTGACAAAAATGGCAAATTATCTATTTTAGAGGAAAAATGCACTGAAAAAAAACCGACTTGCCTCAGGCGGGACTCGAACCCGCATCTTCCGCAATCCGGGCGGCTGCGTTGACCAATTACGCCACCGAGACACTGCTTTTCGCTGTCGAAATTTGTCAGTGCTTGGTGCTTATGTTTTTATGGTAAACATTGTTTCATCATATCTTTGAAATTTGGACTCCTAAGACCCGAACGAAATATTATTGCAAATATTTGATGCCCAGTTAAGATGAAACTACTACTTACATTATGGAATAATTTTATTTTTATGTATATGTAGGGTAGGCTTTGACCGTGCAGTGACGGTCTATAAGAATACCGTTGTCACTGCCCCCTCTCTTTCCCCTGGGTGTCGTAGGAGGCGACTAAGGGAGTTCCAAGCGACCATCCGCTCAACTGGTGGTAGGGCCTAACGCCCGCCTGGTTAGTCACCACCGTGCGCGTGGTGTAAAACCCGTAAAGTGCTCATTGAGCGCGTTTCGGGATCAGCCAGCGTACTACCAGAGCTTGAGTGGGCATTACCGCGACATAGATCGGTCCAGGGGCGACATTGGTCGAGCTGATGCCGGGAGGAATGCGTCGATCCGCCGGCCAGGGAGACCCGTAGAAACGGTTATCCCGCTGGCCGCCCGTGGCATAGTGCAGGGGCCCGAGCGTGCCTAACCAGCTCGCGAGGCTGCCCTATCATGCCACGCATAATCTCGGGGTGGACCGTCGTGCCGGTTGGTGACCGGGATGTGGGGTCCCGGCGGCCACACCCGGGGGGGTACGGGGGCCCTTCCGTCCGGCGGATCGACGAATATCCTCTTTGGGCAGTTCCACGGTAAGACCAGCCTCCCCGCTTTGTCCGGGACTGTCGCGGTAATGCTCACTCAATTCACGTCTCTTTCCCACTCCTAAATACATGGCAGCCAAACAGAAACAATCAGGTCCTACAGCGGTGCACAACCCCACCACCTCTACACCGTTTGAGGTTGAGTTCAGCAACTTCAGGACTACACAGCAACCTCAATGCTGTTCACCAACATCTAGAGACAGCACGACCTGCATTGTTGTTTCTCACGGAGACGCAAATACTTCCGCCTGCTGACACAAGCTACCTTAACTATCCCGGCTACACGCTTGAAGAGTCCTTCAAAGCGAAAGCCGGAGTATGCTTGTATGTTCGGGCGGATATTTGCTGTCGCCGTTTAAGCTGCCTGGAAGACCCGTCCTTTTCCATGCTGGGGGTACACGTCGACTCTGGCCCCTCGGCCAGAGTCTACGTGTGTCTTTACAGATCCCACACCGGAGACGCTGAGACAACTCGACTTTTTGAACATCTGAGTCGGGTGGCAGATGACGCGCAGGAGCAATTTCCCAGTGCAGAACTGGTGTTTTTGGGGGACTTCAATGCTCACCACAGTTTGTGGTTAAGTTCCTCTAAAACTGACCATGCAGGGATCTCTGCTCATGCATTCGCTCTCACGCACGACTTGACACAACTGGTTGATCAGCCCACCAGGATCCCAGACATTGCAAGTCAAGCGCCCTCTTTACTGGACCTTCTGCTCACGACCCATCCTGAGGGATATCAGGTAGAGGTCCGAGCCCCTCTAGGCTCATCTGACCACTGCCTGATATCCTCCAAAGTGCCGCAGGCCAAGCTTCCGCAACCGGCGGTTGCTAAACGCCGGCTCTGGCATTATGGGTCTGCAGATTGGGATGGTATGCGCGACTACTTTGCGTCTATCCCTTGGAAGCAACGCTGCTTCAGTGACAACGACACTTCAGCTTGCGCCGCTGCCATTACTGGGGAGATTGTATTGGGTATGGAATACTACATTCCACATTCCGATCTCATCAGTAAGGGCAGGCGTAACCTCTGGTTCAACCGCGATTGTGCTGATGCTGTTTCACAGAAACAGGCAGCGTATCGCGCTTGGATCAGGGGTCGGGCTCTTAAAGCTCCTGATGTCGAGTCACTGAAAGCAGCGTACAACAAGGCTTCCAAGTCCTGTAAGAAGGCTTACATAAGAGCGGATGCCCAGCGCGTCGCACGCATTGGCCAAGAATTGGTGACGCATCCTACGGGCTCCCGTAGCTACTGGCGTCTGGCCAAAGCCGTACAGAGTAATTTCTGTCAGCCCTCGCTGCCACCCCTGAGATGTCCTGATGGGTCTCTAGCTCACAAGCCGCAGGAGAAAGCCGATCTTCTGGCAAGACTCTTTGCGGCTAATTCCCAAGTCGTTGATCGCAATGCACTGCCACCTTCACTACCTCACTGTGGCTCCACGATGCCTGAGGTTAAAATTAGGCAGAGTGAAGTTCGTGCGCAACTGCAATCACTCGACGTCCGGAAAGCAAGTGGCCCTGATGGCATCCCTGGGGTTGTTCTTAAAAAATGTGCAGCGGAGTTGTCTCCCGTACTTACGCGCCTGTACCAGCTCTCATACTCTACTGGACATGTGCCGGGGACTTGGAGAGAGGCTAATGTGCAGCCTGTACCCAAAAAAGGGGACCGCTCAGATCCGGCCAACTACCGGCCAATAGCAATCACCTCAGTACTATGCAAAGTTATGGAAAGGATCCTTAACAACCACCTGATCCGTTACCTAGAAGATCACTCACTGATCCACGATCGACAGTACGGCTTTAGGCCGAAACGATCGACGGGTGACCTTCTAGCGTACTTGACGCATGTCTGGGGTGAAGCTATAGACAACCGTGGCGAGTCACTGGCTGTCAGCCTTGACATCGCCAAAGCTTTTGACAGGGTCTGGCACAAAAGTCTTCTCTCCAAGCTTCCGACGTATGGTCTGCCTGCTCAGCTCTGTACCTGGGTAGCCGGCTTCCTGCATGAGCGAAGAATTCGTGTCCTTTCCGATGGATGCAGTTCGCGGTTCATGTCAGTGAATGCCGGTGTTCCCCAAGGATCCGTTTTATCCCCTACACTGTTTCTTCTGCATATCAATGATATGATTCCTCTCGGGAACATCCATTGCTATGCAGACGACAGTACAGTGCATGCGGGCTATTTCGGACACGCAAGGACTGGGCGAGCAGAAACCGTGGAGAGTCGTGAGAATCTTGTCATTGAGCTCAACCGAGAGCTCGACTTTGTTTCAAAATGGGGTTCAGCAAATCTGGTTGAGTTCAATGCCAAGAAAACTCAGGTGTGCGCGTTTACGGCTAAAACGTCGCCATTCCTTTCCCTTCCCTCTCTCCAGGGCACAACACTAACGCTACAGAGTAGTATCACCTTGCTCGGTATGGAGGTTCGCTGTGACTTGAATCCGAAGGACTACATCGAAAGCGTGATAAAAACAGCTTCACGAAAACTTGGAGTCCTGAACAAGGTGCGGCGTTTTTTCACGCCAAATCAACTGTGCTTGCTTTACAAGACGCAAGTACGGTCCTGCGTGGAGTATTGCTCGCACCTGTGGGATGGCTCTGCAAAGTACTTACTCGATGCTTTGGATAGGTTGCAGCGTCGCGCGGCCCGCATCATCGGCGACGTAGAGGTGACCAAACACCTTGAGCCTCTCCAATTGCGTCGCAATGTTGCGTCATTGAGCGCCTTCTACCGTCTGTACCACGGCGAGTGCTCTGAGGAGATTTTTTCCCTAATCCCACCATCTCCTTTCCTTCTAAGGACTACGCGTGCTGGCCTACGTTGTCACCGACAAACTGTGGCTACCATTCCAACGCGTACTAAGAAATTTGGCAACTCGTTTCTTTGTCGCACAATCAAGAAATGGAATTCACTGCCAGCACATGTGTTCCCTCCTTCCTACAATCCTGGGTCATTCAAACGAGACGTGAAGAAGCACCTTGCAGGTCGGCAAGGCGAAGGTGGCTAGCGCGGCGGTTTATCTTTCGCACCAGCTATCTTCGCATGTGGACTCCATTTCTGCTTAACATCAGGTGGAATGGAGTCATTTGCTTGACTTTTTATAAAAAAAAAAAAAAAAAGATGATTAGGCCTTAGTCAACCACGCTGGCCATGTGCGGGTTGGTCGACTTCACACACAACCTAAGAATTTTTTCATGGTGTGTGCAGGTTTCCTCACGATGTTTTCCTTCACCGTAAAAGCGTCGATTAAACGTAATGAATTCAAAATTTGATAACAAATTGGTACGTGGCGGTGTTCAAACCGGTGCCTCCTGGGTCGGAGACAACGCCCTTATGCACTACGCCACCGACGCTTCCTTCAAAAACTAAATACTTAACGATAAACTAAGTAGTTTCTATAACTTTATAATTAATGTAGTTTAGAGACAGAGCTAGGTCCGTTTCACTTTAAAGTATCACTTACGGATAAAAATTTAAATTCGATAAAAGTGTCGCTTACGCTACGTCAGCGGGAAGGGCGCGACTTAGCAACAGTAAAAGTCTAAAAACTCGACCTACTGAAAAAGCAATCAATTTTAGCTTCTAACCTTTCGTAATTTAGGTACATTCTGTAATGTTTTGTTTTTTCACGTACGTAGATATAGGGATCTCGTTTGAAAAATGCAAATTCTTTTCACGTGTAGAGTTTCAAAACCAGGACCTTTTTTATACTAACGGACGGAATAAAAGGCTTGAATAACAAACACTGCGCAGTACACGAATTTATGTAGCCGTTATAATAAACGTCGTAAGACTTATTTTAGTTTGTAATGAGTTTGAGTTGGATATCACATTTAGGAGATCTAAAATATGATATCTTGATAATATAACTAATATAATTCTTGACATGAAAGGAAATTATGGAATAATTTTATTTTTGCGTTTACAAACGCGTAAATATAATACTAGAAAAATGCACTGAAAAAAATCGACTTGAGGCAAGTCGATTTTTTTCAGTGCATTTTTCTAGTATGAAAGGAAATTGTTTGTTCATAAGCATCTCAGACCAATGTTATAATCATGGTCTGACATAAGCATTATCAGTCTTAGTTTGTTACTAATTTATATGTTATGTGTTTTAATTATCGCATGAAGTTTTTTAATACGTTATCCCATATTTTGTTTTCACTTTGTAATTTTATTTTGTTGGAAACGGTTTTGGTTTTTTGCAATAATCTTTGTTTAATACATAAGCAATGTTGACGCTGCATGCTCCTTGATGTTCAAATAAAACACACTCGAGGAACTCCATTCCTTTTTTTCAGACGTAAATTTATATCTAGAAAAATACTGCTAACCTTCTATCTACGAAAATAACTCGCCCTCCATATTTCAGGGCAGACAAAAACCCTTGTAATCTAGTGTCACTTATCGCTCGCAATCGCGTGAACCCTGTGCTCTTTGGTCTATATTGCGTCACAAAAAAATGTCTGGAATGGCTTCATTAACTCAGACCCCAGCTTAAGGTCTGCGGGGCTACAACGAGAATTTAAATTTACATTCACGCTGAATTTAGATAACGAAATTCACTGTTTTTGTGGCTAAAAATATTATAATTTAATCGTGCATGATTCCTGGTAATTTTCATACCTACTGTACTATTCCTGATGTATATAATATTAAACTACAATTATCGGCTCCTTCGTGCACCGCGTTCGTCAGGTCCCCCATACGTAGTATCTCTTCCCAAACGTCACTTCTTTATTCCACCACAGTGCGCAAAGGAGACGACAGCCATACATCCGACGTACACTACATCTCTTCCTTGTTTTAATATTTTATTTTCAACCAGTCAGTAGTTTTCAAATAAAACAATTTATTTTACACAACTTCATTGGTATTTTAAACTTCCGTCTCTTATCAACAATATCAACAACAATAATTACAAACTGAAATCAGTTCTTACTTCGCTTCCCTATTTTCAACCTTTTATTAATATTTTACGCTTCCTTCTATGATCAACACTAACAACAACAATAATTACAAACTATGATCAATGTTTCCCTTGCTTCTCTATTTTCAACTTTTTATATTTCCTTCTATAATCGACAATACTAATAACAATAATTACAAAAATAAAATCAATGCTTTCTTCGCTTCTCTATTTTCAACTTTTTATTAATATTTGAAACTTCCTTCTATAATCAACAATAACAACAACATAATTACGAATTTAAATCAATACATCTTTATTTTCAATTTATACTTTTAGCTTATTAAAACCGTCACAAACTTTCATCACTTCACTAACAATATTATTCTATTTGTTAAATTTTACAACACAGAAATTTGGGACAAACTCTATTAACTATTTCCCATAATATCTTTTTCGTCCAATACTTCTTATTAATTTTCTAAATCATCCTTCATTACTTGCCATTCCCTTTCTACCTTTTTTAAAACGTACAATATTACGTCGCAGATTTTATCAAGTTTCGTCATTCTATATTGTAATGACACTCCTTGAAAGTTAATTTAACTTATAAGTTCAAAAATCAAAATACCTATTATTTAGTTAGTTTTGGTCTCTCGTCAAACTAAAACTTGCTACTCCCTTTCTCTTGTACGTATATTCACTATTTTTTCTTTATACTTTATTTTTGTGCTGTAGACGTTTACTGTTTTATAATTATTGATCATAAGAATCTTATCCCTAACTTCCTTCCGTAAACTTTGCAAGATATTCCAGATTTTCTTCACGTTTTATTTAGAGCACTGAACCTTAGATCTCATAGATCCTTTTATACCAACCGCTAACGCATGAACAGGATCTATCTTAGGCTTCAAATTCAAATCATTTATTGTATTTTACATGTCATGTAACATCTTTTTAAGTTTTCAGGAATTAAATGTTTATCCCTGTGATTTGGTCTGTGCCCAATGAGTGAAACATCCCCACGAAACAAAAATATTTGTATATTTAAACATCAAATTTAACTTTCATAGATACAACTTTTTACTTTCTGAATATCATGATCCTGTAGAGAATTTTCTTCAATATCCTTCAGTGGCGCTGTAATCTTTACTATAGCTATCTGCTATAGGTACATAAAATCAGGCTCATAGCCCCAAAAGGGGCCGGCCGGTCAGAGCCTCAAGTAACACTCGGTCACACACAAAACCACATCTGGTGGCATGGGCCATACAGTAGTTGAAAAAATATCTTCACCATACCAAAGTTAAAATGCGGCGCATTTTATCTAACCCACCTACTAAATTCTAATACTTCTTTTTTATTGGTAACAGTAATGGCGCTCACATTCCGATAGTTACGTTTTCAAACACAATTTTTTTGGTTTTTTTTTACATTGAATTTTAACTAAGACATCATCTAAGGCAGACTTGGATCCACAAAACATTTTCTTTAATGTTCTCATCATAAACGCCTGTTAAATAATTAAAGGCATTTTTTATTGAATGAAAAATTTTCCTAACTTTCACTCTACAGTTATGAGATGTTACAACAAAATTTCCAACGAAGCCATTCTTTTAAATGAACATAATGTTACATTTTAGATAATGTATCTCATTGTAGGTGTACAATAAAGTGTCAATAAATAATTCCCCACATTCTTGCAGTACTGACATGAATGGTGGCGCTCAATCAGAAGCCTTTTATTATTTTATTTTGCCATTATTTTATTTTTAAACTCCTTTATTTGGCCTTAGCACCCATAGGAATCCTTTCAAATTGAGCAACATTGTTTACAAATTTCATTCATCTATAGCTATGTAACAAACCATCGGGATCTAGAATGTCATCGATATCTATCTAGATTTTTTTGACGTGACAACGTCTCACAACTCGACAGAGCCGGCCGCACGCACGAAAAACATGACGCATGCGGCGCTACCTATCTCTGAGGCGTTCCATGTAAGGCCGGCAAAACAAATGAAATTAAATTTTTCTTTTGAAAAATGCTACCACTCCATCAGCACCTTCTCAAGACGTTGTCACGTTCAACCATCGTCAGCAAACCGACTCTACAGACAACCAATTTTTATGAAGAAGTTGAAAAGAGCGTCATAGAAAACCAAGGAAAGCATCGATACACATTTATAATTCTTTATTTATAATTCATACTCCGATATATTTGGAGCCGGTGCCAGCTAGTTTTTTAATTTTGGGAATGTCCTTACATTAAAGATTTTCGCCGTTTCCAATTCGATTAGAAAAAACCCTGAAAGTCACAGCTATGGTGATTTTGCCTAATAAATGCCTCGTACCACCGTCCACTACCTACATATAATCGCCAGGGATTTTTCTCTAGCTTTTTCTATATACAAAGGTCAAATAAATTACTCCATTCCGCCGCCAGCTTGTTTTGTGTACAATTAAGCCATACTTTGTCATATATTTAATTGATATTTGCAACCCTAATCATTAAACGTTTTCACTTTACTTCGTCTTACAAAGCAAATTACCAAAATCTCATCACTATCTAGGTTGAAAAACATAGGTAGTAAATATTAATATCAGTATGCTGTTCATTAATGTTCCTTATCAATATTTTCTTAAACTATGCGCTTGTCTCAACATTCTTCCTTCCTAAATTCTGCATTTATTTTAAGTAGGTACTTTTTGTCTTGTTTTTTAGAAATAACCTGCTTGTCCGCACTTCATACACGTCGTCCCTTTTGGAGGGCAATTCTTATTGACTTATGTCCTTAAGATCTGCTATCTATATCATTAACTTATTCGTTCTTCTTTTGTATTTTTTTTTCTATTATTGTAGTTCTAAGTGTTTGCCTTTGCAATACTATCATCAAACTCTTCTACTTGGTCGAGCAGATATTTGACTCTCGACTTACACAAATTTAGTAAATGAGCTTACTGCGTTTAGACGCAGTAGAAACCTTTGAAACTTTTCTTATCTTAATGTCCTAAAAATATGTCCTTCGTCCTTCAACTCTCTTACCTTGCTTAGGTGCGGAATAATAACCTATCTTATACAGAGCTATTTTAAAACCATCCTTTCATCAGTAGAAACATCTGAATAAAAACCTACTTCTTGCAGTTCGGGTCCACCCCAATGCAATAAACTAGAACGCTTCTGACAAATACCCATATAAACTGCTTCTGAATATATGGGGTTCCAACTTCTTTTCCAACGTTCTCGCCTGGTAACTACATAAGTATTGAATTAACATCTATGCTACACGTCAAATGTGTCATTATTTAGCCTGTTCACCTGTTCACAAAGAAAGATGATATTTAAATACAAGCCAATAAATAGGCACCACCTATTTATGACCCATATCATCCAACAAACTTTCCATTCGCCATGCTTCCCATATCCTATTTTAACATCATTAACTTCCAATTTACAATTTTAGCGTCTTAGAAGTCATCAGCTTCCAATCAAGCCAATAAATAGGCGTCACCTATTTATGACTCTTCTCGTTTAACCACCTTTTCGTCCGTCATCCTTCCCATAACTACCAATTTACAATTTTAGCGTCATTAGAAGTCATCAGCTTCCAATCAAGCCAATAAATAGGCGTCATCTCTTTATGACTCCTCTCGTCTAACCACCTTTTCGTCCGTCATCCTTCCCATAACTTCCAATTTACAATTTTAGCGTCATTAGAAGTCATCAGCTTCCAATCAAGCCAATAAATAGGCGTCATCTCTTTATGACTCCTCTCGTCTAACCACCTTTTCGTCCGTCATCCTTCCCATAACTTCCAATTTACAATTTTAACGTCATTAGAAGTCATCAACTTCCAATCAAGCCAATAAATAGGCGTCACCTATTTATGACTCTTATCGCTTAGCCACCTTTTCGTCCGTCATCCTTCCCATATTCTGTTTTAACATCATTAGCTTCCAATTTACAATTTTAACATCATTAGAAGTCATCAACTTCCAATCAAGCCAATAAATAGGCGTCACCTATTTATGACTTTTATCGTCTAGCCACATTTTCGTCCGTCATTCTTCTCTTATTCTGTTTTAACATCATTAGCTTCCAATTTTCAATTTTAACATCATTAGAAGTCATCAACTTCCAATCAAGCCAACAAATAGGCGTCACCTATTTATGACTCCCATCGTCTAACCACAACATCATTACTTCACTTACCCAATTTTTACCCCACTTGCCTAATCATTCATTTCTTCATTATAAAGCCAAATTTAATGGAAATAATAAATCTGTACAAATATGATATTGTAAAAAAAATAATAATTTTAAAACCGCGCTTATTTATTACTAGCGAGGCAGTGGCTAGCATGTCACTTCCACTTTCCTGTATACGCAGCATGGATAGAGGAAGCCCAGCCTCCATCAAACCCGAGTCGTCTCCGGCACACGAGAAAGTCAAAAGGGAGACCACTCCCAATTTTTCAGTTTAAATTAATATAAGCAAGTAGATAGTAAAATCTTTTTAGTATATTTTTGTATATGCTACTTTTTAGATTATAATCTACTAACTGATCAATTTATTAATTGTCTTTGGACTTCAGCAAAACATATTCAAATACCAATTTCACAATCAACAATCAGGACCCAACCAGGAATTGAACACAGGACCCAGGCTTTACCATAGCTAATAAGAACTACATTTTTCTCCTTGCAATAGAGAACAATTATACATGACATTAATTAAAAGGTCCAATCAAATACAATCAAAATGTAAACAAAATTATGAAAAACGTCACATAAATAGTACCTACTGATAGATAAATAGTAACGAAAAAACTATTCGATACTAAATATCATATTTTAACTTTGTAATAAATTATTTCCAACTTCATCATTAACTGTTGTTAAATACTGTGTTATTCCTGCAGCCTGATACAAATTAATCATGATGAACAAAAACAACAAACTTCTCTTTCCAGGTAGGTACACCAAAAATTAGCTGGTAAGTATGTAATTTTGTTGGACACTTCATATTACCCCGACAAAAAAAAATTTCAAGCTGTTACAGATTTGATTTCTGCAACTAAGAAAATCCATTGATTTTGTGTCTATATTTAATCATTACTATTGATATTTGCGAATAGTACTTACAATCTCGTCGCCAAAATGTACTATTCCTGATGTATATAATATTAAACTACAATTATCGGCTCCTTCGTGCACCGCGTTCGTCAGGTCCCCCATACGTAGTATCTCTTCCCAAACGTCACTTCTTTATTCCACCACAGTGCGCAAAGGAGACGACAGCCATACATCCGACGTACACTACACCTACTTTTTTATTTTTAATACTCAATTTGACGCCTACTCAATGACGCCGTCGTGGTGGAGTGTTCAGTAAAGCTGCCTACACAGTTTCTCCCGAGTTCTTGTTGCAAAAACACGTGTTGAGAGACTCCATTTTAATCTCAATCTACCGTACAATTGTCGGTTACCATAAGTACATTTTCACTTGATATTGGCGCAATGCGCAATCTTTATGTGTCGCGATCGCCATTCCTTTAAAAGAAGAAGAAAGCTGCCTACACATCAAGCGGTCCGCGTTCAAATCCTGGTAGCGGCAATTTGTGTGACGAACACGAACATTTCATAATGATACAATTTCATGATGAAGTTCATAATGATTCCTACTTTGGGCTAGATAATTGGTGTGAGCGTGGAAATATATTAATTTAAATACATTGCTGCGGAATGAAATAGAAGCGAGTTACTGTACATAGAATAATGAACTTCATGTCGATTGTGTTAAAATATAAACCAAAAACGCTCGAGCATGTTCCGCGGAATGCGTGAGAATTTGACCTTTGTTTCGACCCGTTACTAGATTACATTTTACAAAATGGAGTTAAAGTTATGCAGCGAAATCCGTTTCAATTCCATTCCAACTCAAGCCGCAATCTGAATAAACCGTGAACTAGTGGAGTATCGTGCACCTCTACTTGTGCAACTAGCCTGCTCTCCTCTCCTACTAGTCCCTTCAGCCCTCCTCTATCCTCACATTTTACCTATCTTTCCATATCTTTGTACTTTTTCAATCTATTTCTGTTGGTCTGTCCTTGGCACTAACTCTGTACTGTACATGTACCATGAGTTTGAGTTAAAAATAGACTAAAATCGATTACTATGCTTATTTAGATGCTATGTGATGCCGGCATAGTAGAATAGCATCACCCCATATCCTCCAATGGGTGTCGTAGAAGGCGACTAATGGATCAGCAAAGGGGTATTGATCACCTTATACTCCGTCTACCAATCCGCATTGGGCAAGCGTGGTGGACTACTGTCTAAACCTCCTTCGATGAAAAGGAGAGGCCTTGTGTCCCAGCAGTGGGTCGAATTATAAAGGCTGTTATGATGTAAGTTTGTTAGTTTTGTGTTTGTTGCTCCTTTTATGTCGGCGACAGGCTGTCACCTGTTACTTGGAGGAGCTGCATGGCCCTTATTGCCGAACGAGGATTTATATATAACCCAGTATAGCATGAGCTGGTTTCATTATTCACTTCACAGTTACAAATCGGCCAGCCAGGGTTTGGTTGATAAACGACCGCTGTTATTTTTAGTAATTTAACAATGATTGACGATTTAATTGATTTGACGATCTAAAGGTACTTAGCATATTCCATTTAAATAAAGACATTTTTATGGAATAATTATATTTTTGCGTTTATAAACGCGTAAATATTAATACTAGTAGCAGTATACCATAAAAACACTGACAAATTTCGACAGCTAAAAGCAGTGTCTCGGTGGCGTAATTGGTCAACGCGTCCGCCCGGATTGCGGAAGATGCGGGTTCGAGTCCCGCCTGAGGCAAGTCGAGATTTTTTATTTTCATTTTCATTGCTAGGCTAATTACTTCAGAAAGCTTACTTTTACTAGAATATTGAAATCGGCCGTAAGACTCTGCTCATCCTATTCTTGGATTATTTGCGTGTTTGTATGTATGTACAAACAGCTATACTGTTAAATAATGATTCTAGAGATGGAGCTACCCATAGATATAGAAAACTGTAGATCGGAAATGTAAAAGAGAAGGAGCATACTAACGCGTATATTAGAGCGAGATGGATAGACTATTAAACGTACACGCAGGCGGCCCAGTCGGCCTGTCAGTCACGTAGATAAGACAGCAACTGTCAGATTGCAGCACTATTTTACACCCACACATGCGCATCACTCACACATTGGTTATTTTTTTTGTCTCGCCCTAGTCGATTCGTTGCCAATCTATAAACGTTGGTAATTATAAATCTTAAAAAAATCCATGTAAAAAGAGGTGTGAGACCAGGTGACCCATTATCTCCCAAACTATTCTCAGCGGTTCTGGAGAACATCTTCGGAAAACTTGACTGGTCGAACCTGGGTCTAAACATTGATGGAAGAAAATTAAACCACCTCAGATTTGCAGATGACTTAGTTCTGGTAGAGGAAAATCCAAAAAACTTAGAGGTCATGATACAAACATTGTAAGTATTTATATTTATTTCATATAACCTCAGCATTTAACTTAACTAAATTAAACTTATTACCTCCCTTTCATACAGTGACATCATAAGTTAGATCCGTCTAGAATGACCACCTAGCAGTGTTTTCGACTGTACTTAGTATATATTTTATGTCGAAGGCGAATCGTATACCATGCCGCATTACAAAATGGCGCTGCAGATTGTAGTGTGTAAGAATGATGAGAGAAAATAATGCACTGCGCTTGGTCTTAAAAAAAAAGAAATAACCAAAACCAATAATATGAAAATGAAAAAGCTCTTTATTTAAATGGTGCTAAAAATACATTTAAGATGCTCCGGTTAACAATGTTTTAAGAATACAATGTGTCGTATACAAAAAAAAAAAACAATAATGCATTAGTTGTTTACACAATATTATTCACGAAGACAAAATTATCCTATTATTGCATGTGTCATAAAATGGTCCATCTAAAGATAACAACTAACTATAAGACCTAAGTTTACACCAAACAGGAAAACATGAGATGACTAGGCCCCGTCAATGATAGAATCTGCTACGGATTTATCAACGGTTTTATTTGGCTAACAATTCTCACACACTACAATCCGCCTCGCCGTTTTGTAATACGGTGTGTTTTACGTATAATAGTAAGACCAGGCTCCTTTCTCTATATTGCCTTATTTAGTAAAGCTTATTATTTCTTATTTGTACGTGACGGCCATTACAAATGTTACCATACAAATTAAAAAACGTTTTAGACTAGTAATAACACACAGTGCTCGCCAAGTAAATACTTTTAACGGCAATCATCATAAATATTTCAAGACAAATGGTCTTGTAATAATCGTAAGTATTGTCATTAAAAACCGTTTCAAACTGTAATTGTAAAGTGCTTTTGTTACTGTCGAAATCGGTAATATTATAAATAGGGAGGCAATATTGGACCGTGTTTTACATTGTTTCAATCCTATCTCGAACTATCTTTCGTCACCGGGTAGATAAATAAAATGATCATAATTATTTCAGCCAAGAGATGCCCACTATTGGACTTAGCCTCCTCGAAAGATCTCAACCTGATCGGACCTGCGCTGGCCGCATCCAGTAACCTACCAGATTACTGGTCTACATTGTGGGGGGCCTAAACCCACCACCAAACTCATGGCCTGGGCAACCTTCCGGCTCGTCATCATCATCATTCCAGCCGAGCCCACTATTCGACATAGGCCTCCCTCAAGGATCTCCAAACCGGTCCTGCGCTGCCCGCATCCAGCGGCTTCCGCGATCTTTACTATATCGCCAGTCAACTTTGGGGGACCTACCAACACTGCGTTTCCAGGTACGTGGTCGCCACTCGAGGACTTTTCCTTTTTTTGTCAGTCCTCTTCCGAATGTACTATAGGGGTCTCCCTAATCTTCCACATTAAGGGTCGTTTTTGTATTACACTTTCGACGACTACGCTTAGCCTGTTGATCAATAGAGTTCTGAGTGAAGATCCCAGAGTGATGCAATACAATTGCCTTAGCAAACATTGCCGTAAAGACATCTGGTTGCAATTTATTAAAACAATAACCTTTTTTTTATTAATGGCAACCAGAAGTCTTACAGAACAGAATAAGGACCACCTTGGTCAACAATAATAGAAGGCGAGGTCGATAAAAAGAGCTCGCTTCAAACGAAAATTTTTAAACTGTAAAGATTAGGAAAACCCTGATAGTACCCTTTCACTTAAAGTTCCCAATTGTTTCTGACGCACGACTGAAAGAAGTACAGAAAATTTTGCCTAAATACTCAGCCACATTTAATACTCCTAAAAGAAACGGTACCAAATAATTTACGTTTTATCGACATTTTATACTCGACAGAGAAATATTATCGACGCGCGGCGCTAACGCTGAATACACATAGTCCCTTATTCCGACTCAGCCAGCAATGATATTTTAGCACTCATCCTGAGAACTCATTACCATATAAATGTGGCTATCAGTTATTTAGAAGAACACGTAATATACTTCAAAAGGTTTTTTTCAACAAAGACTATTGTTTTAACGGCAGCTGGGGCTTGAGTTGGAACAGTCATAGGGATATCAGCGGGCTTAGAGATTCGATGTGTAACCGTAATATATATTGTACTGTATTCATTACTAGCACAGTATACCAAGAACAGTAATACGTCTTCATACCAACTGGCCACTATCCATTAGATTGTGTGCGTGCGTACTCGGCGCCGTGTACGCACGCACTGTGACGCACACATACACATTGACATAAAAATATGGGGGCATAAGGTGGCACAGAGAAGGTAATCACTTGAAGGTGGCTGCAGTGCGAGCCGCGCCGTCTCGGTGTGATCGCGCGTTTTTATGTCATTGAATAGAATAGAATAGAATAGAATTGTTTATTGCATTTCATGTGGTAACAATTAAGGTCTTACATAAATAATTTAGTTCAAACACATGAGCCCTGTAAGGGCATAACAATATGAATATAAAAACTAAATAAATAACAGTTGCAATTTCTACCTAATTACTCACAAATATAATTCAAATCATTATATGTAATATTTCATAGCCAATTAATTAATTTCATTTACAAATTATATAATAAAGAGAAAAAAAAAAAAAAATTTAAAACTATTTTCAAGTAAATAAAAATATTATTTAAATTGATCACATAATATTTTAAAATTTATTAAATAAAATAAATTAATTAAGTATTATTAAATTAAATTAAATAAGTTAATTAGTTAAATTGTTTATATAATATTTTCTTTCACAATTTATTAAAAAACTCCTGCAAAGTATAAAAACAATTTTCAATTAAATATAATTTTAGCATTTTTTTGAATTTATCTTCATTGTTTTCTTTTTTGATGTTTTCAGGGATCTTATTATATACTTTTACAGCCATAGCAAAAGGGCCAGAATGAACCAGTTTAAGACTTGAACTAGGTGTCGCTAACTTATTTCGCGGACGTAGATTTAGTGGTCTTGAGTACTGTGGGAAGAGGTGCATGTTTTTCCCTACAAATACACTTATCTCTAGTATATATAAATTAGTAAGGGTCAGAATTCTTTCACTAATAAAAAAGGGTTTACAGCTAGTCTGTTCATCTATATTGACAATTATACGTATACATCGCTTCTGCAATCGAAATAATTTCAATATATTTGTACTATTTCCCCACATTATTATGCCGTATTGGAGCCATGAGTGGGCATAGCCATAGTACGCACACATCGCGGTAGACTTATCAGTAGCCCTTTTTAACTGATACAAAGCGTAAGAGAATCTTGAAAGTTTGGTAGCGACTTGATTTATGTGATCTTTCCAGTTCATATTTGAGTCAATAGTTATTCCTAAAAGATTATATGTGTTTACATTCTCTAAGACAATATCCTTAAATTTAAAATTTATTGCCAAGGGTTGCTTTTGGTATGGTCGGAATTGAACTAGTTTAGTTTTAGTGAAGTTAATTTTTAAGTTATGATCACTGAGCCAACTTTCTATTTCCAATAACATGTCATTTAGAATTATGTTGAGGTTTTGACTAATTGTGCATGGTATTATTACCGAAATATCATCCGCAAACAACGTACATGTCTTGTTTATAATTTGGGGAATATCATTTATGTACAGCAAGAAGAGAATACACCCAAGAACACTGCCCTGTGGTATTGACTTAGAAACACTGGTTTTTGGGGACTTAAATATTTCAATTTGGCCTGTACTGTGGTTGTGATGTTCAATTTCAACATATTGGAAACGGTTAGTCACGTAAGACTTAAACCAATCATGTGCAACACCTCTTACTCCTATACCATATAATTTATTTAACAAGATATTATACTGAACCCGATCGTATGCTTTGCTCATATCCAAAAGGACTCCGATGGCATATTTTTTTTCGTTTATTATATTTAGAATTTCAAGTATATATTTATAGACGGCAAGAGAGGTTGATCTTTTCTTTCTAAATCCATTTTGGCATTCGCTAAAAATGTGTAATTTTTCGCAAAATGAATAAAGACGAGAAGAAATGGCGGATTCGAAGATTTTAGAGAAGGTCGGTAAAAGTGCGATAGGGCGGTAGTTACTGCAATCTTTATGATCTCCCTTTTTGTAAAGAGGTTTTATTATTGAAAGCTTGAGCGAATCCGGCACAGTTCCTTCAATAAATGATTGGTTTATCAGGTAAGTCAAAATGGGCGTCAATTGGTTAGCACATTTCCTTATTAGTACAGGTGGTAACTCGTCATGGCCAAAACTTTTTTTATTTTTCAAATTTCGTATGATTTTGTACACTTCACTTTCCGTAACTGGTCGTAAATACATTGAATTTTGGACTGGGGACAGGACAGGCCGGCCTATAGGCGTCGAGTCATTTATGGTGTCGTCTCCCACCGACGAAAAATACTGATGAAATTGTTTTGCTACCCTTAAGGGGTCTTCTGTTATTTCATTATCTATGTTTAGTTTAATGTTATTGCACATTCGCTCGCCGCTCGTTCCCGCCCGGCACATTTACGAACCCTAGCGTCAACTCAAGACTAGGCTAATAATTCACCGATAGCCCGCAGATAAACTACGTACTGTTCTTGGTAAACTGTGTTACTAGCGTCAGGAGTCGATGGCACCGCAGTGGTACATTTTTTTGTAACGATCACAAGAAAGCTAATCTACCAAGTTTGCGGTCGGATGGGTGACCGAATAAATTTTTTAACTCTAACTACTGCTATAAAGGGTAATAAGGGCATGAAACCCAAAAAGTAACTTAACTAAGAGTTAAAAATATATTAACAATTATGACGTCAAAGAAATTAAAATTGGACTTTCAATGAATTAATAATCAGTTTTAAGGCGATATCATTTATTCCAATATTGAACAAAGCGAGTACATTGAGACGAAAATAATGTTAATGTCTTCATTATTAAAAATATTTCGTATTCAACGCCCACACTAAGTAAGCTGTTTGAAATAAGTAAAGCAACTTAAGATTAATTAAAATCTTAAGTTGTTTTACTTAATTCATACATCGTGTATTGGCTTCTATTTTCTCACGTTCATATTATACACTACTCAATTGTACCTCCTGTAATAAGTATTGTCTAATAGAGACCAGCCCGTTTTCCCCAAACTGAGTTTCATAAATCTATGATATTCACAAAGCATGTATTTCATTCAAAACAAAAACCGCTCGTTAAAGTATCAAAGAAGAACCGACTGCTTGAGACAAAAGAACTAGCAACGAAAACTAATAAAATTTGCTTCTTGTCTGCCATTTGCTCTGACAGCACTTTGCAAAATGCAATCAACTTTACAAAGTTATTGGATGCCTCCCGAATCCACATGTCCAAAAGATGAGCCAACAGCTGGAAAAAGAGCAGGCGTTTTTTAATACCCAGCTCTAGCAGAAAGTAAATTTAAAACCGATTTTAATCAAACCCCGACAAGGACTTGTCGCGCTCCCTTTAGTAATTTGTAGACTAATGCCCCATCTCTCGTTTTGTTTGCTTTTCTCTGTTTCGTCCGTCCAATCCAATTTTCCTGTCCAATGTCAGCTATTTTTGCTCACTCTATTTCACTTTTTGAAGTAGGTACTTTTATCGAATTATCGAGTTTGATGATTATGAGAGTTGTCTGAGCTCATTAAATGGTCTAAATAAAAGACATTGCATTGTACTCAAATTTCATTATAGTGATGTCACTTTGCAATTCCATCTATGACAACTTTGTCTGAACAAATAAGATTAGAGATCAATTGCGTGAATCTTGTTTTTTTAGCTTTGAAATTCCCGTCTATGAGAAGTTTGACGGATTAAAATCGATTAGAAATCAAACGCATGGCTTTTGATTGACTCATGTTTTAGGATAATAAGCTAGGAAAATAATCACCATAACCTTTTGTCGTAGCATTTGAGCGCAGATCTTCATTCATGGTAGAAACACATGAGAAGTTTAGCACTATAATACCACCCTGTTGGCCCAACGCGGATTGGCGAGTAGAAAAGTTGGTTCAACCGGGATTGAAGGCTTAACGTAACTTTCGAAACACGAGAGAACTTGTGACACAAACATTTGTATTCAGGTGATCAATCTTACATAACGCAATTCACGTGTTTCTTTGTTTTTGAAATCGAAATCAGAGCGCTATTGAGCTCATCAGTCGACTTTCCAGTAATACAATCTGTATAATAAGTTGTAATAAGAAGTCAGTGTGCAACGAGAAGGCATATAAATACATTTTTGTTATGAAGTCCATGCAAATTATAATAACCTTCTGTAAATTAATATATATATTCAATTATCTTCTTAATTGCATCTATATTCATACTAGCTGACCTTTCACATGTTGTTGACTAAATAATGACACATGAGCAAAATGATATCTGATTGATATCTGAACGACAGATGGGACGAACATCAAATTTTTTCACAGGTAGGAACAGCCTATAAATATAGGAAAATAGAAATGTTGTTTTTACTGTTTTTTTTTAATTATACAAATACAAACATACATTCACGCTCACAACCCCAAAAGAGGTCGAACAGAACTTCAGGTAATATACGGTTAGACAGAAAGCCACATCTGGCAGTTTGGTTTAGACAGTACCCCAAAATAGTGACAGATTGCCAGCCCCAAGCACCCCCCCAAAATAGTAACAGATCGCCTACACTAAAGAGGCACCAAACCTAAAAATTAACAATCCCTTAGTAAACAAACCAACTAAAGTCAACGTCGAGCACAGATGTTACACGAGAAATCATCACAGCCGTCCGATTAACATAAATTTTTGATTAAAAATTAAAACTATCGTATGTCCTAAGTTGCAATTATAGCAAAATAAGTAAAAAAAAAACATCAAAACCAGTTGAGTAATTTAGGAGTTCATCGGAACCAAACACTGTAACATGTGATTTTTACTACATTAGGAGTTTCTCCCGAGGTACAATTGTTTGATACTAACTACATTTTCACTCGACGTTGGCAAAATACGTAATCTTTTTGTGTCGCGAAAGCCATTATTTTAAAGAAGAAGTAAGTATTATAGATTAGAATGCAAATAAAAATAATATTGAGTGTTTGGCGGGAAACCATGGCGTCTGGACGTCGATCTTTATTTCGATAAATTCAAAATTGCTTCGGAGTGGATTTTGTGCAGTGGTGTAGTTTCGTTACGTTTCGTTCGTCAACACAGATGCTTATGAACAGTTATGAGGAATCATTGAAATAATGGTTTTGTGGTGTGACTGCCATGCATTTCTTTCCAAACACTCCCCAGATGCATTAAAATGTGTGACGCCTATATTTTAATGGCAAACATCAAGAAATAAGACATTACCAAATGAAGAGGTTTTTTCCCAACTTTAAATTGGCAGAAATGGTTGTTACCCTAATAAAATGACTAATTGCCATTAAATAAATAAAAGAAGAGGATTATGATATTAAATTTCATATTTTGACCATTGACCATCCATTTAGAATTTGTAGATCTCGTAATATGCCTCACTAAACAAGATTGTATTTCTTTATTTAAGTTATATGTCTTTGTCGCTTCTGATGTCATCTTGAATTGCTTTAAATATTTTAGAGCCTATGACTTAGACGTTCTTAACCATTGACATAACTTTTCGAGTTTAAATGGAATTCATATCTATCTTAATTTTAAGAAATACAGCTCTTACATAAATGTAATCTAAAAAATCTTTGAAATACTACATAATTTTATGGAGTATTTTTTGAATGGCAAGTAAATCAAAGTGGATTTACAAAGCCAAAGATATTATTATGTAACATCACGTAAATCTATTTGAGCGCATCACCTTAGATATTCTTGATATTAATATTGCTATTAGAATGTACTCTTTGAGAAATTCCCTTGACGTCCCGTGCATTAATACCAGATCTGAATATATAATTGAAGAATTTCGTTCAAGCAAGATTACACTCGTAGATGCGTTGATTAATATTCTGGCTAAGCGTCTCTGAACTTTGTAATGCAGTTATAATTTTAGTCCTAGGACTTACAATTTAAATTAGAGAACCGTTGATGGTATGACTATCGATAGTTGACCTCAAAAACCATTTAGGATATAGATAGTAACATCGATATTATCGTTACGTGTCAATAATGTCAATATTATCGATAGCTCGCCTTATAAGTGAATGATTTCAATAATATATCGATAATATTGCATCCATCACTTCTACGCTCAACTCTATACTCAATGGTATCAATAGTATTGGTTGTGTTACAAAATTTACCATTCCAACTAACTGCATCTATACTATCGATAGAATTGACATTGTTTTGGTTATTAATGCCAGTTTTTCTAAACTACCGATAGCTTAATAGTGCATACTGTCATTATCAATAAAAAGTAGGACCAACTCATCAATTTTTTTTAAATTTTTTTTAATGATAAGACAACTAAACCTTCAGTACTTGATGGTACTAGGTGTAGCTTGCCTACACCTTCAGTATTATAATTGTTACCTTCAGGTCAGATGTAGTTGAAGAGCTTCTTCATAAAAAGGTGAAAATGAAGCATTACTTATAAAGTACGATCTTTCTATCAATAGTTTGTAGTTACGATTAGTTTCATCTTCGATAGATCATTGATTGTGGCCTATCGATATTCAACACTAAGGCCTGTATTACAGAATGACACTCAGAAGTCGAACATGTCTTGAGAATCGTCTGTCACTGTCTATCACACACCAAGTGATAGAGACGTAGGACGCTCAAGTCGGCGTTCATTCTTGAAACTTATTCAATAATACGAATATTATAAGAAATTAAACTGAAATTCAACTCTGCAGAAATTTCGAAGATCAGAATTGCTTAGTCATATTAGGTTGGGGAAAAAGTCTTTTCGCATTATAGTATGTATAAACTTGTAATAAAATCTCTTTGGCTATACTATTTGTATCTGGCTGGTTTTGGTATCATTGAAAGTTTAAATTTTAAAGAACATAATTCCAAATTCAAATTAGGAAAATGTGTGATTTTCATTTGTTTTTCGTACCGCCAAGATGAGTGAATCTAATGAAGAAATTCGATACATTTTAAAATTTTACTACAAAAAAGGTAAAAATGCAACGCAAGCCGCGAAAAAAATTGGCGATGTTTATGGACCTAGTGCAGTGTCTGTGAGAGTAGCACAAATTTGGTTTAAGCGTTTTCAATCCGGAAATTTTGATGTCAAAGATGCACGTCGCTCTGGTCGCCCTATTACAGATAAAATGGATGCCATTTTTGAAAAAGTGGAGCAAGATCGGCATGTCAGTAGTTACGACGTAGCTGAAGAACTGGGAATTGACCACAAAACAGTTTTGGCGCATTTGAAAAAAACTGGGTACACAAAAAAGCTCGACATTTGGGTACCTCACGAGCTCACTGAAAGAAATCTAATGAACCGTGTACTCATTTGTGATTCTTTATTACGACGTAATGAAACCGAACCATTTTTGAAGAAGCTGATAACTGGTGATGAAAAGTGGATCACGTACGACAAGAACGTGCGAAAAAGGTCGTGGTCAAAGGCCGGTCAGGCTTCACAGACTGTGGCGAAACCCGGGTTAACTCGCAACAAGGTGATGCTGTGTGTGTGGTGGGATTGGAAGGGCATTATTCATTATGAGCTGTTACCACCAGGCAGGACCATCGATTCTGAACTCTACTGCGAACAACTGATGAGATTAAAGCAAGAAGTTGAGAGAAAGCGGCCGGAATTAATCAACAGAAGGGGTGTGGTTTTTCATCATGATAACGCTAGACCTCACACATCTTTAGCCACTCAGCAAAAATTAAGAGAGTTTGGCTGGGAGGTGTTAATGCATCCGCCGTATAGTCCTGACCTTGCACCTTCAGATTTCCACCTGTTTCGGTCTCTTCAGAATTCTTTAGGCAGTGTCAGGTTAACATCACGAGAGGACTGCCAAAACCACTTGTCGCGGTATTTTGACCAGAAGTCCCAAAATTTCTATAGCAATGGGATCATGTCCCTACCTACAAGATGGCAAAAAGTTATCGAACAAAATGGTACCTACATACTTTAGTTAAATGTAAATAAACTATATTAAAAAATGTTTTGAATTTTCTTAAAAAATGCGAAGAAACTTTTTCCCCAACCTATTATTTTAGTTTATCCTTGACTCAAAGGCTGACAACCGCAATTGCATCGTCACCACTAATCGACAATGCAAAAACAATTAGTTTACAGCTTTTTTTTCTTTTACAAATCGTTGACTCGAGTTATCAGTTTGCTCTAAATTCCAAGAATCCTAAATATCTAAACGTTTGTGATGGATTCGGTTTTGAGAACGCAGAAGCGATTCAATTTAAATAAATCACTTTTAGAGATAGGGAAATTCTTACCGAGGACAGTCAGTTCGTAAGCATTGAAATTTTAAAACTGCGTGATTGATCCAATTGCGTTACTTTGACTTTGATATGAGAGATTGAAAAAGGCCCTCTTGTCTTGTTGATTTTTGAAAAAAATAATGATCATCGCTTTGATTATCGCTTCAACCAAAGTAGAACAAGAAATATTTTATTAAAATTTAACATTTTCCATTAGTTTCCCGTATATCATTACTTCCCAGAAATCGTTCTTTATTAACAACACTATCGAATAGTGTAATAATACAGGCTGTGTTTTTTCTTTTCAAAATCATTGGCTTCTATTCCTGGCTAGGATCCAATGATGCAGTTTTTTGTTTTCATCAAAATCGAGCTCGTGACTCCTTTAAGCATTTTTCGATATTCCTTATAGTTTAGGATTTGTCCCTGAAGGTCCACTTGAAAAATTCAACCTGTAGATTTTTAATATATGTTATGTAATAAAAATTACTTTATGTATTTTTTACTATGTGTATATATTATGAATATAGTGTATATTCCAGCTACCTCAGCAATGTCTGGATCGGCAGCAGCTTCCGCTGAATCTCTCAAACGGCGCAAATACGCTGGTCTCTCAGGAGATTACTTATTTGTGCCGTTTGGTGTAGATACTCTGGGACCATGGGGTCCAGGAGCTCGCCGACTTTTTCAGCATATTGCAGAGCGGCTACGTGACACAGTTAGTGACAATAAGGCTGGTTTGTTCGTTCAACAGCCTTTCTTATTCGACCCACTGCTGGGACATGGAAGGAGGTTTAGGCAGTAGTCCACCATGCTTGCCCAATACGGATTGGTGGACGGAGTGAAGGTGATCAACACCCCTTTGCTGATCCATTAGTCGTCTTCTACGACACCCATTGGAGGATATGGGGTGATGCTATTCTACTCTGCCGGCATCACACGGCTAGGCTGGTTTGTGCTTCGCGCAAAAAATTTGTCTCGCGATACAGCGAGGTAATGCAGTCAGTGTTATTGGTACACTTCCTGTCTCAGAGGACCTAGGCGAAGTCTTTTATCTGTAATATAGTAGTATATAAGTTTTTTTGTATCTAGTTTTAGTATCCCTATTATTTTATAATTCACATGAAAGCTTACTGAAAGTGTATATGTATAGTTATATGTATATATTTTATTTAAGTATGTGTTTTATTATTATTATTTTATCTATAATATCATATTGCATTTCATTGTCCCCTTCATATACACACATGGATTAATATACTAGAAAAACTATAACTAAGGTGGGTGGTGAAAAATTTACAAGCAGGAATGAAAACCTGGAGTATTCATAGGGTGTCGAAAATTAATTAAGTCGGAAACTCTCTATCTGTTCTTTTTATAATGTTACGTAAAAATTATCAAGAATTTCCGCTACAAATTCAATCTCAGCGTGAGTGAATATAAAACAGGATTTAGAATGGAAGGTGGATTTTTCATTCTGAGTCATGAATTGATAACTTAACAGTTCAACGTTGAAAAACATTTGTTTACACATAAGGCTACATTTAGTAGCATACAAATATTTCGTGGTGGAATAAGGGAAAGTATTTGATTTAGATAAATTAAAATACATTAAAAAACTCCTTGATTAAAAGGAAGAGAAAAGTACGACATTTTTCGCCAGCTCAGTGAATTTGGCGTTGTGCGTGCAAATGCACTATCATGCATATAATCTTAAAAGGATAGAGAAGAATGTTAGGTAACATTTGATTACGCTTAAAGTCACATCTGGCAATATGGACCATACAGGATCTCAATATGCAGGTTGCCAGCCTGTCGCCTACATAAAATGATACATCGAACATAAAAGAAGTAAGTAATTAGGGAACCAATAAACAGAATCTTCCCTCCCTCCCTCAGAGGCTTTTACAACATAGGTGTCGTAAAGATAGTTCTTCTTTTTCTTACTGAAAACTGCACCGGTTACTCATATAAGTATATTTTATAAGCATTATGTAAACCGTATCTGCTTTAAAAGCCTACTAGGCGTCCATAAGCTTCTGAAAGGTGAGCAAAGCAAATTTTCTACATAAAAGAAAAATATTTTATTACGGAACAAGTAAATCTGGTCTTCTAAGAAGCATTATCCCCACTTTAATCAAAACAAACCAAATGTCAAGCTTGGTGCAAAAGAAAATTCGTTATTAATAAACCTAGGTGATCGTAAGCTGGTAAGGCTAAAGCGCTTATAATATTTTCCTTGAAGTTAATAAGTTAATTTTATGAGAAACTTTACACAATGTGTAGCTCTTAATCTCTTAATCCGGATTATTTTTGAGAATTGGTTATTTTGAAGCATTTTTTATAACTGGCTAAAGAGAAGAAATTGAATGATTTACATATACAAGGAGAATAAATTTAATAAAATCCGTATAATATCTTTTCCCCAAAGAAATGTCAGTAATGAAAACCTAATGTAATAAAATGTACTCTATATGCTAATTCCGCAGATAGTCTGCCTGTGCTCAAAATGTCATCCAAATCAGCTGAGGTTGTGAGTGACAAGCAAATATGGGCTTTATGTAAATTAAAACGACAGAGCTTTTTGCGTTACTTACCTATTGTTTGCGAGAATCGTTTTATTGTAAATCCGGTTAGTACCTACTGAACTTCCTATTCATTTCTTTGAAGCTGAATTAAAATTCGATTTAAATTAAACTTGTATGGACGTATAAGGTCTGTGGCGTAGTTTGTTTCGATTAATGGTATTTCGGGACCCTATTTTACCCAATATAATGAGTCTGAAGAATCAATGTCTCTATCTATTTGTGCTTAATAGAAAGTGACAAACGATTCTCAAGACATGATTGATTTCTGAGTCTCATTCTGTAATACGGGCCTAAGATGTGCTGCATGTATATCTGTGGCGTGCGTAAATACTTTCCTTTTATTTACTTCTTGAGAGCAGTCTTCTCAATATCAACTTCTTTATTTTCCGTATTGTCTTTCACTTAGTCTATGTTGGTTTTCTATTTTTCTCTCTATACTCATCCACTTTGAGGTCCATCACGGTTCCTTTAGCTCATCATCATCAACAGCCTTTATGATTCGACCTACTGCTGTGACACAAGACCTCTCCTTGTCATCGAAGGAGGTTTAGGCAAGAGTCCACCACGCTTGCCCAATGCGGATTGGTGGATGGAATATAATGTGATCAATACCCCTTTGCTGGTCTATTAGTCGCCTTCTACGACACCTATTGGAGGATATGGGGTGATGGTATTCTACTCTGCCGGCATCACATGGCTTTTAACTACTTTTCTCAATTTTAAGCTTCCTAAGTCTAATGTGTTCATATCTTCAATTTGTCCATTCTTGTTACTTACATATTTGAAGCTAAGACGCCGAGTTGAGATACATCATTAGTATTTTTAAAAGTACTTAGTAATAAGATACCGCATTGTCACTTGAAAAATATACCTTACTAACGACCCGCCCCAGCTTCGCACGGATAGTACTCAAAGTACTCACTTTAACCTGACGAATTACACATTAAACTTCCTCTTAAATCACTCTAACTGTTGCTGAAAACCGCTTTGGAATCTGTTGCGTATTTCAAAAGCTCAAAGCACACAATACATAAAAAGTTACTTAATTTTTTACTATGTATAGATTTTAACGTTCCATGTATTTTTCATTTATTAGTAAAACGTAATTCGGTTGTTCAGTTGAGTCATCCCTGTCTTAATATCTAGAATATCTTCTGCTACTTACCAACGACGTCGAGCCTTAGAAATATACTGGTAGGTGGATGTGAGGACACCTGGCATTCGTAGATGCCAGCATCACGTTTCTGGACAAACCGGACTTTTAGCGTCCAGTCCTGAAACACAAAACTGCAATTAGAGGGATATAAAATATATCCTTATTTGAATAGAGTTTTGAAAGAGAAATAAATAGAACGTGCCCCATTGCACACGTTGTCAAACTTATTATCCCACGCTCTAAAGTTAAATATCTATAGACAAATTACTAGTTTCTGAATTTTCCACGTTAATTACACCAGCTACTATTACCAATTTAATTATATACCTAGATAATACAGAAAATAACAGTTCATTGAACGGTTGGGTGCTTTTAATTTGAAACAATTAATGTTTGTTGTCAAAGTTCAAGTGCTTCTAGGTAAATGGTGTTCTAAAATTAAAGTCTAAAGGAATCTAGTAAAGAAATTAGGCGGCAGAATTTTAGTCAGATGACAATTTTAGTAAAAACATAGAAACTGAGTACAAATGACAATTGGAAGTTTTGGTATGAACCCTGTTCCCAGACATATAATTATATGGATGGATATTACAATCTGTTACTAGTCTCTCTGTCTTACTAGTTTATTCATTGCGAGAAAAAAAAAACATATTTACAACAACAAAAGCATATTTATTCTTAGGTGGAATATATTTAATACCATAGGAAACAATGGGAAAAATAATCTTCCTCGTCTTAAAAAAATATGATTTAAGAAAAAAACTCCACGCGGATGAAGTCGTGGACGGAACGCTAGTGAACACATAGAACACAGTCAACAAGTAACAAGAAAGCAAATCCTCTCATTATGTAGTGCTTAGGGGCTCGAACTCCAACCTTTCGCTCCTCAGATCAAATAAAACTGAGACAATACATCGCATATTTAATAATACTACGATAAAACAAGTCTTCACATTGTCAAGACTTCGATATTTTGATTTACTAATAATAAATTATATTTCCACACTCACACCAATTATCTAACCCAAATTAAGTATCATTAAGAACTTGTGTTATGGATACTAGATAACGGACTTTTATTATACATAATAAATAAATATATAAATAAACTTTATCTACACTCATGTCATAATATTCGAACTACGATATCAAAGGTGAACATAAAATGACATACTTTTTAATACAGATAATCAAAATTAAAATTAAAAAAAACAACCTGTAACATAATGACCATTATAACACCGGTTCGACTCATTATGATACAGTTATTTTTCTTAAATACTCGAGAAGGCAAAGGGATCTAACCCATACAAAAAATTTGACTCCTAATAATTTGCAAAAAGCCACAACAAATAGTTTGTTGCCAGAAAAATAAAAAAATAATAATTTTACAGAAAGGGAACAAACAAACAAAGGTTAATTAGGATTTAAAATAATTAAATGGAAAATTGACGAGCCCCCTCATGTTATTGTTTTTAGTATGTAATTATTCTATGGCTCGATTGGTCGCGTTAAGAAATCCCTCTTATTGGTTCGCTGCATAACGCGTCACGGCGGCGGGCGGGCGGGGCGCTTCTGATTAGACAGTTCTGGCGGAGCGCTTGGTGATTAGTAAAAAATAAACAAATCTGTGTTTCCAATACGGTGCGAACAAGCATATTCAAATAGAAAATGAGAAAAAAGCACTTGTTTTGGAAAACGTAATATTTGTCTTTTCTGTTGTTTTATTTGAATTTATGTATGAGTGTAGATAAAGTAGTGTATGCAACTGCATATAACACAGGTATTAAAACACTCGTTACTATTATGAAACTCGCTGCGCTCGTTTCATAAACTCACACTCGTGTTTTAATACCCTTCATTAGGTATATGACAGTTGCATAAACTACTATAAATAAATACCACAAATAATATTACTACAACCATGACTCGTGAACAAATGTTCTTGTTCATAACACAAACATTTGCTCCTACCAGGACTCGAACCCGGACCGCTTGATGTGTAGGCAGCAATACTGACCACTCCACCACGACGTCGTCAAAACTAACCCTGCTATGAATGGAGATATTTAAAATAATTTCTTATCACGTCTTGTTCTCTTTTGATCTGAAATTAGCAGACCAAGAGGCGGTAATTCAAGAAAGTAAAGTATTTAAAAAAACCATTCTTACTTCTGAATGCTGTAAATGTATGGCCTGAAACCTCTGGTCGGAACTGTATGTGGTTAGGCCGACAGTCAGCAGGTGATAGTCTTTTCTTCTTATCCATGATACCTATAACAAAAGAGAAGATAAATTTATTTATTGTTTTAAAATAATAATGATTATTTTAAGTTAGTAACATTTTTTAAACTTTGGAGTGCCCATCCAGAGAATTACCAGTATCAAGTTCTTTTGCCACTGGAATTATTTTCTCATTAATAAATACGCAATGAGTTTAAATCAGGAACTCAATTAATGATATGTTATCATAGCTTATATTTGACACATTATACAACGGTTACTACTATGGCGGCCTATACTCGATCAGTTATGTCGGTGTCGATCGCAGACATAGAAAAGCCCTTATAGACCAGGACGATCTTATTACAAAGCCAAATTAATGTGTTACGTATAAATTGTCTCACACACCTCACCATACCAGTTTTGATCTATTTATAGTTTAGTGTATTTTATTGTACAATTTATTAAAATGTAATATTTGCAGGAAATTATACTAACATTCTTGATTTCCTCTTAGAATTACTCCATAGTAGCAACTATTTACTCTATTATAAGATACTGTCTAGAAACTTAAAACAATCAACTGTAAGCCTTAAAGTTAACAAATTTATTACCAGAGGAGCTTTTAGTAACTTGGACTCTAAAGAAAACAAAATACGTAATGTTGCCGTTTCCTAATGCCTCTCATGTCGAAAGTGAAACAAATATAAATGACTTGCCTTAAAATGGAAATTTTGCAAGAAACAAGTTTTTAGGCTCCGAAACAGAAATTAATGTCGAAAGTTATGCAAGTTTTAAAAAAGCCATCTCAAAGTTATGGTCAACATCATCTGTCTCTTCTTCCTAGTTCCTCATATTAATAATTACTTATAAATAAAATAAATAAAAATAGATCATAATCAAATTCCATCATAATATTCTGAATATCAGATATGGTTCACTGAAAGTTTGTTATTTTTTGGTTTGATGTCCCTTTCACCTAGACAGTCTGCAACCTGTTGATATTTTGAAATATTTTATGGCCCATTGCCAGATAAGGTTTTATTTGTAATGAAATGAAATGAAAAATCTCTTTATATAAATGGACATTAAAATCGTCTCTCCTCCACAGCTTACAATTTCGTAATGATTTCAAAACATCATTACAGGTCAATAGATAATTATATTAATACGAATAAATTACAAATTTTAATGCGTAAATTTTGGGCTGTTATGTTGTAAAGATGTCTATTCAGCTTATAGTGAGCTAGAGCCCTAAGTATCACGCTCAGGTTGCCCCTACCAGGCATTCTTTACTAGTCCTCTTTTGCCCCTTGGAGGAGATTGGTTTTTAGGTATTGCATAGCTCAGTTCTGTGGGACAAATTGTAGTGATTCTAGCATTTGCTAGCTCATCTGTTTTTTCGTTACTGATGATTCCAAAATGACCCGGTACCCCTTTGAGGGTGATCCTATTTTGTTGACCCAGGTCTCTTAGTTTCTTAACAGTTTTCAATAGCTTAGATAATAGCCTAAGAGCCAGTGGAAAGCTACCTGTATGTATTTGACCAGACTTGGGGTTTTGTACAGTGAGGCCCCTATACCTACCATATATGAGATGGGGGTTCACTAAGCCTTAACTCGTTAAGCCCCGTTCGCGCTCAGGAGCGCGAGAACACAATTAAAATCAATTGTGTCTGGATATTAATAATCGTCGATGGATTAAGTGGTGGACACGGCGCGCGCTCAGGCAAGACAGGTATCGATTTTTGGCGAATTTTTAATGCATTCGACGACGTCTGCCGTTTTTAAAATTTGATAATATACTATTATTATTATCTAAAAACAACAATGGCAGACCATTATCGCGCGTTTAGCATTGTGGCAGACAGTTTTGAAAGTACTGAAAAAAATAAATTTAATTGAAGAGATCTGCCATTGATATATTTTATTTATTAGGGTCTTGAAAACTTATTTTGATCACGGCAGACGACTTCATTGAGTACACACATCAGCAGACAACAAAATCTTTGCTACTATCCGGTCAGATGTATGTGTATTACGTTCCCTATTTTACATCAATATGATTTACTTTATCACTGCGTGCATAGAAATGTAAAATTTAATTTTGTAAACTACATAGTTTACAAAATTAAATTCCGATTCTATGTATGATGAAGATGAGTCACACCACGACGACCATGTTTCCGATGACGATGAATAAAGAATTAAATCAGTAAAAAAAACTATACAATTTTTTTTAATGCATGCACGTTTCATATTTTGTTATTCATTTTTTTTAAATTATGTCTTAAATAAATAAAAAGAAGAAAATTAAATAAATATTTGAATAATTATTTGTTATCTGAAATATACCTTAATATTTGAGATTCTTTGAAAATATATTAACTTTTTTATCTGAAGATAAACTTATCAATTTTAGTACATAGTTTACAAAATTAAATTTTACATTTCTATGCACGCAGTGATAAAGTAAATCATATTGATGTAAAATAGGGAACGTAATACACATACATCTGAACGGATAGTAGCAAAGATTTTGTTGTCTGCTGATGTGTGTACTCAATGAAGTCGTCTGCCGTGATCAATATAAGTTTTCAAGACCCTTCTCTAATATGAAAGCTCGCTCCGCTGTCTGGAATGCTAAGACTGCATTGAAAGGAACAAAAATATCTGTGTCCGAATTCCTGACAAAGTCTAGACAGGGCGTCTTCGCGGCAGCAAGAAAGCATTTTGGCATCAAAAATTGCTGGTCTTCGGAAGGCATGGTAATTGTTTTGCTCCCGGATAAGACCAGGAAGAAGATCACTGCTATGTCCGACCTACTAAGACTTCAGTCGCAGTTCCCTGTATCGTCGTTAAAGTGAATTTTGTTTGGTTTATTGGGCTGTAGTTGGCAGATTAGTTGACCAATCGTATGTTGCCGTCGTGAATAGTACATTATTGCTGCTTTATTGTTTTGTGAGGTAGTAATGTGGTAATTTACTCAAACTAATAGTCTAAGATCTGAACCTAATCGACCTTCACCGAGCTGATAATAGAATGAAACATATTTTATTATTAATTTAGTATATTAGAAAATATATTAAAAATGGGTTGTCTAAAAAAATCCTGGACAGACTATTTTTAATTATTTTTTGAAAAATGATTTTTAATAAAATATTGCAACATCAAGATAATAAGAAAATTTTGTCGCGCGCTTATGATGATATAATTTTTTTTCTATTATCCAATCGAGTAAAAGTAACTGATATCGACATACCTGTTCATACCTGACAACCCAGTAGTTCGCGCAGGTAAATAATAGACAACCCAATGCCTGCACATTCTATACGGTTTCTACTATCAGTCAGGACAAAATTTTCTTATTATCTTGATGTTGCAATATTTTATTCATTTTTTTTTAAAAATCATTATTCAAAAAATAATTAAAAATAGTCTGTCCAGGATTTTTTTAGACAACCCATTTTTAATATATCTTCTAATATACTAAATTAATAATAAAATATGTTTCATTCTATTATCAGCTCGGTGAAGGTCGATATAGGTTCGGATCTTCTACTATAATACACTTGATTCACTCGCACTATGAGGTAGGTACAATCAATGACGTAGGAATTCTTGGACGTGCCCTAACAACAAAAAAACCGTGCCGGTTGAGCGCACAAAATGGCGGACTGACAGCTGTTATAGTGCTGTTCGGTAGTATCTTGCTATATCGATAAAATTATTTTGTGAAATAAATAATTTTGTAAAATAATTTTATTGTGTCATATAGTTAGCTTATCAATATGAAATGAATGCATAGATATAGGAAACTGTAGATGGGCAAAGTAAAAGAGAAAGAGTATACTAACACGTATATTAGAATGAGATAGACAGACGAGACCATTTCACGTATACGCAGGCGGCCTAGATCGGCCTGTCAGTCACGTAGAAAAAACAGCAAGTTTCAGACTGTAGTACTATTTTTCACGGACACGTGCGCATTTCTCACACATTGGTGCATTTTTTTGTCTCGCCTTTAATACCAAACACGATTTCTTGGCAAGCTATAAACATCAGTAATTATAAAGCTATCATTACACCCTTAGATAGTTCAAATTGTATTAATGACTCATGGGGTTTATACACTCTCAACTCTCACGGAGGGGGTCGATAGTGCCGCGGTCGAGAGTTCTACGTAACGATGACAAAATATAAAAATAGAGCCTTACAACATCTGTTAGGGAGATATTATATAGAAAGCCCCGAGAGGATGACGATAAAATGTATGGCGCCCTAATTATGAACGAAATATACTTTGCCTCGTGCGGCACTCGGGTGGTAGTAGGTTACCCAGCTCGCCACAGATAGGTAGGTGGGTTCTAATTAAACAATTTAGTTTAGACAATTGTTTATTCCTAAACTTCCGTGGCCATCACACGTCCTGGTCTTGAGGTAGGTAGTCAAGGGAACACTGGCCTGAACCGTAGATCGTAGCGGTGTAGCTCCTCTTCAACCAACAGCCCTCCAGGTCTCCAATTAGTCTAGCCGTCTAGACAGCCTGTAGTAACAGCGTATAGCCAACTGCCAATTAGCTTAGCCAATTGGTAATTATGGTAAGGCGTATGTAGTTCCTGGAATGGCAGAGAAGAAGAGGCTTAGGGAATGTTCTCGAACCTAGGCGTACGGTCAAAAGGTCACAGTGTCCCAGAAAGTAGGAAAGCGGACAGTACTAGCGCTAGACAGTAATTTACATTGAATAGACACACCTTACAATTTTAAGCACTTCTAATAAAATATATGGAAACTTACCCCAGCGGGATTTCACTATAATTACGAACTGTTTTAGCAGTTTTAGAGTATGTATGTATTAAGATATAAAGAGCGCTTGACACGGCCACCTCTTTCGATGCGATTATCTGGTCTGGTCTGCGAAGAAATCTAAGACGCCCGAACCCGAACCGGTTTAGCCAGATCGTGAATCGACGAACTCAAGTTTAGAGATGCGCAAGCTCAATAGAACTTACAATAACACGTACTGAGAATTCCGTATATTAATAAGTTAATTATAGTTTAAGTATAAGTATTAGATTTAAGTTCGTAGTTATTTAATTATTTTTATCGTAATATTTACTGTATTAGAATTAAGTGTAGTTAATAATAGAAATGTAAGGTTTATTTAGATATTAGTTGTTTATTGCCTTTTTTTTTCAATTAACCTATAGTGCATATTAAGGTACAACGTTACACTCGCGTGCGCACGCCCACACGCCATATATTTTCACGGCGCCCGCCCGCCGCCCGGTGCGCTTTCTATAATATCTCCCTTATTGCTACAAGATATCGGGTGAAACTTCCTCTGTGCTTCGGAAGGCACGTTAAGCTGGTGGCTAGTTGTAAGCTTGGCTGGGGGGAGCGAATATCTAAAACATAGGTTAAAGTTAAACACACCAAAGATATTATGCTAAAATAATAAAACGAAATACTAGAACGTAAATCAATATGTTTATTAGTTACATGTAGTACCATTATTAATTTGACTAAACAAACTCAAACTCAAATTTCTTTATTCATTCAGGTACAATTTTGATGCCAAAGTGAAGTTTGATGCCATCGGCTTAAGAGTCTACCAAGAGGCCTTGTTCTGAGAAGAACCGGCAATAAACTCAACTTTGGAAAGAGCTTTTTCCACTCCAACTGCTTCCAACCACATTTTCTTCCTATATTCACTTCTTGGTAACCTAAAAAAAACAAAAACCTATAAGATATATTGGAGATGAAAATTGGAATCTTAAATAATTTGGGTTGGGTATGGGATAGGCAATTTTATTTTCATTTATATTTTTGTTCTTTAGCTGTATGAATCCATTACAATTAATAAGGATAAAAGAAGACATAAATAATAATAAAAAATTAAACACTTTCCAAGTTGTAAGAGTAACCAACCTTATGGACGCCAGTATTTTTTTATAAATCCTCTTTTTTAAATCGTATAAGAATAATGATCCGATATTATATAGATGTTATTTTGAAGGCATATGTACTCCATCTGCCCCCAAGGCCTCTCCAATATAATATTGTCATGATTATGTATTATCGTCAATTACTTTCGATAATTTGAGAACAACACTAGTTGTCAAATTCAACATTTTCTTAGCTTGAAAATATTCAAAATAAAGCCTAATCTTTAATTGAAATCCACATGAATGGAATCACATGGATGAATAAAAAATTTAAAACATTCAGAGTACCCATAAATGCTAAAACTAATTACTATTTACTTGTAAATTTTAAGACTTACCGGTGCAACGTTAATCTTAGTTGATTTTCGTCTTTCCTTGACCCACACCCTATAACACTACACTTAGGCATTATGACGGTGTGATCTTTCACAACTTCGCGTAATTTCAATGAAGAAATCTCCAGAAAAAGAAAGATAAATATTAATTTTGATAATGTTTACAAATCGTTGACACATGAAGTACCAAACAGTAACTGACAGTTATGTCACACAATATGGCTGCCTGGCCGCAAAATATATATAAAAATAACTACAGCTACAGACAATAGGCCCGGTCCATAGAATTCCTACGTCATTGGGTACAATACGCATTACGATACGAAATGTCAATTGTCATTGTCAATTTTATCAATAAATTACACAGACTAGTTTTGTTTTAAATTCGCCGTATTAAGGCTAAGCAAAGAAATCTAGTCGTTACAGCCATGTTTTCAGATTATAGTTTTTCGTTTGTTTTTTTTTTGTTAGATTGATTTGGTTTCTTATTTTTATTTGGCATGTTTAGTTATGATTGAAATTGAAACCAAGTTAAATATAAAACGAAAAGCATGGAAAAAATCCTGTCGTGAATTTTGTTACATTACTTTTTCTTCTTTCTTCTACTGTTCTTTTCTTATTGTACGGCTCGTACGTGCCTCAAGTAGTTTTTAACTTAGTTTTCGGCAACCAGTTCTTACCTACTTCATTTTTAATTTTGATGTTAAGTATAAGTATAATTATATTTTTATTACCTACTGATATTACGTATTGATTGTGTTAACGGCACGAAGTTATGTTAACAGGTACAGCCAACTCACGCTGGTGGTAATTTTAAGAAAGTTATTTGTTTTAATTTATAGATAGTTGTTTTTTTATATATATTTTTTATTATTTATTTTATAGTGATATTTTATTTATGTCTATTAATAGTGATTTTTTTTCAGATAGCTCTTATGATGAATACGAAAGTGCATGTAGTGATATCTCCTCTTCTTCTGATAGTGATGCGCTCTCATTGAATATAAAACTTCAATCTGTGTTTCATGGTAAATCCTCCTTCCTCAACCTTGTGCACATTAACGCTCAAAGTGTCGTTGGACACATTTCTGATTTAATTGCATCTTTTAGCAGTGGCATAGTTGACGGCATATTGATCTCCGAATCCTGGCTTAAACCATCCCTTCATTCTTCAATTTGCTCTCTTTATGGCTATGAACTATGGGTAATTCACCCAAAATATAAAATTTTGCCTAATTTCCTTGGTATGTATAAAACTTTTTTTTTTCGTATATTTCTGTTCCATTTAAGAAAGAAAAGGGAAAACTATATTGAGTTTTCTAAAAGGGGTGTCACTAAAAGTTTTAGAACAAAAGTTATAGGGTGATGAAATTTTGGTAGCCAAGGAAATTAGAAAGAGGCCAATGAAATTAGAAAATGACTCCAAGGAAATTATGAGCTGTCATGGAAATTAGAAAATGCATTTTTTTAATTAATTACTTAGTATAATTAGTTCAAACTTAGCACAAAATATACATTTAAAATTTTTCTTTCTTTCTTTACATGATTAGTATTAAATTGTCTGATGTTCTCTTAGATTTGCGCGAGCACTACACATTTTAAATAAAACAACTTTTATGGACTTAACTTGCGTGTAATTAGATTTTACATGTTGTTTTTAAAAGTTGTAAATGTTGTTTTATTAAATTGTCTGCTTCACACTTAATAATCATAGTTAACAAAAATTAAAAAAAAATCTTTTATCTGAGTCGGGCGGACTGTCTTGGCGTAAGTTTTTTGTCCGGTATAATAAGCTTTGAAATTATCTCTATTTCTTTTTCTTTGGATCCTCTGTCTTCGAGGAGTCAACTCATTCATAGGTGACACTTTTTTCTGGTAGGCCCACCACAAGGTAGACTGACGATCTAGTAAGGGTCGCGGGAGGCCGCTGGATGCGGGCAGCGCTGGACCGACCGGTTTGAAGATCCTTGGCGGACGCCTATGTCCAACAGTGGGCGTCTCTCGGCTGAAATGATGATGATGATGACTTTTTTCTGCTCCTTTTTTATAATATCTTGCTCGGTCTTTAGCTTTAAACTCGTCATAAACTTGAGGATCACTCTTCATTTTTTTTTCTAGTCTTCTTTTTCCTGTCAACCTTTTTTTCTCTAATTTTTCTTTTCTAGTTTGCTTTTTCTTCACTCGACCCATTTTTATGCTACCTACACAATAAAAACTCATACTCAATATTCAAATATTCAGGATATTCTAGAATTAAAGGACATTATGGCCGAAGGAACAATTGAATATTAAAATAAAAGTGTAATTTTCATTGTGTTTTTTTTTTAACGAAACGTAGTAACTTTTCATATTTCGGTTAAGAAAAAACGCGTATTAGATTAACTTTGACTCAATAGAAAATCGCTGTTTTAGTGTAATATAATTTCCATGGTACTTCATAATTTCCTTGGCTAGTTTTGAGCCATGGAAAACAAGGAAATTAGTATCAAGGAAATTAGATTTATGCCTAAAAACCACCATAACCTAGAAAATATACAGTCTTAATATTTACGATTCAAAATGAGGGTTTAGCCCTAAAAATACTATTGTTGTTTAGGCAAACATTTAAACGAAGTCCAGTTTAAACCTACAAAAAAGCTGCCAGGGAAATTGTCTCATTTAGAAACAAAAGTCCAAGGAGGGAGTTACTTTTGTGACTGACGAGAAACTAATCAAAGGTATGGAGGTAGTGCCTCTATTGCCGTTCGCGGCGAAATGGCCGACGTAAAGTGGTGTAGTCCGTTTAATTCGCTTATTTGTGCGTTTCGATCTACGCTGCTAGAAATGTCGACCCAAGGAAATTATACTTTTTTCCCGGACAACAACTAAATTACGTTTACAATATTGGTTTTAGCCATGTGATATGAGTAGACATATTTTATTATTAGGAATTTATCCTTAGATCATTTAATAAGTCTTTTTGAAATTAATTAACAATACGATTGGATGCTATATGCCGTCATTAAGAAAAAATAAACTAATGGACACACCAAGGAAATTAGAATACTTGGTTTCGGTTACATTTTTTATAGCTCTAAATTGTACTTTATTATGTTTAAATAACGTAAACAAATCAAAATTAAGATATTTATTACAAAAAAATCGTTATCTACTTACAGATATTAAAAAAATGTGAGTTCGCCGGTCCGGACATAATAAAAACACCGTTTTGGCGAATCACCGCTATACAGGAATGACAGGATTGGTCGAAATACTATTCCATGTTCTATAATTGATAAATCGTCAAACGAACCACACATGGCTTCTTAGAATATCTTTTTTTGGAAGTTGAATTGCATCACACAAAAGTCCTGGTTGGTGTAGTTTATAGCCCTAATGATAAAGTAAATTATTTCCAACATTTTGAATCCACTCTTGAGCATCTAAGCTCCGCTTACGACCATGTGATTCTCATGGGTGACCTAAATACGTGCTTGTTAAAGCATAACTTTAGGTCTACTCGACTGAAATCTTTAATCTCTTCTGTTAACTTTGAACTGTTACCTCTGGCAGCTACTCACCATTCTCCTAATTGTAACCCTTCTCTTCTAGATTTGCAGATCATTTCTAAATCGAAATTAGTCTCTTCTCATGGGCAAATGACCGCCCCGTTCTCATACCATGACCTTATATACCTTTCGTATAAAGTACGTCCTCCCAAAAGAAAAACAAAAGTCATTTTTCAGCGTAACTTTGGTGGCATTAATATTGAGCGCTTGAGGGAGGATTTTGACAAGGTGGATTGGACTGTTATTTTAAATGTTAACACAATCGACGAGAAAGTCTCAATTTTCAACAGGCTCTTGGTTCAATTGTTTGACTCTCATGCTCCGATAAGACCTGTACGAGTTAAGCACCTTCCTGCGCCTTGGCTTACGCCTTTCATCAAAAGAACTATGCAGCGTAGAGACAAGGCCAAGTCTAAATTAAAAAAAAACCCGAGTGATACGAATCTTCAGTCATACAAGAAACTTCGTAATCTCTGCAACAGGTTGTGTAGGGATGCTAAACGCCACTACATCCATACGTCCTTAGAAAATATCTCCCCTACACAAATTTGGAAATTTTTAAGGTCACTAGGTGTGGGTAATACTCCTGAAGTCTCCAGTAATTTACCTAACATAAACGACTTAAACGAGCATTTTTGTAAGCCTCCTGTCATTTTGGACAATAACATCAAGCTTAAAACTTTGACTCTTCTCAACAACATTAAACCACCTGACTGTGATTCCTTTTCATTTCGCGATATCACGGAGGATGATGTTAAAAAGAGCATCCTATCCATTAAATCCAAAGCCGTGGGACACGACGGTATAACTCGTGACATGCTGATACTCTTACTGGATGATGTTATTGCTATTGTCACGCACATTTTAAATTTCTCACTTAGCACTAACGTCTTTCCAAGTGAGTGGAAGCTGGCCCACGTTATTGCCCTTCCTAAATCTACAAACCCAACCACTTATGCCCAATTTCGTCCCATTTCTATACTCCCATTCCTATCGAAGGTTTTTGAAGGCGCTATTCACAATCAACTTTCTTCCTACCTCTCCCATAACAATCTCATTAGTCCATTTCAATCCGGATTCCGTCCTCATCATAGCACTGTGACTGCCTTGTTGAACGTTACTGAAGACATTCGACAAGCCTTAGACAACAGGCTAGCTACTATTGTTGTTTTACTCGATTTTAGCAGTGCGTTCAACTCGGTAGATTTTGATATCCTTCTATCCATCCTTGGCTCTAATAACATTTCACCATCCGTGATTGCTTGGTTCTCAGACTATCTTCGCGGACGTCAGCAGTGCATCAAGTTTGATGATTCTTTGTCAGACTGGTGTCACCTTACTGCAGGCGTACCGCAGGGCGGCGTCCTTTCTCCACTTCTTTTTTCTATATTTATAAACGAACTCTCGAAGGTCATTACTCCTCCCTACCACTTGTATGCAGATGATTTACAGATATATAGACATTCAAACTTGGATGACATTAATACCTCTATAAGCAGTCTTAACAAGGACTTACAAACAGTAAAATCGTGGGCAGAATCGTTTGGGCTTCTTGTCAACCCAAGCAAGTCACAATGTTTACTTATTACCAGCAACAGGATGACCAACAAAATTGATTATGGTAAAATTACTAGGGTTTTGTATGATGGTGTTATAATTCAGTACGCCGAAAAGAGCAAAGACCTTGGTCTAATTATTGATAACACGCTGTCATGGTCTTCACACATTAATGAAATTAGTCGTCGAATGCACTTTTCCTATCATTCTCTCAGGCGTCTTCAGTATTTCCTGCCTTTTAAAACTAAAGTTATGCTAGCTCAATCTCTCTTACTCCCCATTCTTGACTATGCCGATGTCTGTTATTTAGATGCAACTGAAGAGCTGCTTAACAAGCTGGAACGCCTACAAAATCTGGCGATTCGTTTCATTTTCGGGCTACGGAAGTATGACCATGTCTCAGCATTTCGTGAAAAATTAAAGTGGCTCCCTATTCGACTTCGCAGAAATGTGCACATCCTCTGTCTATTATATAAAATCCTACACAACCCTCAACATCCGTATTATTTGCGATCCCGTTTCACGTACCTGCCTACTGACTCCCGTCCTAAACGTTCCTGTATTACTAAAACCCTTGTTCGACCTCCAGCCAAATCAAAATTTTTTAGTAAATCTTTTACTGTACAGGCTACACAGCTATGGAACAAATTGCCATTAGAAATTCGCGAGAGTGTTTCAATTACTTCATTCAAACACAAGTTGAAAGAGCACTATCTCTCTACCTTATCTTAAATATATTATATATGTATTTATATATGTATGTATGTAGGTATGTGTGTATGTATAGGATTATATTGTATATATCTATAAGGTAATTATATTTATATAATATGTACTTATGCTTTTTAGTATAATGTATTGTTTTTTTTTCTCATTGTTTGAATGTTGTGTACGCTATATCCCCGCATATTAATTGCTTAAACTATAGCTAGGGTTGGCTGGAAGAGATCTCTGCTAGAGATAAGCTCACCTTTGTACATGTCCTTTCTTGTTAATGTTTTGTAAAATTTTGTGTGTACAATAAAGGATTTATATAAATAAAATATATCAATGGCAGATCTCTTCAATTAAATTTAATTTTTTTCAGTACTTTCAAAACTGTCTGCCACAGTGCTAAACGCGCGATAATGGTCTGCCATTGTTGTTTTTAGATAATAATATATTATCAAATTTTAAAAACGGCAGACGTCGTCAAATGCATTAAAAATTCGCCAAAAATCGATACCTGTCTTGCCTGAGCGCGCGCCGTGTCCACCACTTGGGGCTTAGTGAACCCCCATCTCATATATGGTAGGTATAGGGGCCTCACTGTACAAAACCCCAAGTCTGGTCAAATACATACAGGTAGCTTTCCACTGGCTCTTAGGCTATAACCTTATCGTTTAGCTAGTAACGAGCGTGACGAAATATATTGTTTTGTATAAAATGCAAAGAGATCAGCTCTGACCTAAAACAGAAGTGTCTGCATTTTATTACAGCCCTCAGCAAACTGAAGCAATTAATCTGCTTATTCCGCTTCAGCGGATGGTGAAATTGGTAATTAATTTACTGAGCTACTGCACTAGCCGGCTATTTTACTTCAAAGCGGAGGTTAATATATTTCTACGTGTATTTTAAGTAAATATTTCATGAAACATCACGCTCTTTATTGGTTGATTGTTACAGGTAATCTAAAGCTAAGATTTATTGGTAAACATTTACACACAGGGCACAACACGTGACACTTAACGCGTTTGGCAATGTTGCACAATAGTGACTACAACAATCGTACAACAGAGATCATCACGGATTCTTAGGCGACAATTCGCGTAGACATGTTGTCGGTGAGAATCAAAAATTCCACGTTGTCGCTCAATGATTATGTTGAGCTACATGTAGTAAAGGTAACCATAATTGGACCTCAAATGTTGCCTAGTGCATACATAGCTTTACTCTCCACCTCTTCAATTACGTAAAAGAAACTATATTCGCCCGCCGTCGCCCGGTCCACTATTGGACATGGAAGGCATTTCATCTTAGGCCTCAGGATGACACCGCACCTGCAATACCAAGTGATTTTTTCCTTCTCATTGCAGGTGTTTATAGGCGACGGTATCCACTTACCACCAGGTGGGCCGTCAGCTTGTTTGTCATCTAGTTGTATGTAAAAAGAGAAGTTGCCTGGTTCGAGTCCCATCTTATGACAGGATTTTCTTCCTTGGCAAACAAAAAATTCTAAAACGTTTTCTTTGTACAGATAATTTTTCTTAAAGCTACGCGTTTCTCCCATAACTGATTACTGTACCAAAACGCTAATGAGTACGTTCAAGATCCCTTAATTAGTAATAATTACCTTTGTGTGTTGCTTAATTATACTGATATGACCAGTTAGAGCGCTATCTTGTTTAGTACGGGCATTAATGTCTTGTTTACTTGATACTCCGCCATTAGGGATATGTAAACGCTATTATGTTGGTGAATGTGCATGAGTGATATCTTCATAATTAAGTTAATTATCTTGATTAATATTTTAAGTAGTAAAGATTTGTTTGTATGTGTGTTTTGGTAAACCTATTTAAGTTCAAAACCACTAGACTCATTTCATTTGCTGACCTGCTTTCAATGTCAGCTTAAGTATTTCAATTCCATCCATCTCAATCACCCGTCATCTCTATATTAAGTCCCTTCTTTATCGTATCAGTTTTCACAAAGAGTATCCATCTTTTCTTTAGCTTCCCTCTCATTCTATATCCATCCACATTCATTTTTTTGCTTGGGAATCATCATCATCATCATCATTTCAGCCGAGAGACGCCCACCGGGAATGCTTGACTGCAAATTTTACGACCAGACACCTACCAGATTTCAACCCTCCTTGGTGTATTGTAACCTTCTCCATTATGGGTGACTTTCAACAGATTCTTATAGTCGCTTTTTACCTCACCCACGTGTAGAAATGAGGTGCAGGATCACTCACGATAGCTAAGCTACCAAGTGTACGGTCGTTACTCGGATAGGTGACTGAATTTTTCAACTTGATTTTATTACTTGCTTTGAAAGGCAGTTTTTTAATTTGCTTAACATTTAAAATCTTTATTTAAACCATTTTGTATACAGTCGCACACTAAAACCACAAGGTTTGTGCTGGAACGACCTAAGAGGATATGAATTTTGTTACAAAATAAATAATATATTCTAAATTAAAATAAGTTATAGGTACTTAACTATTAGTAAGATAGAGGAAAAGAGTAAATGAAGTTATAACTTTTTTTACGGAATAAATTGTTGTTAATCTGGTTTTCTCGACTGCTGTAGAAAGATAGCAGTCGTTCTTAAGGGGGACTGGGTTCAGGCAGGCGGCTGGTCGTAAAAATCTAATGCGTTAACCTATAGCAGTATTGTTGATATCAACACATACTGCAGCAAATCCAAATATATTAGGAGGTGGATTGAAGAAAAACTTATAATTAGTGGAACCTACGTACCCAGACTACTTAAAGAAAGCTTCAAAAATCCCAACAACAGAACCTCAAATATTCAAGTAAACACTATCAGCCCCAGTTAGCTTTTTATCCAATGGATACAACGATTTATGTCTATGTTAAGCAGCGATAAACCATTCATCACGACTAAAGCCGAGCCGCAATGAGCCTTGACGTAGATTACGCAACACATTACCCGCTTTAGTTTGCTAACCTTGGCTCTGAAAGTTTTTGCCTACGGGCTACATGGGGGCTGGTTACAACGTTGTTTACATAGATTGTATGATTTAAATTTGGCTTTTTGCTGGTTCTTGAATTTTGACTGATGGCTAATAGAAATTTCAACTAGTAAAAGTAGATTTAAGATAGAGGTTGTGGATATGTTTTTTGCAACACCTGCAACAGCAATGTTCGAAAACAATCCAAACGCATAGCTGCAATCTAGAAATATTGCTTCAGAAATAGTAGGAGTTGCAAAAACAGCTTTGCGAGTATGGAAATCCAAAGGGAAGTAATTCCGCCGGGCAAGGTGTTGTATACCCGGGGACCACGGTCCTCCTGTGTGTAGTTGGAACTTCTATATATTAGGTTGGGGAAAAAGTCTTTTCGCATTATAGTATGTATAAACTTGTAATAAAATCCCTTTGGCTATACTATTTGTATCTGGCTGGTTTTGGTATCATTGAAAGTTTAAATTTTAAAGAACATAATTCCAAATTCAAATTAGGAAAATGTGTGATTTTAATTTGTTTTTCGTACCGCCAAGATGAGTGAATCTAATGAAAAAATTCGATACATTTTAAAGTTTTACTACAAAAAAGGTAAAAATGCAACGCAAGCCGCGAAAAAAATTTGCGATGTTTATGGACCTAGTGCAGTGTCTATGAGAGTAGCACAAATTTGGTTTAAGCGTTTTCAATCCGGAAATTTTGATGTCAAAGATGCACGTCGCTCTGGTCGCCCTATTACAGATAAAATGGACGCCATTTTTTAAAAAGTGGAGCAAGATCGGCATATCAGTAGTTACGACGTAGCTGAAGAACTGGGAATTGACCACAAAACAGTTTTGGCGCATTTGAAAAAAACTGGGTACACAAAAAAGCTCGACATTTGGGTACCTCACGAACTCACTGAAAGAAACCTAATGAACCGTGTACTCATTTGTGATTCTTTATTACGACTTAATGAAACCGAACCATTTTTGAAGAAGCTGATAACTGGTGATGAAAAGTGGATTACGTACGACAAGAACGTGCGAAAAAGGTCGTGGTCAAAGGCCGGTCAGGCTTCACAGACTGTGGCGAAACCCGGGTTAACTCGCAACAAGGTGATGCTGTGTGTGTGGTGGGATTGGAAGGGCATTATTCATTATGAGCTGTTACCACCAGGCAGGACCATCGATTCTGAACTCTACTGCGAACAACTGATGAGATTAAAGCAAGAAGTTGAGAGAAAGCGGCCGGAATTAATAAACAGAAGGGGTGTGGTTTTTCATCATGATAACGCTAGACCTCACACATCTTTAGCCACTCAGCAAAAATTAAGAGAGTTTGGCTGGGAGGTGTTAATGCATCCGCCGTATAGTCCTGACCTTGCACCTTCAGATTTCCACCTGTTTCGGTCTCTTCAGAATTCTTTAGGCAGTGTCAGGTTAACATCACGAGAGGACTGCCAAAACCACTTGTCGCGGTATTTTGACCAGAAGTCCCAAAATTTCTATAGCAATGGGATCATGTCCCTACCTACAAGATGGCAAAAAGTTATCAAACAAAATGGTACCTACATACTTAAGTTAAATGTAAATAAACTATATTAAAAAATGTTTTGAATTTTCTTAAAAAATGCGAAGAAACTTTTTCCCCAACCTATTATATCGAGCACGTTTTAGACTTCGTTATCGCGATTCTAGTTCCCATACTAATCGTCGCGCTTGTATGAGCACTGTTGTATAGCGCCATCTATGTGAAGGCAGCCGAGTTACTTGGCCGCCACACCAGTATCAAAATTAAAGAACCGCCTAAATTAACTGATTTATTTATTTTTTTACTCTTTTCATGTTAAATTTTAAGCGGACATTTTTTGCAATAAATAATTTGCAACTTTAGAGCTATAAGGGCTGACTTAGTCCCACTCTTAGAGTATACATAAGCTAAAGTTTGTATACTCTAAGGTCCCACTACTAATCAGCCAGGTCTGCAGATCTGTGTTAGAGTATTATAGGAGAGTTATATGACAGGTTTTCAGCTTGCCTAAAGAACCTACTCAAATATGTCTATCAGCTTTCGGAATAAAACGATCAACACTATGCAGTCACTAAAATGAACGCATTGCTAAGGGACCTTGTGAAGTATATTGCCGCAACGCATAGGTCGAGATCTCATAAGCATCGTCCAGATATCAAAATATAGTTTTTGTTTTAAAGTAATAAATCGTCAGATAATTCAACGAATTAAACTATGTCAACGCAAAGCGTCTACTTATCCAAGAGTTGTTTAAGTATCGTTTATGAATTGAAAGGCTTTTCATATGGCACACACAGAAATACCTTATTTCACATAGAATTGACCTTTAACGAGTATTGTTTGTGAATACGGGTGAAAGTGACAACTATAGAAAATCTTCGTACAACAGGCACAGATAATGAAATCATTCCAGATCTACTACAGTATGCCCGTATTATTTATATTTCCCATGAAAAAATAAACTTTGTTCCGACAACTAACTAAATTGTGACAGATAAGAAAAAGAAAGTGCTAGTTAGAAAAGTGGCCTTAAAGCATTATTATGGGAATTGAACTGAGGATCTAGATAATATGATACCAGTGGAGCAATTACAAAACCATAAAGGTGATTCAAATATGTATGAAATTCATCAATTAATAGCTTTCAAAACGTTCCCGACATTTGAGTAATTGTATTTCGCTGCAATTTATCAGCACATGAAATGTCTAATATGTGGAAATTTTGGGCAGTCTGTGTGCAACCATTTATTAGCAATTCGCTAATTAAATTTCGGAACAAAATGATGCAGTTCTGCATCATTTTGTTATAACTATGGAGAGTGGATTCTTTGTGTGACTCCGACTTAGTGTATGATGATTGAAGCACGACTTCTCAACCAAAGGGTTTATTACTCAGAGCATATAAGTAAATGTTTATTACAAGAGTATAGAGAAACAAACAAGTCGTATCAAAAAGTGATAGATATTAATACGTCATGAAAGAAAGAAGTTACCATGCCCCCAAATTATTTGAGGTCGGCGAAGTATGTCTTCCATTGACAACTTTTTTTTCTTTATTTTCACATTATAAATAATACATACCTACAGTTATAAAACCTAACTGCTCCCAAACTGTGACACAGTTTGTCGGCAATAGCTCTCGTGGACATACCATTAACAAACTACCGGTAATGAACAATTACAGTACATATTAAAGATTAGCAGTATTAGTAGCCGAAATAAACATTTTGTTGAAGAAATTAACTAACCCGCGGTCACTACGTTCGTGGCATTTTCACAAGTTGTATATTTCCGTAAAGAAATTACGTTGAAGTACAACAGAGAATATGAGTCAAGAGACATAATGAAGAACGTTTCTTAAAATCATATTACAGTCTAATCAAGTAAGGACTTCCTGCAATTTGGTAGCACAATCTCATTATGCGTCAAACGCGAAGCCGCAAGCCAGCCAATTCAATTTGGCTTCTACCACCCTTCGTATAAAGTTCAAAGTGTATGTTTGCCGCCGTAAAAAAACATGTTTCCACATAATTTGGTCTAACGAATTTGTCCTGGTAAACAAACTGTAGGTAGTGATGATAGGGCTGTATCCAGGGAAAAAGGGAGCTTCGCGTATGCTCCAAGACATTTTGACGGCGAAAATGTCTTATGTGCTACTTACTTACGAAACGTGTAACCGATAAACGTAGTAATAAATAAAAGAGAAAAAATATTACAAAAGACTTCGGAGGAGGAAGGCATCGCTATATTCCCACTTGAATCTAAAAATGGAAAGGCTTTTTCTGTCAAGCGATACAGTTCTCAGAATTTTCAGAGGAGTAGATCAATATTAAAAAGACCCAGTACATGTTTTTACTAAATTTAGATAAAAAAAAATCTAGAACAACTAATAATGTAACAAGAGCTAATGCTATATCTAGCTCAGTTTAGTGTGTATGTTTTTAACTGTAAACAACGAAGAGCGCTGATGACAAATTGAGCTCTTAATGCAAACTAAAATTGTTATGGTTTTTACTTTTTAACATAAATAGATCAAAACGTCTCGCGTGATGACGAGTCATTCCCCGAGATGCCACGGCACGCCCCGCTGCAACGCTTTAGACGCATAATTTACTTCATGTTGTTAAAAGAAAATGCATGTAAGGATTAATCGAAGATATTATTGATGTGGTATGCCGCGGGATCCTTCAGTATGCCACGGGATGATTTATTATGCCGAAGCGTGCCGATTGGCGCCGTGCTATACCTTTCCGTCAGTGGGCGGCTCTGGAGCCCTGGATGCCCATAGAGATAAGCAGCTCGAACTTGGAGTCGATGGAATGACTTCTTTTAACTCCGTCTGACTATCTAACACCAGTTTATCACCCAGAACCGTCAACAACAGAGGAACTGTCAATCCAGACTATCGGTCTATTCTATGGGATACACTTTGGAGGGTGTGCATCGGAATTACACTAATTAATTTAACGCAACGCAGTTTAAATTACCAACCAACCTTATAGGTGACGTCCCTACCATCCGCACAAAACGATTTGCTAACTCCTTTATAATGCGAACAGCAAAGGAGTGGAACTTGTTGCCTGCAGTAGAACGGATTATCTGCCCCTTGCACACTATGTTATTGGCAACCTTTATTACTTTCTCGTACGTAGTATACAGGAAGTCTTGTAATCGTCAAAAATTCGACCTCGAGATTTTGACGGATTTACACGTTTTGGACCTTCCTGAGTCCAAAAATACCATTCTTGGAATTATGTCTGTGTGTGTGTGTGTTTGTGCGTTAGCACGATAACTTGAGTATGCTTTAACTTATTGCAACCAAATTTAACATGCATGTATGACATAAAAAGAAAGTCAAGGGGAGGCCACTCCCGATTTTTATGTGTCATAATCCCAAAATTGTTGAGCAGATCTTTAAGTTTTTTTATGTTAAATGGTTGGCAGGTAAGCATACGGCCTGTCTAGTGTTAAGTAGCCTCCGTATCCTATAGATGCTTGCAACAATGACCTGAAACTCGTTCGCTACCAACCCTAATCCCTTTCCCTACCCCGTGGAGCTCTTACTTACCTTACTCACCAACAGATACACAACATCAAAAAAATCTAGTGTTATTTGAACGTGGTCTTCTGTAAGGTGGAGGTACTACCCTAGTTCGTAACCACAGATTAAGATATAATTTTCACGGTGCCTGAAAAAAGTGTCAGATTGGCAGTCAATAGAGTGTTTATTTTAGATTGAGACTTTATGTTATATATGCATGTGAGGCGTCGGTGGCGTAGTGCGTACGGGCGTTGTCTCCCACCCGGGGGCAGCGGTTAAATTCCCGCCATGTACCAATGAGTTTTCAAATTTTGAATTCATATGTACGTTTATTCGACGTTTTTATGGTGAAGAAAAACATCGTGAGGAAACATGCACACACCTAAGAAATTCTTAAGTTGTGTGTGAATGAAGTCGACCAACCCGCACTTGGCCAGCGTGGTTGACTAAGGCCTAATCGCCCCTAATGTGGGGTAGGCTTGAGCCTGTCGGTGGGGACATAATATGAGCTGCTGACAGCTACTGCCGAGCTACTGCCACTTCTCTAATAGGGACGACTTCTCTAATTCGACATACATAGTTTGTAGATCTATAGCCATAAGGAAAGAAAAGGTCAGATGCGTTTATAGAGATATATGCCATTGACAACTTCAGCTGGCATCAGAGGTCTGATGAAGGCCTAGTATAAGGATATTATGAGCTACTTATTATTTGTTTCGAGGCTACTAGTCGTCAGAGTCGTCAGTGACGCTAGTAGCTCCGGGCTAGTAGTCCCCGCTCTATAGAGCCCTCATAGAGGCCTCACATGTACTCTTTAGCTGGGCAATGTCAAATAATGAGCTATTCCTAGCTTGCATTATTTCGATGTCATCTGGGTCGAGAATCTGTCTCCCCAAATGTCAGTTTTTTTTACTAATGAGAGGTTCACAAAATCACAGGATGCATATTGGTGTTTCACGCTCCTGTCCGCGGAATCTGCAATCATCATGTCTGTTCAGCTTGCGACTATAATCTTTTCCGAATTCTCCTCCAGACACTAAACACACGAGAAACTCGTGTAAGACATATCGCCCTTTTACCTTAAGGTATTTGCTCAAGTTTCAAGTCCGTATCTATCTTATTATACCTACTGTTGAAAGTTGGACGCCTTTGACAGACGGATACACGGCGAGCGTTACCACAACAATAGGTTTATGTTTGTAGGAATTACCAAGAGCACGTGTGGACTTACTTATCTCGATGGAAATAATGTCGGCTTTTGTGTAACTATAGTGAAGATACAGACAAGATATCATAAATAGTGGACGTACAAGAAACTTAAGGAGAGATTGAAGTTTCTTCATGCATAATGATTATCAAATTTGAATTTTTTCTTGGAATGTTATTTGGGAATTCATTTCTATATTACACATTCCAGTAATAAAATTCTATTAACTCTCTCACTAGCTAACTTTGCACTTCGATTCTACTCTGTTTACTATCAGATGAAATGTAGTCATTTGCTGGATCTTTTTGTAAAAAAAGCTTCAACCTAATCTGGTATAAGCTTCATCCTTAACCAAATGTGGATTAAAGACGACTAAAGCACAAAATTTACCAATGGGACAAATTGCACTGAGATGGATCTTATAGCCCTATGGCAAGATCAAATCTCATTTCTTTTCTTCGTCTTCTCTTAGACCTTGTCGAGAAGAACGAGTTCGCCGCGAATCTCTACGCGCTAACACACATCACACGTTGGCGAGTTACAGGGCTCAATACATTGCGTCCACAAGCTTCACGCGAGTTTCAAATTCACGCGTTGAGCCTCAGTATGTGTTCGCGCGTAAAGATTCGCGCTTCTGGACAAGGTCTTAATTAATGGATTCGCCGTATTACACATGTTGCCAATGTCAAGTGAAGGTAATATTAAAAATGATTATAAATCCGATTTTCGATAAATGCAACACAAAAATATTTTTTCAATTTGAATTAGTAGTTCCTGAGATTAGGGTGTTTAACCAAACAAACAAACTTTATAATAATAGCATAGATGTATGTTAAAATAATAATCTATGCTAACTCAGGTTTTCTGACATGACAGCTCACTAGGGTTGGCAATATTCTTAGCTTTGATAATAATTATTATTTTTTGGGTTTGTAACACGTTACAAATCAAAACTATTATCAAACCACAACTTAATTTGGCAGAAGCGAAAACCTTATTACTCTAACTTACTGCTAATAAATAGTTCTAGAATATTCTACGGTCTGTCAGCCCTAACCATAGAACGTAGTTGCCAAATGTTGTGTAACGTTTATATTTATGGTCCGGCTGTAATAGGGCTGTACCATAAAGTTCCGATACAAAATTGCTGAAACAAAAACAATGACCATATTTTCAATCGAGCGTTAAACTTTTTCATGCGTGATAAGGCTTTATGGGTGGAACATCGTTGTGTGATATAGCTATTTACTGAGTTAGTGCTTAGTACTTTTTTGATGAGCTCGTAGGTGGAGAAATTGATGGTGATGCTGTCAAGATGTTTTAACGTTTAGGTGCTAAAGAAGATGAAGTTTTTATGTGCTGTAAACGATGAAGTATATTTCATCGCAGCGTCGAGTTAAGAAAGCTCGTCTTGGAAAGGCACCATTTTGCTTTAAAAGGGATTGAATGTGAGTGACTTTGAATACGGAGTTTTAAGCATACACACAGTCACGAGCACTAACAAGTATCCACATTTGACTCTTATTGCGTAGGAAATAAAGGTGCTGAAATGGCAAAAGTGGATACATACTATTGCTCATGACCGTACATACATACTATCACGCTTTTGTAACATTTGGTGGAGTTTTAAGTAACATTTGGTGACACATAAAGCCACATCTGGCAGTATGGGCAGTGCCTAAAAATAGTGAGAGTTTGCCAACCTGTCACCTACATTAAACCCAAAAAGTCCTTCAGTAAACAATCTAACGCAAAACTAAAAACTGCTAGTACTGACATTTTTACTTTCTCGTACGTAGTATAGAGGAAGTCTTGTAATCGTAAAAAATTCGACCTCGAGATTTTGATTGCGGATTTACACGTTTTGGACCTCCCTGAGTCCAAACAAATTTTTTTTGGAATTATGTCTGTGTGTGTTTGTCTGTGTGCCTGTGTGTCTATGTGCCTGCGTGTCTGTGTGCCTGTATGTCTGTGTGTCTATGCGTTAGCACGATAACTCGAGTATGCTTTAACTTATTGCAACCAAATTCAACATGCATGTATGACATCAAAATATATACGGTTTCTATCAACTTTCAATAAAGTATCAACAACCAAGTGCGCGGTCGGTACTCGGATGGGTGACCAAAATTTAACATGCATATGACATCAAAATATAAGGTTTCTATCAACTTTTGTGTCCTTTTCAGTATACGAAAAAGTCAAGGGGAGACCACTCCCGATTTTTTATTATTTGAATCATTATTATGTTAGTGTTAATAAAAACTTTTTTGATATTTATTTGATGAATGGAAAGTTTTGTTAAAGGTTTTAAAATTATTAAAATCATCTATTTATATCTTTAAAAGAATGTGTAAACAAAGTTAACGTCACTTTAACATGGGATGCCCACATACGACCTTCGTGATGCAAGTCGTTTGTGGTTTCATGTTATAGCAGTGGTGAAGACCGCAATGAAATTCGTGATAAAATTAAGAAGTTTTTAAAAGTATCAAGCTGATTAACTTTTGAATGTTTACTTGATTCGACCTATTCCATCAACTTAAATGAAGATTATATCAAAAATAAAAGAATGAAATAAAATATTTATTAAATCTGAGATGCTGTCAAACCAGCTATCCATTAAAAATATTTTAACCGTGACCAAATTGCGCTGTCATTACCTTTTAAATTATGAAATAAACACTCAATTTTCCAGAGGTGCTTACTTGTCGTATTACATTATCTACGCTTTTCAGTTTGTTAACCAGTGAGTGTTATAAAATAGATGCGCCCGGTCACTGAGGACAGACGTCTGACGCCCACAGTCATCGACACGCTACTATTGCTGATAGCGACTATTAGTTCCACGCCATTTATGCATCAGGGCAGAGGTGCTCAAACTTTTTATATACATACACTCACGTTTTTAGGCGTCCACTAGTTATAAATAATCATTGATTTTTATTGGTTATGTAGCTGCGGATAATGTTGCTGTTTACACCACTGCTTATTCATTTTCATTCAGCGATATATTTTAGTAATCTTTGATTATATCTTCTTGTACACTATTGTTATCCAAAAGCAATTGTGCTCGAAAGATGTGGTATTGCTTTCGTTTTTTAAAATAATCAACATTGTCAAAATGGAAATCAAACAAGCATAAGGAAATGTTACTTTAAATAGATTTTGCTATTGCAATTTTGCAAAATGAAACACATACTTATCAATTGCAATTTTTCAAAAACGATTCACAATTGTTAAATGTTATCATTGGATTATAATTTCATAAATATAGGTTCTTTAGTTTTGGATAAATCTATTTCAAGCGTCAGTAATTATCAATCTATATTTAAATGCATCGATGTCGAAAAGAGGATTCTCCTACCGCCGGGTCCTGAACGAAAAAAAAAACTAAAAAAGGTATTTTTAATTGCAGTATTCAGCAACGTGCAACTCAAAACAACTTTCAAACGATACAGCTTTCTAACGAAAATGAGCTAACATTTTTGGACGCTATCCAGTGACAGTTTTCCAGCGACTGGGGGGCGCTAGCATACAGATTGAGAACCCATGTACTATCTCACCGAATTACAACAAGGTCGCGTAGTCCGCTAGTTTATCATGGAACCCAGCAAATAGAAATTACTGTATCACCTCATAAATCATTTCGGGATATTAACTGCAAAGGCGTTATCTATTTTCAGCAACACGATTAACATTGTCTTTCGAGTGAATGTTATTAAATCCGACGTTATGATAAATTACATCGAGAAAATTACGAGTTTTGCCTTCAGATATTTTGAGCGAAACAACATCTCGAGCACCAGGTATAGGGTAAGCGATATTAATAACAAACTAAGTTAAGAGAGAGTAGCGTGAATTGACGAACGTTTTAGTGGAATGGTTAGTAATTCCACACCTAAGGGTCCCGAGTTCGAGTGCTGGGTTATTTATTTATTCAGAATCAAATAATACATAATAAAACTTTATTACATTGTGGTGTGAGCCTCGCTTCTTATTTGGTATAAGTTAGCGTAAGCATTATTTGTAACTAGTTATTAATAGTAATAGGACAGACTCGTACTCCAAAAGCAACACAAGTTGTTTCTTTAAGATTCTCCTGGTCCCCACATTGCATATTATCATCAAAAACTACATTTACTAGGTGGTAGACCCATATGTAGGGTCGTCTGGGTAGGTACCACCGCCTTTCATATTTCTGCCGTGAAGCAGTTCGCTGTGTTTCGGATTGAAGGCAAAGGTAGCCAGTGTAATTACTGAGCATGGGGCATATCATTTTAGTCCCCATGATGGTAAACGCACTTGCGGTGTTAAGTGATTTGCACTTAATATTGCCAGTGTCTATAGGCGGCTGTGACCACTTAACATCAGGTGGGCCGCAAGCTTGTCTGCCATCTCGTAACATAAAAAAGTGAGAAAATAAAAAAGAAAATAACTAACAATAGTGGACAAGGGAGACAGATTTGTGATGGACGGGATTATACACCATGGGGGATGGATGAATATGGACTAGAGGATTAGATAGTGATAGAGATAGGTCATTTCATGTAGGTAATACAATACAGGCAACTGCTCAGTTTCCTAAAACATTTCCATGTAATGTAGCATTCTTGCGAATGCTCGACGCTGTGTTTGACGTAAAGCTCACTTCGAATGAGCATTTACCTGTACATTTCTTTCTACCTTGCGTACACTTTGTTCTTCCAAATAGTCTCCTGTCACTCGCGCTCATGACATAGCTCGATATAATGTTACAACAATACGCTCGTTCGGTTTTAATTTTTTTTTTTTTTTTTTTTTTCTTTTTCTGAGGTTTTTGTTGTTTTGTCAGTTTTTAATGGTTTTTTGGACTTAGGGTCTATTACAGCTTTCCTAATGTCTGTGGCCTACATGCGTCTCAGGGCTAATGACTACACCTTATGACAACATGTAGGCCACAAGTTTTACAATGTTATATTTATTGTTTACAATGTTATATAGAAGCAGTTCCTCAAGCTGCTTATAGTATATTATATTTTATGGTATTGTGTTGTATTTAAAGTGTTCTTGTTACATAGTGTGGGCTTATAATTAAGTTTATTACAATTAAAAATATTGTTGTGTGTATTTGTGTTGTTTGTAAGGGTGTTTATGTTATGTTGTGTGTGTAGTTTGTTACATTTGAGGGTTTACAAATCTTTAGGTTGACATTTATGCTTACTTATTGTTATGTACAGATGGGTTTATTTGTAGTTGGCTTAATCTGTTATAAAGGTTTGTATGTTATTGATATTTGTTGTTTTGTTTACTCTACATGTTGTTTTTGATGTTTATTATTAGGTTTTTGGTGGGGTTAGTGTGTTTGTTATTGTTGGTTTTTACTTGTTTTATATTTTTGTATTTTTCATTTGCGGTTTGGTTGTTTGTTATATTATAATTTATTTATTTATTTTGGTGGTTTATTGTTTTATTAATGGTTTGTATATTGGTTGTTCTTTGTGTATATTTTTATTTGGTTATTTACTTGTTGTGTTTAGAATTTTAATTTTGTTCAGTTGGTTTGATTTAATGGTTCTTACGTTATTTTATGTTGTGAATTGATATTGGGTTGTCGAGCCAGACATAAACTGGTGATATCCAGTATCAATTCATATTTATTTGCTTAGATTTTGTTTTATATTGTTTATTTATGAGTTATTTATTGTTGCTTGTTAGTTTGTTATATTTTTTATTGGTGTTTTTTAGGTTTGAATTTAGTTTTTAGTTGTTGTCATTTGTTGTTCTTTTATTATTGTGTTGTTTTGTTTTATTGATAATATATATTGGGTATTGGATGATTCTGTTGCTTGTTTTGTTTCATTATTTTGTTTGTTGTTGTTGAAGGTATTGTTATGATTGTTATGTTTAAGATTTAAATTTTGTTTAGTTGATTTGGGAGTTCTTTTGTTATTTTATGTTATGAATTGATTTGATACTGGGCTGTCAAGCCAGATAGAAACTGGTGATATCCAGTATCAATTCATGTTTATTTGCTTAGATTTTGTTTTGTATTGTTTATTTATGGGTTATTTATTGTTGCTTGTTAGTTTGTTATATTTTTTATTGGTGTTTTTTAGGTTTGGATTTAGTTTTTAGTTGTTGTCGTTTGTTGTTGTTTTATTATTATGTTGTTTTGTTTTGTTAATGATATATATTGGGTATTGAATGATTCTATTGCTTGTTTTGTTTCATTATTTTGTTTGTTGTTGTTGGGAATATTGTTACGATTGTTATGTTTTAAGTTTTAAATTTTGTTTAGTTGATTTAAGAGTTCTTATTGTTATTTTATGTTATGAATTGATTTGATACTGGACTGTCAAGCCAGAACGAAACTGGTGATATCCAGTATCAATTCATGTTTATTTTTGTTTTATTTTTGTTTTATATTGTTTATTTTATGAATTATTTATTATTGTTATGATTGTTATGTTTAAGGTTTTAGTTTTATTCAGTTGATTTGGGAAATCTTTTGTTATTTTATGTTATGAATTGAGTTGATATTGAACTGTCGAGCCAGACATAAAGTGGTGATATCCAGTATCAATTCATATTTATTTGCTTAGATTTTGTTTTATATTGTTTATTTATGAGTTATTTATTGTTGCTTGTTAGTTTGTTATATTTTTATTGGTGTTTTTTAGGTTTGAATTTAGTTTTTAGTTGTTGTCATTTGTTGTTCTTTTATTATTGTGTTGTTTTGTTTTATTGATAATATATATTGGGTATTGGATGATTCTATTGCTTGTTTTGTTTCATTATTTTGTTTGTTGTTGTTGAAAGTATTGTTATGATTGTTATGTTTAAGATTTAAATTTTGTTTAGTTGATTTAAGAGTTCTTTTGTTATTTTATGTTATGAATTGATTTGATACTGGACTGTCAAGCCAGTACGAAACTGGTAATATCCAGTATCAAATCATGTTTATTTTTGTTTTAATTTTGTTTTATATTGTTTATTTTATGAATTATTTATTATTGTTATGATTGTTATGTTTAAGGTTTCAGTTTTGTTCAGTTGATTTGGGAAATCTTTTGTTATTTTATGTTATGAGTTGAGTTGATATTGAACTGTCGAGCCAGAAATAAACTCACGATGTTCAGTATCAATTCATGTTTATTTTGTTCTGTTTTATTTTAATTTTGTTTTATATTGTTTATTTTATGAGTTATTTATTGTTGTTTGTTAGTTTGTTATATTTTTATTGGTGTTTTTAGGTTTAGATTTAGTTTTTAGTTGTTCTCATTTGTTGTTCTTTTGTTATTGTGTTGTTTTGTTTTGTTGATGATATTTATTTGGTATTAATTAATTCTACTGGGTATTTTGTTTTCGTTATTATTTTTATTTCTTATTGTTGAAGATATTGTTGTGAAATTTATGTTTGTGTTTTTGTTGGTTATTTTGTTATGTTTACGATTTGTTGTTATGTTGTGTGTGTAGTTTTTATTGTTGTTATGTTAAGGATTTAGTAGTTTTTGGGTTGACATTTGTGCTTTCTTATTGCTAAATAGAAATGGATTGCTTATAGTTACTTTTATATGTTATAAAAGTTTGTTATATTATATCTATTTGCTGTTTTGTTTATTTTATATGTTATTTTGTATGTTTGCTATTAGGTGTTCCGCTTTTTGCGCGTCTGCGTTCTCCGCGTCCGCGTTTTCCGCGTTTTCCACATTTTCCGCTTTTTTCCGCTTTTTTCCGCGATTTCCGCGTTTTCCGCTTTTTTCCGCTTTTTTCCGCGTTTTCGGCGTTTTCCGCATCTGCACTGATCCGCTTTTTCCGCGTCCGCGTTTTCCGCGTTTTCCGCGTTTTTCCGCGTTTTCCGCGTTTTCCGCATTTTCCGCTTTTTTCCGCTTTTTTCCCGCTTTTTTCCGCTTTTTTCCGCGTTTTCCGCGTCCGTGCTGATCCGCTATTTCCGCATCCGCATTTTCCGCATCCGCAATCCACTTCCGCTTTTTCCGCATCCGCATTTTCCGCGTTTTTTGGACTTGTGTTTTTATTTGGGATTTTACTATGTTAAGTTTGAGATTTAGGTTTTGTTGATTGATTTATTTTGTGTGGATGTTTACTTTGTGCGTTTATATTTGCATTTACATTTGATTGAATTCTTTTAGTGTTTTTATTATGTTTTTTAGGTGATTTTGGAAAGTTTCAAGTATTTGTTCTCTTTTGTGGTATAGGGTTATACTCTTGATATCTATATTGTTTACTGTGCAGATGTATGTTAATTTGTTTCTTGTGTTTTCGTATTTAGGGCAGTCAAACAGTAGATGGTTTATTGTTTGAATTTGTGGGTTGGTTGCTTCACTACATGGGCAGTTTGAGTCTTGTGTTATTTTAAATCGGTGTAGGTATTTTTTGTGATATCCGTGTCCTGATATAAATTGTGTTATCTCAAAGTTTGGTTTTATTTTGTTAGTGAAGTTTTTGAGGTCTTCATAGTTTGGAAAAGTTTCTTTGGTGTATTTGCAATTATTTTCGTTGTTATATATGTTTTTAATTTGTTCGTGCATTTTTTCATGGTTAATTCTTTTGATGTATGATAGTGGGAATTTATTAAATGTTGGTGTTTCATTAGAGATTGCGACTTGTTTTGCGTGTGTGTCTGCTAGCTCGTTTCCTTGTATATTATTGTGGGCTTTAACCCAGATGAAAAGGATTTCTTTTTTGTTTTGTGTTTCTATTTGGTGGACGATTTTTTGTATATTTGCTGTGTGTATGTTTTGCGAGTTGGGGTTTAGCATGTCTTGTAGTGCAGATTTGGAGTCGGTTATTACAGCAGCATTGATTAGCTTGTAACAAAACATCGCGTGACATTTTCGAGGTTTAGTTCGAGTAAATTTGAAAGCAGGGATTGCTCGATATTCTGTTACAAGTATTATTCTCTAGTCCATATCCACCTCGTATAACACCATAATATAATTATGGTGTAAAAGGTCATTATTTCATATTTAATGCGGACTTAAACAGAATAATGTGTATATTTTAAAATGACTGACAATCACAAAATGACTTAATGCGAAAGCCTGAATCCCCACTGCCAAAAGGTTCCATGAACTGTCGTTTAGGAATACATCAAAGTTAAATGCGAACATTTTCTTCGAAGCGTGTATCGTCTTCAGTTGCCATGGCATCTTGAATGCTTATCCGAATGTAATTTACCTGTGTTATATGTTCATCATTGAAAATATATCAGAAGCTTGAAATTCCATAGCAGGAAAATACCTAATGTAGATTTTTTAAATACATTTTATCGTTTTTCTATGTTGACGTAGGTAATGTGAAAGTTTCTATGCTGCTTATTCTACATATTAAATCATATTAAAAATTATTCGCGATCTATCAGTTATTAACATTAGAAACCATTAAAATTTCCATCATTAAAAATGAACTTTTCTGATTTTCATTTTCCGTTGATTATGCTTGCTTTAATAGAACTTTCCTTAATTTTTAAAGGAAACAAAAATTTGGAAAAAAATATAAATAACACACAGTGATGGATTTTACAAATTTCTAGAATACAATTTTCTAGGTGGTGGCAATCAGCAGCTGGAATTAATCTAAGTATTTTTCTGAAAACTTCCCGTGATGTAGAAAATGCAAATAACGTATTCCATTCTATTTTTCCCAATTCATCTATTACTTCAGTATTCGTTAGTTGCATTACATTTAATATTTTCATTACGATTAATGTTCGTACTATAAGCTAAGCGAACGGCTCATGTATTATGGCCATTTTGTTTTCAAGCAATTGGCTTCGACTATTAAACTCCGCTCATTCCTTAAACGACAACATAAAGACAATTTGAAGATAATTCTGCGTGTGCACAAAAGACAAATAAAAGCAACTACAACACCGATCCGTAGTAATCACTTGAAGGTTCCGTCGCTTCAGATTAAACCAGTCTTCGGAATGCAAAAAGAAGTAATTAATTTGTCTCCAAGCCTTCAAAACAAACAATAACAATGACAAAAGCTAACAACGCCATTCCGGAATCACAAGCGAGAGAAGACTTTCCGCTGTAAGCGAACATTGGAGAGATAGCATTGTTTTACGACTTTCTAAGAAGTTGCTGCAAATTTCTCTCGGTGCAAATGTTAATGTCGAGTGTCAGATGTTGTTAAATTTCTTCAATTTACTTAGGGACGTAGTTCGCTTTGTTCTGCAATATAAGTTTACGAGGGAACGTGTCCTTTCATTCTGTAAGCAAGAACTAAGTTAATGACAATATCGCGTTACTTTCCAACTGTCGAAGAAAATACAATTGCAATAAAGAGGCGATCAAAGCTCAATGTAATTTTGTATCGATAATCGTTATTATATAAAAAGTTGAAATTTCCATGTAAAAACTAAAGCGCTGAGTTTGATCATTTGCCTGTTCGTTTCCAATATAAAGTTCTTTACTCGTTCTGTCAATCCCTGCAGAATTTAAAGGAACACAATTCTGTGTATCCATTATAATTTTTAGTATCAAAACTAAGTTTGATATTTATAATGTATTACAATCATTTGGCTTTCTAATAATTCACATTGAAATAAACTTTTAAATTTATGATAATCGCGAAGTAATAGAAGCTAATGACTGCAGTACCGATGCCGTGCTGGCAAGCAAGGATCTCGCTTTAAAATTACAAAACTTCAAACACAAAGTCGCAACAAACAAGATACAAACGTACTAAACTCTACGAACTAAAGCCATTTCCTTACCTGGAAAATAAACAAACGTCATTTAGATAAGTAGGTTTATGAGCGGGCTAGATTTCTCGAAGCTTAATGTTACTATTAGAGGGGGTTTGATGGGTTTGTAGCTTGTTGTAATCGACTGAACAATCGCCTATTTTCGAATTGGATATTTAAAATGATTCAAATAAGCAAGATACTAAAATATGAAATTCTGACATCACCAAAAGCACTGAGAGATGTCTCAATCATCTTTATCATCTCGTCTAATGGTAAGTGGTAATAAGACGGACGGTCCACCCCCTTAAAGAAGACCATAGTCAAATTACAGTACATTTTTGGTATGCTGTATTTCTGTTGGGGAGTAAGGTTGCCAGAGGCTCTGGCCCAGAGCTCGAACGGACAGTACAGTCGCCATCAGATATATTAGAGCAGTCAAAGTGACCGAATACTTCTGAACAGTTTAAAATGTCAATAAGTTCCATACACTAGAAGTTACCAATAATATCTGAACATTCATTACTTCAATAATATCTGAGCAGATGCGGCTCAATAACTTCTAACCAATAATATCTGAACACATTCATAACATCAAGTGTATCTACGCAGCTGGAAAAGAGAACGTTTTCATAAATATGATGGTTTTGATGGTGTTTTTGTTGACACATGACGTGCGTGACACACACACACTTATAGAGTGAGCTCACACCGGTTAAAACTGAACTTTTGAAGATGATGATAGATGATTTGTAGAATGTAATGCTCAGATGTATAAGAAAGAAAGAAAAAACGTTTATTGAGACAACAACACTAAAATTAAACAAAAAATCATACTTATTAAATAATAATTATTTGTCTTAAACGGTCCCAGCTCAGCATAATGCCAGCCTTGCAGCTAGCGCTGGTCTTCCGCTGGAACCGATCTCAACATCGTTGATTAGGACATCAAAAAGTACTTACTCCAATAATAAAACTATAAAAATAAGATTAAAAAAAGCATAATAAAACAAGATTTAAAATGGCAGTGGGCGCACAATACATTTGCCTTTCCTTCTTAGGAACTAAGAAGAAAAGAGATAGTAATAATATAGGCATGGCCGTGTGGGCTAGATCCCTTTGCCTTGCCCGTGATACATAATTTAAAAACAACATTAATCTCTATAGGGAGAATAATTGAACTAAAAAACAACATTAAAATAACATAGATTATCATGAAGTCTGTGGACTTCTACCCTTTATTTTGTGAGCTGATCAGCTGAGTATCTCTCTCTACACTAGTCTGTGAATCTGTGTGTGACAAACAGTTCTAATCTGTGGTGACAATTATCAAGGAATGAAAGAAAGAAACAAACAAAATTCACAAAACAATACAAGCTACGAGCAAACACAACTTCGTGCAACAGATTATGATAAAAAATAAATAATATTGATTACACAGGACATACCATAAAGGTAAATATAATTAAAAAAATAAAAAATAAAAACTGCTTAAATTACTGCTAATATAAGATCTTAGATACACTTGACGTTATGAATGTGTTCAGATATTATTGGTAACTTGTAATGTATGGAACTTATCGACATTTTAGACTGTTCAGAAGTATTTGGTCACTTTGACTGCTCCAATATATCTGATGGCGACTGTACTAGAGTGGGCTGTGCGCAAATATCACATCAGTGTTGGAAGCGTCTATAGGCTACGTTTACTGCTTACCACCAGGCAGGCCGTATGTTTGTCTACCAACCAAATAACATAAAAAAGGTGCTTAATAGTTTTTAGACTGTTATTATATTTAATTATAGGTATGTATGGTATACGTATGGTTCTCAACTGGCCCCCCATCCGTCCAGTTTGGCATTATACACGGTTGTGATAAGACGTTGTATCATTGCTACCTATACCTATAATCTAACTAAATAAAGATGGGTTTCAATAACATAACTACCGAAAATTTCCCTTGGTAACGGTAGAATTTCGATATCTTGTTTATTTTTAAGGTCTCAGCATATCTAACGTCTTTTTATCCGGACGAAACGCAACGGGAATATTAGTTCATAGAAAATGTATACCATTTCCCCGTCCTGTACCGTCCGTGTTTCTCGGCGCGTGTGTGTATTGTTGCTATATTTTTAAATGCAACGATGTCAAAAAATCGCCCCGTCTCGACCTTTATACTTACGTGTTCACTAATATTAAATTGCGAGAAAACGGGTTTTTACCATATTTTCTAAAAGTTTGACATATTTTGTAAAGGATATCTGTAAAAAAATTATGCAAACAAAAGTGTGGATAGCGGTTATTCAATTGAAACCCCGTATAGATCACATTATTTATATCTTACAAGTTATTTTTTTAACATTAATAAAAAAATCGATCAAATTAACTACTTATAGGTATATTTCAAGTTTTAATAGTCGATGTCAGTCTTTCCCATTTTCACTACCGATCTGACTCCATCGGTATTGTTATTTCGGTCGTGTTAAGTGGAAGGAATAGTCAATGTACAGAAAACAGCACGTTGGGTTACCACAAACTGTCAAATTTTCCTAATCGATTATGCACTTTATATTGAATGGTCTTATGTTGAAAATCGTTTGGAGAAATTTGACAGTTTTGTATAGCCCGACGTGCTGTTGACTGTACAGTAAAGTATATATTTATTGACATTTATTTATTTTATCGCACTAAAATCTTAAGCTACAGTAAGTTTACTTTTACAAGCTAATAGAATATTGAAACCGCGTTAATTATTTAAAGTTTAATCAGTTTTGTTAAAATTCAACTCCATTATTTCTTAGAATATTAGATTAGTTTTTCGTCTGTTAGAATTAATTCTCGTGTACATTCTTCTAGAGAATTTACTTTCTGTTTACCATCATTAGCTGAATAGGAATTATCATTAATAAGATACTTTATTTTAATGGTGTTAAAAGTTACTAATATAAATCACCTAGCTATATTATTTCGGATCAGCGTAAAATATTTTCTTCTTCCGTACCTACATTCAGTTTTAACTGCTTTCTTTATCATATCATCTCTCACACAATCTATCCATCTTTCGGACTAGCTTTCCCTTTGTTTACCCATCCAGATTCAAGTTCATCACCTTCTTATCCTCGCAATTTTTCTTTTCATCCTTTTTCTGGACACAAATTAATGTCTCAAAGTCCTACAAGAAAAGTTCGCTCAAGTCTTTCCGTATACGTCATGGTATTTAGTATTGATTCCGACGTACCTCGGAAACGTTTTCTGCCTTAGGCGAACTCTTTATCTCAAACGATTTCCAAGCTGACTCCTGATAAAGATTTTCCCTTCCATCTAATGGCTCAAGATAATTTATTTAAAGGCGAATACCCGTTACTTCCGAGCTTTTATCTCTCGCTAAAGAAAATGTAACATTCCTATGTAAATTTCTCAGGAACATCAACACTTTTCGATCGTTAGCAGACAATGATTATGTTTGAATTATAATTCTGGAATTACAAATTTGAATTATCCCGGAGAGAAATGTAAATTCGGAATGACGTTGATTTGAATGAAGAGTATGAAATCTAATTGGAGATGTTAATTTTCACAAGGTATATTAAGCAAAATTACATCGTTAAAACGATAATGAGCAAAGAAGTAAAAGATTTTCAGACTGATTTTCTCAGGAACAAATAACAGGTAGAAGTTTTAGTCTCTGTCTTCTCAATATAAGCAATATTTTCCTAATCACACTTGAGGGTATTTACTTTTATGACGCTGTATTTCGATGTTAATATTTCAACCGTAGCAGATTAATTAAACAGACAACTAAAGCCTCAAATACTAATCCATAGTGACTGATATATGTGAATATTGAACAAATACGACTAATGCTAATGCCCTAGATATTCATCCTTAGTAAAATAAATATGTTAATTTAACTATCTCTATAATACACGGGGGATATTTTAATATAACTTGAGTTTACAAGAAGTGTAGTGTGTGGAGTTTTACAGCGGAATGTAATTAATGATAACAGTAATAATAAATCTTATATCTTGACTGGCATTCAACTAGAAATTACAGTAGTTTATCATTATTTAGGCCCTTTGTTCCAGAAAACCTTCATATAATAGGCCAGTGCACCAGTAGTCCAGTCATACTTCTGGTATTGGAAGTGCTTAAACATTGCTAATAATGAAATGAAATAAATTTATTTCAATTTAGGTAAAAGGTACACCTATGATGTCATTGAAACTAAATTTCAATTTTAATAATAATACATTACTATTCGTATGATAACAAACAGTTATGAATGTCATTGATTACTTATTACATAATTATAAGCTTTTAATGTGGCTCTAATACTGAATCTTATAGCTATGGTATTAAAATATTTTTTTTAAAATAAAATTGAACATGACGAGTTCCCGTTGGCGGCGCCAGTTCACACCTTGACGTGTGAACCAACCATCAGCAATGGAAGCAGCAATGGAAGCGATGCTTAACATGCCCCCGCTACATATACACATACAACAGACAGCCGCTGAGTCAGCGCTGAGACTGAAGCACCTAAAGCTGGTAAAGTATGAAAAGGTAAAACATTTTGATAAACTAACACATGACTGGATAGACACACCTCTGGCTGAGGCCGTCAGCGACAAGGTGAAACCTATCTTCATCTTTGATAAGAAGTATAAAATACAATTATCGGAGATATCCAGTCAAAGTACAACTCACAAAGCACTAACCATCTTTACCGACGGCTCAAAAATGAGCTCAGGTACAGGTACAGGTGTTTTCTCTGAGGATCTTAACATGAAAATCACAATGCCCTTAGGAGCTCATAGCACAGTCTTCCAGGCTGAGTGTATGGGCGTCATTTTAGCAACCAGGGCAATTCTAGCGAGAGATGTAACAAACACTAACATTATCATATTCTCTGATAGCAAATCAGTTTTACAAGCCCTAAACAACAACGTGATTCGCTCTAGCCTCATTCACGAGTGCCATTTAGGACTAAACATGGCAGGTACAACGAACTCTATCACCCTGCATTGGATCAAAGGGCACAGTGGTGCACGAGGAAACGATGCTGCGGATGAACTAGCCAGAAGGGGTTCAGGCATGACACCGGTTGGTCCCGAACAAATCATCCCCCTTCCTCCGAGCTGGTTCAAAGGTAGAATGAGTCAACGGACCAAAGTTTTACATGAGCGATACTGGAACAATTTAGAGGACTGTAAACAGGCGAGACTCGCCCTACCCAACATACAGCCTCGTCTATCCAAAGCTCTATTACAGCTAAGTAGATCCCGACTCCGACTAATTACTGGAGCCTTGACTGGACATAGCAATTTTAACAGACACCTTTTCAACCTAGGTATCACGGACAGTCCACTATGCAGAGCCTGCATGGTGACAGAAGAGACAGCCGCCCACGTTCTGTTGGAATGCAGTGGAGTGGCATGCTACCGGGCAAAATACCTGGGATCCCCGGGTAGCCTCCGGGAGGCATTTGGTGACGTCAAGGCGCTGGGTGACTTCCTGGAGGAATTAGGATGGCTGGAGTGAACCAGCCCCACACCCTCCGACGCAAAACAGGCGCAACAGTCGTCGATTTGCGGAGACCGCCCGTTGCGAAGAAGAAGAAGAAGAAGAAGTGAACCAACCATCGAATCGCTCAACCGTAGTTTAAGGAACGTAACGCCCCAACGTATAACGCCACTACCACAAGGACATTTTAGTGACGTTTCTGTGGTCTATTGGTATAACTGTGAAACTATCAGTCTATATAAGTTAGCCTCAAGAAAATAAGTTGCGGTAAACGCTTACTACCAGATCCGATTGCTATCAAAGTGGTAGAAAAAAATATTATTTTGTACTCGCGTAGGTTGATATTAAGACTTGTTTTAAGACCATCTGCCTCACCTTATACCATTTTACGGAAGTCTGTCGCCATAACGGTAGTATGCAAATTGGATAAAAAGGTAGTATGCAAATTAGATAAATAGCATTATTGCATTAAACGTGTCAGTAATCATCAACAGCTCATATAATGTCCCCACCGAGAGGCTCGAGCCTACCCCACATTAGGCGCGATTAGGCCTTAGTCAACCACGCTGGCCAAGTGCGGGTTGGTTGACTTCACACACAACCTAAGAATTTCTTTATAGGTGTGTGCAGGTTTCCTCACGATGTTTTCCTTCACCGTAAAAGCGTAGATTAAACGTACATATGAATTCAAAATTTGAAAACACATTGGTACGTGGCGGGGTTCGAACCGGTGCCTTCCGGGTGGAAGACAACGCTCTTACGAACTACGCCACCGACGTGTCAGTAATAAAGATTGTCAATGAGTAAATATGTGAATTCCAGGAGAATTGACCTAATATGTGCTTCATGTTCTTTCATTTTCGACATTATCCTTCAATACAAAATTGAAATTTGCTAAGGAAGTGTTTAAAGAACCATTACGAACATCCTTGACATCATAAATGAAATCGTATTTATTGAAAAAGATGAGCGCCTTTTATGACTCTTGATGCTCCGAATATTACCCTGTGAATATTATCAAACGCGAGATGAAAATTCCTAATATAATCTTAACACAAACGAGTTCAAGCCATTTCTTTATTTTATTTCAAAGAATGTCGATAATAAAGATAACATTACTTGCTCAAATGATGTTTCGGTAAAAATGTCTGCAAAAGTTATTTCTTCTCACATTTTAAAATTCAACTCACCTATTTTTGTGTTTCTTCAAATTTTACAAAGCATATATAATTTCGTTTCGTATAATGCTGGGAATCCTATTTATGTTATCCTTTACGTGAGGCATTTGCGTATCCCAAACGAATTTGATTACAGAATCAGGTGCTTTTTCTGAAATCGGTTTTAAATTGCTAATTTGTTTTGGAGAACGGTTTAAAATTGCAAAGCTAAAAGAGGATCGCTCATGTAACAAAATAATGAGGGAGTTGATTTATCGACTTTAAACAAAATAATGCAATCGAATGTTCATTCAACCGTTTTATATTTTTCTGGAATATTCTTTAAATACTTTCGTGATATTTTTCTTTTATGTTTGGGCCACCTTATCACTGTGTTGCTATAACATCAGTATTATCAGCATTCTCGTGCTCGCACATTTAGTGATAAGGTACCCAGTCATCCATTAGTTTGATACTTCCAAGTGTAACTCGATTCTTCCTCGGTCTTATCTTCACCAACCAAAAAATCCATAATGTAAAATATGTCAATGTTACACATAATTAAGACGAAATTATTATTAAAGATTTAATTTAGGAAATTTTCTGAAGATTTTGGCCCACTTGCATTGTTGATTTATGTTCTCATCTCGTCACATAGTCAGCTCAAATATTGCACAGACACATTTGCTTTAAATATTGCACACAATAACTCTTCTCTCCAAAATGAAAATCTGTGTAGCACACGAAATATTCAAATAAGCTCAAAGTTGAATTTGCTCATGACATGTTTCTCTAGCGGAAATGTGCAGGGTAATGTCAGATTTTTTTCTTTTGGCGGCAAATGTAGATATGTCTGCTGCGGCCTTTTGCCCCGGGGGAAATAATTTCCCATAAGAAATTAGGGTAGCATTTGACGGGGCGGAAATGTTCTAGTTGACTAGACAACTTGGGATTTCGCTGAAAATACACCCTTGGTTTGAGAAGGTCGGCGCTAAAATTGGCACAGACGAATATTTATGGAGTCATCAGAGAAATTTGCTTGTTTCGGCCGTGCAGAATGTTCGGCGTAGATTCGGGATTGACTATACCGTAATCTTATTATCTCGTAAGTTATAAGTAAGGAACGAGATGGAAATTACTTTTAAGGGAATCAAACTACTTTGCCAGCTGTGTTTGAACACTTAAGATTCAATTTGTGTTGTTACATACTGACAATTTTGACGAGGATAGCGCAGCAATGATTTCAACTCGAAACACCTCGATTTCCGCTTCTCTTAGTGGTGGACTAGTGCCCTACATGTATAGCAAAACAAAGTTCTTGGATGATCTAAGTTCTCGGCTCAAAAGCATGCGTTTTTTACGTTACGTCCGTTATACCTTACCGTTAGTTTTCTATATTTATTGAAATGATAATTATCATACACATGACAATTTATAATTAATGTGGAGATTAAATAATCCAGCTAACGCTGTTCTGCCATTTTTACTTTCTCGTATATGTAGTATAGAGGAAGTCTTATAATCGTCCAAAAGTTCGACCTCGAGATTTTGACGAATTTACACGTTTTAGACCTCCCTGAGTCCAAAAAACCCGTTTTTGGAATTATGTCTGTGTGTGTGTGTCTGTGCGTTAGCACGATAACTCGAGTATGCTTTAACTTATTGCAACCAAATTTAACATGCATGTATAACATCAAAATATAAGGTTTCTATCAACTTTTCAGTCGTCGATCACGAAAGTTAAGCAACCAAGTACGTGGTCGGTACTAGGATGGGTGACCAAAATTTAACATGCATATATGACATTAAAATATAAAGTTTCTTTCAAATTTTTAGTCGTTTCCGGTATCGAGAAAGTCAAGGGGAGACCACTCCCGGTTTTTTTTATTTTTAGCAGTTTGAGATGAACCTTACGACCTCTCACACCTACCAAATATTCACAAAAAAATAGAAGAATCGGTCGCGCTGTTTGGAAGACTGCGACTACAAGAAATTGAGTGACACGAGATTTTTATATATTAGATTATATAAATACCTATAAATTATGATGTTGTATTGAATATGCTATCTTTATCTACATTAGAAATAAATAACAGCTATACCTACAAAGGAACAACATTCACACAATGCGAAAGCGATCGCAAAGTTAAGCTACGGAACGCATGATCTGTGTCAAGTGATCAAAGTCTAGAGGGTGATCAAAATCCGAACCCAATATTCTCCGTTAATGGATCTTGAAGCGGCAGCTCGGAAAGCTATAAGAAAAAAATTGAAAGCGCACAAAGAACTTTTCGTAGACGACTGAAAAATTTGCTTAGAATTAAAAACATTGTTGCGTTAAAATTCATAAATGATTAAATTTTAAAAAGCAAACTGTTACTAATCAATCTAAGAAATTTGCAAACTACTCCAAAATCTACACTAACACCAATAGAGTTAGTATTGGTGTATATATATCAATATTTGAATATGAGAATAATTAGCCTTTAGAAGCAGCTTCTTTCGCTACACCGTTATTAGCCTAGTAATTGAAACGCTGTGGATAAAGGAGTACTTTTAAAATTATTGCGCAGGTCCCGTTTTACTGAGAATTAGCTTGCTGAATTTAAAATACCTTCTATTTCTTATCGTGCGATCAAACTAGTGGTGAGGCTGATGTCAGTGTTTCTTAAAAAGTCGTTACAGGATTCTGACCAGTTTTTGAAAGTATTTACTTATAGCAGAAAGGAACCGAAGCGTCGGTGGCGTAGTGCGTAAGGGCGTTGTCGTCCACCCGGGAGGAATGAAATTTTGAATTCATATGTACGTTTAATCGACGCTTTTACGGTGAAGGAAAACATCGTGAGGGAACCTGCACACACCTATGAAGAAATTCTTAGGTTGTGTGTGAAGTCGACCAACCCGCACTTGACCAGCGTGGTTGACTAAGGCCTAATCGCCCCTAATGTGGAGTAGTCTCGAGCCCCTCAGTGGAGACATTATATGAGCTGTTGATGATGATGATGATGAAATGAACTGAACTACATCTGTGGTTCAGTTCCTATCTGCTATTACTGGTTTACCTGTTCTTCTTACTCCTACGCTGGTCTACATTTATTTTAAATCGATTTAATATGTCATTATACCGTTAGGTTTTGGTAAAGTTTTATGGCCCGCCACCTGCCTGATACAAACCCACCTTTAGGAATGTTGTTGTTGGTGGTATATTTGCTACCACGTAAGTAAACCCTTGACAAGGTTCAGAGTCTTCCTCTGTCTGCTTTTACGACGCCCACGGTATGAGAATGGATCCTATTCATGTACGGAAATTACACCGATTACATTTGTCAAAGTGGTGAAGTACTCACGCAAATCTAAGAGAACAATCAAATATGCTTCATCACTATTCTGAACTTCACGAAGAATTAACAAAAGCTATACTCACAATACCATCGCCGATGTTCCTAATGACGCAAGGCAGTAATGCTGTTGAACCGGTCTGTGAAGTTACGACAGTATTATTCTCAGTCCCGAAGTGTTTTTCAGGCGTGTTGCTGTACAGGTCTTCGAGGGGCGGAAAAGAGACAGTCAGCTCGTTCTGGTCAGTCTTAATTGTTGGTGATGGTGTTGACGTTGACGAGGTACCTGTAAAGATGAGATGAGGGATTGTAAGTAGATTGTTATTTTCTTGAGAAAAGATAAGGATTCAGTGATGGGATATGGCTCGTTGCTTGCATGCTCTGGCGACTAAGAGAACATTCAAGATGATCAATTGAAATATTATATTTTTTAAATATAGTAATTATATATGACGGTAAGTCTTCAGGTCTGAGACAGTTTTTAAAAGTGTATCTATGACTACTTTCTTCCTTGTCTGTGCTCCCCTTGAAAGTAATCGGCTTCTTGTAAATTAAGCTTGCTGTGCTTTATAAATAAATGCTAGGTAATTCTTAATAAGTTTTAACTAACCCCAAACCTCTAACACTATTTACCTTTACGGGAGGAGTAGAGGCCGTAGGAAAAATATTTTAGACCATTTTCAACTTGTTGACTAGACTAAAAATATCTTATCTGGTGTTAAGGACGTAAATCTTCAACACCAGAGACGAAAGACATGGTTCAATTCGTGGTTTAAGCAGTCCTATGTAGCTCAGTTAGAAGAGCAGTCTCCCGGATTGCGAAAGGTCGCGGGTTTAAGTCCCGTCTCAGCACTAAGCATGACCGATTTTTTTTACATGTTTTTCGTTTTATATTTGATTTGGTCTAAATTTCAATCATATTGAAATAATATGAAGTTGAATAAACAGTGCAATGTAGATTTCGATTGTATAAGCCCTGGACTTATTAATGAATAAACAATTGCCTCGACACCAAACCCAAACGACATTCCACCTAATTTAGTTGAAAGGAAAACAGAAATTATGCCGATAAATTTTCGAACCTTTTACGGGAACTCTGCCCTTAAATTAAATAGTCCTGATAAGCCGTTGGTTGTTTCGAAATCCTAATATAGGTTGAGATCAATAACCGCCATTTAAGAGGTATCATTAACTGTTAAAGTTTGGCTTTTGAAATGGACGAGAGATAGGTATAATTCAGTGAAGTGTTTGGTTAGATCAATGAACATGTGTAAATGTGTAATTTGTATTTACGAATTACGTCTTTTAACGAGACTCCAAGTCTTCATCTTACCTGATAAGGTAGAAAGCAGTAGCGAATTTCACCGGACACCCTCAGGTAGCGTAGCTTACGTCATATACGGTAAAATCATAATCCAGTACACACTCAGTACCATGACCGGTCGCGAATGTTACCGAGAGTGTGCCGAACTTGAGTCACGTGGGTATGACTCGCGTTCTGACTGTTTGTACGAAGATACAATACTGGATATTACCGTACCTCAGAAGCTGAGTGAGTGGCTATTGCTTACACTGCATAGTCTCTATATGTTTGATAATTGCTAGTTTATCCAACAACATCAAAATTTCTAAACTCTATAAAAATTTCAGAAAAACCAGCTCACTTTAATAAGACTTTAAAGGATTATCTTTTAAGCAGAAGTTATTATAGTCTACAAGAATTCTTTCAAATTAGTACCTAATAAGTGATAATATGTCATAGATAGGTGGTTAAAACTCTTTTCTAGCACTTATTATAAGAATAATAGAAATAATAATTCTTTGTTATGTTCTTTTGTTAACTCTAAGAATGTTTTTGTTTGTATCATATTTTCTAATTAGTAATAAGATTAGTGGCAATAGCCCATGGCATTTCCTCATGACGACCACGACCGCTCTGTCAAGAGCGAAATGAAGAAGAAGAAGAATAAGATTAATATCAATAAGCCCTCTCGATAAGGTTACATGTGACGCCCTGCAAGGTATAGCAAACATATGCTATGCCCTTGCAGGGCGTCACACATGTATACCTTTTCCATATTCCATCTCTGTAACTGTTTTGTAATGTGACATGCAATAAATAATTGAATTGAATTGAATTTGTTTGTCCTTCGTCCTAAGACGAAGGTCTTTAATTCATCTGTGATGACTTATGGAACCGAAACGTGGCCACTTACAATGGGCCTCATAAGAAGGCTCAAGGTCACCCAAAGAGCAATGGAGAGGGCTATGCTCGGAGTTTCTCTGCGTGATTATATCAGAAATGATGAGATCCGCAGGAGAACCAAGGTCACCGACATAGGCCAAAGAATTGCGAACCTTAATGGCAGTGGGCAGGGCACATTACGAGGAGAACTGACGGCCGCTAGGGCGGAAAGGTCCTCGAGTGGCGACCACGTATCGGGAAACGCAGCATTGGTAGGCCCCCCACAAGGTGGACTGACGATCTAGTAAGGGTCGCGGGAAGCCGCTGGATGCGGGCAGCGCAGGACCGACCGGTTTGGAGATCCTTGGGGGAGGCCTATGTCCAACAGTGGGCGTCTCTTGGCTGAAATGATGATGATTATGATGTTTGTCCAAAAATCTCAGGTAACCAGTCAAAATCTCCGCTCTGTGTATAAAAATAAACTGTCTCGACCAGGAACAAGATTAACAATTGTATCTAATAATACTTTTATAATGTGTATTAAAATCTATAATAAGTTACCAGATCATTTTAAAGATTTTAAATTTTCTAAATTTAATAAACCTTTCAAGAAATGGCCTTTAAAAAAAAATTTAAAGTACACAGGAATATTTAGCATATAAGTAGTATTTAGTGGAATAACTTTACCTAAAAATATTAACTTGTGCATGTGTATACGCCCGAAAGGGTAGAATCAAGTGGTACTCTTGTATTTTAACAATGAGAACTGTTATATTATGTTCTCTTATTTAGCACTACACAATATAAATAAAACAACTTTTACGGATTTAACGTCGATACATCCCAAGGATGTTGCGCGAGGCTATTGAAATAAAGAAACACCCAAATTTCAATAGAGAAGATGGTTGGGCCGTACCACCTGCTTGGGATCCAGTAATTAAAATTATTAAAACTCAAGCAAACCACCACCCAGCAAGACCTGATGACACCGTGAGCTCCGTTTGCGTGAAACGGAACACTCCAAATTAATAATTAAAGTCAATTATTCTCAATCTACCTTGTTTTCTATACGCAATAAAGAATCTACTTTCACATTTCCTTTATACATGACCTAACTATTAGAGCATCCCTTTCTAAATTTTTGTCATTTATCTTCTTTCAAACCAGATCTCTCTCTTACCACGCTGTTGTTGTCACACAACTTTGCCGAAAGATACTATTCGTAAAAGCCAATCATGGCAGAAGCCAGAAACAACAAGAAAATCAAATGAGGCCAAGAATTTACAATTTCAAGATAAAGTAATATATGAAGAGTTAATTACTTATCTATTGTTTCTAACAAACACATCGTATTAAATGAAGTCTTACCGTGTACTTTGCTACTAATTACAAGCTTAATTACAACTTTAGTACGAAGGGCTGTAACTTGGAATCAAGGAAAGCTTTAGTCTAGTTGTATGCTAATGATAAAATAATTAATTGTACAAGTTTTCTATTAAACATTCTTAGCGTAAACCGTATGGCAAGTCTAATTATGGACAACTCAATACACAAAGCTGATAAAATGTTTCAATAGTTTTTCAACCCTATATTTTATTTTATAACGCTTAAAGTCTTTGTATTTCACACGACTGCAGACCCGGTAAACAAATTACTTCTATGCGCCACGGCATCGATTGCAGCCGTCTGGGACGCAATGAGTTATAATGATTGTTTTATGCGTAAATTAAGCAAGATATTATTAATACTAATTATTATATATTATATGTAGCTTGTGTGGGAAAAATAGGGGATGAATCCTTTGTGGGGATGAAATACTAATATTGCAGCCGTCGTGGTGGAGTGTTCAGTAACGCTGCCTTCACATCAAGCGGTCCGGGTTCGATTCCTGGTAGGAGCAAATGTTTGTGTGATGAATACGAACATTTGTTCACGAGCCATGGTTGTTTATGTATTTATTTAAATTTATTTATAAAAATATCTATACTATTATGTATATTAGTCCGTTATCTAGTATCCATAACACAAGTTCTTAATTATACTTCATTTGGGCTAGATAATTGGTGTGAGCGTGGAAATATACTATATTATATTTGTACAAAATTTCATCGAAATCGGTATAGTAGTCTTTGAGTTTACTCGTTACAAACATACAAATCTTTTCTCTTTATAATATTAACATAGAAGTATAGATAAATATTTATATCGAAATAATATTTAAACGACTCTGTGATCAAGTTGTTCGTCTACGGGAATTATATACATAGGTCCCAGGCTCAATCCCCTAGGGAGCACATATGTACTTGGTTCGGTTTTGTCAACTCCACCTGACTAGCTACCACATCGTCAACAGCTCATATAATGTCCTCGGGCTCGAGCCTACTCCACAATTAGGGGCGATTAGGCCTTAGTCAACCACGCTGGACAAGTGCGGCTTGGTCCACTTCACACACAATTTCTTCAAAGGTGTGTGCAGGTTTCCTCACGATGTTTTCCTTCACCGCAAAAGCGTCGAATAAACGTACATGTGAATTTAAAATGATGAATGAATATGAATGAATCCGTAGGCAGACATAGACATTGCTTGAAGAACTATAGGTGCAGAAGCTGGGAAGACCCGGGGTATACGATCGGATACCATCGGGTACCTCGGATTTAGACTATTTTTTAAGTAAACATTAAAAATATTTGATGGCATTTAATGCGAAATTATCACTAACAGTTATTTTCCCTAAATCGATAGATACATTCGAAATTGGATACGGAAGCGAATTGAATCCAAAAGCAAATTTAGAAAATGACAAGTAATCCGATATTAAAGTGGATATTGGTCTTTCAATAACTTAAAAAATCGCCAAAGATATAAGAATAAACGAGTTCACCAAAGATTTAGCAGAATCGTAAGCTACATCCAGGAAAAATGTGAGGAAAACAGCTTTATGTAAATCTGAGGATAACTTTAGTCTGTATCTAACCAACCAAAAGGAACAAGAGTATCTAGGTTTTTAAAAAAAGGTCGCTCTCAGGGAATACTAAGTAGCAATACCGCTACAGAATAACTATTCTGAGCTATTTGTCTCGAAAAATGACAATTTCAACATACCAATGTGTCTAGGACCCTTCTCTAGAATATTTTCTCTAAAAGACAAAGATTTTAGTAATTGTTTGTGTTGCTATTGTTACTTTGTCAAGTGAAGTTAACTTATCAAGTCCTAAAAAGCAGTCGACTCAATATAAGACGTTTATAACTAACTAAATTTTTTTGCTTTTTAGTGTTGTACATACTTTTCTAAATGTATATTTCTCTTACTCATGTGTACAATAAAGAATATAATAGGTTAGGGAAAAAGTTTCTTCGCATTTTTTAAGAAAATTCAAAACATTTTTTAATATAGTTTATTTACATTTAACTAAAGTATGTAGATACCATTTTGTTCGATAACTTTTTGCCATTTTGTAGGTAGGGACATGATCCCATTGCTATAGAAATTTTGGGACTTCTGGTCAAAATACCGCGACAAGTGGTTTTGGCAGTCCTCTCGTGATGTTAACCTGACACTGCCTAAAGAATTCTGAAGAGACCGAAACAGGTGGAAATCTGAAGGCGCAAGGTCAGGACTATACGGCGGATGCATTAACACCTCCCAGCCAAACTCTCTTAATTTTTGCTGAGTGGCTAAAGATGTGTGAGGTCTAGCGTTATCATGATGAAAAACCACACCCCTTCTGTTGATTAATTCCGGCCGCTTTCTCTCAACTTCTTGCTTTAATCTCATCAGTTGTTCGCAGTAGAGTTCAGAATCGATGGTCCTGCCTGGTGGTAACAGCTCATAATGAATAAATCCCTTCCAATCCCACCACACACACAGCATCACCTTGTTGCGAGTTAACCCGGGTTTCGCCACAGTCTGTGAAGCCTGACCGGCCTTTGACCACGACCTTTTTCGCACGTTCTTGTCGTACGTGATCCACTTTTCATCACCAGTGATCAGCTTCTTCAAAAATGGTTCGGTTTCATTACGTCGTAATAAAGAATCACAAATGAGTACACGGTTCATTAGGTTTCTTTCAGTGAGCTCGTGAGGTACCCAAATGTCGAGATTTTTTGTGTACCCAGTTTTTTTCAAATGCGCCATAACTGTTTTGTGGTCAATTCCCAGTTCTTCAGCTACGTCGTAACTACTGACATGCCGATCTTGCTCCACTTTTTCAAAAATGGCATCCATTTTATCGGTAATAGGGCGACCAGAGCGACGTGCATCTTTGACATCAAAATTTCCGGATTGAAAACGCTTAAACCAAATTTGTGCTACTCTCACAGACACTGCACTAGGTCCATAAACGTCGCAAATTTTTTTCGCGGCTTGCGTTGCATTTTTACCTTTTGTGTAGTAAAATTTTAAAATGTATCGAATTTCTTCATTAGATTCACTCATCTTGGCGGTACGAAAAACAAATGAAAATCACACTTTTTCCTAATTTGAATTTGGAATTATGTTCTTTAAAATTTAAACTTTCAATGATACCAATACCAGCCAGATACAAATAGTATAGCCAAAGAGATTTTATTACAAGTTTATACATACTATAATGCGAAAAGACTTTTTCCCCAACCTAATATATAAAAACAATAATAATGTATATCCACGCTCGCACCAATTATCTAGGGTATCCTGTCATATAATGTCCCCACCGAGGGACTCGAGCCCACCCCACATTAGGGGCAATTAGGCCTTAGTCAACCACACCGGCCAAGTGCGGGTTGGTACATTTTTTTCCTTCACCGTAAAAGCGTCGATTATACGTACATATAAATTACAATTTAAAAACACTTTAGTACGGGGGTTCGAACCGGTGCCTCTGTGGGAGACAATGCCCTTACGCACTACGCCACCGACGCTTTATGAATATTGGATGGCGGATAAATATACACAATGATCTAGACATTTTATAAATAGATATATAAACAACCATGACTTGAGAGCATGTTCGTGTTCATCACACAAACATTTGCGTCAACCAGGATTCGAACCCGGACCGCCCGATGGCTGCGTTACTGATCACTCCACTACGACGGCGACAAGAGATTGATAAAAGAACATTCAACTGATCCAGCAGAAGTAAGCTACTGAATGTACGTTTGATACTTTGGGTGGATGTTTCAAACGTCAGTAATTGTACATCTATGGTTTCAACTCGATTTATTCCGTGAAGATTCCGTGCTTCGGAAGCATCGAGCACATAACCAATAGTGGAATAATGGTACTCAATTTGTTCTAAAATAATTCCGCCAAACAATTGCAACTACATAGAGTCATACTAGAGATGGGGATACACAAGCATTTTGAAATGATGCCGATGAAATGTTTTCATCGATATCGGTACCTAGCTATGAAAATAAACACTGAATGTTTTTTTGAGGTCGGTCTCATATATAAGTGACAACGTTTATTTCAAATATTGATTTTTCTCCGTTTTTAGTTTTGAATGCATGCAGATATCATTGATGTTAATTAAATAGGTATTATTGGGGATAACTCAAAAAAACTACTCGTCAGATGTCGATCAAATTTAAATAAGACCACATGACAGCACTGGCTTCCAAACGTCATAAGAATCTTTAAAATCAGTATACCTAGTTATGAGGTAACATACATAAAAACCAAACAGACGAATTGATAACCTCCTCCTATTTTTGAATTCGGTTAAAAAAATCTTCGCAAATGTAAAAGCTTTTGTCTTCCGCAATATCAGGGTTTCCGTGTCAAAGTATATCAATATACCAGCTGCTTAATAAAACGATTCGGCACTGTCCCTTTTCCCACTGAAATCCCGAAATTATCCCGATAAATGGACGGACATTTTCTCGAGCAATAATTAAGTTGACAGAACACTTTTTCAGCATTCCTCCGACCATATTTACACAGCATTTTAAAAGGTGCTTCCAACTGACAAATTGGGAAGCCTTAATCAATTTGTTGATCAGACGGTAATTGGGTTTCCGTAGTCAAAGAATTCATTAGGCAATTTCTGTGACATTAAATTGCCTTTTAATATAGGTGTTTATGAGGATGTAGAAAGCGGAATTTAACGCTCTAGATACCACTTTGAATCCTTTTTTTGACGGGGAGGTCAAATGCATTTACGCATCGTCCCTGTGGGGTGGTGCCAACCGCAGGGGATATGTGGGACTCGAGGTAAAGGCCCTCCATACCCACTAAACATCCTCCCGGTCTGACTTTTATTGCGCTATTACGGGATGGCTCGAGATCTGCGCACGTGAGCGCATCTACACCGAGACCGTCCCAACGCACTCCATGCACCAATTGTTGGCCAGCAGCCACTCCTCCACTGACGGCTGATCAACTGCCATCGGACCGCACCCGGGGGACGTCGGGTGCGGTAGTGGCCCTGAAAAGGGCCGTCCGGAACTAGCCGTGGTTGGAAAACAAAGACAACTCGACGATGGTATGTGACTTCGAATGCCAAGGGGACACACTTGAATATATCATAGTAAGTAGTCACCACAGAACACAGAAAGAGTTTAGAGAAGTGGACAGGACATCTCCTTCTCTCTTCTCATCCCAATTATAGAGTGTACTACCAATTTTTATCACAAATACACACTTATTCATAAAATAGACTCCAACATCAATACAATGCTCTAGTTAAAACGACGAAGATAGATATTTTTGCTGACAAGACGACAAGATTTAGACGAGAGATTATAAATTCTCTCATGCTCGGGTCCTTCAAGCTCTGATTGTGTTCTTATTATTTTATTTATTATTTTTAGCTTACTAAAGTTTTGTGACATCGAGTCCAGATATGCATGCCGTGATAACCTATAATTAAGTCTGCACTTAGAAGGATTGTTAAGCACTTAGTTTTAAGCTGTAATAGTGTAAGATTTGTTGGTTGTCCTAAAATAAATAAATACAGTCAAGAAATTAATTAAGCCAAGTTATAGCTCTAATGATGAAGTAACACAAGCCTCATTAAATGTTTCCAGGAAAGAAAAATACGAAGGGCAAATAGTTTTGGTAATTGTGTAAGTTACTGGCAAAACTTACTCTGGTTTCCTCAAGAAATCAATCTTCGTTAAGATTTTTCCAAAGCCAGCTAACAAGGAAATGCTGAAAACGTATATTATACTTCGGTGTGAAAAATATTCTGTCTGCGAGATCATTCATTGGCAGAGGAAGGAAGAGGGAAGAAAATGCTATAGTTATTCATCTTTGACTTCGGGTGAGGCATGGGTGATGTCAACATCCCACCACAATTCTTTTACGTATTAGTCTGAAGCACAAATGCACCTCATTGTGCCTCGTTGTGAAATGAAATCAAATGAGATGAGATAAGATGAGACAAGTTGAGACAAGATGAGAAAAGATGAGACAAGAGGCGATAAGATGCGATGAGGTATGAATGAAATGAAAATGATCAGCAAGGCGAGGGTGGCTAGCGCGGCGGTTTATCTCTCGTACTAGCTATCTTTACATTTGGACGCCACTTCTGCTTACTACCAGGTGGAATGGAGTCATTTGCTTGACCTGTTTATAAAAAATAAAATCAACATCTCAGGAGGCATATCCTCGATTCAGATGACTTAAAAATAATCCAAGCTTGGGAGGTCCTGACATATTTAGACATTGCCCTGCTAAATAAATCATTAGCAGACTTGGGTCCCATATTATAGCCCATGCTGTGAAAGGACGTAATTTATCTCATAAGTCCTCTATGCATATTCTGATTCTAATTGTGCTAACGATTTGGTGAGTTTGTACACCAGGATCCCCTAACCCGAACCCTTAGGGGATCCTGGTCAGGTTAGGTGGATCTCCAAACCAACGCCACCAGTAACAGCTGCCAATCCCGTGCGCCTTTACAGTATTGTATTGGTATGTTATGATATGAGTGATGTTGTTTTTAAGAGGTTGGTCATATATTAATTTATATACGCATGAGGCGAAATAAAGTGTGGCGGCCAATGCCGCCTCCTCATAGAAATCATAGATGGCGCTATTCAACAGTGCTCATACAAAGCGCGCAATTAGTATGGAAACCTGCATCGCGCAAATGAAGTTTCCCAAGGTGCTCGCTATATATAGAAGTTCCAACTACAGATAGTTGGACCGCGGTCCCCGGGCATACAACACCTTGCCCGGCGGAAGTACTTCCCTTTGGACTTCCTACAGTGGTGACCCTCGACAGAGCACGCAGCACTGAAGAACCTCAGCCACGGACAACAGCAGCGCAGCCAGCAACCCCCACTCCTCATTCCTCCTCACAGCCAAGAGTCTCTCATCAGCAGTCCACAGCAAGCCAGCATCTCGCCTCAAGGTTCCATCGCAGCATCGTGACGACGCTTCCTGGTTCCTCGGCGCACTCGACGGCATCATCCCGACCTGGTCATCGCAGCCCACGACTGGTGCATCATAGTGTTGGGCCCACTCACTCCGGCGTGGCAGCCTGCACCCAGCAGCTCGGACCCACCGTCAGCTCCACATCTGGACTCACTCAGACAGGAACACACTCGCTGCAGCACAGTTCATCCACGCTCGTCTCGACTCACCGTAGACTGTGGGGCAACTGCAGCCACCTGGCACTTGCAAGCACTGACGCACGACTGCTGAGCACACATGGACTATCGACCTCCGGTCTCAGGGGGGGAGTGGTGTGGCGGCCAATGCCGCCTCCTCATAGAAATCATAGATGGCGCTATTCAACAGTGCTCATACAAAGCGCGCAATTAGTATGGAAACCTGCATCGCGCAAATGAAGTTTCCCAAGGTGCTCGCTATATATAGAAGTTCCAACTACAGATAGTTGGACCGCGGTCCCCGGGCATACAACACCTTGCCCGGCGGAAGTACTTCCCTTTGGACTTCCTACAAAAGAATATTAGGCTCGAAAATATCCCATTTTATCTGGCGACTAAAGCTCAAAAATCTAATGATAAGTACTTACTCTAAATGAAAATAAAGAAAACATTCCAATAAATATCGTCATAAAAAACTATTTCGAACATTTACCTAAATCTTCTTTGGTGATATTATAAAAGGATATCCACGGCTTATAACGAACCAACCTCGAGGCTATCCTGTCTCGATTCCACGACGGAAACCCCCTCTAAATAAGAATGTCACGGACAATCGCTTTGGGAGGCTTCTAGAAGAAGATTGACACGAATTAAAGGCGTCACACGAGATAATTCGTTAATCCTATACCTCAGAGCTAGCCAGACGTGAAATTGTTGCGAGATTGGACGGACATTTTGTTTTTATTTGCTTAGGAACGCCACACAGATGGTATAGGGTCACACGTGCAAAAGAAAAGGAAATAACACGTAATTCTGAGAATTCTCAATACATTGACGGAAAGATTTATCTTGTGGTCTATGTCTTTGAAAATGGAATGAGTAAAGTTATTTATATCATCAATAAAAACAACTTTTACTATCAAACCAATTGAGCTTACATTCGTAGAAACTATAGCCTTTAAGACAAAGATAAATAAATTACATGTACTGAGGAGTAAATTTTCTGTGTAATCGTCGTATACTTTGTTTTGATTCATAAGAAAATAAGAGTGTTGGTTTGATTATTTCTTTTTTACTGTGACTGTAATGTCCATTTACACCTTACCCTGGTTCGATAAAGCCGAGACCGCCAGATTAAGAGCCTTCCGAACCACGGAGGAAAATCGGTTTGAAATATTTTTGGCCTCCAATCACATTACCTAGTCGCCAAATATCTGCAATCGTTATGAAAACCGCAACACTCAACACCTCCATTCATACTTTACGGTCTACTATATCTCTTCAACAGGTCTAACAGCCCTTATCGTAAACAAGGTTATTTGTAAAGCACCAACAACCTTCAAATCTTTTGAAGATCTCATCAAAAGAAACAAATTTTACTCAGAAATCATAAAATACTAATTTAAATAATTAATTTTGATACTAGTGCGTAAGAGCATTGCCTCCCACCCGGGAGACACCGGATTAAACCCCGCCACGTTGTCACGTTGTGATTTGTAGGTTCACGGTTGATAAGAAGGACATTTCGAATTTCCCGCATTTTACCAATAATTATACCTTGGTATCCTCGTTTCTGATTGGTTGTGCGCTTACCGCGTATTTATCATGAAAATTTTAGTTTGTTTTCATTTGACTTATTTGAAAGTCTTTTCCATTGTTGAAACTATTTTGATCGTTCCGTAGTAAGAAATTTGGTCTTAATTATTTACATTTTAAATGCTAGATTGAATTTTCTTAGCAACAATTTGGTGATTGGTCAGCCAATCAAATCATTGCATTTTTCCCTTTTTGTTTTCGAGTTGCCATTTCAAGGTTAAACATTTCCTAAGTTTTGTTAACATATTCGCTTTTATGCGCTTTTTCCTGTTTGAAATAGAATAAAAATGATTAGGTATAGATTAAATAAATGTTGTGGTCTCATTTCATGCAATGAATTTTAATTTTGTAATTATTTTTTGTCTAAATCATTAATCCGTATGGGGAAATTACTCGATATCAGGAGTTGAGAATCGAGAGAGGGTCACCCAAGGTTGGGGTCAATGACTGGTCATTTTTCTGTTTGAAGCCTTGCAAATTACAATGGGCTGAAAGGGTCCTAATATAAAATGTTATTTAACTGGTTGATATGCCAGAATTTTCGGTGACGAGGTAAGTTAGCAATCAGCGAGAATGTGAATTTCACGTTGTGCTATTCGTTTTGTTCGAAATTTGTGAATGTGTTGAGATTCGAAATGTCAATTTTAATTCCAGCCACGCTTTCGCTAAGTGAAGCGAAATAGTAAAAGGACATGTAGTTGGAGCTGTATGGGTTTGGTGGGAGAAAGACTGAGATCACAAATGGTTGAGGATAACCTTCTCGCCTCGTGTAACTTGGTAAGTCTTCAAGTCTTATTGTTTTATGGAAACATGTGGTAGGCGTTAGTTATCCTAGGCTAATGTCAGGTCTTTGTATTTATCTTTTCAGGCCTAGGGAAAAAGAATTTTATATTTTTATACTGGGATTTGGCGAGCACATGGCATACTGAGGTGCCCATTTGTTCATTTGGACCATGAGAAAATTTTAAGTAACAAGGAAGTACCCTCCCGGAGAGCAGGTCGGTTCCGTAATGTTAAATCTTTAAATTAGTCCCTTTTACATGTCTAAAAACATATAATGGTGGTATTTGCTACGTAGATTTTAGTGTACCTACTAAGTTTACCTACTAAGATCAAAGAGCCTAGATTTATAGGACCGGAGTTATACGGCCCGCTCTATCTGAGCAAATTTGTGTTAATTTAGTGTTTTATTTTATACCTGTAAGGGTTTTAAACTCATTAGTACTAGGTGGTAGACCCATAGTTTGGGTCGGCTGGGTTGGTACCACCGCCTTTCTTATTTCTGCTGTGAAGCAGTTCGCTGCCATCTGGGTAGAAGGGAAAGGTAGCCAGTGAAATTACTGGGAAAGGGGGGTCATACCATCTTAGTCCCCCGGGTGGCAACGCACTTGCAGTATTAAGGGAGTCGCCCTTAATATTGCAAGTGTCTATAGGCAGCAGTATCCGCTTAACATCAGGTGGACCGAAAGCTTGTTTGCCACCTATAAGATTATTATTACTTATATTTTTTTTTGGTTAACTTAAGATTGTACTTAACCTTTATAATAAATGGCTTAGCAACTCATGGGTTGTTTAATTTTTTTCCTTTTAAAAAAGAATAATATTATTTTTTTTTTCTTTTGTCCGTGGAAACCAAAGGACGGGCATTATTGAGGGATTTCCACGTGACAAAATGGCGCCCAAGTGAATTTAATCTGGCTCTTTGTTCTGTTTTTTTAGTTTTAAAGGTAACTTAGATTTATCCATTTCTCAATACTCGGACTGCGGAGATTTTTTTTTTTGGAAAGTTGAACATCTGTCTTGGTGGTTGGTTCAAATAATATGGTTGATTACTGGATGTAAGCAAATTTTGGGGGATTGTTAGTGATTCAGTGGGGGGATATATTTTTTTTTGTTGATTTTGTGTAGCAAATACTACCACCTTTTGGTTTAAGAGTGGGATGCCTCCTTATTAATGTTTTTTGTTTGTTTCTATATACAGATTATAACTTTCAATATTAGAAGATTGTTCTTATATGTAGAATTTAGAAGTTTTGTTAAATAAGGAGCCCTTCCACGCTAATGTTGTTTTGTATTTGTCCAATTAAAGAGAAAAAATAAAAAAGTGTGTGGTTGTTTCATTGTGTTTATTAGAACTATAAGATTATATTTAAGAATTTTAGTGTATGGTATTGCAAGTAAGATATTGTTTTACTGTGGTAGATTAGGTGCGCTGGGATGTTTTTTATGATGGAATGTAAGTTGGAAGCGCTCACCTAAATTTTTTTTTGTGCTTACAAGTATTAAAGTAAAATATGTTGCTTAGTTGAACTTATTAGAAAGTAAAACTGTGTTAAACAAGATTAATAATTTAAATAAGTACTATACACTTGTTTTTTTTTGGTAAATTTAAAATAAGTTTTATGTTATCTTTTGAGATACATTGTTTTCTGATAATAGCACTAAAGTAATGAGTTTAGTTTCGTGGTTAATTATTATTAAGCTATTTTAAGATTTTTTTTTCTCTTTGCGTTTTGTAAGGCATCTACCACCATGGATAGAGAAATTTTAGTTCACCCCTTATTGAAGGATGAACTTGTTTATGAGGTCACTATTAGGTCAGAGGTACCAGCGGCCACAGTACATTTATTACGGAAACAGCTTAAACGACTTTTGGAGGAGTGTCCTTCCGAGTTTGTATTCGATACTGAGTTTGATTGTCAAGCGGAAATTAAAATAATATTAGATAAATCAAAAGAATTATCACAAAATGTAAGTAGGTATGAGAAAACGAATTCCACTTACTGTTTATCAAGATGTCGCGCCTTGGTTTGCCATCTTTATCATAGATTGTTGCGTGTTTATTCAGAGGACCCTGCCATTTTGACACAAAAGGTTGAACTTTCGAAAAATATAGATTCGTTGTTTGCGACTATTCAGAAATATTATGTTCTCCGGAGCACTCAACCACAGGAGGCAGACAGTGCTCCCGCGAGCAGACCAGTAGTTGAGTGTTCGGGTGACAAAAATGTTGCAAAATGGAACTTGCGTTTCAATGGAACCACAGATCCTTTGTCATTCCTAGAAAGGGTAGAAGAACTTCAACTGTCGTATAACGTGTCAAATTCAAGGTTATTTAACTCTGCTGCACAATTGTTTTCAGACCAAGGATTGTTGTGGTATAGAGGGGTTCGTGATAGTGTTTCTTCTTGGTCAGAATTAAGGAGTTTGTTGTTGGAAGAGTTTGTTTCAAGTGATTATGACTATGTTTTGTTACGCGACATTAGATCACGAGTTCAGGGTGCGGATGAACCGACCCATATTTATTTTGCAGTGATGTCGTGCTTGTTCAACAGACTTAAGTCGCCGTTGCCGGAAAAGCAGCAGTTAGAAATTCTGCAACACAACATCAAACCGCATTTTATTCGACAGTTGGCTCTGGTAGAGATTGCTTCTGTTACAGATTTAAAGACAAAATGCCGCAAGCTAGAAGCAGCGAGCGACCGTTCCGATTTTTCGACAGGACCTAGGTCTTTTAGTCTAAGCACAGAGTTTTGTTATAAAAATAAGTCTAAATCGGTCAATTTGATATCGGAACAACCTCTGAACAATGATGTCGTTAGTAAAACCTCTTCTCCACAGCAAACAGGACCCAAACTCGTTGAAGGGAAACCTATATGCTTTAAGTGTGGTAAAGGTAACCACAATTTTAGATTATGTAAAGAGAAATTGTTAAAATGTTTTAAGTGTGGCAAGGTTAATTACACTACCAAAACTTGTCCACACTGTAATAAGGATCGCGCATCTAGTTCAAAAAACTAGATGTAGTGAACAGTGGTAGGAATAATGATTTAATTGTCTCTGTTCTTTTTGCTCCAAATAAAAATGATGCAAGACCTTATTTGAAGTTTAATGTAAATGATTTTGAAATTATTGGTTTATTGGATTCAGGCGCTTGTGTCTCAATATTAGGGAACAACGCTCATAAACAATTTATTAAGTTTGGTTTTGAACTACAAGAACGAATAGACAAATCTTGTAGTGTAGCTAACGGTGTACAGTTGGAGTCAATGGGTTTTATTTTTCTTCCAGTAACTTATAACGGATATTGCCGTATTATTAAATTTTTTGTTATTCCCAGTATAGTAACAGATGTTATACTAGGTTGTGATTTTTGGAAAACTTTTAATTTGGCACAAGATATTTTTGATAGTGTTGATTTCAGAAGTTCTCCCAAAACATTTTTTAGAAACGTTAGCGCAGTAAACGCTGAACAAGTTAACACTATTCAGTGTTACAATTCTTTGTCATTTAGTCAAAAACAACAAGCAGATGCAATTGTCAAAAATTTTCAAGAAATAGCATCAGAAAGGGTTGGTTTAGGGAGAACTCCTTTAACCGAGCATGTCATTAATACGGGTGAAGCACCACCTATTAGAATTTCACAGTATCCTTTATCGCCAGAAAAAAAGAAAGCCTTAAACGATGAGCTTGATAAAATGTTGGCCTTAGACGTAGTAACTCCTAGCGAGAGTCCGTGGAATAACCCAGTACTATTAGTTAAGAAGGCAAATGGTGACTGGAGGTTTTGTTTAGATTGCAGAAAGCTTAACGCTGTAAGCAAAGGTGATGCTTATGCTATCCCATATATGCCTCAAATTCTTGATAGCTTAAAAGAGGCACGGATTTCCACGTGACAACGTACCAACGTGTTTTCGAATTTTGAATTAATATCGTTTAATCGACCCTTTTACGGTGAAGGAGAACATCGTGAGGAAGCCTGCACATACCTATGAAGAAATTCTTAGGTTGTGTGTGAAGTCGACCAACTCGCACCTGTCCAGCGTGGTTAACTAAGGCCTAATCGCCCCTAATTTGGAGTAAGCACGAGCCCCTCGGTGGGGACAGCTGTTGATGATGATGATACTAAATTTACAAAGGAACTCGTATGAAATTATATGGAACGGTAATTTTTTTGTGGTTAAAGTTTTACTTCTATAGTAAAATTAATTGATGAGATCTTCAAATGGTTTGAAGGTTGTTGATGCTTTACCCATTAGGTTCCGAAATCATTACCCAACAGTAGCACAAACTATGAAATAACACTATGAATAGTATTTCCCTAAACATATGCTCCAAAGATAGGATAACCCGCCGAGATGAATTATCTTTAAATTATTTTTCCCCATTGCGTTAGGTTTCAAAGTAACTATAAAAATTTCATACTAGCGTAAACGCACTTAGGAAAATAACAATATTATATTTGTCTTCAAAATCAACGAATAAATAATACCATGTTATTTTTTGTTTTATAAGAGAATACATTCTTGAAAAATTGATGATTATCTACAGCTTTAATGTATGTCATCGTAATAAATAAAAGTTATTATAACTTTAATCATACGTTTGGCGTATTCATATATCTAACACACCTTTAAGAAGAATGGGGGGATGGCAGATAAGTCACCTTCACATTATTGGCGGGTTCGTTTTCTTATCGATTTGTAATGTTACTCGGTTACTGGATATTGCGGAACGAATATTTTAAGCTACACATTTTAAGAGAAGTTTGTACTCTTAACGTGATCATTAGGGAATTGAAGATCCGATGCAAAAAATGAAATAAGTGTCTATATTTTTCTGCTTAAATATTAATAGGTTAGGTAATTGAGATATTGCTTCTGTTCAGTTAATAAATAAAGGTATAGACAATGACTTCATCTCGCCTGTTGGTCTTTTTAAAACTATAAATTAACCTACTCCTCTTCTTTTCCAATTACTGGTTTGAAAATAACAGTCAAACCCAAAGAATTCTGTACCCACATTCAAAATGATTTCAGACGTAAAATCAAATCGAATGTTGCCACAGTCATTTCCCTGTCCACCAATCAAAGCGCAACAGTTAGAACCACATTCTATTAAGCGAAATGACTGTCAATGTAGCTGCCACTTCTTTTTAATGGCCCCCGTTCATTTCGTTCGCAGAATAGAAAGCTTATACACTGACATAATAGCAAACTGACTCGCATACATGTTTACTCTCTGAATTTTCTGAAGCTTGTTCACCGGTGAAACGATTTGTCATTGTCGAGATTGGGTTAATAAGGTGGATGTCAGGAAATGTAATACTTCAGTCTTGCTTGTGGAGTTGTATTTATCTAGAAAAGAAGCGTGTGCAGAATATTTTTTGCTTGTTGAGCTGAATAAGTTGATGTAACGAGTGGTCGTTAATTCGACTCGTAATACGATATTAATTCAAGTGTTTTTGTAACTTCTGTTGACTCAGAAGTAAAAAAATGTAGTGATATAAACGGCATCTGTATCCTGAATTTTATTACATAAATGTGTTACGGTTGGAATTTTGTATAAACTCGTTCACTGTCATGCAGTCAAATTATGGAATGCACTACTACCGTCAGTTCGCGACATACGTTCTTTCCAGTCTTTAAGCGTAAAGTAAAAAGCCACTATCTCTCCTAAACTTAAATTATGTTGTTCTCTTTCAGCTTTTTTTTATAGTTATCCTATATTTTTAAGTTCATGTATTATTTTATTTATTTGTATAAATATATTTATTTTAATTTGGGTATAGTATGTATTTGTATATGTATTGTATCTATATTCAAACTCAAAACTCAAACTCAAATTTCTATATTCATTTAGGTACAATTTGTACACTTATGAAAGTCAAGTTTGATGCCATCGGTTCATTCATATGTCTAGTATAAGTATTTTATTAGTAATATACCTATTTATTTTATAAGTACACGCGATATCCACGTTTCGCAGCATGTCTCCTATCACAGGTGGGTTGGAAGAGATTCCAATAGAGCTTTTTCGCGGATTCAAAACAAGCCGTACCTCCTGCCAAATCTCGTACAAAAAAGTTTATTTATGAAAACAGAACCAGAAACGAACAACAATAAATACTATAATAGTTTTAAGTCTAATGGGTCTTGTTCAGCTTATGCCGAGGCGCAGAGTGCTTCAACGCTGGTATTTGCGGATGCCGTAATATTTTTCAGAATAACGTTAGGTAATTCGCTAGTTAAAGCTCCTTTTACTGCTCAAAAGTCAGTTTAAATAAATAAATGCTTAAATAACATGATATACTTATGTAAGTGAGTATATTTTTCAATTTACCGTAACTTGTGTAAGTATATTTAAGATTATAAATGCAGGACTTTAACTGCATTTTAAATAAATAATTATTGAAACAATATACGTGTTATTCGGCTCTTTGAGTGTCTATTAAATATTTCCTATCATCATCGTAATCATAACAGTCTTTGTAATTCAACCTACCGCTGAGACACGAGGCCTCTTCTTGTCATCGAAGGAGATTTAGGAAGTATTCCACCACGCTTGCCCAATGCGGATTGGTGGACGGAGTATAAGATGAGCAATAACCGTTTGCTGATCCATTAGTCACCTTCTACGACACCCATTGGAGGATATGGGGTGATGCTATTATACTCTGCCGGCATCGCAAGGCTAAATAATTTCCTTTACTTTGATTTAAATGTTCGAATTTACCCCTTTGGATTCGAACTCTGAAACTAATGCGAATCAATGGAGGCGATTAATATGAACAGATAATTTTCCTATTCATATCTAAATATATATAACTCAAAGGTAAAGGTAAAGGTAAAGAAACGCGGACGAAGTCGCGGGCGGAAGCTAGTAATTAATAAACGGCCTAAATAATAATCTTTCCTTCCTAATCGAAGAAAATAGATATTTAAAAAAGAAATTCTTATGTAGGTACTACGTAAAGGTACGATTTTTAAGCATACTATACTAATGCTGATAAGATTAAGATAAAGATGAGGAAGCAAAATGACTTAATGAAACACATTATTTATGTCGTTTCTACAACACACATACACAACAAGTAAAAAAAATATAGTCATAAACACAGCCTTATTCATAAACACTCAATAAACCTATTTTAGTTATTACCTTTTTAAAAAGTGTTTTGTGTCATTCATCTTGTGCCAGAGTGACAGAGACAAATCTTTATATATATAATTCTTCTGTGAGTGTATATGTCACTGAACTTCTCTTAAACGACTGGACCGATTTTGATGAAATTTTTTGTGTGTGTTCAAGGGGATCTGAGAATGGTTTAGATTCACAATTTTGTCCGCTGGACAGGACAACGTCTGTCGGGTCCACTAGTCATTTATAAAATCTCTAATAAATTCACTTGTTTTTTGTGAATAAGGTGGTAAATAATTTGTAATATATGGTGTGCTGTACAAAATACAAAAGGGAGATAGCTCAGTGACTGATTTTGTTATTCAAGCAAGAGCCAGTGACTTGTTAGAGCGAGGAGAATAAAATGAAAAAGAAGTTCCATATGAGAATATAATTCAGAAAAATAAGGCGAATATTCTTCTAAAAGAATCTTAAACGTTTAGTGTTCGATATAGTTTACTTTGATGTTTATTTTTGATGCTTTTAGCAGAGTAAGTTGTCTCATCTACCTTTTATACCTATATGAAGTAGCTGCCGTGAAATTTACAGAGAAACATAAATTTTTAACATTTCCATAAATGTACCTAAATTAAACAAATATGTAGCCCCATTTCAAAAAGTTACTGTATTCAGTTTAACGTCAGCGTGTCGTGGGAGTTTTCCATTCTGTTTTTTTTTCTTCTCGCGGAGCTCCACAGCAAGACACACTGTGAAATAAAAGTTCGCCTTTCTAGCTAAATAAGAAAAGGTAATATTTATCTTTTCGAAACCGAGTCAACTGTTGTGGATGCATTAAAATGTATTGTATAAATTTGGAACTCGTTCCGTTCGCAACGAACACAATCTGTTTATTTTTCAGAAATATCCTCATCTGGATGAAATATTTTACTACCTCTTATAGCTGTTTATTATTATCAAACATCTATACTGCACATTATATTCAATTAAGGAGTACCTAAATAACGCCTAAGGACGCTGTCCAGTTAGCATGCCTTTACATGAACAAGCAACATATAACTATCTCTCACAATATCCTTCGGGATACCCTCCTTTATATTCCAACTAAAAGGAGCCACAATCGCCACTTTAATTAACGAGAGACGGTGTTAGACAAATGATATTATTGCTTAAGTAAAGGCTACTAAGTAATATTCTTGTGCGGGCTCGAGTTGCACACAGTGCGGAATCATGTTCCCGAGAGATATGACAATGTTGACTGCTTCCTGTAAGTGGATCCATTTTCATTTACCGTGGACATGACTATCTTGATAGAAAGCAATGTGTTATTAAATAGTAATAGAATATTTAATTCAATTTAATAAATAATTTTGGCCGCGTCATGCCAGCAGAGTAGAATAGTATCACCCCATATCCTCCATTGGGTGTCGTAGAAGGCGACTAATGGATCAGCAAAGGGGTATGCATCAACTTATACTCCGTCTGCCAATCCCTATTGGGTAAGCATGGTAGACTACTGCCTTTTTTTTTAATTTAAAATTCAATTACCCATCGTACCTGCGGGGTGGTGCCAACCGCAGGAGATATATGGGACTCGAGGTAAAGGCGTTCCCTCCATATCCACTAAACATCATCTCCGGCCTGACCTCCAGTGCGCTATTGCGGGACGGCTCGGGATCTGCGCACGTGAGCGCAACTACACCGAGACCGTCCCAACGCTGCCCCTCTAGGCACTCCTTGTGCACCAATTGGTGGCCAGCAGCCCACAGGAGCTACCAACTAACGCCAGCCCCTGTGGGCCGCTGGCTGACGCCAGCCTTATAGGCCGCCTCCTTACCGACGGCTACTCGACCTAGCGCGTCCTCCTGACGAGGACACCAGGAGCAGCCATCGGACCGCACCCGGGGGACTTCGGGCGCGGTCGTGACCCTGTAAAAAGGGCCATCCGGAACTAGACGTGGTGGGAAAACAAAAACAACTCGACGATGGCATGTGTCTTCGAATGCCAAGCGGACACTTGACATCAAAAGCCATACACCCGCCGAGAAAGTTTCCCCACCACGTTACCAGGGTCTGCCACGAGGAGGCTTCCGGACGTGGACCCCGTGGTGGACTACTGCCTAAACCTCATTCGATAGCAAGGAGTGTTGTGTCCCAGCAGTGGGTCGAATTATAAAGACTGTTGTGATGATGATGATGTATGATGAATAAATAATTCACTTACGATAAGTATTGCATGTTAAACCTTGTCTGTATAAATATAGATAAAGAGATTATTGGAAGTTGTTTGATAAAACTTCTCGCAGACATTGTTTACCTAACTCGGTGGCTACAATTAGCAACTTCCAATTAACTTTGTACTGCTTTGTCAAAATTAAACCAAACTATTATTTAATATTAACTAATTAATCCACCAGAGCTGGAGTTTAGTAGAAAATTTGTGTCAAATCAAAGTATCAAATTAAAATTTTTCGTGTTTCCAACTTTGTAATAAAAACTGGGTATATTAAGTAGTCTTCGGTGGCTATTTCGTACTATTTGCAGCCACGCCGCTTTTTTTACCTTTTTTGGAAAACTTAATCCTATAGTCACTTGGGACAAATTCGGGCCAAAACTGTTTCAACGTTGCCAGGAGAAAACTCGTTGACTGCACAATACGTGACCATTTCAGTTTTAGGCGTTGAGGGATCTACTTCGTGAAATGAAATCTATTAAAAAATACGGAATTACGCCTGAAATATTTTTATACCTACCAAAGTTGATTAACCGGTTTTATACAATGGGCTATTTTGATCTTCGATGCTTTTGTTATAAAATAACAATGCAAAGTAATTGGCATCTGAAAAGGTTCAAAATTACCTTGTTTGCAAAAAAACCCTTCGAAGAAAAACATTTTTCTAATTATAATGGTGCCTGTGTTAGTGCTATATAAGTAACATCACAAACTTACAGTTTTTGTAAATCTTAATTATATATAAATTACGTGTCACGATTTTTGGCCGCGATGGACTCCTTAACTACTTAACCGATTTTAATCAAATTTGTACACCGTGTGCAGTTTGATCCAACTTGAGAGATAGGATAGTTTTTATCTTGATAAATAGTCATATTTAATTTTACTGCAGATACAATGGTCAGTAGTATGAAATTACCACAGCAACGCGGGGCCGGGACAGCTAGTATTGTATAAATTGTAAACAACAATCTGAGAGTAAATATCAATATATTTCCACGCCATCCTCAATTAACTAGCCTTAATTAAGAACTTAGTACTATGGATGAATACCAGGTTACGGTCAAACATACATAATCTTCTTCTTTTGTTTCGATGTTTTTTTTCCTTCTTCTTAAATCTCTCGCAGGTTAGACTCAGGCTCTGGAGGCGAGTAGTACCTAACTCGCCTATTGTCGCGAATGCCGCGAAGTTTTATAAACTGTAGAAATATTATTTTCGATTGGCGGTAGACATCAACGGTGCGAGCGGACGTTTTTGCGTTCGTGACGCAGACGCAGCCGATTAACAGACACGGTCGGTGTATTTCAAGGAACCGTGAGTTTGTACAATTTAGTGCTTTACGAATGTACTTTAATTCTATGTTTTTGCCTTAATATGCTTATGGTGCATTTTGTCGATAAAGACATACCGACCTACCGTCATCTCAGTGTTATAACTCAGGCACACAGTATGGTGATAATTATGTGTTCTCAGGTGGTTCTCAGCTTTAAGACTCAGATAAATTGTTCAGGTCCAGACAAGGACATACTCATAATACTAGCTCAGTAATGTTGAGTGGAAAGGGGTCGCTATAAGGGGAGGTGGAGGCGACTACCGGGCTGCGGCCCTTTTAACGTGTGTATCAACAATGTTGATAGCTCAGAACTGCTCAGAATTCTCAACTCAGTAAAGTCCGATCTCTTAACAGATGTGAGACTTTGTTTAGTTATCATCACATAATACGATAGTATCTACAGTAATCGCCTTGCGTGGTTGAAGCACATCTAATTTTATAGCAAAAGTTTGGCGACACCTATAGCACTCTCTAAAAATCTCGCCCCTGGCTATAAGCTACCGTGGCTGACTTGGAAATCTTTGAATAGATTGAGAACACAGGTTGGTAATGAAAATATGTGCAGGTGGGGCTACATCATGGACATTGGACAACCAGAGTTTGGTGCCTCCTCGCAAACTAAATGTGCCTTACTAGTTGCACGCTTTAAGAGATATGGAACGCTGCTGAACCAAAAATTTAATAGAGATTAACATGCATGATGGATGTTTTTTATAAAAAAATACTTTAAGCAATCACTGAACAAATGTCTGGTTCATCACACAAACAGTTGCTCGCTATGTAAGAGGCTTCTAACCTTTTTTTTTGCGACGGAAAAGATTTTATATCTACCCTAGCTGCGATAAGGGGTCTAGCGTTACTAACGACTCCAATATGGCGGCGGCAATGATTAATATAAATGACAGATTACTAAAACGTTTTATGTAAGAAACTTGTTATTTAGAAAGTGGTGCAAATTCAATGATAACTGATAACGGAATCGTAAGAAACGCAAATATCGATGCCGCTAGGATTTGTTAAAGGAAATGAGCCGTCTTACCCTCGCCAGCGCCTGTGACGGTGTGAATGAGGAGCACCACGACGCAAACGCATCGCTGCCCCTCCACCGACATATCTGCGGGTTCCACACCTGAAACAAACAACGCAGTTCTTAAGGGTTGTTATCAATATATTGCCTACTGTTAGGTGATTAACTTATAATATAACGCTTAGGTACATTTTGTGTAATTTAATAGAAGTTATTCACCTAATTTGTAACATTAACTAATTTATAATATATTACTATGTTTAAAAGTTATTGTATTGACTTCAATGCTTCGGTGGCGCCACTGTCGTTTTATCGGTTGTCGATGGCGCCACCGTCTCTGAGTAAACTTCAATATGGCGGACTTTCGAGTCGGCAGTCATTCGTTGGCAAGCGCTCCGAACGGACGTACATTGGATAGGCATTACGATTGCTACTGTGCATATAATTTGGTTGTGTAACTATTGTAGGAGTGTAAAGTGCCGAATTGTGGAATAAAGCATTGTGAATTGGACTTTGAGTTTATTCGCCTGACCACCCCAATACTACTTTGACTATGAATGTAAATAAAAAGAACAAAGAAAAGCATTTCATTGGTAATGCCTCTAAAATGGAGTTTAACCTTAGCAATCGCTCTCCCAGCTTTATGCTGAAATAGGGCTGATGATAGGTAAAAATATAAAAGTGTGTGTATGTGTGTTTGTGTGTGTGTGTGTGTGTGTGTGCTCGTGCGTGCGTGTGTGTGTGTGTGTATTAAAGTACACATGTAAGAAGTTAAACTTCTTCATGATATATAAGTTCATAACAGTCATCAGTAGATAGTTAACATTATTTCTATTTTATAATAGCTATTTTATGAATATATATAATTTGAGTGAGTCCATTTATGTTTATAATCACTTCTCAATTTCGGTAAAAACGCATGGTGCCGCGCCGCCGGCCGTGACGGTTCAAAGTGACAAAGTATTTTTTTGTAACAAGCTTTAAAATTTCTTTCATACGTTGATATCGAAGTTTCACTTCATTAAGTACAGATAAAGCTGTTGCCACACCGCGGACACGACGGGACTTTAACGGAACGTGTCCTTGACGCTGAGAGATGTAATACAAGAAACTATATGAAAGACGTCACACCGCGACGTCCACCTCCACAAGACTTCGTGGTGTGACATCTTTTTAACACATAAAGCCACATCTCCTAGTATGGACCATACAGTACCCCTAAATAGCCCTACATAAAAGGTGCATCAAATGCAACCAAACCAGTGAACCAAAAAATTCTTAATTACTCAACAGTCCAGGTTAACAAGAAAGATGGATAGATAGGTAGATTTACCAGTGAATTAACCAAATAATTTAATGGTCCAATGAGAAATTCTAATCAACGTCGCCATATTTCGTGGAAATATTTTAAATATTTTTCTCAACAGCTTTGAATTTGAATGACATATTTTCCTGTGAAGTTGGTTGCCTTTGACACGGTCCTAATTGAATTAAGCATTCCCATTCCTCAAAATATACAAACCTTAAATCAATGCTTCTAATTTACAAATTAGGATTGTTTAATTTACAGTACTGTTCACTTTGGCTTTGATCCGATATAATTATAATCAACTCGGGTACTGAGTTCAACGCTTTTAATGCTTCTAACATTATAACTCATCTTCTTAGTCGGGAATATAATATTGCATACCTACAGAGGTATTTCTTGAATAATTATAGGATTATAATTAAATAATTACTTTACGAGCGCGTATCTATATCGGCTTTCGCGGAATCTAAGGAAATATGACTGGGCAGAGAGAAAGAGAGAGAGTCAATGTGATAGTGGAAAGAGCAAGATTTGTCGCTTGGCTTCTGGATCTACTGTCGAATCAGTCTTGGCACCTGTACGTGTAGGTAAGGTGGAGTCGGATGTTCCGTCCGGTTTGGCCGATGATCCCACGTCACCGGAGAAGGAGGTGTTTGTCGAGGAGAGGCGAACGGTTAAGTACACGGGCGAGCTGAGCGAGCGTGAGTTTCCCGTGTAGTCAGAGAGCTGGGAGATAGAGTCCCTAAAGACTTTGACACTAGCCGGCAGATTTCATCTAGGGTGCGAGAGATTGTGGGTCAATTAACCGCAATTGGGCTGAATTGTACGGGGACATAGGCCAGTGGACAAAATACCAGGCACAGCGCACAAGGGTCAAAGGTGAGGAGAGCCTAACTTTAAGGAAGGAGTTGGAGTCCCTAAAGGCGATGGCGGTCACACGGAATGACTACACCAGGCTCGAGGAGTAGCTGGTAGGGACCTCATCACCAGGCGGATGGGGGAGGAACCTGCCCAGTGACAGGCGGCGTCAAGGGGACCGTTACTGCGAGACAGTGAAGGGGCCGATAGGGAGGTTGAGAAGGCCCCAAAAGGAGGCATTGCCGGCACCTAAACCGGCGCTGGTGCAGAGGGCAAGGTCTAGGCAGAGGTCCCGGGCTGCGCAGAAAGTAAAGGTCAAGGCGCCTACTACGACGGCCCTGACCCTCGGTGTGGTGACGGACGCGACCATTAGGGGGGTAACTGTCGCGGTCCTGACCAGAGCGCAGCGGAGGACAAAGCTGAGCGAAGAGACAGTGGCTCGGCTATCATGTGCCTGGTCTCGGGTAAGCAAAGAGAAGAGCTGGCGGACTCCATTGCACGCAGTATCGAAGAGGTGGCCGAGAGCTCAATGAGGGTCTCCCGGTCTAGGAAAATGGTGGACCTTATTGAGTCGGGGTTGTCGGACGCGAAAGAGACAGAGGAGGTGATAGTAGCAGTCTATCAGGAAGTGAACGAAAGAATCCAGTGACAATATTGATAAACCCTACGACTTCTCTATTAGTATCCATCGGTTATCGATATATGGAATAATACATTTAAATGAGTTAGTTGTTATTGTTAATAGCGTCTAACATATTATAAGGTGTCTAATGATCGCTATTATGTAACATATTGGCAAACGTAATTATTATGCATTTTACTAGGTGGTAGACCCATGCCCGGGGACGCTTTGGTGAAATGGCGCACATATAGTGCGCCGAACCCAAAGCGCCCTCATAAGGGCTGTAGAAACATCATATCAGTCCTTCCAATTTCCCTTCTCCAAATTGTTTCCCATCCACTTTGAATCCACGACAATGGGCTGTCATTTTAATGTGTCAGCGACGCGACGCCAGCGCCGCTGCGGTGAACTAAGGAACTATGATCTTGGCCACCTGAGCTAGGTCGTGTTAACGTGCGGAAGAATAAATTTATGTTATTATCAACTACTAGATTGCTAGAAGTTTACTGACTGAATAATTAGTGATCGATCAACTCTGCATGACTTGTGGATTAGAGAATTCGGGTGCTAACTGGTGTATTTGTGAGTTTCGCTAGCCGGCCGGCACGCAGCCCCGTCGTTGGTGGACCCCAGCTTTCCTACCAAATTCCAGGTTAGTGTTTCAGCTTTTTTTCTACCACTGAAAGACACAGGGTTTCGAAATACGCTATTCAGATAATGCAGTAGCTTCTCCAGCAAAGCCGATCCATTTTTATTTGGTGCCTACTGTGAGGAATAATTCCTTCGTAAACTTTCATTTACAATAAATTTATGCGGTTTTCTTGTCATTAGAAGCTAAAATATAGTTAATGATAACCTAATTCAAGTAGGTAAATAACTTTCCTACTTAGTAGAATACGATTTCATCGTTATTTCGTTAGCAAACGTGCTCGATAACCCTGCTCGCTCACAAGCGCAGAGCCCGGTTATATCTATCTACCTACTTTTAATTTTGTCGTATAATTGTTAAAATATTTACTGATATAAATTGCATCAATCTATAAATGTTGTCAAGTTGGTTTGTAATGAAAATGATAAACTGCTGCATTAACTGATGATTATGATTGAGGTGTTTTTGGTTTGTTAACTGTGTACGAAATAAAATTCTAGAACTACTACGTTTCTAAAACGAATTTTTATGTGTAAATACGTAACTTACATACATTGCAGACAGAAATACTTAACCAATTAGTTAGATTTGGCAAGAAATTATTCATAAAAAATTTTTGTCCTAACAAATTATTGCCGATTCCAGTTCGAAGATTAATCTACCTACCTGATACATTCTTCTTCCACATTTTATTGGTGTTAATTCCTCGAGATGGCGGAGGTCGAGTTACAGTCATACATAAAAAGGCGCGAATATGAGTTTAAAAGTATGCAAATTATTTACGATTTAGTTAATGTTTCTAGAATAGATAAAACTAAAATAGCCTCATTTAAGGCTAGATACAAGAGTATCGACAAAATTCGAGAAAATTTTATTGAATCGCACGAAAGGGTGAATCAGTTACAATCAAAGTTCAACCCGAAGTTTGAATTTGATAATAACCCTTTATTGTCATTTGACGAGCTATACTACGCAGCGGTTGAGTACGCCGATTGCCTAGGCGCAACCACCACTTCTTTGTCGGAGTCTGCTTGTCGTTCTTCTATGACCCAAGTTAAGTTGCCTAAATTAGAAATTCCAAAGTTCGACGGCAATATTGAAAATTGGCAGACATTCAAAGATAGCTATGTTCCACTCGTTCATAATAATGTTGCGTTATCAGACATTGAAAAGTTTCATTATTTACTCTCGTGTTTATCAGGTTGTGCGTTGACACTCGCCAAGGGTGTTCCCATAGCGTTAGCAAATTATTCCGTAGTTTATAGTGCCTTGTTGGATAGATACGACAATAAACGTATATTGGCTACTACTTATTTGGAAAAATTATTTAAACTTACGCCGATACATAAACCGTCCCTTACAAATTTGTCAGAGTTGACAAACGTACTTTATGAAAGCGTTAACGCTTTACGAGCATTGAATATAGACGATTTGAGTGAATTTATTCTATTTTACATCGCCGCTCGGCCTCTTGATATTGAAACTAAAAGACGGTTTGAGCTACAAAATACGAATGAAATTCCGAAATTTAATGAGTTGGTTTCTTATTTACAAAATTATATAAAGGTTCTGGAGGTGAGTCAGCCTATGTCCGCTCCCACATCGAATTCAATAAATAAGCAACATCGCAATAATTTTAATAATAAACTCGATAGCGGTACTCGCCAACAGAGGTCGTCATTTGTAGGTTCAACTAAACAGAGTAATAATAATAAGTTAAATCAAATATCGTGTTTATGTTGTAATGAAAATCATTCGATTTATCGGTGTAGCAAGATGCATTCTATGAATATTGGTGAGCGAAACAAATTTGTTAAAGAATTAAAACTATGTTCTAATTGTTTGAGACCTGGTCACGACAGTGAGAATTGTAAATCTAAGGCGACTTGTTTTATTTGTAACGCCAAGCATAATACGTTGTTGCATGCCGAACGCAACAGTTTAGTAGCTCACTCACTTGATTCAAACTCGATGGACAACCCTAGCACAAGTACCGCACTTGCCAGCGCGACCGCGCCGCAGATCGATTCTGTTAGTCCTAATAAAAGTACAAAGGTATTAGGTTCAGCGATCGTGCGAATTTATCACGCGGATGGTTCGCTCCAGTATGCGCGCGCCCTTATAGATAGTGGTTCGATGGATTCTTTTATAACCAGTGCGTGTGCGCGCCGCTTAGGTTTACACATTAAAAAATGTAATTTAAGTGTAACAGGTCTCGGACAAAATTATGTTTGTAACATAAAGGGCTACACTTTCAGTTCGATCATACCTCGTGCGAGTGAATCGCCTAAGTTTGACTTACCTTTGGTAGTTTTACCTAAAATTACGTCTATGATGCCTTCGACAACGCTACCGTTGTTCGTCAAGGATTACTTTCAGCATCTTGATCTCGCCGACTGTGAATTCTATAAATCCGGTCCGATCGATCTTTTGTTGGGAGTCGAGTGTTTTGATCAAATATACACTGGATCACGTTTCACGCCCGGTCCAGGATTACCCTGTGCATTGTCAAGTGTTTTCGGCTGGGTGATCAGTGGTAAATATTTTCATAACACGGAAATCAAAATTCCCAGTGAGTCCATTACGTCACTCCTCGCGTCTTCGTGTACGCTCGAGGATATCGTTCAACGGTTCTGGGAAGCCGAGGAACCGCCGAAATGTCATATTTCCGTTCCTGAGGATGACATATGTGAACAAAAATATAAAACCGGTACCTACCGAACCTGCGACGGTCGGTATGTCGTACCTATTATGTTGAAGGATGACGCTCCTCCTTTGGGAGACTCATACCGTCAAGCATTTAATCGTTTTCTTAATTTAGAAAAACGCCTCTCTAATGAGATTGGTTTAAAAAATGAATATAAGGACTTTATGGCACAGTACGAAGATTTAGGACACATGCAACCTGCGCACTCTTCGTCTACTAATTGTTACATAATTCCACATCATTGTGTCGTGCGTCCAGATAGTTCGACTACGCGATTACGTGTAGTCTTCGATGCCAGTAGTAAGACTACTAGCAAAACTTCATTAAATAATATTGTCCATGTTGGTCCGAAACTTCAGATCGACATTGTCGATTTAGTTACTAAATTTCGCCTGCATAAAATTGTTTTCACAGCGGACATTTGTAAAATGTACCGACAAATTCTGATAAGACCTGAGGATAGGTGTTATCAGCACATTTTATGGCGTACGGACCCTAATGAACCTTTGGGCGAATACGAACTAAATACTGTGACCTACGGAGTCAGTAGTTCTCCGTATTTGGCTATTCGAACTCTTCGTCAACTTGCAGAAGACCATGGGTCCGAGTTTCCCAGTCGTGTATCTGAGGTTGTAGTTGAAGAGATTTTTATGGACGATATCACCACTGGCTGTTCTTCGCTTGATGAAGCGAGGCAATTGAAAGCAGATCTTATTTCTTTATTGGCAAAAGGTCATTTTGAACTCAGAAAGTGGAGTACTAATGCGCCAAGCCTGCTGTCTGATGTTCCCCCGGATCACTGCCAAACTCCTAAACCCTTCGAAGAATCCGGGAATGAGTTTGTAAAAATATTAGGGATACGGTGGAATCCATCAGACGACAACTTTTCGTATACGTTTTCTGACAGTTTTGATGTCCAATTCACTAAAAGGTCTATACTATCAATCGTCGCCCGAATATTTGATCCTTTAGGTTGGATTTGCCCTGTGGTCTTTTCGGCAAAGTCCTTATTACAAGACATGTGGCGTTTAAACTTGACTTGGGATGAGAATATTCCAAAAGAATTAGCCAAAAAATGGCATTCAATAGCCGCGAATTTGTCTGATTTACAAAACATTACACTTCCCAGGCTTATAATACCTGTAAATTCTATTGAAGTGCATTTGGTGGGGTTCTGTGATGGCTCGTTGAAGGGGTATGGCTGTTGTGTTTATCTGTGTGTCGTTGTAGAAGATTCACGAGATGTTGCTGTCAATTTGTTGATAGGGAAATCTAGAGTAGCCCCCATAAAACCAACTACAGTAAACAGACTGGAGCTAAGCGCAGCTGTGCTTCTAGCTCGTGTATTGTCACATATGCATAATCTTCTTAAAGATAAAATCCACATCAGTTCTGTCCGAGCCTATTCAGACAGCACGACTACCTTGTCGTGGTTAAATACTGCACCTCATTTGCTCAAAATGTATGTTGCAAACCGCGTGGTTCAAGTAACTGATTTAATTAGTCCCGATCATTGGTATCATGTTTCCACTGAAGACAATCCGGCTGACTGCTGCAGTCGCGGTGCGTCTTGTCTAGAACTTACCGACCATCCACTGTGGTGGACTGGCCCTGCCTGGTTGCAAGCTCCACCCGGTTCATGGCCTGGTAATAAGAAGTTAATATCGGGAGAAGACCTTCCCGAATTAAAATCTCCAGTAACAATAAGTTTAAATATTGTTCAAACTGAAAATGTTTTATTGACTTTAGTTAGTAAATGCTCCTCTTTTACAAAAGTTCAAAGAACTTTGGCATGGTGTTTTCGTTTCATGTTCAATGCGAGGACAGTTAGTTCCAATCGCAATTTCTCTGCTCTTCTCTGAACTCGAAAATTCTATAAAAGCCCTAGTTAAGTTCACTCAAAATCACTATATGACTTCGCACGTAAGTCGAGTACAGAGGCATGAACAATGTGAAAAGTCCATTCAGAAGTTATCTCCTTTCTTAGATAAGGACGGTTTGTTGAGAGTGGGGGGACGTATAGATGAAGCCAATCTATCGCCATCCACGTTACATCCTCTTCTCTTGCCGAAAACATGTCACGTTTCTCGATTGATTGTCGAGCATTTTCATTTAAAGTATTTACATTGTGGTCCTCGTACTCTACAGTCTTTAATTCAGAGAAAATTCTGGATTGTCGGGTTAAGACTACTTATTCGTACCGTACTTTCCAAATGTGTTCGGTGCTTCAAAGTGAAACCGGCGTCTCGGCAACCCGCGATGGGTAATCTACCGGCCACTCGACTTCAGCCATCTCGATGTTTCCAAACCACGGGAATAGACTTTGGTGGTCCATTTACAATAAAAGAGAGCCGTCGTCGTGGGGCGAAAACTTATAAGGCGTATATATGTCTATTTGTATGTCTAAGTTCTAAGGCGATTCATTTGGAAGCCGTAACGGAATTGAGTTCAGAAGCATTTCTCGCTGCATTAGATCGATTCATTTCTCGTCGGGGTATGTGTCACGCGATTCTTACCGATAACGGTACCAATTTCGTAGGTGCGAATAGATATCTTAACGATATTACAGCCGAACTTTGTAAGCATCGGGATGACATATCCGATGGTCTAGCCAACCGTCAAATAAAGTGGCAATTTAATCCCCCCGGCGCACCTCACTTTGGAGGTATATTCGAAAGTGGCATTAAGTCCACAAAATACCATCTGAAACGCGTGGTTGGTACTCAGATTCTCACTTTGGAAGAATTCTTTACAATTTTAGCAAAGGTAGAAGCCGTGTTAAACTCTCGGCCACTCTGTAGTTTATCACCTGATCCTCAGGAATCAGACGTATTAACACCCGGACACTTTTTAACGGGAGGCCCTTTAGTATCGCTTCCTGAAGAACCTATACATGAAAACGAATGTCCACGATCTCGTTGGCAATTGATTAAAAAGATTACGCAGAGCTTTTGGCGGGTGTGGCAACGAGACTACCTGCACACGCTTCAGCAAAAAACCAAATGGTTTATAGATGCGCCTAATTTAAAATTAAATGATTTAGTAATTGTTAACGAACCTCACCTTCCGCCACTTTGTTGGAAATTAGCTCGTGTTGAAAATCTTCATGTAGGTTCTGATAATGTGGTACGAGTAGTTACACTTCGAACTGCAAACGGCAAAACGTTACGAAGACCTGTAGTAAAGGTTTGCCCACTACCTCTTAATTAATATTAACATTATATAAGGTGAACAACATCATCTAATTAAGATTATGTTGTTCTAGTTAGATTAAGATTATTGTAATTTTTAGTTTTTCTTCAACTTCAATTTCAAAATTTCGAGCACAGTTCTATTGTATTGATTACACTTAAATGTATGAAATCCTTGTGAATTTCAAGTGGGGGGAAAATGTAGAAACATCATATCAGTCCTTCCAATTTCCCTTCTCCAAATTGTTTCCCATCCACTTTGAATCCACGACAATGGGCTGTCATTTTAATGTGTCAGCGACGCGACGCCAGCGCCGCTGCGGTGAACTAAGGAACTATGATCTTGGCCGCCTGAGCTAGGTCGTGTTAACGTGCGGAAGAATAAATTTATGTTATTATCAACTACTAGATTGCTAGAAGTTTACTGACTGAATAATTAGTGATCGATCAACTCTGCATGACTTGTGGATTAGAGAATTCGGGTGCTAACTGGTGTATTTGTGAGTTTCGCTAGCCGGCCGGCACGCAGCCCCGTCGTTGGTGGACCCCAGCTTTCCTACCAAATTCCAGGTTAGTGTTTCAGCTTTTTTTCTACCACTGAAAGACACAGGGTTTCGAAATACGCTATTCAGATAATGCAGTAGCTTCTCCAGCAAAGCCGATCCAAGGGCTTAGGAGGGTACCGGTGGTGTTTAGCGGGTAGTACAGGCGCTGTTTCGCGCCGGTGATCCCCGCACACGTCGCACGGCTTGCCAGCGTGCGGTATGGCCAGTAAATTGGTTCCCACCGTCAAAAAAAAAAAAAGGTGGTAGACCCATATCTGGGGTCGTCTGGGTAGGTACGACCGACCGCCTTTCTTATTTCTGCCGTGAAGCAGTTCTCTGTGTTTCGGATTGAAGGGAAAGGCAGCCAGTGTAATTACTGGGCATGTAGGGCATATCATCTTAGGTCCCCAGGATGGCAAACACACTTGCGATGTTAAGTGATTTACACTTAATATTGCAAGTGTCTATAGGCGGCGGTGACCACTTAACATCAGGTGGGCCGCAAGCTTGTTTGCCATCTCGTAATATATAAAAAAATGCATGCAGTGTTTGCCTATAAGTATTTCAAACTCAACTCGAGTCTTCTCAGAGCTCAGATTTAGTAGTTATATTTGTAAGCGAGTTGTGGAATCATTTTCCCGTAAAGCAACGATCACAAAATATTTTTCATTAAAATCTTTACCATCTGTTCCGACTCTCAAATCAACACTTCCATTATAAGCGCCACCGATTTATTAAAAAAAACATGGCTTTAATTCGACAAAGTAAGATTAATTAACGAAAAACACGGCCTCGTTAACATTCACATAATTATCTTTCTGATCCGTCATCCATAATGGAATTTTTATCGCTTCGTTGTGCCTCTTTTTTTACAACGTCAATTGTTTTTGTTGGTGGGCGATAAACACATAAAGGAAGATATTAATTCGTAGAAATATCGTTGGACATTTCATTTTCCTAAATTGAATGTTGAAAGTCAATTTGATATCAAAGAGGGGATGAGCCGGGTAATATATAGAGGTGATAGACACACAGGTCGCGATGGTTAGGCTGATCGGACAAAAAATTGGGAAGGTTCTGGAACGATATCCTATCATCGATTGAAATATTTATGTAGTTGAAACTAAAGCGAAAAATTGATAGCTTTTTAATATACTTTTTTCTTAAATGGCAATCTACGATTACACTTAAATTAACTTCTTGAGTCCGGAACTTTTTTTTTATTTGAATGAACGAGTTTATTGTGGATGTTCGTATTTATTCTTAAGATTTTACTAGGTGGTAAAACCATATGTAGGGTCGTCTAGGTATGTAGCACCGCCTTTCTTATTTCCGCCGTGAAGCAGTTCGCTGTGTTTCGGATTGAAGGGAAAGGTAGCCAGTGTAATTACTGGGCATGGAAGGCATATCATCTTAGTCCCCAGGATGGCAACGCACTTGCAGTGTTAGGTGATTTACCCTTAATATTGCAAGTGCTTATAGGCAACGGTTATCACTTAGCGCCAGGTGGGCCGCAAGCTTGTTTGTCATCTCGGCAGATAAGTGTGCTACGACCTTAAATACGATATTAAATTAGTAAATTTAATTTGTCTTGTATAGCTGCTTGGTATGTGCTTAACTTTAGCAATAATCTTGTCTGACTTTTCACTAAATTATTATCCTTACTTTAAAATACCTACATTTTGGACTTTAACAAAACAGAAATAAAATCTCGGCTAGAAAGCTCGGAAGATGCTGACTGAATCTGCTAATTTAATTAAGACCTGATTACCCTGGTGTCAGAGTTTTACTAGTCACCATTTTTTGGCCTCTAGTGTAACTTGTTTTTACGATTGCTATCATTCAACAATGTCCCGGATCAGATTTCTAACCGCGCACTAAGTAACCTAACTTCTGCGATCCTAATTCAAAACACACGACCGCGGCCATCGACCTCCTAGATAAATACTTCACTCCGATGAACTCGATTATTACCAACAGATATACTGTAAACTTTAAATGAACTTGAATATAATCACAAATACCTTAGGGATGATTTACGCGTGCTAATGTTTACTACACATTGGCAGGCAAGTTTGAACCTAATAACTATGAGTTCATTGACAGTAACAGTTGGACCGAAATACTAAGCACTTGTATTATCCATGACGAACCAGTTTTAGTCATTACACTATATGGATTCTACGCATCAATCTCTGAGTTTGATTGTTATCCCTAAGTCAAGTTTGCACTCCATCTAATAATTATCTATCACTCTTACAGAAAATCGGTTCCCATTCGATATTCTACCTACAATATCTTGAATGTAACCGATCTCTATTCACTGTCTTCATTTCTAAGGAATTAGACTGTTTGCACAGGACGCCCACTTTAATATTAAGTGCCTGTAAATATTTAATCGTCATGGGTCCCTACACCCGAATGTGTACAAAGAAATTAGTGGGAATGTCGGCTTTGAATACAATATTGTAGTATAATTAAATATAAAACTAAAAAAAAAATTAAAGGAACAACAGAACAATATGTATGGAAACAGAATTATGTGAAAGATTTTATCCTTTCAAGCTACGTTTATAATATTTCTATTGATAATAGTATTTGCCGGTGTCGATACGATCCCTGCTCCTTCATGGTCGGTGAATATCAGCAGGGATCGATTTAAGATTTAGCATTTTAATGGCTAATCTTCATTAAAGATGCTGATCACGATATTACACGCTTACTTATAAGTAGCCCATTGACTCTCACTTTAGAGGCACCCTAGATAAACTCCTTAGATATTTGCATTATGAATGAATTTGGAAATCGCATTATCAATAATAAGGGATACACAATTTAACCCAAGCCTTGTGTTAAAATAGGACTTCATTAAATTGATTATATAAACACGCTTTGTTTTAAAGCTGCCCATAGTCAACTATGAAGCTACATTTTCTGTGTCATGTCAATTAATTTAAGACCAATAATTCCGAAATAAGCAGAAACAATCTAATAGTCTTAGAAAAATCAGCTGACGCAGCAAAAGACAGCTGAACAAAAATACTGGCCATAAATTCTTTCGGCGAGTTATTTCATTGAACAATGATTAAGATCTGCCATCTGGAATTCATAATCGGGAATAATCTCCGACCCTTGCTTAATTATTTCATTTCACTCTTATCTTAATGAAGATAATTGGCATTAAGCCTTAGCTACCTCTGAGAAAGGTGCGAGTTAAAACAATGTTACATAAAATTTTGCACTGTGTAGGTATATTTTGTTCATTATTGAAATGTCTATGTTAAGATTTCATCAATATTAAATTTAATTAACTTTAAAAATTATTAGAATGAATAGATTGGCTAGATGCGCGGGACATTGCTTGCTCAGTTCTCTATTAACAATATTATATGAGGAACAATTCTAAAGTAATAGAGTTTATACAGGGTGTAAAAGACATGAACAGTCAAACGAGAACCATGTATTCTGCTCACCATCATAACATTTTTTTCCCTTTAGACTATACCTGGGAAATTGGTAGTTACGATTTTATTGAAGGTCAAAGTCATATTTTTTTTATTAAAACGTATTCTATACGTTATTTCTTAATTATTGTCCAAAGAAACATTATCATTTTTTTTAGTATTTCATAACAAAAAATGGCTTCAAAACGTTAGCGTTCAATGTAGCTCACTCGATGCGCACATAAACTAACGAACGGGGCCGCCGTCTGGCAAAATTATCGCGGTTTTGCGAGTTGCGTGCGAGTTGAGCCCTTTATATTGCGCGGAACAATTTGCAATTTTTTTTAACACCAATAAATAAAAATCATTTCCCAGCATTATTTTTTTTGAAATATGTCTTATTTTGATGTATAGAATACATGGTTCTCGTTTGACTGTTCATGTCTTTTACACCCAGTATATAAAAAATTAGCCTTATATGAAATACATGCATATTCCCTATTAAAATTACAGTTTTACATGCGTAAATTTTGGTAGCTTTTACTCCCACGCATTTGGATCATTGTGTAAACTGTATGGTTGCTTGCCTAGATATTTTGTTTGTTATACCCATTTTTCCAAATTAAAATTGTCTAAAAATATATCTCGTGGGAGTAAGTGTACCGTAGGTATTTCATCTGCCTACGACTTTGCTTCTTCTAAAACACAGCCATTATTTTTTTGAGGTAAATGTTTCGCCGCCAATTACATTCGATGTAATTAATAAGCAAGCTATTCCCACTCATGTTCTATTTATAGTAAACCTAGATTTTGCCCGCCAATTCGTCCGAGTGGAATAATTATTTTGGACATTTATTGGACTTTGGGTTGTCGTAAGACCTTTCATCCCCACACCTCAAGATTTCAAAAATGCTGAAACAAATATTTATTTGTTTCTCAATAAATATTTATTTGTTTCTCACATCTATATTATGTAGTACCAAAATTCAAAGTTACATGGTTTTATCTTCGATTATGACACAAACTTATTTATGTCCTATCTTAATACCCTGATTTGAAGTGAATTAAATACCGGAACGAACACCGGCAGATTTGAACACACCTCACTAATTGGCTCGCCCGATCGTTCCGCTCACTCTACATTTCCGTTTTGTTAAGAAGAAAATATTTTTGTACCAAATTTCATTAAAATCGGAGGCGTGTAAGTGTGACTTTGTTTAGAGTTCCATACGATCTTTCAACCCCTATTTCATACCCACACGGGTTATCAAGATATAATAACGAACTCCCATACAAGCTTTCATCCCTTATTTCAATTCCTTCATGCCGTTTCTTTAAGGTAATGTCGTTGAGGGCTAGACTTTAAGGTAGAACTTTCTTATGGTCTAGCTCACCCAAGTTTTTAATAATTAAACATAATAAAATAAAGACTAAAAATTAAACCACTCTCAAATATCACGATGAAAAAAAGGGTAATTTCGCGTTGAATGCCTACAAAACTGTATTTAACTGTGAGCTTAACCAGCCCCATAATTATGGCCGTTCGATAATTGCTTACGTAGTTCAATAGAGTTGACACGCATTACTTAATTAATATTTTGTTCATTTCCATTGGCTTCGGCACAATTATAATGTTTGAAAAAGGGAAAAATTTATTGCAATTATTGATGTATTTACACTTAAATGAGTTTTGCAAACCATTGATTCGAGGTTAAATATTTTAAAAATAAAACAGGCCGAAGAAAATGAGTGTCAGAGATGATATGGAAAATAAAGGAGTTAATGCTGAGATGACGGCCGACAGGGATGTATGGAAGAGCGTATACATGCGTAGAGAAACATTATTACGCCGAGCCCAAATGAAATTGGGAGCATGGCTTGCAAATGATGATGATGACGATGAACAGGCATTAAATACGCCAGGTGCCAACAGCTGTGAAAACAAATCATATGTTTTGTTTTCACTGTTGGTTGGTCGCAGTTGATTTAATATAAAAATAATAATAATATATATCTACACTCACACCAATTATCTAGCCCAAATTAAGTATCTTTAAAGAACTTGTGTTATGGATACTAGATAATGGACAAATAAACTTAATAATCTAGATTTTTTTTTTAAATAAACTTAAATAAATATTTAAACAACCATGACTCCTGAACAAATTCTCGTGACCAGGACCGCCCGATGTGTAGGCAGCGATTATCATTACAGAGTCACCAGAGATTTTTAAGTCCCGGTGACCTTGCTCATATGTATGTACTCATAATAGGCGAGGAATCCAGCGCCCGCATAGCTCAGTAAATAGGTCTTAAAATAAAACCTATTCGCCATGTGACGCTGGCAGGGTAGAATAGAATCACCCCATTTCCTCCAATGGACGACACACATTGGAGGAAATGGGGTGAAGGCGACTAATGGATCAGCATAGGGGTATTGATCAACGCATACTCCGTCCACCAATCCGCATTTTTAAGCGTGGTGGACTACTGCCTAAACCTCCTTCGATGGCAAGGAGATGCCTTGTGTCCCAGTAGTGGGTCGAATTATAAAGGCTGTTATGTGGATGATGACGATTTTCATAAAACTTTATTCATTTAGTAGATAATTTACTGATCTAAATATTCATATAAGAAAATCAACAGTTCAATAGTTTTTTTTACGCACGTGCGGGACGCTTCATATAATATGGCCAAAATCGCCAGCACATAACAAAGCGTGGAGTTTGGTGGTACTTCTAACTTGTAGGGCAAACTTCCCGCAGAGGTTTCGTAGTCAACAGGTATCAGCCCGTATACCCTTGACGTACGCAGCGTACCAAGACCTAAGCGTCAACAATAGTCGACGGGAATATTTGCCGGTGCCGATACGATCCCAGCGCGAGCGTTACGGAACGGTCCAGTGAGAATTGTGTCATTCATACACAGATGTTTTGTATGTGCCCGCACAGTTACGGTCACGCTATGGTACGGTGTGAGGTTAAGGAGTTCGTACTTTGGCATGGAAGGTACCTTTTTATAGTAAACTACGAGATGGCAAACAAGGTTACGTGCCACCTGGTGTTAAGTGATTACCGTCGCCCATAGACACTTGGAATGTTAAGGGTAAATCACTTTACACTGCATGTGCGTTGCCATCCAGGGTACTAAGATGATATGCCTTCCATGCCCAGTAATTACACTGGCTACCTTTTTCTAAAATAAGAAAGGCGGTGGTACCTACCTAGACGTCCCTACATATGGATCTACCACCTAGTGAAAATTCCTATTGCAGTATCTGATTTTATGATGGGTCTATGGGTCTTCTCACGGTTCACTTTGACCCATCAGTATATTTTCTGTCTCCCCTTTTCGCTGCTCCTTGTATATGCAGGCCATCAGCCTAAGTCCATGAGTTTGAAAGCCTGTAATGGTCTGGCCTTAGATAGGCCATTCCCAGGATATTCATTTCAACCCTGGCTATAGCCAGTCACACAGCAGGTGTTCCATTGATCCCCGGTCATATCCACATGCTCTGCAACTCGGAATTATTGAGTGTTACATTTTGTTGAGCAAGCGGTTTGTGGTCTTATAATAGTGGTATAGTACGTTGTAGTGGACAGACACCTTTCTAATTTAGTATTAGGGAAGGACAAACGAAAGATATCAATGACGAAAGGCACGTATTGACAAATTTTACCGCCGAAATCCTGTCTCCATAAGTTCGCTTAGGCACTCATTTATTCTAGGAACCGGCAATAAATACAGAGGGCCTTATTCCCAAATTAATCTCCCCAGGGAACAGGTGCCCACAACAAAGGCTGTCTCAGTCGATTTCAGCGACCTGAATTAATATATAATGCGAAGTTCCCATTGTACTCTGGACGGATAATTTATGCGAACGTAGAAAACGTTGCGATCAGACCCAACTTAGCGAATGTGACAATACGACGTATATTTTGACAATATTTCCTTTGACTTCTGAAGACTGGGTATATTTGGGTGTTCCGGTCAAGTAACGTTTTCTTTGATAAGAGGATAACGATCTTTCAGTCCAGTTGATTTTGGGTTAGTAAATTCTATTTGTCTGTACGGTTTCTTCCCGCTGTTTTATGTTTATTTTATTAAGTCTGTTTCGTTATCATTTAAGATTTGTATTTTCGCGCCAATATGTACCATTTATTCCAGAATATTCTCAATCTTCAATTTAATTCTCAACGTCTCGTAACACTTTTACTTAATATGGACCAATGGCAAGCATTTTTTTCAATGCTTGCACGCCTGGGCCAATAATTTCAATACTTTTTTTTTTAAATCATTAGTGTTATCAGCGATGGCTGAAGATAGTTCAATATAATATACCTTTAAAGGTAGAAGGTTTATTTGATTGTTTTCAGTCATCGCTGTACAAATACAAAAACCTCTTGCATATTATCTAAGGTATTATGTTATTTTCTCTTAAATAGTTTTTCCCCCTTAATTACTGTCGTGAAACTTTAATAATAAGCATGTTGTGGCTGCCTTCAAATGCAATTCAGGCTTCAAAGGAAAGACTTTCAATTTTGTTTTTATAGTGTTTTTTATAATTTTTAACGCCACGCCATCTGGTGAGAGAAGTTGAAAACAAACTTCCCTTGAGAAATTGCGGGTGAAGAAGTGAAGAACTTCGCTAGAAACTGACGGTCGCGCGTGAGACTGAAGTTATCGTGCTACAAGCTTATGCGTTAAATTTAGACTGATACCATCAGATTTTATGTGCTTTTGTTCGTATTAGATATATAAACTTTCAAACATGACACTGACAAGACGTGTTTGTTGCCGTTGTATACTGCCGTCAGCTGACCGGCAATTATTTTGGACCAACTATCTGGATCCGGGACGTGAGTACCTTTGGTTTTATATAGTTTGTCTTCCAGACGTTGCAGCACAAAACCTTTATTTCTTATTGTGTGTTGCCCCCAATATGTATAAGATTTTACAATAACCATTCAAAGACTTTTGCCAGTATTTAAACAAGTAAATGAGGGACCTAGTGCGTATCCATACATACAATCACGCTTGTAATCCCAAAAGAGGTTTAGCAGAGCTTTAGTTAACATTTAGTTAAACATAATGCTGCTGCCAATATTTGGCATATTGGCAGCAGGTCATGCAGTGCCTTCAATAGTGACAAGTTAGCATGTCGCCTGGCGCATTTAAAGCGGTTCTTATTTATTTTATTTGACAAGGAAGCTACTGAACTTAATGTCATCCGATGGTAAAAAAACCATAAGGCCAATGGCGAAAGCGAGTATCACGCGGTAGCCTCATTGAATCAACCAATTGCTCTTTACATTATGCCGAAGAACTTAAGTACCATGTTGGAATCGGTATCTATTTGCATATAATTTTAAGACATAATATACAGGGTGTAAAAGACATGAACAGTCAAACGAGAACCATGTATTCTGCTCACCATCATAACATTTTTCTTCCTTTAAACTATACCTGGGAAATTGATAGTTACGATTTTATTGAAGGTCAAAGTCATATTTTTTTTTATTTTTTTATGAAAACGTATTCTATAAGTTATTTCTTAATTATTGTCTAAAGAAACATTATCTTTTTTTTAAGTATTTCATAACAAAAAATGGCTTCAAAACGTTAGCGTTCAATGTAGCTCACTCGATGCGCACGGACACTAACGAACGGGGCCACCGTCTGTCAAAATTATCGCGGTTTTGCGAGTTGCCTGCGAGTTGAGCCCTTTACATTGCGCGGTACAATTTGCAATTTTTTTTAACACCAAAAAATAAAAATCATTTCCCAGCAATATTTTTTTTGAAATATGTCTTATTTTGATGTATAGAATACATGGTTCTCGTTTGACTGTTCATGTCTTTTACACCCAGTATAATAGCATACTGTAATTTATATTATTGATACTTACACATAATATAATTATAATAATATTCATTCAGGTCAAAAACCTAAAAAGTTTTTAGGCATAACAGCTTATGCATATTTTTAAGCATATTCATGTCGTCTTCAGCATTACATTCGAAAGCATAATAATTTTATAAACGCATAAAGAAAGCTTACCCGATCAAATGCGAAAAGTTTTTAATAGACTTTCCCTCAAAGGTTGGCCCTTCTCATTAATAACAAAATAGCTCTGAACTTTTACATTATATAAATATGCAGGTAATTATTATGGGATGCTCTTAATAATAGACAACATGCCTAGTACCATTATTAAACTTAGGAATTAAACTTAGGTCAAAACAAATTAGCCCGAAATTTATAATTATGCCAACAAAAACAATATGCGTAAAAACGTAAAAGTATTACTTAAATATATATATATATGCCAAACTCCTTATACTAAAGTAAATAAGGATTAAAACATAATGTGAATGAAAGGGATCTCGGCAGAATCTAACCAGACGACGTAGGCTCATAATGCCAAAATACACACACACAAATTTAATGTGACAAAATGACAAACCATAATAATGTTTGCAACTCTCATGCAACTACTACGATAAACTATCACAATTTCGAAACTATTATGTTCAAATGTCAATTGTTCGAAAACAGTATGACGAAGTTTTAAATGTGAGATCGGTTGTTTGACTTCATTTTGATAGAATTTACACTAGTTTTATGAATGTTTTGTTTTCTGGAAAAACAGTTATTTGAATATAAGAAATTACAGATTTTTCTTGACAAATTTTATGTTTAAAATAATTTAACATTATCACACCCTTAATCCCATATCTGGTAGAATGGGCCATGCAGTGCCTGCTATCTTGTCGCCAACATAAAAGGTGCGTCAAACTCAAAAATTAACTAAACCTCTAGTGAATCAACAAAGTCAATAACCAGTACAGATTTTACTCTAAAGGTCGTGGCACACTAGTCAACTCGGAAAAGGAACGCCTCTTTTTTACTATGAACCCTATAGGCCAGGGCAAACTATTGAAAATGGTAAAAAGTTAAAACAATAATAATATTACGATGAAACCAATGGAAAAGGAAGAGAATATAACAAAAATGAAATGAAAAATAAAATACGGGCGATCTGAGGTCGAGAAGTGGAAAGGGGTGAGTTTTTAAGGGTAAAAACGGTTTATCTCGATTTCCGGCAAAACTTCAAGTCTTATAGAAAAAAAGATAATTGGCAATGTTGTAGGTATTAAAAAGATCTACAACTTAATATTTAAACTTTAACATAACCTAATAATTTATATTAATCAAATTGAAAATAGCGATAGCCCTATTTCCAATTTTATTTGTAGTTGGAGTAATGTGTGTTTCTCTTCGATACATCTCGGTCAGCCGTCGTCTCAGCATTATCTTCTTTCTTTGTCATTATCATCTCTCACACAATCTATTTTTCTTTTTTTCGGTTTCCTTCTTCCTTAATACCTATCCACATTGACAACTTTTTCCCTTCCCTTTCTTTTCCACAAAAACTTTTAAGTTCACTATTACAAAGTTGAGTACGCGATTTGCGAAGCTTTATGTATAGTGTCTCGGCCGTTCGTAGTTTGGGTCTGTAATGACCGGCGGCTCCAGTTAGATGAAACGCCGGAAGAGGACGCTGCAGCAAGTGTCGTGCACGTGTGTCTTTTTGCAAGGTGGCTGAGTTAGTACGTTTCGTTATCGCTCCGCTTACTAAATTTTGTTACCGCTAATAGTTAATATATTTAAGAACAATTTCGTGGCGAAATAGAAGAAAGAGAACTGAATGTGACTCCAAGTGACCAGTTGTGGACGTAAGTGCATTACCCACGGGAACATCGTCAGGGCGCGCCCTACCTGAAGCACTGATCGAGGAAAATTATCAAGTTAGCGATTTCAAGTACCCGGAATTGTGGGTGTTATGGGATCAGATTGCGAACGGTTGCTTTCCTTCTCTTTGCCTTATTTAGTCACATAGGTAAGGTACTTCTCTTTTTTCTTTTTCTCAATTGCTCCCGAGTGATGTAAAACAAAGCGTTACGAAAGCGCTTACATACAGACTTACGAAATGAATCTCTAAATTGGTTACAGAATAACGCCAAGAAAAGCAAATGTAGGAAATCGTGCTCCCATTTCAAGTTATCATCGCTTTATAGATTTCCACAATATTCCTTGCTTAGTGTAAAAAAGGGTCTGTTCATAATCCCCGAATCTTTATTTGTCCCATTTTCTTTCTGTGAAATATTCATTTAATGCGAACAAGACCAAAAACACCTAAAAGAAAACTGTGTTAAGAATCCCAATTATAATGAAATTCATTTAAATTTATACATTTCACTTACCACACTACGTACTGAATTTCTTCCTGAAGGAAATACATAATGTTTCTTTGCTTAAAACAATTCTACGTTTTATTAATTAGAAATGGAGGATCCTATATTTCTCTGTATTCCATTTCGCAGTTATTAGCAAAATTTTGCACTGTTTTTCTAGCGATTCAGTAGTTATACCTGTATGAATATATTCAATTGAAGAGAAAATTTATGCCTACTGCGTTCATTAGAAATATGTTTTCGAGTCCCATTGTAATATGCATAAAAGTATATACAGACTTTCTGATTACTTTAAAAATGTTAATACACTTCATATAGACCTAATAGAAATAAAAAATGCAATAAACTAATAAATAGTTAGTTATGTATCATTATTGTTGCGGGATCCATAGTTAACTGGCTAATGTATTGGAGTATAATTTCTGACTAGTTTTAACAACTAAAAATACAGGTATATTAATCTATAAACAAAGAAATTAGTGAAGGAGATCTGTTGACTGCAGAAGTTCCGGAACAAGAACTTATGATGTTTTCTCCTTACATCACGTTATTAACTATTTATCATGATAGTTACATGCGATGAATATTGTGCTGATGGCACAATTATAAACATTTCAAGCAAATTTATTATTAATGAATAACACTTTCGCGCACGAATAACCATAGTTGGGAGTTGGGATATTTTATCCTTACACCTTATTTCGGAATTATGCTTTAACGAGTTTCTTCTCGCGTACGCTTAAGGTTGGAACCAAATCCCTCGTCAAATTTTTCTTACGGGACTACAAAGACGCGACGCTTACGAAAAATAAATTCGACTTAATCGAAAACGTGCTGTTACATTTCTATATAACAGGTGTCTATAGTACATTACCAACACGGTGTAAACGCAAGCTGGTTTGGGTTATCACCGACATATGTGCTAATGTTTCAACGCGATCTAAGATATTTGGCAACTCATTTCATTGTTGCACAATCAAGAAATGAAATTTTCCGCTAGCATACGGTTTCCCTCTTTCTTAGAATCTTGGCTCATTCAAAAAGACGAGCAGAAGTTGCAGGTTTGCAAGGCTAGGGCTAGTGTAGAGTTTTTATTATCTCTTGCACTAGTATTTGGGCTCCATTGTTGCTTACCATCGAATGGAATGCGGCCATTTGGTAAACAAATGTATAAAAAACGAATAATAGTAAAACTAAAATAATCACATTGGCTATAATAAAATACATGTTCGATATGGATATTCGATCCGAAAATGTGGGTTTCCGTCTATTCACTGGTAAAAATTTAATAAACCCTACAATGCATAATGTAGGCAATGACAACGAAAATATTGTGTAAACCCAACACAGTTCCAATTTGGGAAACTGCTCATAATCCCTAAATCCCTATTCATTGCCTTCTGTTCTGTTTTTGTTAATAAAAGCTTCCTGCGAAATATTCCATCTCTTAAAAGGAGCCATAATCTTTTGATCGTTATTCATACATGTTGTTTTGTTTGCAAAGTATTGGAGCTTTGGTGCTTAGAGATTATGCCACCCTTTTCGAAGTATTACAAATTTACAATGTTTTGTATGTATTATCACGTTTATACTTAGATGATGAAGATGTTGCTGAGTCTGTACTTACAACATTAAAAGTAAAGGCTAAGCTACTTATTGATGCCAACAGTAATGTATTCAAAGCACTTACTTCGATTATACAAGGGCTCTTTTGTTACTGAATATAACATTATTCACTAATCACTGATATGGATTAGTACTCGTACGCAAACTTCCCTAATTTCAAAGTTCGTAAGCCTTTACGGGAAGAAACCTACTAAGAGATTACCGTGGTTCCCACGTAAGAAATCTTTGAGTGGCTATTGTTTTTCTCTTTTACTATACTCTTGTGGGAGTTGAGGACCTTCGTAGGTTATCTAGACCTTCCAAATTGCTACTATTGGAGAAAATCAAATTTTACATACCATGAGGTGTGCAGAACTATAGGTAATACTTTGTTACAACATGAAGCCACATCCGGCAGTATGGGTCATGCAGCGCCCCTAAATAGTGACAGATCGCCTACATAAAAGGGGCACCAAACCCGAAAATAACAATTCTTCAGTAAAGAAGTACCAGGACAGATGTTACTACTCAAAATCATCTCAGCAGTCCGTTAGCACTATAGGATGTATAAAAGCTGTTGTCTATGATATTAATAGTATTGGTACTTATTGATGTTTCTTGCGTTGAAGATTTTCATGACGCTCGTGATGGCAAATGATATCAGGCTTTTAAGTTGATTGATATAATTTATTTTGCGTAAATATTTATGACAAGTTAACATCGTAAATAAATTGTTTTGTCATCGAATTAAGTTTAGGTCGTTGAGTACATTTATAACACTGAAAATCCTTCTATTCCTTTATATTCAGTCAAAAGCAACGTTGGCATGTTTTTCCATTGTTCACACTCCAGATTATTGTTTTGTGATACCTCTGTGTATAAGTATTTCCCTCTTATATCTATTTCTGTCTCAAAGCTGTTCATTTATGTAGTAGCCGTTTGAGAGATTAGGGATGAAGTAAATTTAGCCTTAGATTGCTTAACACGTTTTGTAACCAGTAACGGACACATTTAGGTTTATTTTTGCAAAGCACTTTTAGGTGTTTGCTTGTTACTGAATAAATAGTAAGGTGTTACCACAACCACACGCCTTTGTTGCTCGTTGCAAAAACCAAGGAGAATTTTGCGTATTTTTTTTGGATATTGATTTTCTAGTGATTCAATGTTTGTTTATTCGCCATCTAAATATTAAAAATATCATGTAGCATTATTTGTAGGTTATCCGGAAAATAATTTCCTGTAGCAAGGAAATGCTTTTTCCGTCGGAAACTCTGATTTGAGTTTAACATCTGTTCTAATCATTGTTTTTTTTTTGGTTTACTGAAGGTTTAGTTACTTCTGGTATTAATCCCCTTTCATGTAGATGACAGACTAGATATATGTCACTCTTTTGAGGCACTGCATGACCCATGCCGTCTGATGTGATTTGATGTGTAATCATCTAAAGCTCCGCTCAACCATTTACCATTTAGTATGTAAAATAAAGTCGGATTTGGAGTCAAAAATGCATGCAACATCACAAAAGATCGCGTAACAAGCGCAGCTATACATATTTACTCAGTTGGAGTCCCTGTTTCTCTCGTTAACAATCGTAACATATTGAACATTCTGGAATATTCCAGTTCGGAACTCAAAGTGTAACAGGTGTCGCCAGTTTTAATTGATATCGAGATTCCTGTGTTTTTTGTATTGAAATATTCGGTAGCCAACGCGTTCGTTTCGGAGAGTGACTTTTATTTATTAAATTTAAGCTTGATTTCTTTTTGACACGATACACAAATCACAACACCAGGCTTCTTAGTGAAATATATCATAGATATAACCAGATCCCTTTCTACAATTTACCGACAGCGAGCTTAGTAAACTTGCTTTCTTATTATTTAAAGTTTTCCACAAGTTCCAACATAGAAACGGCTGCTTAGAAGTAATGCTTACGGAAGCACTGAAAAACGAATAACCTCGCTTTGTCTCGAGAATACCAGCATTTACTTCTTAGGTTGGGCCATTTAGACGAGCATCTCAGACTGTGAGCTACATATCTCATTTATTCTATCTGGATAGAGAAATATCTCGTCATTTGCGTGTAGAAAATAACCCGGAGTGAAAAAAAGAACAAACTAAATATAAAATCCTGTCTGAATGTGCTTAATAAGACGTTCTCCAAGAAGAAAGATTCATTATTCATTTTACTAAAGAGTTACTAGTTAAGTAATGTAGGGGTTCCGGCTTCAAATTTCGGTAAGGGTGTTTATTTTTGTATCAAAATGTTTGTGTTTATTGGCCAAGACAAAGGTTATTTAATGTTTGTTTCCACAAGCTAATCAGTGTTGGGTACCACTCAACTCTCAACCCAACCAGCACTTTCAATATTCAATCCTCGGATAAACATTGCCCTACCCTAATTGTTTTGCCATATAGGTAACGGCTGTTATTTTTAGTAATTCAACAATAATTCTGGACGACAAAACTTCAAGTTAGTTCATTTTTGATATTGAATGCGCCATAAAAGACTGATAGTTTTTCATCATTCAGTTCTTTATCGCACCTTTAATTTGTTAATTTCAAGAAGTTGTCACAGAGCGCATAAACTTTCACAGATATGTTTAGTTGTTTAGGCGCTCTGTGACAACTTCTTGAACTGTCCCCTTCTGGATATGACTAATTCTGTCTTTGACCACTTCTTGTTACGCCAAGTTCTTGTAACGCCCGCTTCTATTTTGACCATTTCATGTTATGATTATAAGTACAGGGTACAAAAAATAACAAGAGATATCAGACTAATAGAAATTTTTAAGAAATGCAATAACACTTCAAATATATTGATTAAAAAAAATTAAGTAACAAGGTCTGCAAGTGAAATGGTATCTAGCGAGCTTTTTCAGACAACCATGAATGTGCGGAGAGATTACAAAACAAAGTATACTTTATCTGTACGGGGTAGGAGCCTGATCTTCATCTGATAAGGCGGAAGGCAGAAAACGAGCTTCTCCTGGAATCTTTATCAATAAGGGACTGACTGTCTTTTAATTAACTGTCAGAACACAGCATTAACACCGTTGTTATGGTGGAAGACTTTTATAAGATGGTGGTAGGGAGTGTTTGGTGGGAAACCATAACGTCTGGAACTCGATCTTTGTTTCGATAATTCAATTGTTTCGGAGTCGATTTTGTGCAGTAAAAGTGGTGTCGGTCGTGTCGTTGCATAAACATCCGTGTTGACGATCAGTTATGACGAATCATTGAAATAAAGGCTTCTTGGTCTGTGGCCACTCCCTAGATGCATTAAAATGTGTGACGCGCATTTTTTAATGCAAACATCAAAAACTTGGGCGACAGCGGGAAAATATCAATTATGTAGTGTTTTTACTAACTTGAGATTGGCAGAAATGTTATTCCCCTAATAAAACGACTATTTGCCATTAAATAAAAGAAAAGAAGAAGATAGTGGTAGCAGTCCTAACTCCGAAGGGCGAACTACTAGACACGGCAGTTAAAGGGTCATTGTTGGCACAGCGGATAGTGACAATCTGTTTTGTGAAGGTCTATATACCATCATTCTTATTAATTGGCTCAATACACAAATCGTCAATCATGTCCATAACCCCAAAAGGAGTCGAATAGAGCCTTAGACAACATCTAGTCATATCTGGCAGCACGGGCCATCATCATCAACAGCTCAATAAAGTCCCCACCGAGGAGCTTGAGCCTACCCCACATTAGGGGCGATTAGGCCTTAGTCAACCACGCTGGCCAAGTGCGGGATGGTTGACTTCACACACAACCTAAGAATTTCTTCATAGGTGTGTTGTGCAGGTTTCGTCACGATGTTTTCCTTCACCTTAAAAGCGTCGAATAACGTACGTATGGATTCAAAATTTGAAAACCGTACCAATATGTACGTGGCGGGTTTCGAACTGGTGCCTCCCGGGTGGGAGACAACGCCCTTACGCACTACATCACCATGCACTGCCCTAAAAATGACAGGTCGCCTACTTATAAAGAGTATCATTATTGCCATAATAGTTGTGCAAAAAGTACTAATGAGATAAAACAACGTTCCACCTCAATTCTCTACACACGACAACTTTGTCTCGTTAAGGGGTATTGAATTTATTAATACAAATTTATTAATACAAAAAAAAAAAAAAAAAAAAAAAAAAAAAAAAAATACACATATGCTACCCGACATAAAGTTTGTCTTCTCCGCACCAGTCGTTTGAACAAACAAAGGGTGGGAAGTTTCACAATAAAGCCCAGATTTTATCAGCGTATAGACTTTGTTCGAGTGCAAAACATTCGATTTATTGGCATATTTTGCACAAAGGTTGGTGAGAAAGCATTATTGGTCGAGAGGGTTATGCTTTCATTCGTATTAATGATTTTATCCGTCAATAGCGTAAATACAACACTTTTGATGCACAAAAACGTTGTGTTTCTGTTACTGCTAATGTGCGTAATCAGTTAGAGTGCAGATTAAAGGTAATTTGCAGAATATCTGACTGAATGAGTCCGTCAAAGTGAAAAATTGTTTCAGTTCTTACATTAACTAGATATCTGTATGATCAGTCGGTTTAGGGTTATTTTAAAACCAAGTGAGGCTGACCCTTGAGGGAGAGTCTAATGTAGGTGGTGTATTAATAAAATTTCACACTTTAACGGATCGATTTCCTGGTGCGATCCATTAAAGTTTGGAATTTACGCTAGAAACTCGTTCAAAATTCAGCTTCTCTTGCTAATAAAAAAAATAACCCTGAATCTAACGATCATAAAGATAAATACCTATATCTGTTTGATCGATAGATAAGTACCTACTTATCTTGTTAATATAAGAACTGAAACATTTTCTTCCACTTTAACGGACCCATTCAGATAATATACAGATTCTCTAGTTGATGCACTCATTAACGTATTCTGCATTGAAACGGTAACATTTCGTATAGGAATTAAATCAAAGTTAGAAATTGCAAAATAAAAATCTTCGTTTACGTTCTCTAGTAGCTCGCCCACCCAATTAAGATCCAGTGGAGCAATCCTCAGAGGAGTACAAATGAGTGCTATTTGGTTAGTGGGATTTTAAGCTACCATTGTCTTATTAAAGTCTGTCATTATAACAATAGTATTATCATCATTATTGGTTTGTGCTGTATTAGTATGATGTAACAGCAAATAAGTCCTTATAAAATATCTACAGCATCCCCATAAGACTTTGAGGAAGTAACGGTAATGTATGGTTTGATGAGTCAGGACGAATCCTGACCTAGACCGACCCTAATGAATGTTGCTTTATCTATGAAAATGAATAGAGGTTCATCTTACTTACAAGAACGGTCCACTTTAATATAACGTAATGAAGATTTTGTTCAACATTATTATCATGAATTTTACACGAATTGAGCAGATCAAATAGACCATTAAGATCTCGTTCATTTAAAGCAATAATCGCGATTGTCTGGTGAATGCTACTACTTCATAATTCGACGTCTTCAATTTCGCTTCTGATGTTCTTCATAGAATATCCAAATCCAAGTGATGGAATATGTCAGGATGTTAAGCTAAGAACAGTTGTATTGTCATGTCTATAGACAGCGTTACAAAAGAAAATATTCCACGCGTTATACTTCGAACGGTACGAGGGCGTGCAAAATATCTCCGTTGCTCTGCACAGATTCCAAACAATTTAGTTGTCAACCCACGAACAAAAGAATGATAGACGTCTCGAATTTATTTCTGTCTGTATCTTCTATATATCTGTAAATTGTCCGTGACAGCATGAGACAGTGTGTGAATAACAAACACTATTTGGCCTTACTAATAAGGAGACATTCTTAGTTATTTGGATTGTGAATCTAGATTCTGTACCAGAATTTAAGAAAGACGTTCAATATATCTCAGATTTGGGGTAATTCACTAACGCCATGGATAATTAAATCACTTGATTCACTAATAACATTACCTGAGAGCTTGCTCAGGAAAAATCACTCATGTATGGCCATTATATTTCTTGAATTATTTGTTGAAAGACGGTCGAATGTCAGATATTTCCAAGTGAAGAGCAACATACCCATGTCATGCATTACGCTTCTTCACTCGTTTGATATATATTTTTTCTGTGTGCGTTAGTGTCGACATTAAGAGACACAAACATTCAAAGCTCACCCACGTTTGTGAGATAAAGTAAAAAAAAACATACACATATACAGTACATATCCATATATTTATAGTTACAGTTTTAGATATTGTTTCATTTTCATTAAGTGCCCATCAAAATAGAGAACTCTTAATTTCTCAACCAGTACGTCTTAATAAATCTCATATTAACAATGATCTCCATATATCAATAAAAATTTGCCTACAAATTGGTGAATCATAATAACTTTCTATCAAATTAACTATCTGCCTTTTCATGATTGCATTGTAAATTGACTTTTATTGAAAAGCGCTTTAGTTAAACGCGATCGGAACCAATCCCGTTTTTAACGTAAAGTAATTAGCAATTTAATTTCAGTTCATCCGTCATATGCAATGGTTTTATTTACACAATCAGATTTACACGTAACTGTTATGCTTTCAAAAAATTAGCTTTGGAGTAGTGGAATTTATTGATGACATAATTCATTAACGCGAACATCGTTTTTATTATTTATATAATACCATTAATAATTTTGGTCTTTAAAATTAGATTTCATTTTAGTAGAACCAAATGCTTTGGTCATAACGTCATTTATTTATCTAATGATTATTACTATTTATATGATTATATCATTATCTGATTACACAGTGATCAATTTTGCGTATCTAAAGGGTTCTCTTGTAGCTTGTTCCTTTTTGCTTTTTTGCTCATTCAATGCATCATTCTATATCCATGATTCTAATGTAGCTGTAATGTTATGGCTTTGATCAAGCCTTCTAGGAGATTCTACCAAAATTTTTGTTCAAAAATCGGTTTATTTCATTGTCTTCTGTAAATAAAATATTTGAAAATGTGCCAAATATTAGAATCAAATTGGACGCCAAATATTACAAACCAAAGTCCTGTTATGATCCAGATCAAAGATATTTTTTTTATGGAAAAGGGGATAAAGGAGCAAACGGTTCTGCTTATGATAAGTGATCACAGGCGACCATAGACATCTGTAACACCAGAGAAATCGTAAATGCGTTGCCGGTCTTTGAGGTAGGAATACGCTCTTTTTTAATCACATAACATAACGCACCCAAGCGCGTCGTCTTATCGCAACTAGGGTAGATAAAATATTTTATACCACACCTGACCAGAAAGTGGGATTTTCCGCCCGCTACTCATACGGAAAATCCCACTTCCTAGTCAGGGGGTGACATAAAATTTTGCACTGACCTCGTGCGGTAATAAAGCAAGCCTCAGATCGCATATTAATTGCCCTCGCCTTCAGCTTGGGCGTCAAATACCTACCATCTGAGACATTCTTTGTTTTACCGCCCTAGTTAATAAACGTACGGAGTTTTAACGTACAAAGATTTCATAATTATGTCACTTTGGATTGCTGTGAATTCATCTGTCAAACGGTAAGAACCCAATTAATAGTGTGTGATACTCTCAACTCTACTTTCGAAATGTTATTTCTAACTTTGTCTCCAATTCACCTGAGGAAACAATCAGTGACTTGCTGTAGTATTTGGCAAGTTAATCAAAGTGGGTGACGAATGAAAATAATTAAGAAAAACCCGTAACATATTCGTAGGTATATAATTTGTCGAAATGCGTCATAATTCTGCTTAAGAAATGTAAATATAATCTCTGCTGCTTTGTTGCCACTGGTGCCAATAAAAAAACGACCTTGCCATTATAATAATTCAGATGTGTTTACAACAATGCCCCGAGGAAAGCCTTTGTTTGTAAACACACATTTCTAAGTCTTTATTGTTTTCAATTCATCATTCCTGCTTTGTTAGGCGGAGAAGATTAAATTGGGCTACTGTAGCCAATATTTTGTTCTAGCTAAAAAAGAACGTACAATTATTAATTTATTTTGAGTTTAAATTATATTTTAGCGGTATTGATACTGTTGAGTTATCTGTTTTTAATTTGACAGTTTAGCACGTGGGCTTTGAGCCGACTCGACTACTGTACCAATCTATCTATCTATTCTTAATTAATTACTTGGCGACAGTTATCTATTACGCATTTTGCCAATGTCAAGGGAAAATGTATCTAAGGTAACAATAAATTGTCCGGTAGATTAAGTAAAAAATCGGGAGTGGTCTCCCCTTGACTTTCTCGTATACCGGAAAGGACTCAAAACTTGATAGAAACCTTATATTTTGATGTCATACATGCATGTTAAATTTTGGTCACCCATCCGAGTGCCGACTGCGCAATTGGTTGCTTAACTTTCGTGATCGACGGCTCAAAAGTTGATAGAAACCTCATATTTAGATTTCATACATGCATGTCAAATTTGAGTGCAAAAAGTTAAAATATACTCGAGTTATCGTGCTAACGCACAGACACACAGACACACACACAGACATAATTCCAAAAAAAATATTTTTGGACTTAGGGAGGTCCAAAACGTGTAAATCAGTCAAAATCTCGAGGTCAAATTTTTTTACGATTACAAGACTTATCGGAAGAATGAATTATTATAGAAAGTAAAAATGGAGTCTCTCAACACGTTTCAATGTAATAATAATATTAATAATATATTTCTACGCTCACACCAATTATCCAGCCTAAATTAAGTATCATTAAGAACTTGTGTTATGGACACTAGATACCGGATATTTTTTCATATAGTTACATAATATTTTTTTAGATATTTTATATAAATAAACATAAATAAATATATCAACAACCATGATTCTTCAACAAATATTCGTGTTCCAGGACCAGGACTCGACCCCGGACCGCTTGATTTGTAGGCAGCTATACTGACTACTCCAGTTTAATCACTATTTTAAGTGTTCTGATGTAAAGACACTCAGCTGACCATGTCCTTTGGTATTGCTGTGTGGTGGTGTGCTTGAGTTTTAATAATTTTAAATACCGGATCCCAAGCAGGAGGTACGGCCCAACCATCTTCACTATTGGAATTTGGGTGTTTGTTTAAATCAATAGCCTCGCGCAAATTCCTTGTATTGTCTTGACGTTCCTAGAGAATAATCGATTTATTATTACGCGGTACCAAGATATTCCTATTTCTTCGTGGAGACAATCTTAGGTATATTTAATTATCTAATCTAAATCCAGCATTACAAACAAGGCACAAAATAGTATTAAATAGGAAGTGAAAGAGACAGGTAGATTAGGATAATACCATTGCGGAGTTTGTAGAAAATAGGATCGGATTAAGGGAATTTAATCCCACATATGCACGAAATACGGTTGCTTCTACAAAACCTGAATTCTAAAGGAGAACTCGAGATAGGCTGAACAATTTTCGCTTTAAGGAGTTGTTATTTAGAATTAATATTTTTAGGAATCAGGAATGGAATAAAATAAAAATAAAGAATTATCATCGTAACTTAAAACAATTTTACTTTCAATTAGATTTTCACAACAAGTAACAAGCGATTGCACAGAAAACAACTCTTTACACAATAACCGAATAATAAGGATGAAACAAATGACTAACTGCAAATCACATCGATCACCACTTCAACCGACCTCACTCTACAACGTCCGACAAGCAAATGGGCTGAGAGTGAACTAGCGATTGCTTTTATGGCGGCGTTGTGGTGACGTCATGATTCGCAACGATTCATTCTTCATTTCTGCTAACACGGCCTATCCTGATCATGCGCCGTCCTCGGCCGCATTTCACAAGATATCTTCATGGAAGACCTCAACAGGGTCAACCTGAGCAGACCAGGGCTCAGCACCGGTGTCATCATTGTCTTCAGCTTCGGAATCTGTCGATGAGAAACAACATGAACACAAAAACAAAACTTTTTTGTAAAGTTGCCTATTCTTTCATTCCTCACACAATCAAGGCCCTCTTTCAATGATACACACGATGCTATTTCTTAACTTCTTCTACTTCACTAACAATCATCGTATTACAAGCTTCATAGACCACACACATCGCTTATTCTCACAATTCTACGTACAAGGCTAAGCCATACGAGATTGCAGGACCAAAGTCCAACACATATCAATGGATATGGATACAAATTCGAAACCCAACATATATCGAAAGATATGTCTGTAAGGTAGTGCGCGCAATCAGGGCGCGCAGCAGGGCGCGCAGGTAGGGCGCGCAAGCAGGGCACGCAGGTAGGGCGCGCAAGCAGGGCGCGCATGCAGGGCGCGCAGGTAGGGCGCGCAAGCAAGGCGCGCAAGCAGGGCGCGCAGGCAGGGCGCGCAGGCAGAGGCACGCACGTGGATGGTGCGTGACTGCCGGGTAGGCAGCACGCAGACTGCGACGGACCCGGCCACGCAGCTCAGGAACTGGCGCAACCGCTCGGCGCCTCCATCTGTCCTCGGCCTAACCTGACGCTCGGCCTGGCTCGGCCCTACATCGGTAATTAAGAAGGTACTGCAAGGCCGGAGCCCAACACACATCGAATGATATGTCTGCAAGGCCGAAGCCCAACACATATCGTAAGATATGTCTGCAAGGCCGAAGCCCAACACATATCGTAAGATATGTCTGCCGGTTCGAAGAAGCGAGACCACGCATCGAATGATACGTCTGCCGGTTCGCAAAAGCGAGACCACGCATCGAATGATACGTCTGCCGGTTCGCAAGAGCGAGACCACGCATCGAATGATACGTCTGCCGGTTCGCCGAAGCGAGACCACGCATCGAATGATACGTATGCCGGTTCGAAGAAGCGAGACCACGCATCGAATGATACGTCTGCCGGTTCGCAAGAGCGAGACCACGCATCGAATGATACGTCTGCCGGTTCGCAAGAGCGAGACCACGCATCGAATGATACGTCTGCCTGTTCGCAAAAGCGAGACCACGCACGTCATAAGACCTGCAACCCAGTGCCGCTCGTCCATCCCACTACATAGGTATGCCACCTACTAGTCCGCCAACATCTCTGCACGGCACCTCTCGCTCGCGCCTGGGCAAACGCTCCTTTGATCCACGCCAGAGCGCCACGTGACTTGCAAACATACACACGCACACGTAGACGCTTGCAAGTAAGAACTGTAACATAAGAGCGTTAGGTAAACAATAAACTTATTTTCGAAAAATTCTGCACAACTCTCGGGACACCATTCCCTTTTTTATTTCCATAGTAAAATCAAAAACTTGTAGGTAAGTAAATCCAACAGCGTACAACTCGTGGCAGAAGATCCTTCTTGCACTCGGTGGCCTTCAGAGCTTTGCAATCGGTTACGATGTTGAAAGTTAATCCTGTCAAATAATGCCTAACATTTTGTAATGCTATGATGACTGCCAGCGTCTCCAACTCATATGAGTGGTATCGGCTCTCTATGCCTTGGGTGACCTTACTAAAATAAGCACCAACACGTTTGTTACCATCAGCGTGTTTCTGCATCAATACAGCACCGTAGCCTGCGCCACAGGCGTCCATGTGCAGTTCGGTTGGCCAGCGAAGATCGAAAATTGCAAGTATGGGGGCACTCAATTGTTGTCAATTGCTCGACAACGCACCAACGGTCCCCGTCCTGTCCAAGTCCCAACTCAAACCTCACGCCCCCCTTAACAAGCCCTGAGACACCCGCTCGGTGAGTCGTGCAGGTAGGGCGCGCAGGTAGGGCGCGCAAGCAGGGCGCGCAAGCAGAGCACGCAGGTAGGGCGCTCATGTCAAGGCGCGCAAGTAGGGGCACGCACGTGGAGGGTGCGCGACTGCCGGGTAGGTCAGCACGCAGACTACGAACGAACCCGGCCACGCAGCTCAGGAACTAGCGCACCCGCTCTGCGCGCTTCCATCTGTCAGACGCTCGGCCTAACCTGACACTCTGCCTAACTCGGCCTTACCTGACACTCGGCTTAACTCGGCCTTACCTGACACTCGGCCTAACTCGGCCTAACCTGACACTTGGCCTAACTCTGCCTAACCTGACACTCTGCCTAACTCGGCCCAGGTTACATATCCAGTCTGATCGCAGTTGCACTCGAAATCTAGTGGCGTAGTGTGGCGCTGCCCAAAAGCACTAGCTGGTCCATGGCAGACCAATTTGCTGCGGCTAGGCTTGACACAAATGGCCAGAAACGAAACTATGCCTTCCGCAGCCAAGCCGGCACCTGCGGCCGCCACCCCCACTTGAGCGTCATCAACACCACGCATCACCACTCAAACCATCACATCCTCACTCAAGCCCCGAACCATACGCAAACAAAGCAGAGATCGACGCGCGTACTCGGCGTATGTCGGAAATTTGTCGGACGTTGTGTTCATAACCTTAAAAAGTATTTGCGCCTGAACAATTTTATGGCACATAGACTTAAACTCTTCAACGAAATTTGACCATATGCAGTCGTTGGTTGACCATTCGCCTAACTAGGTTTTGGCGTCTCCTTTTAGACAATGAGAATCTCGAGCAAGACACTAAATCATACCAGCCGTTAGCCAATTTTGTGCGTTCTACCTCCTCGCACCAAAATTATTGATAGATCAAAGTTACTGTGGGACCTTGTATTATTTAATGCTAGAATAGCATCGGCAAGCACCTGCGCTGCGGTTGAGTTGCTGTTCTCGCATTAGGGGTAGGACTAACACTATTAACAGATGGGTTTGACGTTAGACTCGCAGTATTTCTAATACGAGCACGGTCAGACGGGTTTGGAGTTACACTCGCAGTATTTCTAATATGAACACGGTCAGGCGAGTTTGGCGGTACACTCACATTATTTCTAACACAAACACGGTCAGACGGGGTTGGCGTTACACTCGCAGTATTTCTAACACGAACACGGTCAGGCGAGTTTGGCGGTACACTCACAGTATTTCTAACACAAACACGGTCAGACAGGGTTGGCGTTACACTCGCCGTATTTTCCTCGATGGCATTTAGTCTAGACACTATCGCGTTTAATGTCTCCGCCATCGAATAGTAACACGTTTGAGACCCGCGACGGTCTCTAGAATGAGGTTGTGAATCGGTTCGGTTGTGATAAGATCGTGAATGAGTACGGCATCTACTGTATCGAGGCGTGATGCGTTGAGACCGCGAACTACATTCTACGTGCCGAGTAGACACACGAGTATCACTCCTACGAAAACCGTGAAAGATTTTCACTCCTAGACAACCGTGAACGCGACTCACAACTACAAAAACGAGATCTATGATGGTGTCGATGTGATTTGCTTGTACCACGCTTAATCTCATGGCGCGGTGGCGTATTTTCCGATTTTTTTGTGTGTAGTTGACGGTAGCGGCATAATAAATCGAATTCTTGCAACTGCTTGTTATTTTCTCTTTTAAACTTAAAAAACCTCTAATGTAGGCGTAGGAAGTATTATCCCACTTCTGATTTTAGGAATCAGGAATGGAATAAAATAAAAATAAAGAATTATCATCGTAACTTAAAACAATTTTACTTTCAATTAGATTTTCACAACAAGTAACAAGCGATTGCACAGAAAACAACTCTTTACACAATAACCGAATAATAAGGATGAAACAAATGACTAACTGCAAATCACATCGATCACCACTTCAACCGACCTCACTCTACAACGTCCGACAAGCAAATGGGCTGAGAGTGAACTAGCGATTGCTTTTATGGCGGCGTTGTGGTGACGTCATGATTCGCAACGATTCATTCTTCATTTCTGCTAACAATATTGTAATTTGGAGCCCTGTAATTAATCAGTATCAGTTTTAATCCTAAATGAGTTCAGTCTCTTCAGCTTAGAGTATAAATGATAGTACAGTTAGCTAGCAATATTTAGCGTCAGTCAAAAGAGCATGTTTACTTTCTCGTATACGTAGTATAGAGGAAGTCTTGTAATCGTCAAAAAATACTACCTCGAGATTTTGACGGATTTACACGTTTTGGACCTCCCCGAGTCCAAAAAAACCGTTTTTGGAATTATGCCTGTGTGTGTCTCTGTGTGTTAGCACGAAAACTCGAGTATGCTTTAACTTATTGCAACCAAATTTAACATGCGTGTGTTAGATTAAACTTTAGTTTCATCTAAGATCCTTTAACTTTATAACTTTGTATTAGTTAATTTAGAATTTACTTGAACCTTTTACTATGTATGTGTTAGCGCCATTTACTTCTTTGCATAAATTGAAGACGACTTAATGTAAAAACAACTTGAGTCATAAAAAGAGGGGGTAGTGCCTGGTACTTGTGACCTCAGGCATAGGTTTACCAGGCCCATTTCGGTTCACTACACCGGCTTCTCTTTCTAACTAGCTATAACTTTCCGTAATACAGCGTAATTGACTACAAAACGTTTTGTCCGTCCGCTCTTGCAAAATATTTGCACGTGGAGTGTGTTTTAACACGTTTCATCCGCGTCAATACAAAACAAGTCTTGGCGGACCTTTTTCTGATGATTTGGGGAATTTAGTTCTCCACGGACAAAGTTCCCCGTATGCGCAAGCCTTAAGCAACCATTTAAGCGAAATTCCAGAAAGTGGTTCCTACCCGACACATATTAACCAACCTACGCCAACGAACAGCATTATACTTAAACTAGCCTAAGTGATCGGTACGGTCTGCCTAAGGAGTGGATTAACATAGAATACCTGACGTACAAGTTCTTTTTGGGGTACAGATAAGTTATGGCAAGTGCAATGATCTGAAGTCACAAGTTTCAGACACCGGATCTTTCTACCAAATGTCGATCCGAGAACCCCACGGATTACTATTATATTTACTCTCAATATTAAATAAATATTTATGTTTCGCATTCAACAGTATTTCTCTGTTTTCATGAGATTGTATACACTCGGAAAATATAATACAAAAATAATAAAAAATATTTTACCTCTATTTATTCACTGTATTCTCGATCGGTCATGATGCTTTGAAGTTTTACGAGTATCTGAAAAGAGGAAACATTGAAATTAATGTTGTTGTATTTTCACATAACATGTTCACATTAACAAATGCAATATCTAATATTTTATTGATCAGAAATCTTTAAAAATTTGACTATTTATTAAGTATACAGGTGGAATCTTCCAGCAAGCCAATAAGTATCTTAACCGTATCAGCTACACGAAACTATTCTTAAGAGATGATCTACAATTTTTTTGTGAAATTTTAATCCCATTTTACAGATTTTCAGAAAAATGTGTGGTCAGCTAAAAATGTCGATTCTTACAATTTTTTTGATGCCATGCAATCTTGTTTCAAATACTTATCAAAAACTTCAGATAGGACATAGGACCAACCCCAGGTTGGAATAAAAAAAATGACAGAATTTGCAAAAAACTTTGTTATACTGCCAAGTTTATGAAATAACGATATGAATGAAAAATGAGTGGAGAGAGAACAATGAAATTCGAGCTGATTGAGGAGAATCGTAGAAAAATACACAAAATTGCATCGACCCCCAATAAATTGTATCCAGGGTAGAAAGAAAAAAGATAGTCCTAGGGTTGATGCAGCACTAAATTCTAAAGCCCCACTGCCTAAATAGACAGTAAATACGACAAAGCGAACGTCTCCAACGCGCGTCACTTGAGCGCAGAGTGTTCTTGATGTTGTGAGATTCCTTTTACGAGAGAGGTGTTAATGTGTGCGTTAGTAGAATGATTATTCTATAGCTAATCAAGATTTCTTTGTCACACAATCAACACGTGTTCTTACATTCTTACAATTTTGGGTCATTCAAAAGTGTTGTGACGAAGCATGATGCAGGACGATTAGGTAAGTGTGGTGCGTATAAAATTATTTATCTCGCATTGGCTATCTTTGCATTATGACTCCATTATGCTTACCATAAGGTTGGATTGAGACATTTTCCTATTAGACTTTGTAATAACAAAAAGAAATATTTATACTTAAGCTCTCTACATAAATAGTCAAAGTCAAAGTCAAAATTTCTTTATTCATTTAGGTACAATCTGTACACTTATGAAAGTCAATTTTGCTGCCATCGGTTTACGAGTATAGAGTGCAGAATAATTTATCCATAATAAGTTTTGCTACTCGTTGGTTTGCTTAACAAAACCAAAAAGCATTTAAGAAAACAGTTGCAAAACAATTCACTTTAGCAGAATTTTATTTCTTATTTCTGGTAATCAGTTCTGTTCCTCTTAATTCAGATAAGAGACAGCGTCCGGCTTCTGTCAAGACTGTGGTAACTATAATATATAATGGAAGATTACTTTTATTGGCACTAATACAAGCCGAGCTGGGCACGAAGCCAGGATCACAATCACGCCAAAAACCGTTAATGTACCGATAAAGTAGAGTATTGCGTAACTGCTTTGTGTTGTGTAGATTACTTATGGGTGTACTAACGAAAGGGGGCACTGCAAAGAACTCCAAAATTTAGACAACAATCAGATCTGTCGTGGAGTTAAAACACGCTACAAGGAGTTCTGCATCTAGAATTCTGGGGTTAAGTTAAGTTCCAAGAATTTTGTCGTCTTTTACATCAATATCTTAGTATTTATCTCACCTGTTGTTCGTGATGATAAGGCTAATAGTAGAGGCTATCTCATCACTTAGTCATCGGTGGCATAGTGCGTAAGGGCGTTGACTTCCACCCGGGAGGCACAGGATCATACCCCGCCACGTACCAATGTGCTTTCAAATTTTGATTTCATATGTACGTTTATTCGACGCTTTTACGATGAAGGAAAACATCGTGAGGAAACCTGCACACATCTATGAAAAAAATCTTAGGTTGTGTGAAGTCGGCCAACCCGCATTTGGCCAGCGTGGTTGACTAAGGCCTAATGTGAGTTAGGCTAGAGTCCCTCAGAGGGGACTTTTTATGAGCTGTTGATGATGATCTTATCACTCTGTCAGTAAGAATAATGCATGTTAACACTATTCTTATGACGTCAAATATTGATAAGACATTATCCAGGCGACATTCAAACAAGCTCTATCAACAGCCAAGCGAAGCATTTTGCTCGGTCTGAATGTACGTTTAACGACAAATACGTATTCGTCAAAAACCTACTAAGCGCATGCTTTGAAAAAGCGTACATGACTATATATATGACGATAATTACTCTTGCTGTCGGAAGTGATCAAAACTATCACGATAGCGAAGTTATCAATTGCGCGGACCATATGCATTCGGATGGGTGACCGAAAGTTCAACTTTATTGTCATCCGTGCATCGGAAAGCACGTTAAGCTGGTGGTCCCAGGTGCTGTCGAAAGATAGCAGCCGTTCTCAAGAAGGGTTGGTGTCAGACACACGGCCATAAAAATCTTTTGCCAAAATGCTTAGAGGAGTATTGTCAAGTATGCCTTTAGTAGTATTGTCGATATCAAGACATACCGCACCCACCCCAAATAAGTCGTAATATTTTAATTCTTCAAAATGAAGCTGTGATCATAATAGCCTTCATAATTTGACCCACTGCTGGGATACAAGGCCTCTCCTTGTGATTGAAGGCGGTTTAGGCAGTGGTACACCACGCTTGCCCAATGCGGATTGGTGCACGGAGTATAAGGTGATCAATACCCCTTTTCTGATCCATCAGTCGCCTTCTACAACACCCATTGGAGGATATGGGGTGATGCTATTCTACTCTGCCGGCATCACATGGCGCCCGGCATTACATGATAAGCTGTGATTCTCTACATTTAGTGCTCTGTAGTAAGTCACTAACTTAATGGAATTAACTAATTAATCTACAAGGTAACTTAAGAGCGGCCCGGAACAATGTCGTAAAAAAATTCAATAACACAATTTCAACTTTATACCGTAGACAGCAGAGTAGGAAATTGATATTCCAATTTCAAATGCAATAACAAGGCCCAACTAATACTAATTACTTTTAATGTTCAAAGTTTCCTTCGAACAACGTTGAAATTAGGTAGGTACGTGGCTTTGATGTATTTGGAAGTTGTGTGGATTGAATATTGAAAACTTGAAGGTACACCTTGTACTAAGTACACTTTTAGGGAAGTTTCGTATGAGTTAGTATACATATATAAATTTAAATTAATGTGATTTAGGTATTTTGTGTGTGATAAATTTTGCAAAATCTTATGAAAAGATAAAAATAATAATTCGTTTAAGATTATAGTTAGAAAATTTATTTAAGTCACCTATGAAAGAAAACGGGATTGAAACCACGTACCTTAGATTTTTGGTTAATCCGATAAGTCGGCGCAGTTACATGCGCCATGATCACGGATGAACTGAAGTCACATGCGAGTTGATGTTATTGGCAGACAAATCTGTCTACCCTCTTTCTAAGTCTTTTACTACGCTCGGCACTCGTACCACCGTTCCCAGTCTCACTATTTACTCGAAACAGCTGCCTACACCCAACACTTATAGTATCTGGATGTATCACGACACAACTTTTATTTACCCCGGCGCTCGACAGTTTAAACTCATCCTCACGATAAAATTTTTGTTTTTCTTAATTTCAATCGCTTCCCTTACCAATCTTGGTATGTAGAGGCGTTCTGTTAAGATGACCTGAGCTTTTTGAAACTCGATCCAGTGATTCGGACCGGAGTGTATTAAATGCTCCGCGATAGCCGACTTCTGATGTGCTCCTTCATTCGGTCTGCAATTGTGCAGATCGGTCTGGCTGATATTATAAGCTCCCACAACTCAGTTAATCTTATAGACATTTTCAGTTTTTTATACTAGTTGACAAACAAGCTGAAGCTGAAATACTATCAGGTGGGCACCTGGTGGTATGTGGATACCATAGATCTAGGAAAACTGTAGATCGGCAATGTAAAAGAGAAAGAGCATACTAAGGCTCACAATAGAGCGAGATAGAAACGAGACCATTTCACGTACGCGCAGGCGGTCTAGGTAGGCCTGTCAGTCACGTAATGGAGGGCCCTGACGGTCTCGGAGTAGTTGCATTTACGCAGATCTCGAGCCGTCCCCATCATAGCGCACAGGCGTCAGAAGAGGAGGATATTTAGTGGGTAGGGAGGATCTTTACCTCGAGCCCCACATATCCCCTGCGGTTGGCACCAACCCGCGGGGACGATGCGTAAAAAGCATTTGACCTCCTCGTAAAAAAAGGCCTGTCAGTCACGTAGAAAAGATGGTAACTGTTTTCACGCACACATACGCATTACTCACACATTGTGGATACCGTCGCCTATAAATATATATCCGTCTGTCTATCTATTCCTTTCACCCCCTCTGAAATTAAGATATGATTGAAAGAGACCGATAGACCCGAAAATACGAACAACGTCTTACAGAGGTAGTGCCACAAGAATTAATCGTTACACTATTATTTCTTGTTTTTCATATCCAAACATTTTATCTTATTATGTTTAATATATAAAAGAACATTTCGAATAAGGTACTATTACTACTCCATCACAAGAACTTACTCAGCATAAATAAGATCGTGACTGCTTTAAGGGTGACCAATAAAACAGCGTCAGCACCGAAGTAGCTTATTAAGCAAGTAAGCAAGACGACCCCGTTGTTACGTCAAAAGAAAAAGCCGTATTGTTAACTTTCAGAGAAAAATATACGCTTACAACTCTCTTGGGGAAGACAACAAATTGGAAATGTAGTCTTAAAAGAAAATGCTTCTTACGACAAATAGAAATCTGTATTTTAGGGATCAGTTCGTAGTTTGGGTATTTGCGAATGAGAAACTGAAGTTACTAAGAAATTCTAGTTCCTTTAGAAATGATGCATACATACATACAAGATATTACGTTCATAATTCCAAAAAGGATAGTGGTTTCAGTAACATTTAGTTATACATAATCTACATTTCAACTGCTAAATCTAGCAGCATCCATGCAATGCCTCCAAATAGTAACAGCACATACAGTGGTTCGACGCCTTTGAAGTTGAGTAAAATGCCGCTTTTGTCTAGACACCGTGCATTAGATATACAGTGAACAAGCGTCTTCCAAACGAGTGTATCGTAGTTTACCGCGTCCCCTCACGATTGCCCTGGCTAAACGTGCTTATTGGCTAAATGTAAAAACTTATGTAGAATGTGGTAACAAATTGCCAGCTTGTCGCCTACACTAAAAGGGCATCGACTCCATAAAGTAACAAAAACTTTAGTGAACCAGCAATCGAAAACCGTCAATCAGATGTTACACTCTAAAACATCACTGCAATCCTAGTTTTCGAGATTATCATCATCATAACAGCTTTTATAATTGAACCCACTACTGGGACAGGCTTTGAAGGAGGTTTAGGCAGCAGTGTACCATGGATTGGTCCATTACCTCTTTGCTTTTGCTGATCCATTAGTCACCTTCTACGACACGCATTGGAGTATATGCGGTGATGCTATTCTACTCTGCTGGCATCACATGGCTAAGTCCAAGTATTATAGCAAGTGACAACAGGAATAGTACCTGAGTATTCGCGTGCCATTAGAGAATCAGTAAAGTTGAACCTTACTTTTACTTCTTATGGATGTAAAAGTAAGGTTCAAGTTCTGGCCAGCTTTACATAGAGAGAAAGACAAATGATTTATCTTTGGTACGATTGTATGTACTCTGCTGATATTGTAAAATAGAAATGGAATACTATTAGAAAAGAGATTGGTAATCCTACGTTAATGCCAAAATATTCGTTTTTGAAGCCCGTCGGTAATCTGAATTGGATGCCACACGCGATGAGCTTAACCCAGATCCGCTAACGGTTGGGCTTTTAGTAACAACATTCGAAATAGTATTCTCTGGAGTCCGCAGTGTGTTGATAAACATAAACAAAGCCACATTATGATATGATGCAGGCAGGATACAAGTGTTATAGCAAAAGGAAGACACCGGGAGACTTCTTAGAAGATGTTGGAATAATCCAGCGTCCCTTCGATGCAAAGCAGACTCAAAACTCATCAAGTTGCAGAAACAATCTTAAAACCAAAATGAATGACAAATGGCAAGCGCCAAGTAAGGAATTGAATGGGTCATCGTAATCAAAATCATGTCACAAAACATAGCTTTTGGCTCTCAAAATATCCTTATGTCAGTACAATTGACAAAGACGACACCGTCGAAATACCAGTGTGGTCCCTCAGTTCTCACGCACATGATTCTACGGCGTGCCATATCAGCCTGTAGCAAGCCGAATCTCTGAACATTGTTCGGCATAATTTGCCTTTACAGTGTCAGGGAATGCCACTAGTGAGCTGGCTTTAAAACTGGATGATGTAACTAAAGAGAATGCTACAAACTACATTTATTAACGAATCGCAGCAAACTTCGAAACACCAAAGCTAAATAAGTACCAAAACAAGTAGAGCTAATGAAAGCTTCAGTCAAAAAGCATCTTTTAGCTCAAATTAAATTAGCAAGGACAAAACGGCGTCTACATTTCAACTGCTAAACCTGATTTAAGTCTCTTATTAAGTTTAAAAGTTCTTTGCTCTGGGAATAGAGTAGACGATAAAATGAACTACAAATAGAATTAAATTGGATAGTTTTGTGCGTTATTTCGGCAAATTGTTTTGTTTGGCCTCTGGATATAAATTTTTATGTTAGCAATGAGTATACAACAAAGGGCCAGCTTAATAGGCGTCGTTCCTTCGAGACTAATGAGTTTCTGTCTGTTAGGCGATGATAGTCCAGTGTCCATCTGGGCAAAAATTTAGAAACCCGTATCAATCCTTATAAGCCTAATCTGCTAACCTTAGATTTGTCTTATACAGCGAAACAATTATTTCGTTTTGATTTTCACAAACGAAACTCGTACTGACTAATATTGACTAGAAGGGCAATGTCAACCGTCAACCGTGACGATTGATTTCATGCTGTGTTAAAAGTAAACGATAGTATTTTAATATTTATCAGTGGTATATCTTATGAGCTCCCAAATTAAATTTAACACCAGCTGCCTTCGTAGATTTATTATCAGTTCGAAAATTTAATTCCCTGCGACCGTAATAATAATAAGTTACCGTGGGACTTAAAATCTTACTTGGTCGTAACACAATTGGCAAACAGATATTACGTCTCTCTCCGAAAAATCTGCTGATGCCTACGCAACAAAACTCCTCACTTCCCAAGCGATTAGGTATAAGCTTACAACGTTGCTCAGAAAACTTTGTACCCTCAACGGAATGCCTCAAGATTAATCGCTTCCTAATTTTAATACTTCTGCCTGTTCTTGGCTAAATTAGGTATATTTATTACCAAGGCACCAAACTGTTCTGAAATTAAAGTTTTTTCTCCTAAAAGAAACCTAATCACTGTCTTATTAAGGGTCATTCTCAAATTTCTGGGAAACTGGAAAAATATTAAGCCATTTTAAGTTCAACGTTAAGTCGTAATTTGTACTTAGGCTAATACTTTGGACGGCAAAAACTGTCTAAAGTTGTTTAATCTTTATGAACATGTCTTAAGGTTTAGGGTGCTCTGGTAATTTATGCAGTACCTAACTGCCGATTCTGAGTTACGAAGTAAAGAGTGTCATTCTGAACTTTGATGCTTCCTTGGTACTTTGTGAATACTTTAATGGGAGGCGGAGAAGAGTAAGAACTTTTTACTACCGTATCTTAAAAATTTTATACTGCTATTAAATAATTATAAATTTATAGAGTGGCATAGTGAAATAGGTAACCACTATTATGCTTTGATTATAATCACGACTGGATAGATAAGTTGGGATTGATTTTGTATTCATGAAATGAGGCGAAATGAAAATATATATTTTTTATTCTTAGACGAGGAAGCGTCTGCATCTTGCAGATTGGTGAGTATTCTCTCCCCTGCACTAGCTACCAGCGCCTCTGGACTTCTCTCCCGCTTTCCATCCAATAGAATAAAAATATGAGGTGGAAATATGAAACTGAGTTGAGACGACCCTTTGTTGTCTACCTTTATAATTTTTAACCCACTTCAAAAAAGGGTTCTCAATTCGTATTCATCTTTTTTTTAAAGTATGTTCCCTGATTATTCGAAGACGTGTGGACCGATTAGTTAAATTATTTCTTTGTTTGAAAGGATATACTTTTCAAATGATCTCATGAAATTTTTGCATCTAGCAGCTTAGTAGTTTTTTTAGAATCATGAAAATACTCAGTCACGATATGGATTTTACAATTTTTCCAAATCTATGCATCGATCGAATCTTTGAATGTTGTAAACCAATTTCGATGATTCTTTTTTTGTATTACAGACCAAAGTCTCCAGATAGTTTTCTGGAAATTTTATAGTGTCCAACAGACGAAGTACCTTGAGTTGGTTGGTTTTTATATCAGTTTACAGATACAAAAACCAAAAACTAAATTGATTTTAAATAAAAAAAAACCGCCTTCAATACTTAAAAAGGAGAAATAAAATTTATATATTTATCTGATTTTTGAGTTTGGTGCCAACTTCTATATTTGGAATTAAACGTTCTCACTCCTTTAGATTTTTCAAATATAAAACTTTTTTTCTTCCTTTTTTCACTTAGCCGTTCTGCAATATCCCGAAAAAGTCGGTGAGTACCTGGACCGCATGGTTCAAGAGTCTCTACCTAAAATGGCTCAAAAAATAGTCTCCTGAGAGACTAGCGTATTTGCGCCGTTTGAGAGATTCAGCGGAATCTGCAGCTGAACCGAACATTGCTGATGTAGCTGGTATATGGGAACAATTACAACAACTTTACAATTAAAACTATCTTATTTAGGATTCAATAAAAAAATTAATTACTGTGCGAAACAAGCACATCATTTTCTAAGACTTTTTCTCTAACAAACTGTGCCCCGTTCACGAGCTTAACTAGTTTACAGAAGTTTAATTGCTATTTCTCGTTACATCCAGACATGTTAATTTATTCTTTGTGGGGCTTTCATCCTTTGACGTCAGTATTGTAATTTCGCATTTAACTGACATAGTATTAAAGAGATAATTGTTGAAGTGGGTCTTTGTGAGACATACGATCTTGTTTGGGACACAGAGCGTTCTCGCTTCTGGAAGCATGTTCTTAGAAAGTAATCTTTCAATGTCCTTATTTGCATTATGACTGGTTGCTAAGACTTGACAATGTCTGCATAATTTGTGTTCTTTATGTCGTTGCCCTACATGACCGAACATGACTTTATGATAGCAGTCGAACACTTTAACGAATGTGTGCAAAATGCAGCTTGGAATAGCACTCCTATAGACATAAAAGTCGCTACGCCTGAATGCTCGAAGCTTGTGCGAGAACTAGTAACTGAAAAAAGGCAAGCCCGTAAATTGTGGCAAACTACTGGGTTCCCAAGAGATAAAACGCGGCTTAATTACCTAACAGCTAAACTAAAGAAACTCCTTAATGCGGAAAAAAACGAAGCTGTACAGAATCACCTGCGCAACCTGGACGCCACTGCTGCTAGTGACTACTCTCTCTGGAAAGCAACGAAAAAGCTGAAACTACCAATTGTCTCTGATCCACCTATTCATAATAAAGATGGTACTTGGGCAAAAACTAATGTAGAAAAAGGTGATACATTTGCATCTCATCTTACTGATGTATTTAAACCAAATCCTGGTCAAGATGAATCGAGCCCCAAAAGTGAAGAACTTCTTAAGTGCCTCGAAGAACCCTTTCAGCTTGATCTTCCCATTGATAAGATCAAAACTAATGAAGTCATTGACACTATTAGGAAATTGTGCCTTAAGAAATCTCCAGGATATGTATGACCTAGTAACTGCCAAAATACTTCGCGAACTACCTGCAAAAGCACTACGGTTTTTGACAACATTGTATAACTGTATACTTATAAGAGGTATCTTCCCACCTCAATGGAAAGTTGCTCAGATTAAAATGATTCTCAAACCAGGGAAAACCCCCGAAAACGTGTCTTCCTATAGACCAATCAGTTTATTATCCATCACATCAAAGGTTATGGAAACTCTGTTTCTCAAACGTCTGAATACTGTACTAGCAGAAAACAAAATCATTCCTCAACATCAGTTTGGATTTAGAAAAAGTCACGGCACCATAGAACAGGTCCATAGGGTGGTAGAGGAGGTCCACAAGGCATTTGAAAATAAGCAATACTGTTGCGCTGCATTCCTGGACATCTCACAAGCTTTCGATAAAGTTTGGCATGAAGGCTTACTCTACAAAATAAAAAAACAACTCCCAACAAACTACTACATCTTTTTAAAATCATACCTAACTGAGAGGTATTTCTTTGTAAAGCAAGGAGAAGACACAACCAAACTCCATAGAGCTCATGCAGGTGTACCACAAGGTAGTGTACTTGGCCCGACACTATATTTAATCTTTACCTCGGACTTGCCGATGACGGAAGGTGTCGTGATTGGTACATTTGCCGACGACACAGCAGCCATAGCAACACATGACGAACCCACACAGGCAAGCAATATGCTTCAACGTTGTCTGGACAACATTTCAGAGTGGCTGGTAGACTGGCGAATAAAAGCGAATGAATCCAAATCAACACAAGTGACTTTTACCATAAGACGAGAGACATGCCCTCCTGTTTCACTTAATAATGTACAGATACCCCAAGCCAATGAAGCCAAATACCTTGGGATTTATCTTGATCGTCGTCTCACCTGGAAGAAACACATATTTACAAAACGGAAAGCACTAGGAATACAATTAAGAAAAATGTACTGGCTATTCGACAGAAAGTCACAGTTATCAATGAGCAATAAAGTCCTTTTATACAAGTGTATCATGAAACCTATCTGGACTTATGGTATACAGCTCTGGGGGACCGCCTCCAACTCCAATATAGAAATACTTCAGAGATTTCAATCAAAAATGTTAAGGATAATTACAGACGCCCCTTGGTTTATAACAAACAAACAGTTACACCATGATCTGGGCATCAGATTAGTGCTAGATGAAATCAAACACCTAATGGTACCGTACAAGGACAGATTGAATAATCATCCAAATACACTAGCCTCTAATTTAATGGGATATAATGCCACATTCAAAAGATTAAAAAGAAAGACCCCTAGAGATCTGTGGGAAGAACTATAAAAATCAATGCATATCAAAATCCACAAATAGTGAAAAACCATAATAGGCGTGTGTCACTGGACATACAGCCTCCAGAGACGAGGAATATTCTTAATCGTTTGCTGAATGTCCACGGGGAACAGATTGCAAAATTTTAAATACAATAAAAAAAAAAAAAAAAAAATGTCGTTGCCCGATCGTGTATATTAAGGTGTATATAATGAAATGCCTGACCAATCATGACATGCCGCAAGAATGTAGTAAGTCAATCGTTGAACTGGGTCGATTGACATTTTCGGGTTGTATATTAAACTCATCTCCACAGAATAAACAATTCCTTTGTGGGCCAATGTATACGTTTTTACAATAAGCTTCCGAAGAATATTAGAGATTTGCCTGTTGACAAATTTAAAAAAAAACTATAAAAACTAAATTATATAAAGAAGCTTATTACAAGATGATTATTTAAATGATACAAATGGGTGGGAGTAAAATCTGCCCAAAATTTACGCATTCAAAATATCTATTGCCCTGTAATGATGTTTTGAAATCATTACGAAATTGTAAGCTGTAGAGTTTCTTTCTCCATATCTTTTATCTCAGAATATTAATAACTAGCTGTGTCCGCGCGACTTCGTCCGCGTGGATTTCCCGTTTTTGCAACATTTTTCATTGATGCTCAACTCCTATTAGTCGTAGAGTGATGTTATGGAGGTATATAAGCCTATATCACGGTTTCCTAAACTGTGCGTCGCGACGCCCTGGGGTGTCGCGGTTCTATCCCGGGGGCAGGCGTCGTGAGACGATCCACATAGAATGGCTGTCTAGCTAGCTTAGCGAGCTAGTCGAACGAAAATGAATGTAGACAAAGAAATGTAAGTCGCGATTTCTAAACTTGAACCCGGTTTTGAGATGCTCTGTTTTTAAAATAAGAAAATACACTGAAAAAAATCGACCGTCCAGCGTGGGCGAAAAAATCGAATAAGCATCTTTACGCTACCGGAACATTGCTTTCGCCGTCGAAATTTGTCTGTGCTACTTTATGTTTTTATGGTATTTTTTTTTCAGTCTTTCTAATTTTAAAATATTTGCGCATTCGTTAACGCCTAAATACGCAAATAACGCATTAGTTACTATAACGGAGGGAGGGCTCGTAAAAATTAGAAAATTCCTAAGGGCGTCACTATGAAAATAAGTTTGGGAAGCTCTGGCCTATAGTGTTCCTCGATAAATAGACAATCATAGAATTTTTCAGATCAGTAGTTCCCCTTTGTAGGATTCTGTACCCAAAGGGTAAAACGGGATCCTATTACTAAGACTCATAAATAGAATAAAATAAATATTGAAGGGGCTCCCATAAAATAAGCGTGACTTTTTTTGGTCGATTTTGATAACGGCAACAGATAGACGCTTGAAGTATTCACATAATATTTAGTTTATTATTCACTTTTAAAATACAACAACAAACGTGTTTTATTTCTCGGTCTTATTAACGATAATAACAGGTAGAAACTTGAAATATTAACAAAATATTTAATTTAAATTTCAAATAATTTTTGGAGATTTTTGATAAAATCTATGGCACGGAACCCTTCGTTCGCGCGTTCGACTCCTTCTAGGTGGTTTTTTTTTTGCAGGCTATCTCTGATGACCTTCTTGAAGTCACCAGGGCTTTTAGTAAAGGAGAGGACCTCGATGGGTCCTCAAGCTTTAAGGTCGAATCACTCCAAAGAGGATTCCTGACCGGTGAGCATCTCCCTCGGAGGAGTCTCTGAACCTATTAGTCTCTAAGGCGTCCGAATCTGACGGGATGAGTAGTTCCTAAGATAAGCGCGTTCAACTAAACAAAAAAAAAACAACTCAGTATAGATGCGTGTTGCGGAGTTATGTTAAAACTGTAATATCTCTGAAGATATTCATTGAAATCTAATGATGTAAAGAACAAATTTGTACAAAATTAAATACTTGTGATGAATAAAGTATAAATTTTGATAAGGAATAATATGATTTTTACAAAAATACCTTCGCATCTAATGCATTATTTTAGAACAAATTTTATTAACTAAAATAGGTTATAGCGAGTCAACCTTAAGAGATAGATAAATGCTGTCTGGAACTTTTTTTTAGAACTTTTAAAGGAAAATAATTCCGTCATACATGATTTTTGCGTAACTTTAACCGTTTACCCAGCGCACGCAACAAAAGCTCTGAAAATCAAAATTTATTATTTTCCGTTTATTTCAAACTATGATATCTCTTAAGTTATTCATTGAAATCAAATGAGGTCACTAACAATTTTGTTCAAAATTAAATGCTTGTGATAAATAATGTATTTATTTTGATAAAGAATAATATCATGCATACAAAAACACCATCGCAAATAAACTTTTGATTAAAAAAAAAATTTATTACCAAAAAGAAAGGTTATAGTGAGCCAACCATAAAAGATAAACATATGCTATCGCGGACTTTTTTTTAGAAATTTTAATGGAGAATAATTCTGTCATACATAATTTTTCCGTAACTTTAACCGTTTACGCAGCGCACGCAGGGAAAGCTTTGAAATGAAATATTTTTCTCCCGTTTTTGCAACATTCTTCATTAATGCTCAGCTCCTATTGGACGTACCGTGATGTTTATATAGCCTATAGCCTTCCTAGATAAATGGACTATCCAACGGAAAAAGAATTTTTCAATTTGAGTCAGTAGTTGCTGAGATCTTAGGGTTCAACCAAACAAACAAACAAACAAACAAACAAACTCTTCAGCTTTATTATTAGTATAGATATAGATTATTTAAGCAAAACAATTATTCGTGCCGAAACGGTGGTAGGGTTTTTGACGATTTCCAGACGAAAGTACTTAGCAAAGTCCATTTAAATAAAGAGATTTTTCATTTTCTTAATGTAAAAAGAATCTTCAAAATCGGTACACCCAGTAAAGAGTTATAAGTTTAGATAAAAATACAGTTGAAATGACAACATCTTCCCTTTTTTGATGTCGGTTAAAAATTAATCCTAAATAAAATGGCAATAAGAGTGAAATATGCAGACAGTCTGCCTATTTATTCACATATTATTATACTGAGATGCAAATTTGTGGATTGCGAAATTCTATCTCAGTTTGACACATCGGGCTTAAAATTGTGACAGGCATAGGTATTAGGTATGTAGTTTACACAATCATTCCAGCTGTTGTGGATTCTCCAGCTGCAACAATATTTTGTTGACTTCCTACTCAAAACGGGGCTCGCACAAAATTGTCTGTCATAGTCACCGACAGAATCAGTGAGAACCTTCGGCACATATTGTTGAAAGGGAATACAAATGCATGTTGATTACAGGGTAAGATGAAACTGGTTAGATAGTGCTTAAAGCTTGCAAGAGATCCTAGATTTCATTTCCATCTAATTAAATATTTTACTCACCCTGTCAGATACTACTATATTGTCAATGCACAATCTATTTCCAGTTTTCCATACAAACAGCGATTCACGCAATATCGTTCTATATTTGCCCGATTTCCACTTTCTAAATTTCCAACTAATTCTACTAACCAGTAATTGAGGTTTGAATTGAAAAGGGACCTCTTTATCGATGATAGCGTGAAAACTCGTGCCATCCCTCCTGACTTTCATCGATATGAATACGACTTAAGGGACTCGAGCTAAATATAAACTATGTATTCCCCTATTTCCAGTGGTTTGTATTTGCAGGCTTTAGAAAATTAATACTCTTCATCTATAATATAGCACTTCTTAGTTTTTAAATACCTTTAATAAATTAAAAAAAATATATGCTTACTCCCAGCAAAAGTTAAGTATCTTATAACAACTTATAAGCAACACAAGCGCTTTTCCGTCGTAAGCTAAAGAAATATGAAATAAATTAACTTCTGTCGACGCTGTAGCTAACGCCATCTACACGACGCCTGCGGAAACAACATTGAAAGAACCGATGAAAGAAGCCTGAGGGAAGAAGCGCAAATTCGATTCTATACGATACGGAGATAAGACGTTATTCTTCACAATTTATTGCATATTTTCTAATTTTCTAGAATTTATACGAATAAACATAATTGAAACGAGTAAATAAACGTTTCATTGGATAGGAGAGAACCTGCCCCTACACAACTTCATTCACACTTATGCGTTAATTGTCGAATTGAGTGTATTGTTAACTGTACATAAAAAGATCGCGTACTCGTGAACACGATCCGTGTAGTTCAAACGTCGAGTTGAAAATGTAAAACCAATATGGCACAGTAACTATGTCTGGATATTTATCAGTTTATAAAGAAAACTCCCATAATACACAGCAACAAAAACAGAACGTCAATCAATAACAAAGACGTAACTCCATCCAAAGTTATCACTTAACCTGGAGTTAGCTAATGTAATCCAAAACTTCCCAACCAGTCTTCGGGGATTGCGAGTCTTGTGAAAGAAGAAATTATACGAAATGGGAGGATATTTTCTGAGCAATAACTGAGCAACAAACTCTGTGATACATTGAGACAGATAATGAGGTCATTTCTAATCTTGCCATGTGTAGTGCGAAATATATTTTTTATACTGGAAATAGTTACTGAGTCTGTTCTGCCGTTAACGCTTGAAGGATTTTCAAGGCAGGGTAAGACTTGCTTCTGTACGTGTTTGTGTGTGATTATAAAATATGTTTTAAGTGTAGTAGGATATTATTAATCTGCCGAAGTGCAGATATGTGAAAACGACAGAAGTTTATCATCTTTAATTACTTACTTTTTATTGGTTGTTATGAAGGTCAAAGCTTCCCGCTACCGATTTCCCATCTCAGCTTTGGTGAAAAATTGTCAATTCGAGCTGTTATTGGTCCAAGTGAGTTATTAGCTTAAAATTTTTGGTTACTAATAGTCACATCTGGTAGTGTGAGACATATAGTGCCTAAGCATAGTGACAAATTGTCAGCTTGCCGCTTACGTAATAGGCACATCAAATCCAAAAATAAACCTCAATGAACCATAGGCTATCAACCAGAACAGATCAACCCTTTTTGTATTTACTGGGGTGATTGTATGTATCTATGTTAAATTGGGACAGATTACATCTGTAGTCGGCCCGATGATCGGCCGCAGATCGTGACATGCCCGGACACATTGTGATACGCCCCAATTATGTCTTAGGCCAATAGACTCTCTCACAACCAGTCTACCCCGCAAGGTCATAAATAAATAACCCTGAACCTGTTGATCATTCCTGAGCATTACCATTTCTATAAAATGGGTTATTCGAACAGTGGTTGAGATTTATATGGTCCAGTAGCGTTTCAAGATGTGCTGGTATATCATGATCTACCCAACTGCATGATCGGTCGACGATATAGACATAATCTAAGAGCGGGTCCAGATATGATCATTTTCCCGGTCCGATCAGCGTATCCGTATCAACGTATCACGCCCCGTATCAAGTTGTGCACGCCTCTATTTGCTCCGTATCTGTATCTTCATGATAGTCCTTTTATGATCGGACAAAAACCGACATGACATGGGACGGGCCGTATCATAACGGCGTATCGAGATCGCGAATCATCCCCCGTCCACATATGCGATCATGATACGCGTCGGCGATACGGATACGCTGATCGGATCGGGCAAATGATACAATATCTCGACCCGACCTAACAGGAGTAAAAACGGCAACTTACGCAATTAGATTTGCCTGATGATTTACAAGGTAATCCATTTTAGAGTTATTTCCCGTTTTTAAGAAACTTTAAATGTGACAGATTACAAAGTTACGCTGTTATGAAATATCTGTTGATACGTACGTTACAGTTCTGAAGATGTAAGGAAGGTACTGGATGTCACGCTTCATTAACATCCTTCATCATCTTATATAGATATTTCCATATCAAAGGCTTTTAATTAACCAATTAAAAGTTTATTGAAATTTTCCAAGCGAATGATTGACAGACGAATTTTATATGCCTCTGTTAATTTTCTCAGAAACGAGATTTATTCGAGGTGAAAAATTGTTTGATCTTCTAAGCCACGATCTTATTTTATTTTCAGAAACTTTCGATTTTCGACTTTAATGCCGTAGTATTTGGGAGATAGTAGTTTGTTGCTTTATGAAAATTAGAAATATAGCCTCGTAAACATGATTCCTAAATTGCTTTGGTCATCCATTCGAATGACACAAAAAATAAGAAATAAAACTGGGACTATTATCAGAAAGGACTAACGTTCAAATTAATTCTTATCCCATTCACTTGAGTTGGTAAAATTTGGCTTAGGTGGCTACTGGACCCCCCCGGAGGTGGAGAGCACTGCTCGGGCATGCGGAAGAATCCGTACGTTCCCGCAGCCCGAGCCAAATGGTGCCGAGGATGGAGCAAGTGGAGTTTTAGTAGGTAGTCCTTCGGGTGAGTCCCACATATCCGGACCTCCTCCCCCGAGGGGGCCCGGAATGCATAAAAGCATTTCCCCACAATAAAAAAAAAATTTGGTTACTGGACCTAGAAATCTCGACCTCCGGCCGAGTTGCCTGTTGCCTAAAAATGGTAGTGGTCAGGTCGGCCACTGGGTAGGGTTATTTTTTTTGTGACTCACAAACTATGCCATAAATTAGATTATTGCAGGAAAAATATGTTTATTTGTTTTGAAAGAAAGGTCAAATAAAGGGTTGCAAAAAATAGTTTATTGACGCATGAAGCAGATTCCATGGTATGTCTGCTTACTTTTCATAAACAGCTCATAAAATGTACCCCACAATTGGAGCGATTAGGCCTTAGTCAACCATGCTGGCCAAGTGCGGGTTGGTCGACTTCACACACAACCTAAGAATTTCTTCTTATGTGTGTGCAGGTTTCCTCACGATGTTTTCCTTCACCGTTAAACCTGCTTAATTTATTTTCAACCAACTCAGTTATTTTAGTTGTAGCAATTTGAATCTTATATCATCAGAATGATATCATTTTCTGGAACAATTTTTAAAAATGCTCATGCTCAATGATATCATTTTAGTTTGAATTATTCCTGCAAGAGGCATTTGTTAAATAACAAGGTATTATTATCCAAGATTCTTAAACAAAATATGCAATATTTATATGAACAAAAGGAAGCATATCTTTTTATCGACGTGGATTTCAGCATCGTCGTAATACAAAAAAAAATAATCCGTAAATGGGTTCCATAATGTTTTTCACACAATTCGTTAGCAAATTACTTTATTTACTATTTCAAAAAATAATATTGATTAAATTTTTAAAAGACGTACTGACATGTCAACAAGTTACAAAAACCAAAAATAATATTTCACAAATAATTTGTTTGACTAAATGTCAATTACAAACTTTATGTTTACAATATGCTATTTTAATATTTGTTTTCAATTTGCTATTTATTAAATTAAATACAGTGAAAACACCCCAAAGTCGCTTATATTATAGATCTTTGTCGTTTAATGTATTTGTGTTAGGAAATATTTACTAATGTTCTTTTGCAAAATGACAATATATGAAGAAATTACTTGATGAGATTTTTGCGAAACCTAAATAAATGGAACGAAGACTTGCGAAATGATAACTTTGATTGTCGTTGCTTGTTATCTGTAAATTTGTTTAATAACTGTTGATCAACCAAAGGGGAGCCGCCCATTTTATTTGGTGGTATGGCCACAATGGCATTCCCTAGATGACTTGATGTCAGTCAAGTGACTGACCATAAGACTATACCAAAACCGAGTATGGTTTATATTGCACCAACCCCAATAGACAGGGTAGGAATAAAACAAGAACAAATACTCATTATAATCACAGATAGGCACAGAGATAGATAGGCACAGAGATATGTAATTCAGTGTTTTGAAAATATGTGGCGAAATATGAAATGGAGCCATATGTATATAAACCCTATCATAAAGGCAGCGTGTTAAATACTAGCCATTATAATCCACCGCGCCATTAATACGCAAAACATGAAAAGGACGACAACAATACGCGCAACGTGAATAGCGTAGCGAAAAATTCCCGAATTGCTATTTTCCGATACGTCAACGGACCAGGAAAAATTACAGGTCGAAGCTTGTTATAAATCACTTCCCAATTGTACCGTACAAATGATTGATAGTTGGTATTCGCCGCCCCAAAACTGAACTGTGTCGGAATAGAATCACAGTCATGTATTTTGTTTCGACGATACTGTGATTCGATGTCACCGTTGATCCGTAAACCAATCTGGAAATTTGATTTGTTTGCAGGACTTATCTTTATTTAATCCATGTCATTTTGTTTCCGAACAATTTAGAATAAATGGGTCCCAACGGTGCATTTAAAAATTTTTTGGAAAATAAATAATGATTTTGAATCTCGCTTTTGGCTTGATTATCACTTACCATCGGGTAAGCTGAAGGTCAAAGAGGATATTCTCTTGCAAATGTTAAATAAAGAAAAGACTATGTCAATACTCTCTCCTGCTCCATTACGAGGCTGGCCTCGTAATTATAGGTAGTGATTGTAAGCATTATCGATAATATTATGATCATTCATTACCAATCCAATGAGCTAAAAGACGACACCTCTCCTGTTGATTGGTGAGGAGTTGGGTATACAGATTCCTGCAGCTCAGCTGCAGCATTACGGAGGTTAAAGAAACAGATACAAAAAAGACATACAAATTATATTAGAAAACTTCCTTTTAGCTTTGGAAACTTCGTTTGCGCGATTCAGGTTCCCATACTAACTGTCGTGCTTATATGAGTACTGTTGTACAGCGCCATCTACACTATGAGGAGGTGGCATTGGCCACCGCATATGTATAAATAGGTATATCTACAATTAGCACCATAAAAATCCGCTAACCCTCGGGAATGTTTGGCACATAAAGCTTCTCCCTTTTAAATTATTCTTTCAGACACATCTCTTCACTTCTCCCAATTCAGATTCAGTAAGAAGCCGAGCCTTGGATGCTAGCTGTGTTTCATTTACTTCGTTGCATAGTGATAGAAATTAAAAAAGAAATGATTAGTTCAAGCTTTCGGACTGCTTAATGAATCAAAGCTTAAGCAATCCCAAGGCTAATATCGTCCTGTTGACGTCTCCCATCGAAGTTATCAACACCTGAACTCAATGTTTAACCTGCACAATTAATAGTCCCACTGATAAAATCGGGGGCGAAGTTTTAATAGCCTCAGGCAGTTTGTATCACAAGGCTTGAAGTTTCATTTGAGTAATTGGTCAGTGTATTTGACCGCAATCTCAAATTTCACAGTTAAATTACTCTGAAGAGATTTTACGATAGTTTGAAACTGTTTAAGTACTTATCTTAATTAAGTGATTAATACCTTATACTAAACCGGCGGTAGACAAGCATACGGTGATTATGATAATAAGCGGCCTATTGATTCACCTACCGGAATAAGCTCCGGAGTATCCGAGTGAGATTCTCAAATGAGGTAAAATTTGTGTTCAGTTTGATTAGTTTCTTGATATAACTCAGGAAAGCTAGCTACCACCCTCTTATCAAAGTTCCCACAGTTAGTAATAAGGTAGCCCAATCTCGTAGTGGTAAAATCAAAATCTATTGCCATGACAGCATTTACTAAGAACTACCCCGTCTTATAATAAAAAATCTGGAGTGTTCTCCCCTTGACTTTCTCGTATTCCGGGAACGACACAAAGGTTGATAGAAGCCTTACATTTTGATGTCATACATGCATGTTAAATTTTGGTCACCCATCCGAGTACCGACCGCGCACTTGGTTGCTTAACTTTCGTGATCGACGGCTCAAAATTTGATAGAAACCTTATATTTTGCTGTCATACACGTATGTTAAATTTGGTTGCAATAAGGTTAAAGCATGCTCGAGTTATCGTGTTAACGCACATACACACACATAGACACACAGACACACACACACACATAATTCCAAAAAAAATATTTTTGGACTCAGACAGGTGAAAAACGTGTAAATCCGTCAAAATCTCGTGGTCGAATTTTTTGACGATTACAAGACTTCCTCGAAGTAGACGAAGAAGTAGACGAGAAGTATACGAGAAAGTAAAAAAAACTTTGAAAGAATACTCATTGTCTTCAAAACGGGACCTAAAAATTTCAGTCACCGTTACTACTAGTGTACAATCACGAATATTCTATTCTTCTATTTTGATTTTCAGTTAGTTAATAAAGTGTTACGTAACAACCGAAGCGTTTGTGGTCACGCGGTCTTTGTGTTAAGGGTTGGGATGAAACGTCGGGTTTTAAATATTAATGAAAATCAATAAATACGATTTAAGTTTATTAAAACTGTTAAAGCTGACGGCACACCGCGGTCGGAATGTCGTCGACCTGTGCGTGACAAATGTACAGTGACGTCCCATCGAGCGGTTTGACATGTTCGATGTTTCCTTTATTATAACGCTCAACCTCACACACACGTCGTCCTGTTCGCGGTGTGGCGTCAACCTGAATCTAGAATCTTCCGCTAGTCACAAGTAAAAATAAGATATTGCAAAAACGAATTTGTCTGGGATCAACCTCCTCAGTATTATCAATTTAATCGATAGTAATAAACTTTTTTTTGTCCGCGTGATGCCGGCAAAGTAGAATAGCATCACCCCATATCCTCCATTGGGTGTCGTAGAAGGCGACTAATGGGTCAGCAAAGGAGAATTGATCACCTTATACTCCGTCCGCCAATCCGAATTGGGCAAGCGTGGTGGACTACTGCCTAAACCTCCTTCGATAGCAAGGAGAGACCTTGGGTCCCAGCAGTGAGTCGAATTATAAAGGCTGTTGTGATGAATAAACTTTTTGCGGAAAAATATCCAAATTTCTGCATAGTATTGTTGCTTACATGCCATTGCTTACATTATTTTCACGTGAATTTATCATGAAAATCAGGGTAACAATAGTGAAAAGATCCCGCAATTTCACGTCCCCTCCAATCCCAACATTTTCAAATTTAATTCCCTCCTTTGTTATATCAATAACAAACTGTCAGAATGAGAATTACTATATTTTGAAGTTTTCCTCTCAACATAAATTCAAAGTGAACTTTACAAAACTCTTAAGCCTCTCAAATTGGAATTTATTCGAGTTAAGTCTTCAAGGTGTATTTAATTTCAATTTTATAATACACTGGAACGATTGTACTGGGTCCACTTTGCTGTCATTGTTTTAATATTTTCACCGGCGAAAGGCATTTGCTCCAAAATATTATTCGTCGTTTCACAGATCGTTATAATTTCATTCCCTGTAATTTGATGCTGTAATGCTCCGAACATACTGTTTGGGCCTTTACTGGGAAGAAATTAAAGTAGCATTCTAAGTTTATATAGCTTTGATGATTTGGGTGCGAAATATTGTAACGCTTATGGCCTTGAACATTAGGATCAATTTCGATTACTAAATTTTCAAACATTTAAGCACTACAAATTCATCGCATTGAAGAATACCCCGGGTGAAAGAATCTTCTAGAAATATGTAATAATTGATGAAAACCTTTGAATTGACTTAATCTATTTCAATAAGTGTTGAATGCAAATCCAAAATATTCCTACCTTGAATAAAGCAAAACTTCTAAAGTCTAATTCTTGCAAGAAGATACAAACCAGCATGTTTCTAGTGATGGTACTAAACTATCTGAAACTGAAAATCCAGTTAAGTGACATTGTATTTTGTCTAACAATTTTGTCTGAGGAAAATTTCGGCCTATATTCAAAGCCGTTTTTGTGTGATTTATACTAAATTATTTAAAAATTGAATTACAAGAGGAAACAACAGTCGTTCATATCAGTTCGCTCATATTTCTATAGGAGACTTTTGTGTCAATATTGGCCGATCATGTCGAGCCTACAAATATTATACCCACTTGAGTGGTAGTCAAAATTTACGAAATCTTTTGGTCAAATTGAAAACATAATAAACTTGTATTTCATGCTACGAACAACTCCTATCAAAAAAAACAAATCAATGTTGATCTATTATTGCGTTCTAGTTCATCCTTTTCCAATTCTCTCATACCTACGAATTCTGCCTAGCGTATTGCAACCAGGTAGTCCCACCATTGTTGGCATAAGTCATGCTGTCTAAGAGTATGGCAATCCGGGTTACATTTTTGGGAGCATTATGCAAAAGAAGCTCCATCAGTTCCATATCGACTTGTCGCTTTTCTACGGTGTGGAAAACCCAAAAAATTACGTAGAACATGATACACAGATAAGAGATTAATCTGACCATTTCTATATTCAATAAGGATAATCCTAAATCACTTATTTCCACTTATATTATTTATTCCGCCTTATCTACTCTGCTTTATCTACTTTGCCATGTGATACCGGCAGAGTATTTTATATCATCAACATATATTATATATTTCCAATCTTAGAAGACTACTAATGGATCAGCAAAGGGTTATCGATCACCTTTTACTCTGTCTACCAATCCGCATTTGGCAAGAGTCTTGGACTAGTGCCTAAACCTCCTTCGATGACATGGAGAGCTCTTGTATCCTAGCAGAGGGTTGAATTATAAAGGCTGTTATGATGGTGATGTGATGAAGTCCTCATTATGCTTGGCAATTTTAAGTCCTTTTGACAATATCCTTCCTTATAATCAAAATGATCCACATCAGAACAAGGTCTTCAAATATTTAACTACATCCTCTTAGTAGTTTTTTACGCACTACCTTAATGCTGTAACAACCTCAAAGTAATCTGTCGTTATCATATTATGGAGTTCAGCACTTACACGCCCAATAGCCAGTGCTATACACAGAACAAGTCCAGCATTAACGTAAAAATAAATGAGAGGGTTAATCGCTGTCGTACCAGGAATTACTTCTTTATTGCTCTCTGGACCTTTTTTACGATGGCATTTTTTCTTGTAATATCTTCGTGAACCGCCAAGTATAATAGGTTTGTTACATTTTACAGCTTGAGTGAGTTTGGTAATGACGTAATATGTCTTTAAGTTACGAGTTATGAAGCTGAACGCCGTGTTGTGCGTCATTGGCGTCGTAATATGATGAAATGAAATTTTGTCAATTTGAAGACTTTATTTTGAGGGAATATTGTTTGAAAATCAGCTGCAAAAGAATTCATGTCAATTTATCAACGACCATCTTGCAGGAGACCTGCAGGCAATAATCAATACTCAATTAATCAAGGTTTCCAGATGAAAGAATTATGACTAGGGTTTGTCTGATCACAAAACTTAATGTATAAAAATTAACGTAAAGTATACGGTAACTAAGTAATATGTGAACTGTTATGGTTCAGTGTTTTATATGCCTAAGATGGGTTTACTGAATATTTCTTATTGGGATTTGAGCTTTACTCTAAGGTTTTTGGTGATTGATATTCTTGGAACAGGCAAACATTTTTGGTTATTATGTAGTAAAATTGGCCCGAATAATAAAAATCATAACAAACCTTCTTTCCTTAGATTTGTGCGAGAACTGAACATTGTAAATAAAACTACTTTTACGGATATAGGGTTCAATAAACCACACATTCTCACTAAGGAACGTCGATACATTCCAAGGATGCTACGCGAGGCTATTGAAATAAAGAAATACCCAAATTTCAATAGAGAAGATGGTTGGGCCGTACCACCTGCTTGGGATCCAGTAATAAAAATTATTGAAACTCAAGCAAACCACCACACAGCAAGACCCAATGACACCGTGAGCTCCGTTTGCGTAAATCGGAACACTCGAAATTAATAATTAAAGTGACGGTAGATTTAACTATTTCATAAAATATGACGACCTACATATTTAGTCATCCTGTGACCACGAAGGCTGCAAAGTGTTACGAAACGTCAGACAGTTATAACAAAATATAAAATCTAATTACATGCGAGTTAAATCCGTCAAAAATGTTTTATTTATAACATAACAACCTATCTTGATGGAGTGGTCAATATCGCTGCCTACTAAGAGGTCAGGATTACAATCTGGTTAAGGAAAAAAATTATATTTGTCTACTGAACATGAACACTTATTTATAAGCATGATTGTTTTGTTTGTCAATTATTATTATATTTTTACTATGTATGTTTTTGTCTTTGACAATTTACCATACTAAGCGTCGGAAATAAAACGCGACGATAATGTGTTTTTTGAATGTGGTCTCAATTTACGGTTTGGATATATTGCTGTAGTCTTCGAGCGGCTCATCAGCTGTGCCTTACCGCGCTTAAATTTAAATATATTTTATCTGTTTTCCGCACTCCTTAAAACGAACTCTCCCGCGTCTTATATCCAAATTATAGCGCAGAAGTCGCATAATATTTGACACACTCTGCCATTTTGAAACGCCAATTTCATCTGAAAATTCATCCCTTGGGCTCGACAACCGCAATAATGTTTAATATCTTAGCCCCATGAACTCATAAATGAGAACCTTTAAGACATAGCTATAAGACTGATTTTGGCTTATCTTTTGTCACATACTGCTGACAAGACTAAGTACTACAAAGAAATATTACAATATCAGAGTTGGATGTGAAAGATTTAAGTCGGGTGATAAAGGTTAAGGGTCATGCCATTGTCGGTAGACCTCTTGATAATGTAGGTTTGACTTTTCGCGTTGTCACGTGCCTAAAGCTGATGCCACACCGCAGTCAAGCGGGACGACGCTGTGTGACGCCCTCGTCTTTCTTTGACTTATCAACGCTCAGCGTCAGCGTGCGGCCAGACTAGCCGATTGATCTTTGCCGCCTAGAAAAGACAATAAAAACAGGTTCATCGTAACACACTGACCGGTGGCCGGTCTTTCTTAATCGGCGCTCAGTCATAGCCTAGCGCTTGCCGAGAGAGGTACTCGTGTACCTTTATAATAATACGTAAAAAATCTTAATGGACAATGATGAACTCATGCCCCTTTTTTTTAAAGTCTGTAAAAAAGGACATACTGCATGTCCCATAAACATGGAAATTTCGAATATGTAAAATACGAGATTCTGTCGATCCCGCCATTTTTCGCAACTCTGCAACGTGTCCACGCAGGAGCACAGCTACCGGTGTACTGAATGAAGCAAAATCTCCTTGCTTACCGGGCGTTCTTTCCGTTTCACACCGGGAGGTGTGTGATGGGTAGTACATTTTGTATTGCATTCTTGCCTTCCGGTTTTATTGTCTTTTCTAGGTATCAAAGAACGAACGGCTAGTGTGGGGCACGCTCAAGCAAACGTCGCCGTGTCGTCGCTGTTGTCATCCCGTCGCGTGGCGTCATCTTAAAGCAAGTGACATTGTAACACAAACTGGATTATAATAATTTAATTATGTTTGTGGAGAGAAAATAAATAATTTATTATCATGACGGCGCTGTGACATTCTTAGGCTAATTGTAATTTGTTATTTTCATTAAATAAGCAAAAAAATAGTCTACTTGGGATTGCGAGTGACGTCAGCGCCGCACGAGCTATCGTACGATGCGAAGTAATAGTGGTGGGGCGTGCCTTTGTTACAGCGGTGCACGCTCGACTCGACAGAGCTCAGTCTGGTTCGAGGCGTCGCTGAGTGTGGACATTTCTATGGTTGTATTAGGAATGCATGTGGAAGCCATGTCCGACAGTTGTGTGATAAAGGTTAGAGAGAAGTGAAGGCGAGTGCCGGTGCAATATAAAAATTAAATGTGCCCTAGGTAAACCTACACACTGGGTCACAAGTCCCAGGCACTACTCTGGTTCTTCTCTTTGTGATAAATGGACTCGGCATTCCTATATGAGATCGTGATTTGAACTAAATCCTGACGACACATCCCCGACTCCCGAATCCCCGTTCAATTTATAATTGATTGAACATTTTTTTTTTAAATTTTTGGCTACAAGTGTGTGTTTAACGGGAATAAAATTGCTCTCCATATAAAACGTACGTTTGAACCAGTAATAAGTGCTCGTTTTGTATTTTATAAATAACGCAATTGGGTATAAAACAAATAACGCAACGGATCGTTGCGTTGCGATAGCAGTATGTATGTATGCGTAGGCGTAAAGGCCCGGCTACATGCACAATATTATTTGCACAAGTTCTTGGTTTTACAAGCAAACTTGACCAATTATTGGCCTTGATCTTACAAATAAAACTTGGCTAGTACAAAACGCTAAATTGTACTCATATGGTTTACATCATAGATATAGGAAACTGTAGAACGGTAACATGTGCGAGATAGATAAACAAAACAATTTCATTTTCATTTAAGGCTCAAGGGCAATCAATGGAGAGGGCTATGCTCGGAGTTTCTCTGCGTGATCATATCAGAAATGATGACATCAGCAAGGGAACCAAGATCACCGACATAGGCCAAAGAATTGTGAACCTTAAGTGCCAGTGGGCGGGGTACATTGCTAGAAGAACTGACGGCCGTTGGAGCGGAAAGGTTCTTGAATGGCAGCCGCGTACTGGAAGACGCAGCCTTGGTAGGCCTCCCACAAGGTGGACCGACGATCTGATAAAGGTCGCAGGACGCCGTTGGATGCGGGCAGCGCAGGACCGTTCGGTTTGGAGATCCTTGGGGGAGGCTTATGTCCAACAGTGGACGTTTCTCGGCTGATATGATGATGTTGATTGCATTGAATAGGCTCCGAAACTACTGGACCGATTTAAAAGAAATTTGGTATGAAGATATTTTGAGACCCTGGAAAGGACAAAAGATAGATTTTGGCACGATAACCGACGTAAATGCTGGCGAAACCCTCGGTGACCACCAGTTATTTATAAAAATACAATTTCAAAGTTTGTTATTTAAGGCTTACACGATTTTTCAATAAACTTTTTCTACAGCCCAAGGCTAGAAGCCTTAAAATGGATTTAGGGTTTAATAATAACTATATTGTGGGTAAATTATTTTTAATTTTGTTTCCACAAACAGCTTGGCGCTGAGCCAAAACTTTTTAAGATACGTAAGTACCTCGTGGAAATTAATTTTCACGTTTTTGTGGTTCTCGCATGTTTACGACTATGTGCTGTTTATTTGTTTTAATTTTATCGTCTGTAAACTAAAAAGCAGAAGGTTTAAATGAAGGCATTCAAGACATACCTACAATATTCACCTTTTCAGAATAAAAAGAAAATTTTAAATGTTCTAAGTGATAATGTTTTTTTTTAATACACAAAGGTCTTCGAATGGCGCCCGCGCGTACTGAAAGACGCAGCGGTGGTAGGCCCCCCATAAGGTGGACCGACGATCTGGTAAAGGTCGCGGGAAGCCGCTGGATGCGGGCAGCGCAGAACCGTTCGGGTTGGAGATCCTTGGGGGAGGCCTAAGTCCAACAGTAGACGTCTCTTCGCTTATTATGATGAACTAACAATGAAAATCTTGGAAGGCAGACAATATTTTTATATCATTAGTTACAACTTTAGAAGTAAAAAAATAAAACAATTAATTTTCAACTAAAAATTTTTTTCAGACATGTAAATGACTGGACCAGAGTCAAAATAAACAAAAGAGTAAAAATAACAAAAAGTTAGAAACATTACTAAAAACACTAAAATTATATTAAGAATATAAAGAATAAAAATATTCTTTTATGTACCACTCTCTATTAATTTTATTTACACAATACTTGAACGTGGGAGCTGTCACGGCAGTACGTCTCAAAAACCTTTCAATTTGGTTTCTTTACATTACGTTGAATCGATTAAATATCCGAGATAAATGTATCCTTTTGGAGAACGTTCAATTCGATAAATCGGTTGCTGCGATTTTCGGGAAGGGATTTTAATAAAAGACTGATTTTATTCCGCTTTACCTTATTTTTCCGTTTCGATGTAAACAGAATTCAACAAATGAAACGTACGTATCTAATGTTCTCTTAATTACTTACAACGTACGTATCTGTTTTCAAAATAAACAAACGTATTTTAAACTTAACGACTTACATTAGTACCTCGCGTGTGTAACTTCCCTAAGTTCTATACTACAAGGCATATTTAGAGTGGCCCTCGCGGAATCGTATTGATATGGCTGGATTGGCTGGGCAGAGAGAGAGGCCAGGGTAGTGAAGGTGACAAAAAACCTTTTTTGTTGACGGGGAGTTCAAATGCATTTACGCATCGTCCCAGCGGGGTGGTGCCAACCGCAGGGGATATGTGGGACTCGAGGTAAAGGCGTTCCCTCCATACCCACTAAACATCCTCCCTGACCTGACCTTCAGTGCGCTATTACGGGACGGCTCGGGATCTGCGCAGGTAAGCACAACTACACCGAGGCCGTCCTAACGCTGCCCGTCTAGGCACTTCTTGAACCAATTGGTGGGCAGTAGCCCACAGGGGCTACCGACTAACGCCAGCCCCTGTGGGCGGCTGGCCAACATAAGGAGGCCTTCTTAAGCGTAGGGTACACCTGGGTCGGGGTCCACGTCCGGAAGCCTCCTTGTGTCGGACCATGGTAACGAGATGGGGAAACTTTCTCGGCGAGTGTGTGGCTTTTGATGTCAAGTGTCCCCTTGGCATTCGAAGTCACATGCCATCGTCGAGTTGTTTTTGTTTTCCCACCACGGCTAGGATGTTTAGTGGGTATGGAGGGAACGCCTTTACTTCGAGTCCCACATATCCCCTGCGGTTGGCACCACCCCGCAAGGACGATGCGTAAATGCATTTGATTTCCCCGGCAACAAAAAAAAAGGTGGACGGAGTATAAGGTGATCAACACCCCTTTTGCTGATCCATTAGTCGCTTTCTACGACACCCATTGAAGGATAATATGGAGTGACGCTATACTCTGTTGGCCTCACATGGCCATTATTGTCACTTACTGTCGTATAATACCTACACATATGTAGGTAAATGTTATACTAATTATGCAATAGTTACTTATACGATAGATCAAAATAAAAAGCTATATGGTACACCGGTAATAATGAACAGTTAAAGTTGACAACTATATTTACCAGACAACCTTTGGACAGACAGGAAAGACTTAATTCATGAATGAAAGATTATTTACCTTCTGTAGGCATTACTGACCATGAAAGTAATTCACAATGCCAATGCAGATAAAGATACCGACACAATATATCACTTTATTGCACTCGGCGTGTTTCGACTAAAAGAAGCAATTACACATATTGTTTGTTAACAACTTATTTGGAAAAGAATTTAAATTAAATAAAAGATTTAAGAGCAACGGAATTAAATACTCAGACATGCGTTTTCTGAAACAAAATGTTTGCCAAATTTTCTTGAGAGCAGCAGTCAAAGAAGGTTCTTATTGAGTATCTATAAATCTCTTGTAATCTCTTGACTTTTAATTGCATGTCTACAGAGCAGTAAATTGTATTAAGCCGGGTCCAGATATGTATCATTTGCCCAATCCGATCAGCGTATCCGTATCGCTGACGCGTATCATGATCGCATATGTGGACGTGTGATGATACGCGATCTCGATACGCCGTTATGATACGGCCCGTCTCATGTTGTGTCGGTTTTTGTCCGATCATCAAAGGACCATTATGACGATACAGATACGGACCAAATCGAGGCGTACACAACTTGATACGGGGCTTGATACGTGATACGCTGATACGGATACGCTGATCGGATCGGGCAAATGATCATATCTGAACTCGCCTTTAGGTGCTTCGCTTTCCTTTCCTAACTGTAATAGATTTAGTAATATTCGAGATGGTGAGTATGGGAGATGGTGAGGTAGGCCGCGTCATCTTGCGAGACAAAAAGAATGTCAGTGCTAAATTCATTGAGATAAGGTCGAAAATCTTTTCCACGAAAAAAACCCCTTGCCGTGTCGTGCCATGTCAGTCGGCGCCGGCCCTATTCCAAAGGGTCTCCAATTCAAAATCAGTAAATTATTTACAATGCTGTTGTGTAATTAAAAACACCTTTATCCTTTTAATCTCTGCAGCAAGATAATCTCTGATCTCCCCCTCAAGGCGCACTCGAGTCTAGTGTCTTTTCCGAATTCCGCTTGAAAATGACAGAGACGGCGTGTTTTGAGGACGGCTCGAGTGGCGATTGAAGGCCCATTAAGGTTTGTGTAAATTTCTCTTCGCACACTTCTCTTCTGCAGAACTGAAAACCGTTTTATCATTCTTTATAGTTTTTTGTTAGTTTGTGTTGTGTGGCGTAACATCACCATGTTTTAAAACAAGGTCTTTCGTACGTTTTGGTTTTAAGTATTGGACCTTTTAAAAATATTAGTAGTACGTATGTACAACATTGTTCTGCCATATAAATTATTTCTTCATAAAAGCGATATGAAATCAGTGAAGTATACTTTACGCCCTATTCACAACAACATTCAACATAAGGTTATAATTATTCTGTGTTAAGTACTGTGGACTGTCTAGAACCAGGAATAGTCTGGCTGAGGTGTCAGTCCTGGAGGGGGGACACTGAAAATGAGCCTTGACCGGGCGAGGCTAGGTAGAAAAATTTAGGTAAGGTTCCCTAACGCCCCAGTGGCGGTGTGTTGGGAGGGAAGGATAAGCGCACTAGCCTTGAACACGTCGTTGTGCCGTTTTCTCGCCTTATAGAAACTTCCAAGGTGACGCAATTTCAACTTCTTTCTTCGTCCGCCGGCCTTTTCTTCTAGTATCTTCTGATTATGGATAAGTTACACGGAACACAATGTCACTTGAGACACGTATGTGGCAATTCACATACGGGTGGATTCCTTGAGACGATTCACGAGCACAAGGACAGGTGGAATCACCAGATACTCGAGGGGAGTAGGTTACTCGTGCCCGAGGCGTGTCGGATCGCGTGCAATACTGACTGGGTCGCCGCATCGGCGCGGGTGGCCAAAAGGTGTAATTAAAGCAGAGGTGCGCTCATCAGGGATATAATGAAGGCAGAAATGGATAAGGCGTTAATTTGGTTCACCTATCCTACCGTAGATGGCGTAATCATAATGAAATAGTATAATAATTACGACTAAAACGGGTGATCCGTTGGCGAGTCGGCGAGCTAACGGTATAAACTGTAGGCTCGTTGGACTATCGACTCGTAGTGGTGATCCATTAGCGTGCCAAACAGTCTACTCTCATCGTTGGCGAAGTCATGGCGTGCTCCCAGACGGAACTACTTCATTTCCTACTTAGGAATACTACTTCAAGAAGAACCACCAAAGAAAAAAAAGACTCCACAAAGTGTGGGTTTAAAACTGGCTGCAAGAGAGACAACGTTTTTTTTAACAACTTGATTTTCCATTTAATAAAAAGACAAGATGCAGTTTTTTATGTATCGATTTCCTCATATGAACGCTTATGTGGAACTCTAAAGTACTAACTCGTGATTATACGATCGTAAATCTACCATTTTGCCGTGCGGCATGCGTGCATTCGCTACAGCAGCGTGAAAAAGACTGTCGGCTCGCGAAGCTCGGCTGATCCATTGACGGTTTATTATACCGCGGTCTTAGGATTTCAAGCATGCACAAAGAGCCAACGAGCCAAAATCGCGAACTTTAAAACCGCGGTAATGTAGGTGCTCCATTGGCGGTTTATACCTTTAGCTCGCAGGCTCGCCACGAGCCAGCGGTCTTAGCTCGCCATTGGATCACCCACTTAATAGGGATTCAAAGATTTGCCGTAAATACGATTTGTCAAGTACTTTTCTTAATTAAATTGTACACTTAAAAAGCACTTTTGTGCAAACGAAACGTCCCATCGTTAGAAGCAAAATGTCACTTAGTACAGATTCGAATGTGAAATGTTTATCCATCTAATTGGTTGGACGGGAACAGTGTCTAATTAGTGTAAAAGTTTAACGTTGCCAGGCCTCAGGAAACTTGTAACTAAATCTCGTCTGATTTCAGCCGAATTAAGACGTCATAGCGTTTACCAAATTAATAGAAATGCTTTGTCGTAAGTGCTATTGTTAATAATATTTGTCTTAATTCGAGGCTGTAAGTACACTCTCAAAAAAAAGAAGATATTTTCAGCTTGTATAGTTTTGATGTCACCTGGTTCGAGAATGTGTCTCTCCAAGTGTCTGTTTATTTTGTAAACGAGAGGTTAACAAAAGCACAATGAGATGCATTGGTGTTTCACGTTCCTGTCTGCATAATCTTCAAGCAACAGACTCTTATCAAGGTCGCAGGAAGCCGCTGGGAGGCTTATGTCCAACTAACAGTGGGCGTTTCTCGGCAGAAATGGTGATGATGATTAATATCTTTTAATCTTATATTGTAAAGATGTCTGTTCAGCTTAGTAAGCAGTTAGAGATCTTATGAGCTTGAGTAGTTCCTCATTGCGTTGTATTATCCTTATCTAGGAAGATTCAAAGCTCACTTTGGATTTCGGTACAATAACGCCCGTATGATAAAATTATCGAGTCATATAAACGGGCTTATGTTATTGCTTTTAATTAGCAGAATATATAATCTGTTTAATAATAAGAGGCAATGAAATTTAAGTTCATTGTTAATTTTTATTTCGAGCTTAGCTTTACAAAATAAGGTAGAATAAAATAAAAAAATATAAAACTATATTGCACATCAACGCAAAATAAAATCACATGCAAAAAAATTGTTAACAGTAAAATGTACAACGGCATTATTGCTAAGAGCGATCGCTTCCCGGCAACCTTAGGAACAGGATTTGATACAATAACATAACATAATATAAATATATAGAGGTATTGAGAACTCTTGTGTTTACAATTTTTATTATTTCTATTGTAGAGTAGATACTGCAGATTCGTTGCTGGAACCTACACTTTACAGAGAACTGCAGTCAAATAAAACTAGTCCTTCGTGCACTGTATTGTATATGAAATAGTAAAAACACCATTTCAACCGGATCCTATACGTTATATCGAAATGGGGTCTTGGTCGACTTCAATGCCAAGAAAGGTGGCATCCTTTAGGGTAAAACGTAGCAAGTCCTTTCCCTTACCTCTCTCCAAGTCACGACACTGGCGCTACAGAGCAATATGTTCAGTTTGTAGGACTACTACGACTAAAATCTAAAAAATCAAAAGTATGTTATAAACAGCTTCACGGTAACTCTGCTTCCTAAACAAGGTGTGTCTTTTCACGCCCAATCTACTGTGTTTGCTTTACAAGACGCAAGTACGATTCAGCGTAGAGTGTTTGTCGCATTTCTGGGATGGCTTCACTAAGTACTTACTCGATGCTTTAGATTCATTTATTTATTCAATATTTCTGAAAAGCTAACAGAAACAATATCCAAAGCGCTTATAAGCTTAGCTTACAAAACAAAATAATGTCTTATTTAAATTAAAGTATTAACTCATTAAATATATAAACAGATTACAACTAACATGTCAATTAATAGGTCAACACGTCAGACTATACATGCAAATAATATTATGTCAATAAAATCATTGGAATAACTATATTCTTCTAGATCAAATAAGCAATTTATTTAATTAAAGAATACAATATCATGTGAAAGAACACTAATTATTGAAATTAACAAAAATTAGCATTATACTGAATGTCAGTAGTAAATGTTAAGTAAATTTTTTTGAAATTGACATACACGGCGTCAACAATCTCAATTTTATAGTGCCAAATGTGCTTGTAACTTTAAAACCTAATTTACAGCAATAACTTACATGGTAATCTTTTAATAGAGCAGAAATTCAACTTTAATCGTGACACATAGATTGGATTGTCGGGCAAACATTGTATGGAGAATGGACCATCTTCTTTTTGAGCAATTCATTTCTGTCTGTATGTCTCGTGGATAAAATCAAGTTATAAATAATTTGGTCACCATCCAAAGTTAGATTCAATGCCGCCTATAGACATCCGCTCTTTTCACACAAAACGGAATCCAATTCATGTAACTCTCATCTTCCGGGGCGTATCCGTATCGATGGAGGAAACGCTTTCAATTCCTTGGGTAGAAAATGTCACACATTACAAACTTCAATGTATTCTTTGGGTTTTCTGTAAAACAAATTCATTATTCATAAACATTATTTGAGAACATTTAACTTGTTTATATAAACAAGTCTTTTTTAATCTCCACTATAGTCTGATTTTTTTTTAAAAACGAGTACTGAGTATGTCTCTTGCATATTTCCGATATTGACAGAGTGAGATGGGCCATGTTAGAGGCGGAGCCAAAGCCTTTGTTCAAAACAATATTGGATATAGTATTAATAATTTATACGCTAGAACTTATAAATCAAATAATTATTATATAATTCTTGTAATCTCAAAAAGTATCGTCGTCCCTTCCTTCTGATGAACATTCTGCAGACACGTGAATAATAAACTGCTCTAACAATATTTGTTCGCGGCACATTTATCATACAAGCCGATCTTTTGTGGTGTTTGTGTGAAACTGACTTTACGTTAATTACGTGGACTAATATCAGCGCAGACAAAATTTTGCAGAACTCGTTTCTCAAAAAAATAAACTATAGTCCTAAATAATATTACAAATGCAAAAGTGAGTTTGCTTCTGACGCTTTCACGCCTAAATCCCTGAACCGATTCTCATGTAATTTCGTATGGGGATAGTTTAAGACCCTGGGAAGGACATCGCATACTTTTTGGCGCGATAACCGACAGTGACGCGAGTGAAGCTGCGGGCGAATACCAGTTAAGTTACGTAATTTTATTCTAACCCAGCTTACCTTGACAATTTGACCTCGGAAATTTTTTAACTTAATTTTGTACATAGCTGACCAAAATCATCAGAGACATGCTGGAAATTAGTCCTAAAAAAGGCATTTGAATTTCGCTCCCTGGGCATACAACTTCCCTTAGGATTTCCTACAAAGCCACATCTGGCAATGCATTGTGACGTCGTGCGTATGGTCCTGCTCTGGCAGTATGGTCCACCAATCAAACACGTTTTCCGTCACTATTTATTTCGTTTATTGAATATGTTAAAATGGTATATAAAAGGCACTAATTTAGTGCCTTGATATAATTTTATAAGTAGGTACGAATTGTAGTAAAGGCCCAAGCCGAGGTCAGAGCGAGACCCGTAGGTACGTTAGTAATGTAGCTATGTGTTCTGTGACACGGTCAGTAATGGAATGAATCAAAAATGAACCAAATGTCATGATGAATGATAATTTTGAATTTGATTGATACTTTAAAAATACAGCCAGTAATAACGAAGACGATGGTACTATAACATGGCAATGTTATAGTACCACGTTACAATACCCGGTCCGCCCTGGAAGAAAAAATCCTGAGGGGTGATAAGGCCGCAAGGATTTTTCTAAAAGAAGCGAATGGACGAAAAATAAAATAAAAAAATAGTGACAATTTATATAAAAATATAAATAAACAATATAAAAATGGACGAGATGAGCTATAATAAATGATAATATACAGTGATATGATAATAAGGAGGCAACGTACTCATTCATTCGATACATTCACGCTATAACCATGCATCGACCAAACAAAGTGTCGTGGTTTGTTAACCAACACCAAACCAGACCCTAGCGAACAGAGGTTTCAACAAATATACGTTGAACACTCCGACCGTTGTCCTTATAGTGAAGGCTTATTTAGACAGTCACCATCCGCTGTAGTGTAGGCTTATTTAAACAGTCACCATCCGCTGTTGGTGAAAGGTGATAAAAGATACATAATATATACAATAATAAGATATTTACAAAAATATGTACTTATGTACGTAGGCAGTGTATGACCTATGGCCCTTACACCAAATAATGTGTTTTATGCACCCAATAGCATATTTGAGATACTCTATTTGAATAGAGCGCGAAATACGCAGTAAGTATAATTGAGGATATGCAATAATCCTCAATAAGGAAAAGAAAGAAAAATATACATATATACAGACGAAAAGTTAAAAATGAATGAAATGAATGAACTATACAAATTTATACATAAAGAAATACAGAAAAATAATAATTGGTAAATAATATAATATAGGTAATAGTCATAGTAATTTAAAAATAATAAAAAAAATGTGTAAAAGAAGTTCTAAATACGTTTTTCTTTGCTGACCGTAGACAAATCGGAAAGGTTTATGACGAATAAACGGATGACATAATGATAATGATAGAATTTTGATTGACAATCTAAATGATGAAATGAAATGAATATTGTTTTATTATTATTTTGTGATAATTCTAACAAAATTATAGTAGGTAAATTGTGGAAATAGCTATTATATTTTAAAATTGGCATATATAAGAGAGATACGTGTATATCTTCTCTAAATTTTGAGTATGTAAAAAGGGAGTAAACGTGAAGAGAACAACAAAGCAACTTATCAGCGGTTGCTGATGGTGGAATTGTTTGTGATGAAATGTTTTGTTTTTTAAAAAAAATGGATTTATTATAATAGGTGTAATAAAGGTAAATATTGTTAAAATTTGAAAATAAATGTGTATTCCTAAAAAAATGGTATTTTATTCTAATCTAAATAAATGGGGATATAATAATAAAATTCTAATGTTAGGTAGGTACAGTGAGGCAAGTTAGAAATTTTGGACACCTCTAGATAGTCGGCAAGGATTGCCCTAGGAAAGTGCCCGCCAAATCTGGACTTGTGTGGTGGATAAGCTGGAGGTATTCCCTCGCAGCACTGCCGTAAGTGTAAAGTGTGCTGAACTTGAGTGACTAGTTAACACCCAAGCTCAAACACAACTTGATGTCGATTTCGGTGGAAATCGGGTAAGTTTTATCGTCTGTAACTGATTTGAAATTGTTTGTTTTGAGTACTGAAAGTGTAGGAATCAGTAATGATTGTTGGTGCACTACTGAAAATAAATTTAATAAAGATGGAAGAAGGTATGGATGAAGAAAGGGTTCGGTGGAAAAAAAAATATTTATAAAAATTGGCCGCTAAATTATATCAAGGACTCACAGTCTTTTAGAATTTTGAAAAATCTAGAAAATAGAGAAATAATATAAAATATAATTGATAAAAATTGCTCTGGCAGTATGGTCCACCAATCAAACACGTTTTCCGTCACTATTTATTTCGTTTATTGAATATGTTAAAATGGTATATAAAAGGCACTAATTTAGTGCCTTGATATAATTTTATAAGTAGGTACGAATTGTAGTAAAGGCCCAAGCCGAGGTCAGAGCGAGACCCTTAGGTACGTTAGTAATGTAGCTATGTGTTCTGTGACACGGTCAATAATGGAATGAATCAAAAATGAACCAAATGTCATGATGAATGATAATTTTGAATTTGATTGATACTTTAAAAATACAGCCAGTAATAACGAAGACGATGGTACTATAACATGGCAATGTTATAGTACCACGTTACAGCATAGCCAGCAAATGACCATCTGTCACTAGTTTGGGGTACTGCATGGCCTTGAAGGTTTTGTTACTTTTCGGGTTTGATGTCCCTTTTGTGCAGGCGACAGGCTACTCCTGTCACTATTTGAGCAAACAGTGACAGGAGTAGCCTGTCGCCTACACATAAGGGGCAAAACCAAAAACGCAATAAAACCTTCAGTTAACTAACAAACAAAAGCCAACAGCCAGGATAGAAGTTATACTCTAATCTACAGTCCGGGTAATCAGACAACATTATTAAAAAAAGAAATTCAGTTTTATTTCTTCATTTCGCTCAATACAATCGTTTACAATTGTTGACTCGCTCCTATTAGTTCGTCTCTTTCAGTCGGACGTCTAAGGCGATTAAAGTTTTGTTCCTTGCGTGATTTGAGTTAGTCGAACAAAGCGGGCCAGTTCTTGTTCGCGTTTTATTGAACCTTTAGTTCCGTTGAGTTGTCTTGCTAAGCAATATTGTCTTCGACTAGCCACAAGCAACTCATCAATAAGCGTGTAGACTGCTGGACCGAAATGTGGTAAATTAAATTTGATTTTTCTAGTTACGACTTGACTACGTGTAGTCAAAGCAAATATTGATAGTTTACACTTATTATTTTAATGCTACTAGCGTCTCATAATAAAAACTAAATGAAAAATTTCTTTATTTTAATGGGTTTGCTAAGTACAACTTTGGGGATCAACAACCTCTAGGGAAACCAGTGTTAGTCGAGCTAGTCTAATTCGGCTAGGAGTTCAGCGGAGAGCTTTACTCTGGATGGAGATGAAGTCTCAATTGATAATATAATTAATTAAACAGTCGGGATAAAAAAAGGTTCGTCACATTAAAGTCGATATTTGCTTGCGGTTTGTTTTAAACACACACTGACAATTTAATAAGATATACCTATTTGAGTTTTAGATATTTAAAAGTGCTTTTGGAGAAGAAGCGCCGAAAGAAATCGCAGCTTACAGTTTGGTAATGATTTGAAGTCATTATTACACGGTAATAAATATATCAACGTGAGTAACCTACACTTTTACTCAAGTTGATATATAAAACCTACGTATACGTAGGTTTGATCAAATTCAACACACAACATTTTAATAATCATGTATCTTGTAATAAGCTTAAATTTTTGGCACACAGAAGAATTGTGAAGACAAGTTGTATGTACGTACAACCGAATCGTGTTTATTCCAAGAATTAACATTATGAATACCTATAACATTTGTCAGAAAGATACATAAATTTTTTCCTTACTTTATTATATTTTCTTTTTATACTACGGGATGGTAAACAAGCATGCGGCCTACCTGGTCTTAAGCAGTTACCGTTGCCTATAGACACTTGCAATATTGAGGGTAAAGCACTTAACACTACACATGCGTTGCCACCCTAGGGACTAAGATGATATGCCTTCCATGCCCAGTAATTACACTGGCTACCTTTCCCTTCAAACCGAAACACAGCGAACTCTTCACGGCAGAAATAAGAAAGGCGGTGGTACCTACCCAGACGTCCCTACATATGGGTCTCCCACCTAGTAAAATATACAGTTATTTGTAAAGCACCAAGAATCTTCAAACCATTTGAAGATGTTATCAACATTAAACAACTTTTATAATGAAAGCAATTCTGAAATCGCGAAAAAAATTTAAACTGTTCCATAGGTACAAATTTACAACAGAACTCGGCGATTCGCGTTTTGCTTCCAGAGAAAAAGTTGTTCGTATATATGAGATCTTCAAATGGTTTAAAGGTTTTTCGCTTTACAAATAACGCTGTATTTAAGTTTACAAGTATATGTTTTGATCATTTCATTTTCCTGCTACGCTCCCAATTTACTTGGGGTCAGTACAGTATGCCTTGAGACACATACCAATTATCTAGCCCAAAGTAAGTATCTTTAAGAACTGGTCTTAAGAATACTGGATAACGGACATTTTTAATATCCAGAATAATTTTGGAATTTTTTTATACAACCATGACTTGCAAACAAATATTCGTGTTCTTCACACAAATATTTGCCGCTGACAAGATTCGGATCCAGACCGCTTGATGTATAGGCAGCTATACTGACCACTCCACTACGACGACGGCGACCTTAGGAAAACTGCCTAAGGTCTTTCTTTCTTTCTATCTTTCGACAGTACCAGGGACCACCAGCTTGACGTGCCTTCTTCGTGTCTTCTGCACGGCGGAAAAAATATTTGAAAAATTTTCGGTCACCCATCCGAATACCAACCGCGCACTTGGTTGCTTAACTTTCGTAATCGTTACTAAAAACGCAAGGCCGCAGCGACATCGACCTTCTCGTGTTGTGATGTAACAGTTAAAATACCTATCTCCTTCCCTCAACTGTTCACATAAAATTCGGTAATATAAATGGATCAGGTTACGAAAGCAAGCGTCGCTGCGTCTATGCCAATACATTTATAAAAAGCTACATAGCACTTTAGCCTCACAAAACATTTTGTCATCACGGCATCCAGCATAGGAAGTAAGGAAATTTCTCCCATCTTTTTCATCACACGCATTTTCTTGGCAGTGGGAACCGTTTTCTAATACATTATATCGATAAATTCTATCCCGAAATGAAGCAGGGAACCTACATAATAAGGGATAACAAATAGCATATTGCTTCCTAAAAAAAGGCATGAAGATATAAATCTAAGAGTAAAAATGGTCCCAACTCTCTTCTTATTACTCGTAAGAAAGATAGGGTTTACGTAGAAATGCGACATCGAGGAATAAGTTTGCAGTGAAAAAATATAGAGGAACATCGTATCATATCCACTAAGGATTATTTATATACAAAGGTACTTCCTATTCAAAATTTGGGGTCTCCATCCAACGTTAGTAAGGATCAAATTGAATGAAGTAAAGCCCATTTACTTGTATCTAAATGTACTTGTATTGCTAAAATACACGATGGAATAAAATTGTCCCACAATGAAAACATAATCCCAAGACGACCTATGGAAATGGATATTTTGAGGTCGTAAAAATATATCTAAGAATTGTAGAAATATAACCCAAGCACTTAGTTAACAAAACGTTTACTTACTAATATATCATGACCTTTTTGTAGAGAACTTAAGTTAATCACTGACATACAAAATATAAAAAAATAGTATGAGACCATCGTACTTTTACTACTCTCACAGAACAGTTATACTTCATAGAATTAATATCAAATGTACAGATCGTGAGGAAACCTGCACACACCTATGAAGAAATTCTTAGGTTGTGTGTGAAGTCAACCAACCCGCCCTTGGCCAGCGTGGTTGACTAAGGCCTAATCGCCCCTAATGTGGGGTAGGCTCGAGCCCCTCGGTGAGGACATTATATGAGCTGTTGATGATGATTGATGATGTACAGATCATGGGCGTTTCTTTATTGACCAGCCCCGTCCCGGAACGTCACAGATATGACATCATCATCATCATCACCATATCAGCCAAGAGACGTCCACTGTTGGACTGGGGGAGCCGCGACCTTTACCAGATCGTCAGTCCTCCTTGTAGGGGTCCTAGCAACGATGCGTCTCCCGGTACGCGACCGCCATTCAAGGACATTTCTACGACATCGGTGGACGCAATTCTAAAAACGCTGGCGCCGGCATATCAATTCATGACATGTCGTGCGAATGAGACACCGTATTATACAATTTCATAGATTAATATGCGTCCACCGATGCCGGTATCGATGTCGGTGCCTTGCCAAGGCCAGTGTTCCCTTCAAACCTTTTATAAGTACTTCATCTGCAGATCAATTCACGATAGGACAAAAGGGCTATCAAATATTTTACCCTCAAGCCCTGTTATTATTTTGTTTCATTCCTATTGATACAAGTTTCTGAGACTCACATACAAGAAAATGGTTATATTTTACAAAAATCATCATCAATTTTCATCAACTTCAATCCGAAAATTTAGTAGTATATTAAGTGAAGTGGTATCTACGAACACTATCAAAGACAAACCTACCCGCTTTTTTATTTTAAAATAATGTCATTAAAATGTCGTATGACTTTATTGTCCATTTTTTATTTATTAGTATTTGACGTTATAGAGGAGGCCGATGGCGTCGCGGCCGTGCGTTCTTGGTAACGATCAAGAAATTTAAGCAACCAAGTGCGTGATCGGTACTCGATGGGAGACAGAAATTTTTTTAAATTGATTTTTGTTAGTGTTTTGGAAGGCACGTTAAGATAGTGGTCCCAGCTGCTGTCTGAAAGATAACAGTCATTCCCAAGGAGGGTTGGTGTCAGGCGTCCGGCCGTAAAAATCTAATGCCAAATCCTTAAGCAGTATTTTCGATATCCCGACCCCAAATAAATTGGGGAACAGGGTAGGAAATTGATGATTATTTGGTAATTGGCAATTATAGTTGACATAAGGTTCATCATAACAGCCTTGATAATTCGACACATTGCTGGGACAAAAGTCCCCTCCTTGTCATCGAAGGAGATTTAGGCAGTAGACCTCAATGTTTGCCAAATGCGGATTGGTGGACGAAGTGTGACGGAGGTGATCAATTGCTGGTCAATTAGTCTCCTTCTACGACACCCATAGGAGGATATGGGGTGATGCTATTCTACTCTGCTGGCATCACATGGCTAGCTGATATAAGTTTGTCTTATTATAATCTCATTCTTTGAAACACATTTCAATCAAGAGATTTACAACCTTTAATATTTTTGTTCATATCTCTTTTTAATACCAGTTTCTGTCGCTTCAGCAACAGCTTTTCTATCAAATAATAAATAGGGTAAAATAAAGAACATCATGCATCATGCATATGCATATATTATGGATATGTATTTAGTGTTTTCTACACTATATAAAAATATTTGTTAAGTTGTTCAGCTCAATTCAAGAACATTGTGTAGTGCTTTTAATAGGATATTCTTTATGCATATCGTTTTTAGTTTCTATTGAAACAGAAATCGATGTACTCGTATATGAAGTTTAATCAAATGTTTAAAAATTCTCATTGAAAATGCTTTGGAGCTGAAAACACCTCACCTTACAAATTTGCTTCTATTCCGTATCATATTAAAGCTTGGTTCACTTCTACATACGCGTTGGAATGTGATGCGAGTTCTCTTTATTATGTTTGTGGCGAAACTGTTGGTATTGAATCAGACCGACTTTCTCATTCTGTTTTCACGAATACTGTTACGTCAATAGAAGTTAATTGAAGTGACGTATCAACGAAGTCATAAGAGCCATAATATAAATTATGTTATTAAGATATATCAGCCGTAGCCGTATTTTGCGCAAAAATACATCGAACTGTTGACCTAAATAACAAAGTATGTGTTTTGATGGTTGTGGAACTCGATTTACTATTTTATTCATAAAGGCTGATTGAGTTAGTCTCTATTGGATATATTTTAGAACTAAAATTGAGAGTTTAATTTTCATTTATTACAGTTTTAGAATCGAAAAACTTTTTTTATGTAAAGCAAGATCATAATGATACTATCTACTAGTAGTGATACTTAGTTGTATATTAGGTGGATAATGCTGCTTGTGGCCCACAGGGGCTGGCGTTAATCGGTAGCCTCTGTAGGCTGCTGGCCACCAATTGGTGCACAAGAAGTGCCTAGACTGGCAGCGTTGGGACAGTCTCGGTGTAATAATCATAATAATAATATTGTATTGATATATCGACACGAACGCCGCGCAGTAATTGTTGATGTCACTGTCCCCCATGACGACAACCTTGTGAAAGCTGAAAAAGATAAAGAAAACAAATATCTTGATTTAGCTCACGAGATTGTTGACATGTGGGACATCGATTCAGCAATTGTTGTTCCGATAGTCATATCTGCCCATGGTCTGATATAGCTAAGAGCCTCGATAAACACCTTAAGAGGCTCGCGTTAGGTGGTTGGATCAAGAGCCAGATGCAGAAGGCAGTACTTATAGACACAGCCCGTACAGTGACAAGGTTCCTGTCTCTGGAACCTTAACCACCGGTAGCCGGGACCCTGATCTTGCTGCCGATGGGGAACTGCATTTTTGTATTTTTAAATATTGTATTTTTTAATGTTATACATTGTAAAAATTTTATATTTAAAAATATAATTTTGTATGTATTTTAAAATAAATAAAGGAGATAATAATATTAAACTTTATTTGATTGCTACAACACACATAAATTAAGCAGGTAGGTAAAAAAGAAGTTGCGCTCACGTGCGTAGATCCCGAGCCGTCCCGCAATAGCGCACTGGAGGTCAGGCCGGGGAGGATGTTTAGGGGGTATGGAGGGAACGCCTTTACCTCGAGTCCCACATATCCCCTGCGGTTGGCACCACCCCGCAGGGACGATGCGTAAATGCATTTGATCTCCCCGGAAAAAAAAGTGGATAATGTTGCTTAGTATTAAGTCAGCCTTTTGCATTGGCTTTATGTTTTTAAATTTGATAATTCTATCAATTAAATTAAAATAAATTAGTGTAATATACTTCATATTAAAAGTAAGAATTATTATTGCAAAGGGATGAAAACTTTCTTGAAATTGATAGTTTTTGCTTACTAAATTTTACATGTCTGTTATAGTTAGCCAAAAATATATTACAGAATTGCAATCAAGTTCCTAGATGTAAGAAGTTGGAGTCTCTGGAAAAATTAAAAAAAAGTAGTATTGATTAAAAATGGAGTCTGATAAACAACTACAAGGATTGTTAAGTACATCTCATTTTTCACAGCGTCATTTTAAATCTCCCACAATATTTAAATTTGTGCCTTTAGAAGTACACTGTAAGGTTATTTTCAGAATATAGTCCTGATTGCCTGACCTTTATGCGAAAGTAGCTGTTCAGTAATAAAGCAAATAGTGACAGCACAGGCATTTGCCAGCCGGCAATAAAACCGTTTCGAGGCCGAATCGAGATTTTGTCGGAGTCGTTTACGATGACCTTGAGCGTCTGTGTTCCTTTCAGACGATTGCAATCATATCACTGTCTTTATATTGTTGTGTTCCTATGACAATCGTGTTAGAAATTGTACTTAGGTCACCACCATACCAATTATCGCGCTCATAGTTCCAAGAGGGTTGGGCAGAGCTATAAGTAGCACTTAGCCATATCTGACTTCATGTGCCTCAGAGAGATGATAGGTTGCAAACATGTCGCCTATAAAAGGGGCCTGAAACCCAAACTTTCAGTGAACCAAGAAACAAAAGCCAAGAACTAGAACAGATGTTACACTATGAAACATTTCAGCAGTCCGAGCTTCATCAGGCTATTAGAAAACACCTGTATTTAGTGCTTTACCACCATCATATTTTTTTTATTTATAAAAAGTTCTAGCAAATGACTCCAATCCACCTGATGGTAAGCAGAAATAGTCCAAAAGCGAAGTTATCTAGAGCGAGAGGTAAATACTTCATCTCACCTGATGTCAAAGTGATGATTAATATGGCCAAAAATTCACCAGGAACCCCCAAGCCACTGCGGGATTGATTATCTTATCACAAACTGTTGGTACACAACAATACTGCTGTTGTCATCGTGACAGACCGGTAAGACTAGACATATCTTCTTCTACGTATCGCTCTTGACAGACCGGTCGTGCTCGTCATGACGGGGGTGCTATGGGCTGTTGTCGCTTGCCTCACTATATTTCGCCAACGTGTCCAATTTGCAGCGCTTCTTGTGCATTCAGGTCGGGCTGTCTATTGCAGATTTTATCTGGTCGGTCCATCGCATGGATGATCTGCCTCTCGGTCTAGCCCTTTCCACTCTTTCCTTATTAACCAATCACTCAATCGACTGGTTTTCCCGTCTTGAGACGTAAAATTCAGTATATATGTTTGCATGAGAGTATAGTATCTAACTATTCGCGACATATAGTATCTAACTATTCGCGCTGTATTAGCGCTAGTCTTTAAATACGTGTGTGTTTCTGCTAGGGATGACCTACCAAATCGAAATGTGGACGCTTATAACGGATTCAAGGGAGAGGAATCTGCTCAGAGTTTATCTGCGTGATCATATCAGAAATAATGAGATCCTCCAGAACTAAGGTCACCAACATAACGCAAAGCACGCGAACTTAAAGTAGTAGTGGGCAGGGCACATTGCGAGGAGAACTCTGATGGCCGATGAGACGGGAAGTTCCTCCTCTAGTGGCAGCCGTGGATCGATGACGGAGCATTGGTAGGCCTGCCACAAAGTGGACCGACGATCTGCTAAAGTTCGTGGGAGCCACTGGATGCGGGCAGCGCAGATTCGATCTTATTGGAGATCCTTGGGTGAAGACGATGATGATCTGACTATTCCATAATTGCTTACTTTCCTCTACTTAATCAAAAACATTTGTAACGTAATTATCACGGTAGACCCAAAATGAAATCTATTTATCTGCATCGCCTGACACAGTTTTAGACGTAACACAAGTTAAAACGTTATACCCGAGTTACATGAACAAGTTGGAAATTAATTTTGAACTGCATTTCACGGACGGATTTTGCGGAGCAATATTTGTGACTCTGTTTTTCCCCTCGAGGTTTGCATTCATTTATTCGTTGCGTTTTGAACAATCTTGATTGTTTCTGCAACGCGGTTAATGCAATCTCGGCTTGTTTGAACATCACAATTCGCACTTAAAACACAGTACACATTGGATGAAATGAATGTTACTAGATTGCAAAGGATAAGAAAAGGGAAAGACCGCAGGAGATGATGGATGGATTATGTGAGTAATGATATGTAAAAAGAAGTAAATGATAAGGTGGCAGTTGATAAACAATACATATTGAACCGGTCCCAAATAGATTACCTAGGAGCAGGGTCAGTCACTATAGCCGACTTTCAACATGATAAAGTTCCTACAAGATCAGCAACATAATAGGTTGGGGAAAAAGTTTCTTCGCATTTTTAAGAAAATTCAAAACATTTTTTAATATAGTTTATTTACATTTAACTAAAGTATGTAGGTACCATTTTGTTCGATAACTTTTTGCCATCTTGTAGGTAGGGACATGATCCCATTGCTATAGAAATTTTGGGACTTCTGGTCAAAATACCGCGACAAGTGGTTTTGGCAGTCCTCTCGTGATGTTAACCTGACACTGCCTAAAGAATTCTGAAGAGACCGAAACAGGTGGAAATCTGAAGGTGCAAGGTCAGGACTATACGGCGGATGCATTAACACCTCCCAGCCAAACTCTCTTAATTTTTGCTGAGTGGCTAAAGATATGTGAGGTCTAGCGTTATCATGATGAAAAACCACACCCCTTCTGTTGATTAATTCCGGCCGCTTTCTCTCAACTTCTTGCTTTAATCTCATCAGTTGTTCGCAGTAGAGTTCAGAATCGATGGTCCTGCCTGGTGGTAACAGCTCATAATGAATAATGCCCTTCCAATCCCACCACACACACAGCATCACCTTGTTGCGACTTAACCCGGGTTTCGCCACAGTCTGTGAAGCCTGACCGGCCTTTGACCACGACCTTTTTCGCACGTTCTTGTCGTACGTGATCCACTTTTCATCACCAGTTATCAGCTTCTTCAAAAATGGTTCGGTTTCATTACGTCGTAATAAAGAATCACAAATGAGTACACGGTTCATTAGGTTTCTTTCAGTGAGCTCGTGAGATACCCAAATGTCGAGCTTTTTTGTGTACCCAGTTTTTTTCAAATGCGCCAAAACTGTTTTGTGGTCAATTCCCAGTTCTTCAGCTACGTCGTAACTACTGACATGCCGATCTTGCTCCACTTTTTCAAAAATGGCATCCATTTTATCTGTAATAGGGCGACCAGAGCGACGTCCATCTTTGACATCAAAATTTCCGGATTGAAAACGCTTAAACCAAATTTGTGCTACTCTCACAGACACTGCACTAGGTCCATAAACATCGCAAATTTTTTTCGCGGCTTGCGTTGCATTTTTACCTTTTTTGTAGTAAAATTTTAAAATGTATCGAATTTCTTCATTAGATTCAGCCAGATACAAATAGTATAGCCAAAGAGATTTTATTACAAGTTTATACATACTATAATGCGAAAAGACTTTTTCCCCAACCTAATAATATATTGTGTTATCACGCCTTTCTTGAAAAAACCCTAGTTGTATTTTGGGAAAACCATGGCAAAATTTTCATGCCCCAACCTATGCGTCTGTGGAAGGAAATTTCTTCTGAAACGATGCGCGACTTACTTGATTCCAATGTAAGGAATTAGGTATCCTGTGGATAGCGTATGGCATGGTAGAAGAAAGAGGCTGTTGGCATCATGGCCAGTTGGTCCTCAGAACACACCCTGTTATGCAACCTGTGGAAACCCAAGCAGCTTGTGTGGGATAGTCCTATCTAACACAAAAACAATTTCTCAATTTAAATCAATAGTTTTTGATAATAGGGCGTTTAACCAAACAAAAAACAAACATGCTCTTCTCTCTAATAATAGAATAGAATAGAATAGAATAGAATAAAATTTATTTGCTTAAGAAACACGGTATACATATTATAGATCTTACAGACTATTTGTACAAGCGTGATCTACCGAAACGTCGGCATGCAAAAACTTTAATTTAATTACAATGTCAATTTCATAATAATAGTAATAGTGTCAATATAAAAAAAATATGAATGATTTTAGAATTACAATGTCACATACGTCACATAAGTATTTGCTTTATTAATGTCAGAATAATCATGTAGATTATAGAAGCACTCTTCAATAAGCAATCGTTTTAGTTTACGTAGGAACAAAACTTTATAAGTAATAGAATTTAATCACAATGTCAATTTCATAATAATAATAATGTCAATATAAATAATTTATGAATTATTTTAAAATTACAATGTCAAATAAGTATTTGCTTTATTAATGTCAAAATATTCATTTAGATTATAGAAGCACTCTTCAATAAGCCAACGTTTTAATTTACGTAGGAACAAGCTCGTGGGTAATTGTCTGATTTCTTTCGGAATTCTGTTATAAACACGTATAGGCATTACGAAACAGTTATTATTATGGAGAGTACTATTAACTTTAGGTAATACTAATTTAAATAGGTCTCTTGGTCTCAACCTATCTACGTGAGTTTGAGTTTTGAAAAATATCATATTATTTCTTACAAAACTCCCTATTTCTAGTATATACATACACGTCAGTGAAAGTGTATTGTATTTTCTAAAAATGGGCCTACAACTATCGCGAGGTCCTATGCCGCTTATGGCGCGTAGGCATTTCTTTTGAGCAGTAAACGCTTTCTGTACGTCAGTCGAATTTCCCCACAAGATTATTCCGTATCTCAATACTGACGATACGTGACCATGATAAGCCAAAAGGGCTGTCTTTTCATTTGTGGTGATTCTTAGTCGGTAAAGGGCGAAAACGAAACGGCTCAACCTATCACAAATACTCTGTATATGACACTTCCAATTACAATTGCGGTCCACTTCAATTCCCAGGAATTTTGTTTCAGTAACTTTTTTTAAAACCTGTCCTTGACATTGTACTTTTAGATTCAGAGTTTTAGATTTGTAGTTTAAGAATTGAACATATTTTGTCTTAGATGCATTAATAGACAGATTATTTTCTCGTAACCAATCAACAATATTTTCTATCGCTTCATTAATTGTGACTTCATAAGATATTGCTTTCTCTTTATTTGGTATGACTAATGAAATGTCGTCAGCAAATAATATAGTTTCAAAACCTGTGGCTTTGGGTAAATCATTAATGTACAAGAGAAACAATACGGGCCCTAAGACACTTCCCTGGGGCACACCGCATTTGTTTTTTAGAAATGATGACCTGTAATTAATTGCCTCCTTATTTTTATTAATTTTAGTAACTTGCACACACTGTGTTCTGTTAGTAAGGTAATCTTTGATCCAGTCAAGTGCAGGTCCCCTAATGCCATATCTTTCACATTTTATAAGGAGTATCTCGTGATCTACGTGATCGAACGCCTTACTTAGATCAAAAAATACAACAGTAACTGGTACTCTACTATCTATATTATTAGTTATGTTGGACATTAGTTTATACCCTGCTAGTGTTGTGGATTTGTTTTTCTGAAATCCATTCTGTTCAGTGGCTATGATATTATGTCTATCCAGAAAGCTCAAAAGTCTAACTTTCATAGCCTTTTCAAAAACCTTTGATAGTATTGGGACAAGAGTTATGGGCCGGTAGTTATTCAAATATTTTTTGTCGTCTTTCTTATGTAGAGGTTTTACAACAGAATGTTTAAGTGATTCCGGAAATACACCCTGTGCAAAGGATAAATTCAACAAATGAACAATTACTGGAGACAGATATTCAGCACAAGTTTTAAGGATAGTCGTTGAGATGTGATCTACTCCCACAGAATTAGTATTATTCAGAGTCTTTATAATTTTTTGGACCTCATCTATAGTGCATGGTTTCAAAAATATACTAGTACTTTGCTTATTTATTAGCCTATAATATTGTTTATGATATGTAACCGACGAATTTGGTAGATTTATATAAAAATTATTGAATCTTTCAGCTATGACACTAGGCTCACTGATGTCATGTCCATTCACTCTTACGGAATCTATCTCCATATTGTGCTTACTATAATTTGATCTGTTTTTTATAACGTCCCACGATGCTTTACATTTATTTCTTGCCTTTTGAACAATTTCAGCATTATAGTTTTTTTGTGACGTACATATACATCTTCGTAGAATTGAAGCATATCTTTTGAAATCAAATCTAGACTTTTCTGAGCCTAACCTATAATACGATGATCTTAATTTACGCTTTGTTATACAAGAAAGCTTAATACCATTTGTAATCCACTTTGGCTTTGAGTTACTTGAGACAACTCTTATACGCCTCTCTGGAAAACATAGTTGGTAAAAAAGGCACAAGTCAGCATGAAACTTTTTAAATGCGGAATTCAGGTCATAATCCTCAAAGACTTCCTGCCATGACAGACTTTTTAAACAATTTATGAATTTAACTTTGTTAACGTTATTGAGATCTCTTTGTCGTCTGTACCAGAATTGTGGTTTTTGATCCGATAATTGAGTCTGGAATGAGACAGTCTGGGCAGTTTCATGGTCCGAAAGATAAAGTTTGTGTACAATGCCTTTAGCGTCTTTAATATTGCTAGCGATATGATCAATGCACGAGAGTGCACGCGTAGGCTCTTTTATGTGCAACTCTAAGTTAAAATTATTCAGTAAGCTTGTCAATTTGTTAACTGTTTCGCTTTTCTTTAACGTGTTTATGTTTAAGTCACCAGTGATAACAAGCTTTTTATTTTTTATACTTAGCTTCCGCAAAAGAGTCTCAATTTGACCGAAAAACACTTCAAGATTACACCCATTTGGAATCCTATACACACATAGCACTATACATTTATATAAAGATAGTTCTACTCCGCAGCATTCGAAGCTTTTTTCCATAGCAAACTCTTTACAAATAGGAAGAGGTTTTGTATCGATATGTTTGTTTACAAATATGCAAACACCGCCCCTTTTGGCAGTCCTACAAAATGAGGACACCATATTATAATTTTTTAGTTGAGCATTTTTTTCAGATCCCGATTTTATGAATGTTTCGGAGAAACATAAGACATCAAGATGAGTTTTTTTACTTTTGAATTCATCTATACAAAGTTCTATTGCATCCAATTTACTTAATAATCCCTGTATATTTTGATGTAAGATAGTAACCCTAGACAAGTTGTTCAATGACGATTGATTGGAATTGCGATTAGGTACGAAAAAATTTATCTTTTCCTTTCACGCTAACTGGGAAGTAAAATGGTATAGTTCCTTTTAATGTGACCGCTGAGCCTTCGTGATCGCAAGCAGTTGTAGTTGACTTTACAGATTTAGAAATAAAATAATAGGGGATAGTGCCCTTCTTATATGGCTTGTTAATTTTGCCAGACTTTCCACGTGACACAAATTCTTTAATTTTCTTTACATCGAGATATTGACGATTGTAATTTACACAGTCTATAGCAAACATAATTTTATCACTCAATACAGAAAGTGAACTAGTGTAATAAGGAACTTCTATATAATAAGAGTTCTTGAAACGTTTACAAAGATAATATATTTTATTATTCAATACAGATTTATTTAAATATTTATTATGTGTCACACCTAGTACTAAAACCGTATAATCCTGAAATTCATTTAAAAATGTACGTATTTCTGATAACGTATTATAAAGGTTACTGTCATTTTCTCCCACATTTATTAAAATTACATCATTTGAATTATGATCGTCAAAATAACAATTTTGTAGTATATCGGTTGTGGGGGCATTAGGCTTGATCTGACTTAACACTTTATAGTTTTGTTTTTTCTTTGTATTTAGCAAGGTAGAGGCAAGTCCTATACTTTGTTGAGCTCCGTATATTTTTATTGTCGGTGAAGTGTGAATTTCGTAGTGCATTTTTACTGTCGCTACTTGCTGGCTCCGTTTGGGAATATTTCTAGCTGGTGAATTTGGTTCTCTTAATTTTAATTCTAAAGTTCTTAACTGTTCTTGTAATTTTTTCACTTCAAGGTTAGCCTTTAATAATTTATTTTCAAGCTCAGTTATTATTAATTCTTGTTCTAAATGTTTCTGAGTGGTAAGGGTATCTGATTTTTTTCTTAATAAAGATATAGCGTGCCTGTTTCTTGTTTGAATTATAGATTTCGGTGTAATATTTTCAATGTGATGACTTTTCGCTGTAGCAGATAGTGATTTACGAGCACTCGTTTGTTTAGAAGACGAGGTAGTTGGGCTTTGACAAACATTTTTCAACACAAAAATTTCTTGTGAGAGCTTCTCTATAGTTCTTTTTAAAACATTGTTTTCACAAATTGTATTTTCCATTTCATTCTGGGTGCACCGTAGTTCAATAGTTAGTTTATTCACTTCCTCTTTCAAATCTTGAACCTTGAACGTTGAATATCCTATTTCTAAACTACGTGACAGCTTTTCTGCAGATGCGTTATGATCTTCATCTGTGTCTGCATATGAAAGGTTTAAGTCCTGTGATTGGGAACTGCATGTCAAACCTTCACAAATAGTGTCACTATTAGGTGTATGAGTCATTTGGGTCACATTTTGTAAACTCTGTGAAGAGTTTGTCTTTTTTCGTACTGTTATATTGTTTTGTGATTCGTTAAGTTTTTGTTTATCTTGTGTACATCGTCTACACTTCCAAGTTTTTTTGCCATCTGTACTCATTATTCTGAATAATTTCTCAGAAACACCTGCACAATCGAAGTCATATCGTTTATCGCAATTAGAACATTGGATGGAATCATTAATAGCCTAAGAGCCAGTGGAAGGCTACCTGTATGTATTTGACCAGACTTGGGGTTTTGTACAGTGAGGCCCCTATACCTACCATATATGAGATGGGGGTTCACTAAGCCCCAAGTGGTGGACACGGCGCGCGCTCAAGCAAGACAGGTATCGATTTTTGGCGAATTTTTAATGCATTTGACGACGTCTGCCGTTTTTAAAATTTGATAATATATTATTATTATTATCTAAAAACAACAATGGCAGACCATTATCGCGCGGTTAACATTGTGGCAGACAGTTTTGAAAGTGCTGAAAAAAATTAAATTTTGAATTTATTTGAAGAGATCTGCCATTGATATATTTTATTTATTAGGGTCTTGAAAACTTATATTCATCACGGCAGACAACTTCATTGAGTACACACATCAGCAGACAACAAAATCTTTGCTACTATCCGGTCAGATGTATGTGTATTACGTTCCCTATTTTACATCAATATAATTTACTTTATCACTGTGATTAACTAAAATTGATAAGTTTGATGATTAATAAGTTTGATGATAAAAAAGTTAGTATATTTTGGAAGAATCTCAAATATTAAGGTATATTGCAGATAACAAATAATTATTCAAATATTTATTTAATTTTCTTCTTTTTATTTATTTAAGACATAATTAAAAAAAATGAATAACAAAATATGAAACGTGCATACAATAAAAAAAAATGTATGTTTTTTTTACTTATTTAAATCTTTATTCATCGTCATCGGAATCATGGTCGTCGTGGTGTGACTCGTCTTCATCATCCATAGAATCGGAATCTGTAAAAAAATAATTTCAAAATAAAAATAATTTGTAAAGTGATCCGAATATATTCGATTAAATTTGGTTATTATGAACTTACCATGGACTTGGGTGATTAAGTCGCTCACAGAAGTTGGAAGTTGATCACCTTCGAACCATTTGAATAAAAATTTATCATCCTGTTCAATCCAACCATACTCTAATGGGTCCAATGTGGTAGGTTGCTTCTTATAAGCATTTCTCCAAACACTTGAAATATAATGTGCTCTTAGAAGTTGCTGGTAAAGCTCACTCTTACACGGTGGTATTGAGCTTGCATCAAAATTCAGTATTTTTTTACTGAAATTTTCATTCACGTCCGAAGCTTTATAATTGTTGACGAAAAGTTGGTACCTTCCATCATCAACGTCAATAGATTTTTTGGCATTATAGAGCTGACAGATAAACTTCTGAATACTATTAAATATCTCTTTTAACTGGTCGTCTGTCAAATTTTCTTCACCGAGAGTAGCGAATGCTTGTTGAAATTCAATATTTTTTTTCCCTTTATTAAAGAAGACCGGATTGAAGTCACATCCTGTGAATGCATGGAAGCCGATTAAGCTTTTGGCTAACAATTCACCAAGTTCCTGATAAATTTTTGTGACGTCAATATACCTTTCGTTATTTCCTGTTCCATTGAGCATCCAAATATTGGAATCAGAATTTTTTAATTGTGTCATATTACCAATCATTATAATTAAAATATCAGTATCAGAGGCTCTAATAACATTCTATAATTTTTATTCAAATGGTTCGATCAACTTCCAACTTCTGTGAGCGACTTAATCACCCAAGTCCATGGTAAGTTCATTAATAACCAAATTTAATCGAATATATTCGGATCACTTTACAAATTATTTTTATTTTGAAATTATTTTTTTACAGGTTCCGATTCTATGGATGATGAAGACGAGTCACACCACGACGACCATGATTCCGATGACGATGAATAAAGATTTAAATAAGTAAAAAAAACATACATTTTTTTTATTGCATGCACGTTTCATATTTTGTTATTCATTTTTTTTAATTATGTCTTAAATAAATAAAAAGAAGAAAATTAAATAAATATTTGAATAATTATTTGTTATCTGCAATATAACTTAATATTTGAGATTCTTCCAAAATATACTTACTTTTTTATCATCAAACTTATTAATCATCAAACTTATCAATTTTAGTTAATCACAGTGATAAAGTAAATTATATTGATGTAAAATAGGGAACGTAATACACATACATCTGACCGGATAGTAGCAAAGATTTTGTTGTCTGCTGATGTGTGTACTCAATGAAGTCGTCTGCCGTGATGAATATAAGTTTTCAAGACCCTAATAAATAAAATATATCAATGGCAGATCTCTTCAAATAAATTCAAAATTTAATTTTTTTCAGCACTTTCAAAACTGTCTGCCACAATGTTAACCGCGCGATAATGGTCTGCCATTGTTGTTTTTAGATAATAATAATAATATATTATCAAATTTTAAAAACGGCAGACGTCGTCAAATGCATTAAAAATTCGCCAAAAATCGATACCTGTCTTGCTTGAGCGCGCGCCGTGTCCACCACTTGGGGCTTAGTGAACCCCCATCTCATATATGGTAGGTATAGGGGCCTCACTGTACAAAACCCCAAGTCTGGTCAAATACATACAGGTAGCCTTCCACTGGCTCTTAGGCTATAACCTTTATTCTTGTTTTACATTTATCACATTGCATTACCATTTTAATGTCCAATATAGAATATTATATGAAGAAAAAAGTAATAAATGCAAATAAATATTAAATATTAATTTATAAATCTTCTGGGGATCGATCCTGAGTTTTCTTGATGTGTAGCAAGACGACGCACCTAATACGCCAAGCGAGCTTATTCTAGTACTGCGAAATTTGTAACCAGTATGTGCTGCTTCATTCAACGATATTCCTTACGTGCTAACAGATGTCAATAGGAGACAACGATTGATGGTAGTAGTTGTCGGTGTTATCGCTAGATGGCATTGAAGATGACATTTGTAGCCAATTTGGTACTTATTCAGATGAAATAAGAGTTATGTTTCTACAACATCACTGATTTTCAAATAAAATTAACTGTTCATGTAATAAATATTAAGTAGTTTTTAAGTTTTTGCAATATTTATTCTTCTCAGTTATTTGCAAATCCAGCCGTGCACTGTTTTTTTATAAAGTTATCATAGTATTATCGTTCACAGATCACTATTTCACAGAAATCAGTCCTCAATAAACAATGTTGATGTTTGCGTGTAGAAAGGAAATTTAGTCGAGGATAATAATTTTTCGTAATATTAGGACCACACTTCACACATTACATATGAGTAACAACTTTTATAATCACTTTAACTATGTAAAAACAATAATGATACAGGAGCCAATGTATAGATATTACAATAGTATAGATATTACACGCAATCCACAGACCAATGCGCTCTTGGCCTGCCTATCCTAATCCCCTGGATAAAATTTTATATTTTTTTTATAATTCTAGCACTAAAAGTATTAAAAATGAGCATAGGTATTAATGGGTGACCGACATACAAGAGCTAAACTTCACAATAAAATTACTATCAAAAACTATTCGATATAGTTCCAGTTTTATTGCTCTTCAGCTGCAATCGGTAAGAACAATAACTCAAGAAAACTTTCATAGTTTGTGTTCGATCCGAACTTGTGCTAGGAGTACTGCTTTGATTTCAAACACGCAATTATAGCCTTAATCGATACGGTACCAATATGAGGGTCAGTTATTCTGAATCCGAAGTTTATACTCGACTTAAAGAATGTCAGTTAAAAAAATGGGTGCGTGCACGTATGTACGCGCGTGAGAAGTTATTCTTCTTTGCACACAGTAAAGACTTTTTTTGTTCCTGTACTTATGAAAAAATGGGGGTACAAGGGGTTGCGGGAGTAGACCAAGGTGACATGAAGATCACTGGGCTCGGACGCATATATCACGGGGAATAAATTTTCTAAAGTCCGTACATGATATAACTGTGAAAGTATATGCGCATATGGACCGTAAATATAATATACATTGTACATACAATTTTTGGCACATGTTAAACTTCGAAGCAAATTGTTCTTAGTCTTGTTTGGGCTTAGTATAGACAGTTTCAAGTCAGTCTTAATAAACTTTGAGAGCCAGGCACGCCGGGTACGCTGGAGAAATTTTCTAAGTCGCTAAGACTTTAATATTTTCCTCAAGTCCAGATCGGGTCAGGTCCAATGAATTTTCCTAATCCGTTGGTCAGGTCGGTCGGTCATATATATTTATTTCGAGACTTTGACTTCAACCTGTGACTTTTGTGTTACAGTAATTCGCACGCATCTTGAAATTTCACTCTCATCATTGTTTTTCATAACGGGAATAAATAAGTATAACTTCAAAAATACTTTTGTGTCCACTATGCTTTTTGTATATATATATTTCCATACAGATACGATTGGTTTTTCATTCCCCTACATGCTATACTTAGGTTCCCGTCTTTTCCTTTCTTTCAAGGTTGCCTGCTAGATTGGTTTATGTGCAATAAAAGTGTTAATTATTATTATTTTGTTGAGCAAACAAGTATTTCGACAATCTCATTTTTAATCATAATACTAATTTTAATTGAGAAACATTTGTGTCTTGTGCCCAATTGTGGGACATCCATAAGATCGTGACAACAGTGACAATGATTGTGCATTGTAATGGGCAAAAGATAAATTTAAATTAGACACTCACTTTCATACAGAACAATAAGGTAAACATGTAACGTGTAAAGAAAACACAAAAGTAGAAGGTGTATAAAAGCATAACTAACAATCTAGACTAGCACGAACATTTCCTACAATATAGCAGACATTAAAGAAAATCAGGAAGCAACAATGAAGGAAGAAGTTAAATTTACCGAACAGGTAAATTATCCGGGTTGTTACCTCAAAACAATGCAAACGTTTAACTAGAAGAATTTACGAACGAGCTTTGCTTTTATTCATAGCAATTTCAAAGTTGAATTTTCTTGTAAAGTGTGATGGTTTTAATTAAAGAAAATCCGCTTCTGCTTAATTAATAGATACTGGTATTGTATTCCAGGAAAAACATTAGTTCATTGTTCTTAAAACGTTTTTTGCAGTAAAGGTACACGGAATGCGAAGATGTTAAGCGTATTTTACAATTACAAAATAGTTTATTGTGCATAATTTTACAATTTGTACACACCGAAAATAGTTAAAGTTAAAATAACTTTACAGTGTACTTCTTATATAACTTAACACCAATTTATACCAATAAATATTACACGCGCATGCAAGTGTCAGTCAATTCCACCAGTCATGAATTATGGCTGTATGATGGTGTAATATCTATATTATTATCAATCACATTCATTCAAACGTCAGTCATCACATTAGACGATAATTATGTTGTTCATCAGCCTTTGTTGTCTAACTGATAGCAAAATCTATCGTAAATGGGTCCTCGTCCTTTGGTACCGCGCAAGCAGAGGTGGTCGGTGGCCGCCACTAGTGTTCAGTGGCCTCCACCGGTGCCTGCAGCACACCTTGTTCTTTTAGTACCACGCAAATGAAAGTGGTCAGAAAGCCGCCACCGGTGGCGACCACCGCGGAAACTGGCCGCTACCGGCCAGACGTGTGCGAAGTGTTTATACAAAAAGTATAAATAAACATGTAGGTAGGTACACTGCTTATTTATTTATTTATTGTCATCAACATTTTACAATATATTGTCTTATATTAAACAGTGTAAACACAAACTTAAAACAAGTTTTTCCGCACACCGTCATTCGCCGCGAACATTGTGTAGTGTTAAAGCGAACAGAATCTACCTACTCACGATTACGTTTACAATCTTGTGGTCTGATTGATATACATCATGTTAAAATTCCTACCCGAATGGTATTAGCTCGGAATTGATATTATTTATTTATTACACTACACATATTTATACCATTTATACATTGATAGCTTGTGCACGTTGACGGCCGATTTGCATCTCATTTGGCCCATTTGCATGGCGTCTTATGTATGCCTTAAGCTGACGCCCTCAGAATATATATGATCTGAGCTGACGCCATACCGCGGACGGGAGGGGCCGTCGAATTCGACGTGTGCGTGGCCACTGTAATGTGGCGGTGTGACATCCTCGACGTTTTCTTTATTACAACACTCAGCGTCATCGTCGACGGCCCGTCCTTTCCGCGGTGTGACGTCAGCTTTAGGATTTTCAACTTTAGTAATTCCATAATAGTCGTCTCCTACCTTGTGGGAAACATAGTTACCAAAAGAAATACCATCTCACACGCTACCACCTCCATGTTCTTGTGTTGGACCTACCAGATTTAAACCCTTTGGGTTCGATCGCAGTGCAATTCTTTGTATTCGATTTGGGTGAGTGGTAGATTTTTTCTAAGTCTGCCTACTTCTTCATACTATAGACCGTCACTCAGTTGAGGTTTGTGAATGCAGCACGCTTCCATCTTCATCACTTCATAATTTTTTTCATTACTTAGCATTAAATGAGATGAAGAAACTAAAGCAAAATTTATGGGGAGGACGATTAAAATCTCTTTTACATTTATTTTCTACTAGCTTTTACCCACTGCTTCTCTCGCGTTAAAATGAAATAAAAAGGTATTTCTTTAAATGAACTTTGCAAAGTACTTTTAAGTCGTCAAAAGCCCTACCACCATTTCGTAAATAATTTTTCATATGCTGTGTCTTGTCTTAAGGTAACTGCCGAAGCGCATCGGTCGGGTCGACTCCATCCCTTGCTCCGAATCTGCTGACGACTTCCAAATACGTCTAGAATTTCCAGGGTTCTCTCAGATTCGGACGATTGACGCGGACAGGAGTGCGGGATTTGACAGGGTTTCTTAAAATTAATTCAAAAAATTGCTTCGTTTGACTCGTTAGGTTTGGATAAAAGCTTGTCTGCCTGGTGGTAAGCAGCCGCCGTAGCCTAATGCTTGCAACACTGAAGTGCCACTCTGGCGGTGCTAATCCTAGTTGCTACTCCCTTCCCCGTGGAGCTCTGGCGACTTCACTCACCAACAGAAACACAACACCACAAAAACGTGGTGTTAATGGACTGTGGTCTTCTGTAAGGTACTACCCCCAGTTCGGGCTGCTCCAGATTTGAGCGGCTAGGCCACTGTGCCCTACCTCTACTATGATCTCGATGATCGATGATGACTCGAAAAGCTGGTCGAAAGAACAGGGGATGACGACGGCTCAAGTTCCTTTCACGTAATAAGTTTTCCCCTTCCCGCAAACCCTCAATATTCTAATCCGTCGTCCTAATAATAGGAATCTAGTTACTTACTAAATAAACATAAAGTAAATATTCCTCGTAGTTTCTTGGTAACGGATTTTGCCGTGTGATTTCTCCTTTCTTTCTTTAGTAGATAAGAATTATATATTATGTTAATGCTCATATTACCTACTATTGCACTGCATGCCATTAAGCGTGTTTGAACGTTGTGTTTTGCTGGGTCATGGCAGAATACCAGTGTTTGCTTACGAGAGCAAAGTTTACGCTGAGTCATGGGCCCTTTTGTACTACTGCAGCACAACTGGTTTTATGTATTGTGTTAGTATTAGTTTTAAATTTGAAATATTTATGACTTTGTGTATTTTAATTTATGTTCATCTTTTTCCCTTGTTTTTCTTATTTTTATTACTGTGTAACTAAAACCAGTGTGTGTGTTATTTGGTACAAATAAACGTTTTATCTATCTATCTAGAAGTTTCTTCTCATAACGTGTCTGTACCAAAAACGGTTCCCTTTCGCGTTACTGGAACTAAGTAGTTTCAAACTCTATTAAAATTTGAAATAACTTCACGAAAACTAAATAGTAGCAGATAGTAAATTTAATATTACAACGAGTAACGCAATACATGTTCTAACAATGATGCTTCATTCCTGAAACGTCTTGGCAAAATAATTTTACTATCACAAAAAATGTGAATAGTATCTGGAAAAGGTCTCACGAGATCTGATAGCAAGTCGGCTATAACTTGTCTTTTTATAACGCAGTCGTGGCTAAGGTTAAGCGATTGGCTTAGCTTCTGCTTGGTATCAAACTGTTAAGCATCTTGAAGTAGAGAGGAATATTTTTTCAGAAATTGTGCATTTTCTCAAAAGGTCTTTTAGATTGAGTCAAGGCTTCTTATCTCAACTAAGGTAGATATAAAATCTTTTCTGTCGCAAAAAAGGGTAAGTAGCCTTATTGACGTCTTGAACAGGATTGATAGATAGGTTTGACTGTCAGTACGTGAATTGATATTGCAATTATAAATACAGCTACCAATTTAGGAACAAAACATTTCGAACTATTGTACTAAGTAGAGTACAATCTGCTTATTATAATTTAGAATCCCCGTAAGCACCTTTGGTACAAAGACAGTCCTTTGATTTCAACTATTTATAATTTCTATTGGACTAGTGATTAGATGAGTCAAGATACCTCAAAACACTTTGTTTATTTCTGTATTAGTTCCTTGAGCCACTTCATCATCATAATTTCTGCCTTAGACGCCCAGTGTTAGATATAGGCCTTCCCCACGAATCTCCAGCATGACTGGTCCTACGCTGCCATCATTCAGCGGTTTTTCGCGACCTTTACCAGATCGTCGTTCACTTAGGTAAAGAATATTGCGGATGTATCCTGTATCCTGTAGTATTCTTTGTCCAAAGCAGTCCAGCATAAGTAGACCTATGAACTGATCCGAGTATTGACCACGCATTTGGTAGCTTGACTTTTATGATCGTTACGCAGAACGCACTACCGTGGTGCCATCTTCCACCTCTTCGATATCGCTGAAAATAGAGTAGTATGTGCAAAATTAGCTAATCATTCGCAAAAGCGACGTGTTAATGAAGATCAACTTCAAGGTGAAGGTAATTCCGATATATCACACCGATACCGAACAATACACAGGCGTTTAATTTTGCACTTAATATAGTAAGGCATAAAGGACTTTAGGAGATAAATTATGTAGCCTATTTAAGACCCTTTAAGAACTTAAGACAGGGTGAGCAGTATATCAGTACAATTTATGTGATGTAGTACCTTTACTTCTAAGACCTGTTCCCTAAAGGTTAACTGAATACACAAAGAACTCGTAAGCTTCGTATCCTGTAATTTAATAATGCCCAAATAAATATTTTTTAAAACATTATAACGATGAGGAGTTCACTGACACCGCGATCGTGCATCCTTCGTAATGATTACGAAAGATAGATAAGCTACTAAGCGCGCGGTCAGTACTCGAATGGGTGACCAAACTTCGATACTCGCTTGCTTCTGTACCTTAAAATTAATTCAAATGTACGTCGTAATATTTTAAAGTAATCCACTCACAGAACCGTCTTAGTTACATTCAAATATCTCTGAATGTTAAACAAATGCGTGGTAGGTTTGGCCCAATGTAAATTCTATGCATCCCATCTACATTCAGGTATTTCATGAATATAGACGACGAATTTAATTTAACTTGCTAACTGCGGGTATGTGCTAAAAAAATAATGAAAAATATATTTTTAAATGCTAATCTTATCCGGTTTTCTGCAGCGTTGTCTGTTCTTCTTTTTTGAAGCTACCCTCACATCTAAAGCTTATTAATATAAACTATAGAAACTTCTTCAGCAAAGATCCTTTTTAGTGTGTTTGGTAAAATCTTCTTTATTTGTTTTAAAAACAAGTTTTTTATATAAAAACCTTGCGGCCTACCTGGTATTAAGAGGTTTACGTTGCCTATAGACACTTGCAATATTATGGGTAAATCACTTAACACTGCAAGTGCGTTGTGATCCTGGGGTCTAAGATGATATGCCTTCAATGCCCAGTAATTACACTGGCTACCTTTCCCTTCAATTCGAAACACGGCGAACTGCTTCACGGCAGAAATAAGAAAGGCGGTGGTATCTAAGGTACCAAACGACCTCAGATGTGAAATACGTCTGACCTTAAAAAGTATTGTAAGAAGAAAGGAACACGTGTGCTAGCAGTGAATTCCGTTCTTGTTCATTCTTTAGTATGCTTAGAAATGTGGTCAGCCTCATGCATGATTGTGTGTGATAGAAATTTGGTCATCCTCGTACTTTCACGCTGCGTAGACTTACAAAGAAGTATTCGACATGCTACTAAAATACGCTTAGTTCGAGTTTGATCTTCTCAATATTTTTATATGGAGCCGAGACTTGGACTGTAAGAGGCCATGAGAACAGTAGACGCATCTAGATGTGGTATAGGCGAAGACTACTTCGTATTCCTTGGACTGCTATAAGAAACAATGAGTCCATTTTGGAGCAGCTTAATATCATCACGCGGCTCTCAGTTGCCAACAGAGAGCTCTTTGCTTCTTCCGACACATTATGCGGTCTCCAAAGCATGGTCTGGAGAAGCAAAATAATACTGGATAAAATGGCGGCAGACGTGCCCAAAGAAAAGCGCCTTTAAGGTGGTCCGACACAGCTAAGACAGCAATGGGCGGCAGGATACACCGCGTATGACTGAACCAAGTGGAAACTGATCGTACGTGGTCGCGATACTCAGCAATAAGGGAACGAGGAAGAAGAAGACTTACAAATGGAAAAGGCCCCAAAGAGCTTCTGCGAGTACTTGACATGATAAAATAGGCCTCCATGATGTTTCGTCATATTAAGGCAATTTCTCGATGTCCATTTTTCTAGGCACTCGGGTAGAATTTATGCATTTCCCCTTTAACATTAACAACTTGGGTAACTGGTCAATCTTGAACGGTTAGTTTTGGTCATTAAATTGGTCAGTTTTCATTATGAATACTTACCTCATTTGCGTGCCCTGCTCCCAACTTTAGGGTTAGCGTGATATATGAACATAAACAATATTAGGTGATTATAAGACCGCCTACCAGACGCCAACCATCCTTTGGCATATTGTTGGTAATTAGGATATTGAAACTGACCATTAATCCTTTTAGACACCCAGTAGTTTTCGGGTAGTAAAATTCTTTACAGGCGCTATCTACTTGCTAACCCTCGAGTAATCTATAGATGTAATGGTCTTCATGGGATTCTGGATCCCTCAATCAGCTTTTACAAAACCCACGAGATAAGAAGAGGTAGCGAAACCTAATTCTGTACAATAAATGTCCCAGTTTACGTTTGCCTACGCTTTTCTGTAACTTTCAATCCTTATTGGAAAATATGTAATCAGATGTAAATATTTTGGTGCTCGCTTGCTTTTCAAAGTTCCAAGCGATATTTAGAATATAATTGGCCTCCTACGTAAGATGTTTGAAGTTACCTTTCTCTTATCACGAGTTATAGAACTTTCGAGTTTAACATATAAAGTAATTTGCCACTTGTAAACTTCTGAAACTGTATGAATAAATAGCGAGATATGTGCCTTTTTGTAAAGACCTTCAATATAACTTAGGAAATAAATAATTTTCTTGATATTTTTACCGACACTTTCTTTATCTTTGACGGGAAAGCTCTTGGTCTGCATCTCTTCAATCACCAGTTATGTGGAATTAAAACAAGTGCTACCAGTAAACAAACAGAGTATAAATTTGTTATTCCACTGAGGATTACTACGAACCCTGAACCAAGCAAATTCTACCACTGTTTTCATTTCTGGAAATGATTTTAGTTCTACGGGATCCGTTGGCAGGGTTATGGATTAGAGACGGCATACTGCCGGCTTCAGTTTGCGTTCCCATTGAAGGTCCGCATTGGAATTTTAAGCTTTGTTGCAGATATCTTCAAGTATTCGTGCCGAATATAACATAAATGTCAGTGCTATCCAAAGATGCACAATAGTTATGCACAATAATAGTCGATCGACTTTTTCAACTTTGCCAGTAGGTATTAAAAGTTCTCAAACAATTGTAAATTCAACCCCTCATTTTAAAAAGTGAGCACTCAAAAGTTTTAGTCGGTTAAAGGTGGTCCTTAAATCTGGACTCACAGGTATCAATATGTTATAAACTAGGTAAAATTAACAACTTATTTTAAATGACTACTCTTAGTAGAAGATCTAAATCTAATTTTATTATTCAATACCACTCCTTCCTGTTCACTATTATATTCGCTATACGTTTTAAATTTTTATGAAGTTTGATTTCTTATATACCTATCCATCTCCGCAGTGATGAGATAACATTTGAAGTTTAAATTTTTCACCTAAACCGAAAAATATCTCTCAAAAATAAAACTGGAGAGGACAAAATCTTCGAGCCACTTTCATGAGAAATGAGTGCTTCTGAAAACTTTTTGTTTCTTGCAGGAAACGCATTAGCGGAATGGTGTCCATTAAAGAACTCCAGAATGATTTATGATTAAAATACCAGTGTGGTAATGAGAGCTGCATTGCTATCGAAATATGAGCAAAGTTTAAGATTTGGAATTTTGTTTTTGAGTGGTTTAAGCGAAATACTAATGAATTATAAAATACTAGCTAGAATAAAAAAAAAAAACTTCAATTTCGTTCGGGTGCCGGGTCTATAGTATTGCAAATCCGCCGAGGGGAGCCGTGAGCAGTTCTAGGACTTTTCACCCAAGTGTAGGGTTAAGGGACTGTCCTATGATGAATAATAATTAAAATTTACCTTCACTAGCAACAAATTCCGCCAATGCTTATCAAGCGGTTTTCGTCGTCATTTATTATGTGCACTGCCAAACAGTGCTAAACACTGCGACAGACAATGCGACAGACGACGTCGAAGCGACGTTGTAGCCATTTTTTTCAATTGGGTTGTTGTTGTTTTGTAAGAAATAAAAAATTTTAGTAGTTATTTAGCCACAATCTCTGGCATCAATTCCAACGGGAATTTAGAAATTTAAAACTCATTTCTGCGATAAAGATATGACAACTTATTTCTTTATCGTGAAAATGAGTTTTAAATTTTTAATTCGACTTGTAATGGTAGCGACAGTTTGTTGATGGCAACGTAAGCCAGCTTCGGGGAACGTCTTCATAAATAAATTGGTTCGGTTTGAGAATCAGGATTCAATATGTTTCGAATGTGGAACCTCTAGACATGACACTAGACCATACATACAGTTGATTGTAGGAGCGAAAATAACAATAGCATTAAAATAACAATCAACATGAAGCGACACAAGGCCTACATCAATCCCTCACGAACTTGCAAACATTAATTCGGGAAGCCATCATGAATATTCAACGCCCAGAAACTGTGTCATTGTACTTCAAATTAAGTGTATAATATATCAGTAAAATATTAAGCGGAGTTAAAACTTTGTGCGTTGTCAAATTTTGTCAAAGTTCACTTTTATGAATATGTATTTTGGGGGAAAGTTGCAAATTGTTCTGGGGTTATGTTAACAGATATAAATTTTGCATGCTACCCGTTTTGAGTAGGTCTGATTTGGATGGGATGAGGAAACGTTTATGTTTGTGCGAATTAGGTTGGCCTAGATTACTTTACTAACTAAGTAAGAAAGAAGAAACTTTTATTCGGCTAGTACATTACAATATACACAAAAAAATATCACATGCACTATATGTAGCTGAATCAGACTACCAGTCAGCTGTATGTCCCACCAGTGGATAGGCTTGACTTTGATTTTCAGTGGGAGCCGGTGATGCAGTTTAAATGGCACTAACACAGAGCTACACTTTAAAGTTTACAGAAGGTATGTACATACAAAGGTACGTACAAATTTAATAATAATATTATTATACACCTCACACTATTCGGATTAAATATTGAGAAAAGAGATGCAAATAAACACAGTTAAAAATAAAAGCACAGTAGGTATTTAAAAATATTTTTAAAAAATAAACACCAAAACCGACACCAAGACTGCACATATAAACCCAAACTAAAAAGCAGGAATTAATAATATGCAAAAGAGTTGTTCCGAATTTGTATGGAAGGTGGTAGACGGCCTCCCCCCAAAAAACTAAGTTATATGAGAGGAAATAAGATATTTAAAAAAAATCATAGGACAAAAATTATTATTTAAAATCACCGCATTTTAACAAAAATCAGCATTTTATTCTAGTTCAAAAAATCGTTATGTAAAATTCAATTTTTATGTCTTGTCCTGTCATTTTTTCTTTAACTAGGGATGGGGTCGCTTTGGTTCAGCCCACGACAATTTTGCATTTTTTTTTCATAAGAAAAGTTATAAGGACACGGCAAGCTAGTTCTTGATCTTGTTTCTGACTAACAATAGGGATGTAATTTTTTTTTACCATTGTCTAATCACAGATTTTATGCACTTTTCAAAATTAATCTTAAATGCGGTGGCTTCAAGCCACTGCACCAACATCGAACATTTTCTTTCTTTTAAGAAATATGGTGATCATGGCAGCCATGATCACAGCAGCAGTTCAGTAGTCAATCATAAAATCAACTAAATAACTTAACCCTTAATTGGGCGCGTGTGGTGACGTACCTCCCAAAGCATGTTCTAAGGGGTACGGAAGGGAATTAGGGTTGGCATCGCGCGAGTGACACATCAGACTTATCAGAGTGTCTATAGGTTCCGGTGACTGCTTAACACCAGGTAGACCGTATGCTTTTCTGCCAACCAAATAACATAAACAAACAACTTTCAAACACTTTAACACTATTACGAACAGTTGTTTCGTTAGAAAGCGAAATAATAATAATTTTTAATATTATATTTCCACGGTCAAACCAAATCTAGCCAAAATTAAGTATCATTAAGAACTTGTGTTACGGATACTAGATAACGGACAAATTTAATAAACATAATCTTAATATTTATAAATTACGTCTCACGTTGTTTGTCCGTGACGGACTCCTAAACCTCTTAACCGATTTTGATCAAATTTGTACACCGTGTGCAGTTTGATCCAACTTGAGAGATAGGATAGTTTTTATTTTGATAAGTAGTCATATATTTTTTTTACTGCAGATACAATTTTATATGTCAGTAGTATGAAATTACCACAGCAACGCGTGGCCGGGACAGCTAGTATAACAAATAAATATACAACCATGACTCGTGAACAAATGTTCGTGTTCATCGCTCCTACCAGGCCTCGAACCCGGGCCGCTTGATATGTAAGCTGCGTTATTGACCACTCCACGACGACGGCATCAAAATAATTGTATTATTTACGGAATATTGTTCTGTACTGATTAACTGATTATTCCAGAATAATCTATAGATATCAATTTAGTTAAATACTCGATTTACACCATCAAGTATTGCTTATTACGATTCGGGTTATCAATAATTCGGTGAATCGCAAACCGTGAAATTTGATACGTCCGATCGTAATCGTTTGACCTAGGTACCTATGAAGCGTTAAATGATTCCCAATATACGTGATTATGTACGTAGAATTCCCATGTAGTAAAGAAATAAAAGAAAAGTTACTAAATAAAATACACTTCGACACACAGAGAGGACACTTTGGAAATCGAAAATTCGGATTTTTAATGAGAAAGGTAGAATCTCCTGAGCCCCGGACACATTCAGGAGCGCGCGCTCTCCCACGCGACTTTACGCCTTGTTTTAAAAGCATTTACAGACTACTTTGGTATGAAGGTTTTTGTTATTTTGACATCTTTGATAAATTACCTACATCATCAACTGGCGAAATAGTGGTCTGTATTTTTTTTTTAAATCAAACTGTCGGCGCATTCGTAGTGTAAGGTAGGGAGCTCGGGAGTATTAAAATAAACAACTCTATTGTGAGAAGTCTGATTTATTACTGAGTAGTTAACCAAAGCTTCATCTTAAATCTATCGGTTACATATACTTATTATCTATACAATAGTACTTCATGTACACACCACACCACATGCCCATTGGCAAAAAAAAGAAAAATATATTAATTTTTTTTTCTTATATTTAAAGGTTACGTAGTTATTTATTTATTTGTATAAAATGGTTACATAATGTAGTATATGTTTATTATATAATAACAATATAAATGATGACGCCATCGTTACACTTTAATTTTATAAAAGTATTTGAAATTACATAATGTATAATGAATACTTATAATTATATTTGTCTCTTATAAGGTCTACTTCTATTCTTATGTACTAACATTTCTTTTCCTTTGTAATCTATTTTTATATTTGTCTCACAATCTTCAATCACTCTGAAAGGTCCTATGTACAGAGGATCAAGTTTGTTTAACCTCTGTTCATTTCTAAGTAGTATTAGGTCACCAACACTATAAAGAATAGGATTTGTATAGCTATCATATCTAATTTTCCTAAGGTCTTTACTTTTAATTAAATTTTGTCTTGCGTCATATTGCGATTTTTGAAGTCTATGTTTAAGTTGTTTTGGATAATCATAATTATTATATAACGGATCAATTTGCGATGTTAAATTACTGGGTAGGTTACATGGTTTTCCAAAAATGAGTTCATACGGTGTGTATTTACTTTCCGTGTGTACAGTCGTATTGTAAGCGAAACACCAATAGGGTAACCACATACTCCAATTATGTGGCTCGTTGTTTGTTTGAATTCGAAGATATGAAATTAAATTTTTGTGACTATTTTCTAAGCTACCTATAGACTGATGGTGATATGCTGTTGATGTTATTTGTTTAATTTTTAGAATATCGCATACTTCCTTCATAACACTAGAAACAAACTCTGTGCCTCTATCAGATATTATTTGACGGGGTATTCCGTACCGTAAGATAAAATTATTAACAAATGCTGATGCTACGGAAACAGTATCCTTATTCTTAATAGCGTAAGCTTCAACATATTTACTTAAGTCGCACTGTAGCGTGAGAACATATGAATTACTATCACTATCCTTAATTAAGGGCCCTACTAAATCTAAATAAATTCTATCAAAAGAGGAAAATCCGGTATCCGTTAGAACCATGGGTTCTTTTATGTGTTTAAAATGTTTGTGTCGTAAACATTTGTCACAACGATTAACAAAATCAGATACATCTTTTTCAAGTCCTGGCCAGAAAAATCGACGTTTTATATTGGTTATCATGCGCCTAATGCCGGCGTGCCCGCTTGTCGGCAAAATATGATAGTCATTTAGTATTACGCGTTGTGTATCCTTATCACTTATTCTTTTGACACCGTTTAAAATATATAAAAGTGGCCCGGACCAATTTTTGGTGTCGTGTATCATACGAGTTAACTCCTTTATTTCTTCATAATTATTATCATTTTTTATAACACAAACGCTATTTATATTTAATTGTTTACACATTTCACCCAATTTCCTCACAAAGGCATCTCGTGCGCAATATGATCGGAAGGAAGGGTTAACATAAATGATAAGTTTTTCTGAATTAAATGCGAATAAATTGGACGTTTCAGGTGCATTTCTCTCTATATTTTTCCATTCTTCGTCATTCACAAATTTTAGTTCCACGCAACCTTCCGGTTTTTTAAGTGTACCTAATACTTTCGGTTGATCAGACCGAGTGTCTAAAGTACTCTTATTGACCGCAGGGTTGTCACTCTTATTCTCGATATTTTGGTCATTCAAACCTTTTCTCTGTTTCCTAGTCAAAACACACGTTACCCGTTCATTCATCTCTTTTAGTTCTTCACTCGATATTTTGATGCGAGACAAAGCATCTGCAGCTGCATTGTCCGCCCCTTTTACGTACTCAATAGTGTAATCATACTCTTCTAACAGTAATCTGAACTTTGTTAAGCGACTAGAAGGGTTTGTCATGTTAAAGAGATAGATTAATGGCTTATGGTCGGTTCTTATTATAAATTTTCGACCATATAGATAGGGCCTAAAATACCTAACGGACCATACTATAGAAAGTAACTCCTTTTCTATAGTTGGATACCTAATTTCTGCTTTATTTAAGTTACGACTTGCGAACGCTACGGGCTTGTTATCACTATTACTCAATACCGACCCGATTGCAAATCCTGACGCATCGGTTTGCAAAATAAACGTATTATCGTTATTGAAGTTTGGATATTGAAGTAATGGTGGTGATATTAATGCCTTTTTAAGACAAGAAAAAGAATTTTGACATTCTGAATTCCAATTAAAATCTACATTTTTGCGACATAGTCTGTTGAGAGGTAAAGCTTTACTTGCAAAGTTAGGAATAAATTTCCTATAAAAGTTTGTAAATGCCACAAATCTCTTAGTTTCGTCCGCATTTTTTGGGACAGGATAATTTAAAACTACTTCAGTTTTTACTGGATCTGGTTTTATACCTTCTGTCGAAATAATATGCCCTAAAAATTGCATTTCTTTCTTTAAAAAATCACATTTATTTGGATTTAATTTTAGATTAGTTTTTCGAAGTCTTGTTAAAATATCAATTAAATTTTTATTATGCATATCCAAATTTCGACCAAAACAAATTAAATTGTCTAAATAAATAAATAGTTTGTCGTATGTTAGTCCAGACATAGCGACTGTCATCAATCGTGAGAAACAACTTGGACTGATTTTCAATCCCATAGGGAGACGTGTCATTTGATATTGACCAGATGGGGTTGTGAATGCTGTGCACTTCCGGCTTTCAGGACTCAAATTTGCTTGATAGTAAGCCTGGGATAAATCTAGCTGGGTAAAATACATTGCCCCCGACAGCGAATCCAAAATGTCAGTAATATTGGGCAGCGGAAATTTATCGTCTAATATTCTGTCGTTAAGTTTACGAAAATCAATTACTAACCTCCATTTTTTAGAATTATCACTAGATTTTTTAGGTACCAAAAGAATAGGGCTGGACCATTCACTCCTCGCCGGTTCAATTATATTCTCTGAAAGCATTTTTTGAATTTGATTTTCAATTTCCGAACGCTGGGAATATGGTAAGCGATATTGTTTTATGTATACCGGTTCCGCATTAGGTTTTAACTGTATTGTTTGATCGTACAAATTAGAAGTAGTTAATCTATCATTAGGCAAATGAAAAACGTCTGAAAATTTTGCACAGATATTTTCGATTGACACGCGCTCTTCGTTATTTAAATGACTTAAACTCAGTTGCGAAAACAAACTACGCACTCTTTCTCCATTGACAACACTACTCTCAAAGCTACATAAATCATAATCAGATAGCTGGTGTACCTCAGGCCGGAAATAATTAAGGCTTACTTCCGTTTCGCGAGTGTTTAATATTTGGATACAAATTTTACCATTTTTAGGCTTACTTATGCTACCAGCCAAAACAACTCCATGAGATAACTCTCCTGGTAAAACAACAACCTCATCATTAGTGCTACTATCGATAACAAACAATTTTTCACATCTCGGTGGAATTGTTAGAAAGGCATTTTGACCTAAAGATCCGCTAACCATAGGTATTGTTATACGATTGTTATTGCTATAATTTAGTGACAAAGTATTATTTTCAAAATCTAGAATAGCTTTATACTTGTGTAAAAAATCTCTACCTATTATTCCCTGATGCATACATGGTAGGTAATCGATAACATAAAACTTGTGTTCAAATACCTGACCATTTATGTTAATCATAACAAAAGCATAACCAATTGTTTGTACTTTGCCCCCTATACCTTTAATGTGTATGCATTCCTTATGAAGCGGAACGTTCCATTTCTGCACGGTTTCAATTTTCACCGCTGACAATGATGCTCCAGAATCTACTAGAAAACTATATTTGGAATCTTGAAATAACAATTCCACTGAACTGTTATAATCACATGCTAATATAAAATTATTATCGAAAAAACTGCATGGATTCGTTACTTGTTGTTTCTGGTTTATTATCCAGGTTTGAACTTGATGTCTGACGTGACTCAAAATTGTTTAAGTCACTATTTTCCATATAATGCACCTTATGACTGTTATTAAAATATCGATTTTTGCCGCCGCGGTTATGCCGTACCTGTCTATATGTATTGGCTCCGCGTGGTTGGTTCGAAGTTCGGCCCCTTGTAGTTTGATTAGAAGAAAAATTCGCACGATTGTTACCTTGCGAAAATTGCGTATGCCTAGAAAAATTACCTCTGTTCCTACCATGAAAATATCTACCAAAATTTGAACGTCCGCGATATCCAAAATATACCGCAGGTTCCGGGTTCGAGCGACTACATGAAGCTTCTTCGTCCTTCGCTGCGCGTATTGTATCTTTCAATGACGAATAATTACGTGCCGATAATATTGTACTAAGTTGCAGATTTCGCAAACCATCGGTGAAGCTTTTGATAGCAAGCTTCTCGTTTAAAGGTCTTAATATTTTATACGCGTCCTGATTACCGTCAGCTTGCGATATCGTCAAGTTTACGAACAGATCTTCAATTTTTCTGCCGTAATTTTCTAGAGAATTACCATTTTGTCTCATCATTACTAACTCGTTATGAATGGAAGTACTTGATTTCTTAGTAAGCAAATGTTCTCGCATTTCCTTAATTAATAACTGACAGCTATCATACGAATTTGATAATCTTAACTTCGCACTTTCATTTAGTCGCGTTTTCAAAACATATTGAATAAGCATATTCTTACCTTCATTGTTGAGCGTAGAGCTATACAACTCTATGGCATCGATAAGGTTTTTGGTGACGCTCTCGTCTCCAGTCATCACCGGGATCAGAGACACCGCTGTTTTAAAATCAAAGGTTGCCATTGTTGTTTCACTTAAGGTTACGACTGTGCACTCAGAACTGTAACTTTTAGAACAAAAACTTTCTATTTGCTCATAGGTTTCTTTGATTAAATCGCAAAACGACTGTAATTCGTTTAAAACTTGGCTCCTTATTTGCTTACTTTCTATTTTCTTTAAAACTATAATCATACATTCCTCAAAACGTTTGTGTAATTGTTTAGCCTCATTTAATTTCTGTTCTAATACACTCTGAGTCCTCTTGGGATAGCTTAATTTTACCAAATTTTCTTTTATATTTTTAAGCTTGACACAAATATCTTTTATTTCGTCAGCCATCAAATAATTGTGTTATTTATTAATATAACACGTACCTATAACATAATTCGTATCTAAAACATATCAAGTACCTATATGTAATATTACTATCGTAGATTTAAAGTATAGTTAGATACATTATATTTTTATTTTACTAGACTATTAAAAAAAAAAAGAAAATGAGAAAATAATTAACATAATTAAGGTAATATTAAAGTTCAAGATTTGTAACGCTTGATTTGCATTGTACGAAGTATAAATGGTACGATTAACACTTTAAGACACCTTAACACTTTTTCATTGTATACTTTTGCGCACTATAGGGAATTATTTGCACTCACTTGTACCTCGAACTGGGCGGTTCTGACATTCGTAGCAAACACGAGCCTCCTGGATCGGTCGTCTAAATGAACGTCTCAGGTTTTGCGCCAATACCTCGTTCCGTATCCATGCATGGTGACATCTTCTATACAGCATATACAGCCCAAAAATTCCCGCAATAGCTACCATAGTGCAAATAAGCACCAGGACAATGCTGATATTCGACAGGTGGTATTCCTGGCTGTTGGAACCAAGGGCGTTTTGGTTCACGATAACCTCGTCCTTCTCCACAGTAGATCGACACATATTTTTTTTTATAACAAATCATTAATTATAAACTCTGCATATTTATGACTCGCGCCGCGCGGCCGAACTCCGTTAACCTGTCTCGGATGGCAGGGTCGCCATGTAAGGTAGGGAGCTCGGGAGTATTAAAATAAACAACTCTATTGTGAGAAGTCTGATTTATTACTGAGTAGTTAACCAAAGCTTCATCTTAAATCTATCGGTTACATATACTTATTATCTATACAATAGTACTTCATGTACACACCACACCACAGTAGTGCGTACTGTGTTCCTCCTACATTTTTGTGTTTTTTTTTGTGGAAATGTCTCATTTCAGTTCTGTTTTTTATTATAAAACTGATTATTCTGCTTACAATGATTATTTTTAGGTTGTAAGAAATACAGCGAAATAAATATTCCATAAATCCCGAAACTAATAAAAAAAAAAAAAAAATTGTTCTTTTTCTTTCATTTTATTTTGCAACGACTGTTGCAACGATCTCGAAATATATCAAAGCATGGGAAAACTTGCAACGGTCTTCCAATCGGAGATCTATGCAATAATCCTTTGCGCATTAAAGATCATAGAACAACGTGTTAAAAACAAAGTTGTCTATATCTTAAGTGACAGTCAAGCAGCACTCAAGGCCCTCTTGAACCCCCGCGTCGACTCAGGTATAGTACTCAATGCGGTCCAAACCCTAAACAGGGTCGGTAAATGCAATAAGGTACAACTAATCTGGGTCCCAGGACATGAGGGGATCCGAGGTAATGAGAAAGCTGATGAACTGGCAAGGAAAGGATCAGAAACTCCATTAGTAGGCCCTGAACCATTCATCCCCCTATCCAAATGCTACATCAGCAAAGCCATAAAAGACCACGTCTTCAAAAGACACTGTATGGAATGGAAATTGTCACCTGGTATGAAACACTCCAAATCCTTCTTAGGTGAATGCCCAAGAGGATGGAGTAAATCCATATTTGGAGGCAACAGACAACAGGCCCGCCTAATCTTGGGTGGACTCACAGGGCACTACGCCACAAACCACATGCTCAACAAAATGCAAATCTCGACAACACCGAATTGCAGAGCATGTGGGCATAACCAGGAATCCATGGAACACCTACTATGTGACTGTGATTCCATAGCCAGGACTAGACTAAATATCCTGGGATTGGCTTACCCAAAGCCAGAAGACTACAGGCTCTTCAAGCCCATGGATATAGTTAGACTAATGGCCTGCTTATTCAAGGAGCGACAAGAGTGAACGAGACTGGGGAGACACAAAAGATCCCATTGGGTCGAAGTGCACCGTGGGGAAACTCACGGCCCCTACATAAGATAAGATAAGATAGGTTGTAAGAAATACAGCGAAATAAATATTCCATAAATCCCGAAACTAATAAAAAAAAAAAAAAATTGTTCTTTTTCTTTCATTTTATTTTGATACCAATGGATAGAAAATATATCAATCAATACATTACCGTTCACATAATGACGAAATGTGGTTTTATTGTAGAATAATATTTTTTTTTGTGCGCGCGCGTGTTAGTCTTAAGTATAGCCCCGCGCACGCTTAGGAGCGGGCGCGAGCGTAGACCAGTTAATTGTGACATTTGTGCCAAAATTGACGGTGTTTATCATTTCTCCAAAAAATATATATTAATAGATGCGATGTAGGTCATGTTATCCCTATACTAGCCGCTCCGCTAAGAGACACTGGGAAGGGATTAATCAATATATTTTTGCAGCAATGAGTTCTCTCAGAATGCGTGTATGAAGATCAGGCTATGATGGGGCTGGCATACCCTGCGAGTAAAAGCCCCTAAAGAAATGAGATATAATAATTAAAATCTAAAACGTAATAACTTTTGACACTGTTTGTTAAACAAAAATCTAAGCGTACATTAGACTAGTTTTAGCTGTAACAGAATAAGATTTATTGATTTTACAAACTGAAAACCAAAATTAGATAGAATATAATTTTTTTTTTGAAAATTCAATGTAAATAGGCCATTAATCTGTAGCAATAATCAATTACTGAATAAACAATGATACAATTAGCTTTTAACACTCTGTACTATCACAGAGATTGTGTATAAAGTAAAAATGAGACACCGAGTTTTCCGGAGAAATTAGTCTATTTTGAGCAATACTTCGCTTATCGATATTTAAATTATTTGAAAATGAAGCTTATGAAATTAATCTATCATAAATAATTCCCGTGTCACGATGTTTGTCCGGGATGAACTACTAAACTAATAATCCGATTATAACTTTTTTTTAAATGTCTCGTTCCAACTTGAGCGATAGGATGGTTTTTATCTTTTTTTAAGGTTCCGTACCTCAAAAGGAAAAAAACGGAACCCTTGTAGGATCACTTTGTTGTCCGTCTGTCTGTCTGTCTGTCAAGACCCTTTATCTCAAGAACGCGTGGACGTATCAAGCTGAAATTTACATGAAATATTCAGGTCTATTGTCCCTTTAAGCAGTGAAAAAATCTAACTTCTAAGTTAACGCGATCAAAAGATACAGCAGTTTATACCGAGGAACCCTCGGTGTGCGAGTCCGACTCGCACTTGGCCGGTTTTTTTTAATACTATTAGTAGCAAACAAGCTTGCGGCCCACCTGTTGTTAAGTGGTTACCGTCGCCTATAGACACTTGCAATATTAAGGGTTCCTCTATACCACTTAACACTGCAAGTGCGTTGCCACCCTGGTGACTATGATGATATGCCTTCCATGCCTAGTAATTACCCTGGCTACCTTTCCCTTCAATCCGAAGCACAATAAACTGCTTCACGGCAGAAATAAGAAAGGCGGTGGTACCTTCCCAGACGACCCTACATAATATGGGTCTACCACCTAGTAAAAATCTTGATACGTAGCCCTCATTTTTTACTGCAAATTCTATGTTATAGGACAGTAGTATGAAATTACCACAGCAACGCGGCCAGGACAGCTTGTATACTATGAAGTTATAATTGCAGTTTTCTTTGTCTAATTCATTTTTTTTTTATAATTTCCTCCGGCCGTCTGCCTAACACTAACCTTCCTTAGGAACGGCTGCTATCTTTGGACAGCAGTTGAGACCAGCTTAACGTGCCTTCCAAAGCACGGAGGAAAATTTACTTGAAAAACTTTCGGTCACTCATCCGAGCACCGACCGCGCACTTGATAGCTCATCTTTCGTGATATAAGAAGAACGCACGACCGCGGCGCAATCAACCTCCTCACGGGTGTCAAATGTCAAAACGTATGGGAAAGTTAACGTTTTGTTTGCGGTTTATACGATCTCAAATATCGCGGCAAACCCTCAAGTGGCATAAAGTGCAAGAGTTGGCGAAAAATAAAATTAACAATTTTAAGTAACCACTTTAACAAAAAAAAACAACAAAAATAAATCTCCTCCTTTTTAGTTAAAATAACCTATTTTTTAACACGCTTATATTAGTGTAACTCCTGTATGTTTGTATGTAACTGACTCGTTTATTCATCGGCGGTTATAATTCGCACTAAAAAGTGGATAGTAAAATAATAGTTTAAAAAAAACAATTTAATTGTATCGATCGACTATTTTCTCTACGCTTTTCTCTAAATAATAATTATACTTTTCGTTCATCATTTAGTTTCTATACATAATAAGTTATTTTTCACTTTTTAGTCGGTTTTAATATAAAAACGTGATATTTAGTTTTTTTTTTAATACTTTTATTTTTATTTTTTTTTAATCACTGGTGGACTATAATTCCGATAGATAGCTAGGTACTTAAATAACATTTTTTTTTAATATTATTCAAAAGAGAGCTGATGACCTTGAAACGCCTTTAATGAATCGTAGCTAAGAACCATCTCGATTACGTCAGCTTCCAAACAAAAATCCGTATCAAAATCGGTTAATTCATTTAGAAGTTGCAATGCCACACATACACACAGATACAAAGACACGTCAAACTTAAACACCCCATTTTTTGCGTCGGGGGTTAAAAAGAAAAAATACACAACAAATAATAAAAACATACAAAATAATAAGCTACTGACCAAATTTATCCTACACAGAGATCATGTTATATTCTATCTAAGCCCAATAACCGATCGCTACAAGGAAAATTATGTTTTATAAGAACGAACAAAGACAATTAATAGATTTTCCCCTTACTGATATAAATGGACAGTTCCGGGCGGTTAAGATGAGGGTTATTGTATACCTAAATGTAACTGCAAACCTGTTTTCTATCATTTTACTACTAAAATGTTCACTTATATCTTTCTGCAACTAGTAATGTTGCATTTATAATAAGCGACCGGGAATCGAATCCAGCTGGAGATAAATATTCGTGTAATGAATACGAATATCTGATTCTGGGAGTGTAAATTAAACTTAAATCGATTTTACACAATTTACCAAAAATTTCTATTCCGATATCATTCACTCACAAGATTTAGGTATAAAATCACAGGACAATGCCGACATAAATCCAGCTATCAATTGGGTATTATAGAGTTGTCTTATTCAGGATTAAAGTTGTTAGCACAGAATCAGAGATTACTAGATTAATTTCGTATCGAACAGCCTACCGTGTATTCTCAAATATCTTGTTAAATATAAGCCTGAAGGCTTAATACTGAGACGTTAGACCACAAGATTGAGGAGTAGATTACAGTAATTATAACCTATATAAATTTGAAAATCTAATAATTTGTCGTTTATGATGACTTATGGGCCGGTTACAGTCCAGCGTTTTATACGTGTGTTGAAACTCGTTTTTGGAAGCGCTTGTAAGCTTCAAATTTCGATTTCGAGATTCGAATTGAGTCAGTGACTCACCAATGCCGGTTCGAGCGAACACGCCGAAATAAGCCTGTGTATGCGAGTTTGGTTTTTTGAAGCGTGAAGTGGTGCGCGTGTAGTGACGAATGCCGGAACGACAGTATACGTGTAGAAAAGGACGCTAATATGAAACCGCCCTTATTGAGAGTCTAGTGTCATTTTTTTGCAAGTTGAAGACGTAATCTTAAAAATTGTTAAGCAGACGTCAGCTTGGGACGCAATCAAAGATTCGAACCCAACCCGTTTGTTGTGCAGGCAGTGTTACGGCCGCTACCACGACGGCGTCAAAAATTACATTTTCGCAAAGACTTTTATTTTTATGGAATTCTGTTTTTAATAATCGACTAAAGAACATGGGTAACAGAATTTTAGTAAGATTTTGGTACCTTGTTATAATATTCAATGACACATACCTTTTTTTATATACTACGAGATGGCAAACAACCTTGCGGCCACCTAGTGTTAAGTGGTTACCGTTGCCTATACGTAAAAGTAATTAGCAAAGTCCATTTAAATAAAGAGTTTTTTCATTTATAAACATTTGCAGGGTAAATCACTTAACACTGCAAGTGCGTTGCCATCCTGGGGACTAAGATGATATGCCTTCCATGCCCAGTAATTACACTGGCTACCTTTTTCCTTCAAACCGAAACACAGCGAACTGCTGCACGGCAGAAATAAGAAAAGCGGTGGAACCGACCCTAGCCCTACATAAGGGTCTACCACCTAGTAAACCTTATACCTATACCTACCTTATGATGGCTACTATTGCCTACAGTACGAGGTAGGGCACAGAGGACTAGTCACTCCTCTTCCGACACGGACGCCCTAGGGACGCTAGGCGGTCGAGAGGCTCCCCACGGGGGATGGGACTATTTTATTCAAATACGGCTCTCATCGGACACGCACGCTACAGCACGCCATTTCGGCGTTGAGTTCAATTTATGACCTTGTCGTGTATTTGGTACGGTATTTGAATGTAAGATAATGATGCCCGCGCCGTGTCCTTGCCAGGCGCCAGAGCAGTGGGCTTCGCGCCTGAGATAATAATGTATGTAACTGACATATTACCAGGAAAAAACCACGAAGACCGTCATGTCAAATGTCAGAGTTGGCGTTGTTACTCGTAGAAACGGTTTCTATCTTTGCCACTTATCTAGGCCCTCAGAACTTAGATGAATTTTTCTTTTAAAATCACTGATTAAAGTCTCAAGACGAAAGTCTTTAATTAGTTTATGTTGCCAGTGATGACCTTACCCAGTGGTCGGCAAAGTGCGGCTTCAGAGTCGCATGTGGCTCTTTGGCTCCTTAAGTGCGGCTTTACAAATATCCATGGAAGGCGCAATAATAATTTCATAAAAAAAAACTCATGCAAAGCACATTGTTCGCATTAACAAATATTTATGAAGTATGAAATTTAGTTTTATTTAGGGTACTATTAATTTAGTGTAATAAGGTCATAAAGTTTACTAAACAAGCAGATTTGGCTGCCAATTTTTTTAAATTGTTGTATTGTTCATATTTGACTCTTTGGCTAATAAGTTTGCCGACCACTGACCTAACCAGGTCTATGTTCTGTGAACCTAACTTATGGAACCGAAACGTGGCCGCTTAAGAAACCTCATAAGATGGCTCAAAGTCACCTAAAGGGCAATAAAGAGGGCTATGCTCAGAGTTTCTCTGCGTGATCATATCAGAAATGATGAGATTCGCAGGAGAACCAAGATCACCGAGGTAGCCCAAAGAATTGCGAACCATAAGTGGCATTCGGCAGGGCACATTGCGAGGACTGAAGGCCGTTGGGGCGGAAAGGTTCTCGAATGGCGACCATGTACCAGAAAACGCAGCGTTGATAGGCCCCCACAAGGTAGACTGACGATCTGGTAAAGGATCCTTAGGGAGGCTTTTGCCCAACAGTGGACGTCTCTCAGCTGAAATGATGATGATGATGATTTACTGATTTGATTAAGAAATAACAAAAGTTTAATGTTTTTTGTAATCTATATAGAATAATTATATTTTAACCCAGTCATCATCCGTATTGTATATTATCTAGCATATTTTATAACGCATTTGAAGAGATCTTTTTTAGAGATAATTCAATATTTGCAAAGTTATGTAATTGCCAATTTTGAACGTATATTTTATTGTGTTTCTAAGTAATATGCGTGAACTTTGGCCTGATATCCCATATCAATAAATTGGTAATGTTTTCTTTATGGATACATTATTTTGTGAAATTAATGATGTTGATTGTATATTACCTAAACTTTACCCCTTTTGAAGGCAACTAACTGGCAACCTGTCAGTATTAGGAAGCACTTCATGGCCCATACTGCCAGGTGTGGCTTTATGCATAACAAAATATTACCTAACGCTCTGCTCAACCCATTATGGGATTACAAGCGTGATCTTAATCTAATATATGTATGTATGTACCCTTTACCCAAATGAAGATAATTTTGTAACCAAACTTACAACTAGGTGGTAGACCCATATAATAGGTAGGTAGGTACCCCCGCTTTTCTTATTTCTGTCGTGAAGCAGTTCTCTGTGTTTCGGATTGAAGGGAAGGTAGCCAGTGTAATCACTGGGCATGGAAAGCATATCATCTTAGTCCCCAGGATTGCAACGCACTTGCAGTGTTAAGCGATTTACCCCTAATATTGCAAGTGTCTATAGGCGATGGTAACCACCTAACACCAGGTGGGCCGCAAGCTTGTTCGCCATCTCGTAATATAAAAAAAGCATATTAAATAATGTATATAATTAAATTACAAATAACTTAAAAAATATAATTTACGAATTTCTTTGAAAGGTAAGTAGTTAAGTAGTAAACGCTTTAAAAGCCCGTAAAAGCCCTTAAAAGTTTTAAGCAACTTTAATGAAGATCAAGAATGCGGTTGCTATTTTAATTATTCAATCTATCGCGCAATATGTTGTCTGAATTTCGCACATTTAATGTGCAAGATTGGCTAACATAAATAATAAGAGTAAATTAATTTAGAAATATTGAAAAATATATTTTATGTTATTCCATCTCAGAAATATTCAGGCTATAAGGTAATCAAATAAAGTATAAACAGCATAATGGCTCATAAAGTTATTCCAGATAAGATAAATATTTTCAAAACAAAACTTACTTTTATGTGGGAAAATCGCAAAAAGCACATGCTATCTGTAATTTAAAGCAGGATACTAGATGTGTTTTGGCACTGAAAAGTAGGTAATTCCAATGACATAATGTTCCATTTATAGAAGAAGACAGACGCTGACATACTGTAAGTTGATCACCCAAGGTGGACTGTTTATTTAATTTGATAATATTCTCCCGTAATTATAATAATTTAAAAACACTTTTAATCGTATTTATGGACCCTTTTTGTTCTTGTTTTCGTTTTACATACATATTTTTTTCATAATTTTACAAAGTAAAATAGTTATTTTTCCGAAAGGTTTACATTTTCTTCTTCATGTAAAGCATAGAAACTACTTGGACGACAATAAGGTACAACATTTAGATATCTCGTCTAAATACTTACCGCTGAAACCGTATACTTTTACCGCTACTCTCCGACGTCAAAAAAGATTAAATTTAAACGTTGCGTCTCAAATTGACCTCTAACGCACGTAAAATAAGTTACAATTTTCTCCAAAGTTTTTTAGTGTGTCTCACTACCTCACCGCTATCACATACCGCACATCACAATCACTGCACGTTAACAATCTAACACTAACACTTCGGTTTTTCACTTCATATTTTTCCCGAGAATTCACTTAACCGATGGGGCAGGCACAACCTCCCCTTTTCGCGGAGAGGACGTTTCTAACCCCCCCGCATGTTATATATTTGTAGTACTCAACTACGCATGCGTCGGTTGTAGAATATAAACTCTTCGTTTGCTGGTGATTTTTTTTTTGTAGTTTTAATGATGATTTTGAGAACCAATGTGGTAGTTTTCTCCTTTCGATCTTGGTGTTCATTTTTGTGTTATTAAACTTAGTTTCTCGATCATTATAAAACACTCTTATTATCATCCAGATTCGTTCCTTCCCAAAGCACGCAGAAAATACGACTTGAAACATTTCTGACCACCTATCTGAGTAAAAACCGCGCACTTAGTTGCATATCTTTTGTTATGATCACGAAAAACATTTTATTTCAACTGATGAATAAGGTTTCCAATAGGAAGTATTAATGTTAAATGTGATTAATTGAAAATTATTAATAATTACCAACAATTATTAATAAAAGAAAAAAAAAATACGTTTGCCGGTTATTATTAATAATTATCAAATTTTATTTATTGATTTATCCTTTCGAACCCTGTAGCTGAGTTATGGGTTGGGGTTATTTTTTTTATGACCAGGCGGATTTCAATGTTTTTGGGAGAGTAGTGTTCACGTACTACACCACACCAAAGTTATCATCACATTTACGAATTCACGAGGTAAGTATTAATAATTACTGGTTATTATTAATAATAACCATAGTAATCACATTTACCGTAACATGTAGGTACATGAAAAATATTAACGTCATCGTGTTAGAGTAGTGAGTAACGCTGCCAACACATGAAGCAGTCCGGGTTCGAATGCCGGTAGGGGTAAATGTTTGTGTTATGAACACTAACATTTGTACACTAGTCATGGTTGTTTATATATTTATTTTATTTGTTGCTTACATAAAATGGGCGAGTACTTATCCTTAGGATACTTAATTTGGGCTAGATAATTATTATATCTTCATGCTCACGTGACTTATCTAGCCCAAATTAATTATCATAAACCCAGATACTCCTTAAACAATTTGTGGTCTCCAAGCTTAGTGATATTTTGAAATCGGCTTAGTTAAGATTCTTTTGACTTACGATAAATACTTCTAGGAAAATTCTCACAAAACAAAACACTAAACAAAAAGCTAACCTGGATAATCGGGAAATCTTTGGGCGTTTAAACGCCCAGTAGGAGGATCTTAGATAATGTAAAAAACGTTACATTTAAAAGTCAACTTTTAATAATTATGATACTAGTAAAGGTTGCGGGATGCCGTAGGATGCGGGTAGACCAGGACCGACCCGCTTGGAGATCCTTGGGGGATGAAAAGGTGGAAATGATGGTGGTGATGAGTGAGTATATAAAAAGGAAAATGGATCTGTAAGTATACTTTTTGACAAGAAGAGAAATATTTCAGTGCCTTGGGACTTTCTAATATTGAATAAAACTTAAGGATTCACTTGATTCTTGGGCTTCACATTTTGTTATTTTTTTCGCCCGACGCTTCGGAAACTTTTCAGCTGACTACGAGTCAGCGGTTGACAACCAAAATCTAAGAGAACTTTCTAATGTCTTAAGGGTAGTAAGGGGTAGACAACGCAAATTTAAAAGAACTTTATAATGTATTAAGGGTAGTCAGGGGTAGACAACCTTAATCTAAGAGAACTTTCTAATGTCTTAAGTGCTGGTGACCTTCCTCGTAGTGAGCGGAGCATTCCGCATCTGCGTAGCTGTAGCACATTAAAAAAATACAGAAAACGACAAAACTATTTTTTTTTTAAAAGATGCTACTTTTTCTCAAATGTTTATGTAAATAAAGAAATTATTTACAAGATAAATAAAATTTTATGTAAATAGCTCCATTAGTTTCAGAATTGTTATTTTTTTATTTTGGTAAGATCTATTTTCACGATTTTCTTTAAATACACTAAAATGTACAAATTTTTAATTTTTTTCAAACTAATTTGTTGTGTAATTAGTCTAGTTTTACACGCATATTTTTTTAAAATTTACGCTCTTGTTTTTAACGCGTGATAATCGTCTGCAAATGGATAAAATTAGATGATACCACTTATTGGCATGGTACCATTATTATGTTTTTCTTTAGATACAAAACACGATACTGCAATTGCTTACTACATGATGCCTCCAGAGTCTAAGTAGAAGGCAATCTGATCATTAAGCCTGTAGATATAGTCTCTATTATATCGCAGCCGACATAATGGGTCACCTCAATAATAACACCCTTAACCGGGGAAACTCGTCAATCTTTCCTTTCATTGTGGGTAAAGCAAACTTTCGAAACGGGTCAGGGTGGAGAAGCAGTGATCCATCTACGTTAGTGGCTTATAAAGGAACTTATATAACATAACATGTTAACTAGATCACAAAGCTTACTTCGGAAATATTTTCTTACCAATGATGTACAGTCGACCAAATAGAATCATGACCCACCTTAAGATCATTTTCCTACAGTCACTCTATACAAAGTAGGATGAAATTCGCTTGAACGTACATTTCTAAGTAACAAACCTGTTATCAATTTGTTAGACACTGACAGTGTCAAATAAATATGGCTTTTTAAAATTTGTTCAGACTTCTACTTGACATCTGACACATAACGTCATTTTATTTTTAAAAATATAATAGTTATTCCATTTTCTCAGTAGTGAAAAGAGTTTAGATTATTAACGACATCTTATTTAAAATTCCAATTGAGACTTTAGTACAGTGATAAGAAAGATTAAAATTGCGTAGATGTCTGACCCGTCATGACGCATTTTTATTCATATTTAAAACGTACTAAGTGCAACACGCATGATAGCGAAGAAAACCTAACTAAATTTATGATTTTAAAGGAATGATCGGCCAAGTGGGTCATGATTCAGTTGGTTCGACTGTACCTATTTAAAAAAATAAAAAATAGGAGTTTGATAGTTCGCGGTCGGTATTTGGATGGGTGACTGACAATTTTTCAATTAGATTTTCCTCCATGCTTTGGATAGGGACATTTAGCTGATGGTCAGGGCTGCTGTCGATAGCAGTCTTTCCCAATGAGCATTGGCGTCAGTGACTGGCCGTAAAAAATAAATGCTAACCTAATATTATGTTGACATCAAGACTGCATACTGCCCAAATAAATTGAGAGCAGGGTAGGAAAAAGAAGAAGACGAAATTAGAAAATACACTGAAATAATCTGGCCAAAAATAAAATCTGGAAAAAGTATAATGTAAAATAATTCCATAAGAAGACGAAAGTTAAGTGTGTTAACAGTGATGAACTATTGAACTGAAACGTGGCTACTTACATTTGGCTCCATAAGAAGCCACGATGGACAATGAAGAGGACTATGCTTGGATTTGCGATCATATCAGATACGTTGAGATTCGCAGCAGAACTCAGGCCACCGACATGATCCAAAGAATTTCGCACCTTAAGTGGCATTGCGAGAAAAACCGACGGCCGTTGACATGGAAAGATCCTTGAGTGGCGACTGCGTACCGAGAGACGCAGTTTTCTTAGGTTCTCCACAAGGAGAATCGACGATCTGGTAAAGGTCGAGGGAAGATGCAGCGTTGGTAGGCCTCCCCACACGGACCGACCGACGATTTGGTAAAGGTCGCGGGAAGCCACTGGATGCATACAGTGCAGGACAGATCGGGTTGGAGATCCTTGGGGGAGGTCTATGTCCGACAGTGGACGCCTCTCGGCTGATATGATGATGATGATGATGACTGAACTTTTTTATAATTAAAACAAGTGATATCACTAAGAAAATGGAAAACAAGCATGTACCCTCCGGTTCATCGACTAGAACAAAAACATCAATATGAACCAATTATTAAAAACAGAAGGTTTGCGACCAAATGCCGTAGACTTGACAAATAAACTCTCAAATTCAGCATATTTTATTAGGGATTTTCTCATTAGAAGAAAGCAAAGTCTGCTAAAGTTTGAAATAAGAAAACTTTTGATATAGTGGTTTGTTTTAAGGCTAATGACATGTTTGCTAAACATTGGCTCAGAAATTAATTTGCTTGGTAAAATATGAATGAAAAAAGCGACGAAAAAAATTTGCTAAAGAAGAATAAGCCTCTTAATTTATCATGACAGCCTTTATAATTTCGACCCACTGCTGGGACACATGGCCTTTCCTTGTCATCGAAGGAGGTTTAGACAGAAGTCCACCACCCTTGCCCAAAGTGGATTGGTGGACCGAGTATAAGGTGATCAATACCCCTTTGCTGATCCATTAGTCGCCTTTACGACACCCATTGGTGGATATGGGGTGATGCTTTTCTACTGTGCCAGCATCACATGGCAACTGGCGTCATGCAAATTAGGGTTCATGATAATGATAATACCATTCAATAAGGTAGGTAATTGCCTGACAGTCTAAAGTTTACAAAAAAAAAGTTGAAGGTGTAAATTTAATTTGGAGCAAAAGACCTCCGACGCCGTTTAATTTTCTAGAACTTGCTCAACTTCTAAATGCTTTAAAAACTCTTACAAATAAACATTAGAATGCCCGGTAATTGTACTTAAAAGTTTTTAATTTTTTTCTTTAACTCGTTGTCATTAAGGCCCTTTTGCTTTGACAGAAGTTTTGGGCTCGCAAGTAATGGTTTCAGAACAAATAGCTCGTGACCTCTTTAGAGCAAAAGTTAAAGGTTTTTCAAACGCCTAAGGGCGCGTCCAAACTAAACGTTTGATCAGGCGCTGAGTTTGAGCAAATGTTACGAAATTATTTGCCTTTGAATAGTCTCTTTTATAACTGGCTATTAGGTAGATTAGATGCTAGAGTTCCCAACCTTTCCGCTCTTTCAGTGCTACTTGGAAGTAACTAAGTTACTTGAACTTTATCGATTTTTAACAAATTAATTATCGCTCATTTTCAGTATTTATTTAGTTTCAACGAACTATCTTCACATAATATATCGATGATTACAGACACATCGATCGTCATTGACAATATTCATCCTTTGAAAGTTCGTATTAGTACTGTACGTTTCAGAACAAATTTCCTTCTAAAATGAATAGCAAAATGAGACGATCAGTATTAAAACTAATTTTACTTAATTATGAAAGCTATGGATAAAATAAATTTAAATTATGTATTACCCAAATGACTGCAAATGAATATATTTTTGGGAACTTTCCATTTTTGTATCAATTTTGTTTTAATGAATTTAAAATAGAAGTTTTGGTTTTTAATCATTTACTTTTTCTACTGCTTTTGGATAATAAACTTCGACAGGAAAGTTTTCAATGACTGCAATATGGGTTCAAGAAAAATATGAACAAGTCCTGTAAGGTCATCATCAGTATCATCTTATCAGCCGAGGGACGCCCACTATTGGAAATAGGCTCCCTCAAGGATTCCCTTGACTTTTACCAGATCGTTAGTCTACCTTGGGCTTACCAACGCTGCATTTCCCGGTACGAAGCCGAGTAAATTGGTTAGATCCTGTGTGAATTGTAATAAAGTTATTATTTGACTGACCTTTTCCCAATTTCATTTGAGGTCGGTATCATTGTGGTTTTCTTCTTCGATTCTCGGCCAACCGTCATCTCAGCATTAACTTCTCTCTTTACCAGATCATCTCTCGCACAATCTGTCCATTTTTTTCAGTCTACACCCATCCACATGTATAATAAAGTATTTTTCACCTCTCCAGCACCAAAAGAGCTCTTTTGCTTTGTAATATTTCTAAGTAATAATAAAATATCCTCTAATCAAGACAGTTCATAAGTAACTTTTGCTATTTTAGTGAAAAACAATGATAATTCAAGGAGTTTTGGGTAAAAGTTTGTCATTTACGAAAATACTATAAAATCAATCACACAAATATCAACTTCTGAAATAGTTGGAAATAAGAAATAAAACTGAAACTTTTTATAACTATTTAAAAAATTTACAAGTGACTAATAAATAATCTTTTATAAACTTAACGTCAAATTAAACTTAATTCTTAGAATTAATTACTATCAGTGGGTGCGTCTACACGTCTTCTACAATACCGGTTATTGTACTCTGGGCATATGAAGTTGTGGGACATTTGACAGTTGCTGGTAGTGTCTTGTCTTTTTGCCTAAGGACATGCTTGGTATCGTTTTTGATCACCAATTTCTTCACAAAATTTTATTGGGGAACCCTCGATGTAAGCACTGGAGCACATGCTAACTCGTATTAGTCTTTACTAGTGCTCAAGTGATTACTTAGAAGATCGCTTAATTGTTTCAAAACTTCACACCGTAATATGTTTGATATTTAAATAAACAAAAGTAACATGAAATTTCATAAAAAAGTGTAACACCCAAATATTTGTATACAAGCTGTGTGAAATTAATTGGCGCGAAATAGTGACGTGCACTGTAAGGTTGGGTCATATTGACCCTTTTGCCATTTACCCGCATATAACTTCAAGTGCAGGCGCACACTGACTAAACAGACACTAAAAACGAAGAAGTTGGAGCCTTAACTGCAGCTACTGAGAAGCGTTATAACGTTGCACTTTAAATGTTTGAAATACACGCGTTTAAATACATCGCGGGTCAATATAACCCAACCTGACAGTCGCCGGGTTAAGTAATAAATAAACCTAGACTGCTAAGATGATTTTGAGTGTAACATTTGTCCTGGTTGTTGGCTTTTGTTTGTTAGTTTACTAAATGTTTTGTTACTTTTTGGGTTCAATGCCCCTTTTTTATAGGCGTCAGGTTGGGAAATTAGTGACAGCACCAATTTGGGTCACTGCGAGTGTTTGGCGGGAAATCATGACATCGAGAGGTCAATTTTTGTTTCGATGATTTAAAATTGTTCAGAGGGCATTTTGTGCAGTGAAAGTGTTGTTGCATTGCAAGCATCCGTGTTGACAGTCAGCTATGAGGAATCATGTGACTGGTGAGTATGACGTTGAAAATTTTATAGTGGGATTTCCAGCTCATCAGTCCCCATCATGAGGTCTGTTGCCATGCATTTCTCGCCAAGCACTCCCTATACAAGAAAGAAGACAGAAAACTGAAAACATGGCTATATGGGCTCTTTTGGTGTCTTAGGGAAAATGCAAAAAAAAATAGTTTTACAGACAAATTTCTTGGGAATATGTAATAATTGGGTTACTGCATGGCCCATACTGTGAGATGTGGCTTCATGTGGAACCCAATATTGCCTAAGGATTATGAGCGTGATTGTATGTTTGTAATGTACCTTTGAGTTTGAGACCAACTGATTCTGTTGTAGGCACGTGGCAATGCGTTTGGTGTGAACTTTACCTTATACTTAGTGAAGCAATCTCAATAAAGTATTTTCATCTAAAAGATGAATGTGAAAGGCCCAGTTCTTTTTTTCTAAAGTAGCAAATTCTTGCACGAATTCTTACTAATTCATAATAAATGAGAGAGTCTGATGGTTACATTTTCACAATTAAGCTGTCTAAGTAATACATTATTTGGGCAAAATGAAATACAATGGCTTTCTCTCTATTTTGTTGGCCATTTTGTGGCGAAATCTTTAAATAATTTTGATGCATTTGCCAATATTATTTTGTACAATATGCTTTTAGGATTTATATCTAAAGAAATCCATCCATCTGTGCGTCGATGGCAATGCGTAGAGCTACAGACCTAAGTTAAATTGATGGTCTAAAACTCTGCTCAAAATAATTGTTAGAAGTTCTTTTGTATTTCAGGTCTGTTATAATAGTAATAAAAGTCGGGAGTGGTCTCCCCTTGACTTTCTCGTATACCGGAAACGACTCAAAGGTTGATAGAAACCTTATATTTTGATGATAAACATGCATGTTAAATTTTGATCACCCATCCAGTACCGACCGCGCCCTTGGTTGCTTAACTTTCGTGATCGACGGCTCAAAATTTTATAGAAACCTTATATTTTGATGTCATACACGTATGTTAAATTTGGTTGCAATAAGTTAAAGCGTGCTCGATTTATCGTGCTAACGCACAGACAGACACACAATCACACAGACATAATTCCAAAAAAAAAATATTTTTGGACTCAGGGAGGTCCAAAACATGTAAATCCGTCAAAATCTCGAGGTCGAATTTTTTGACGATTACACGAGACGAGACGAGAGTTATGTTTTTAGCAACCAATAGAAATTCGATATTCAAACATCTCGTGTCCGCTCAGCTTTCAGTGGATACCTTCCAAAAATATGATGAACTAGCTGACCCGGCGAACTTCGTACCGCCTATTTTCTTTTCTGTTGAAATTTTTCCTGAATTTTCTCTATAAACCTCACGGAGTCCGAGACCTTTCCAACGAATGCAAAACCGTGGAAATCGGTTCGTGCGTTCTGAAGTTATAGCGTCAGGAAGGAAAACCCGACTGATTTTTATATAGTAGATAGTTTAGGCGTAACGGAGAAACATAAATGAAAATGAAATGAAATGAAAAAGCTCTTTATTTAAATGGATTTTGCTAAGTACTTTTAAATCGTCAAAACCCTACCACCATTTCGGGACGAATAATTAAGTATAGGCCAATATAATACATATATCAATCCATATATATACCTACTGCTAAAATCCAAATCAGAAGTGTAATTCAGAACATGCTTAGCTAAATGAAACAAATCAACCAGATTGGAATATGTATGATTCCTAACCATAACAAACGACTATTTGCTTGATAAAATTCTTATGAAGAACTCCAATCAAAATAACCCAAATAACTTATTTCAATTTCGAACACTCATATCTGGCAACGTTAATCGAGTCATACAGTTGTTCGTTATCGTTGTAGCGTAACGAGTTCGTCAAACCGCTTGCTTGTGTTCGCGGTCGACCACAAACATTGGTTTTGATTCAAAATGTTAATTGTCATGAGTGTAAGGCTTAGAAACTTTCAACGAACGTGAAGTGAAAGATAACTTGGCACACCGACCGATAAATTCCGACTGTTGCTGCTGGAAAGTGCCGACCAGCTCAGATCAGCGTTGTTATTTCAGGCTACTATCACAAAAACGCTGGCCTATATCAGCTTGCTCTAGCAGATAAGCGTGGCCAGGTTTCGCCATGTATACGCCCTTAGATACTGAAGCGTATTCCACCAAGGCGAGTGACAGTGCAGCAACAAATTTACTGACAAAATTATTTGTAATTGTATGCTAGTTTGAAGCTTAAAGAAAAGATTAATAAGTTAAATTTTGTTTTGGTTGGTATTAGGGGTTATCTTTGAAATCCGCAGTAAAGCCGGTATGGCCAAAAGAGCTATGGCTGAAAAATACAGTAAAAAAAATTGACCTGCCCCAGGCGGGAGTCGAACCCAGCATCCTCCGCAATCCAGGTAGCTGCGTTGACCACTACGCTACCAGGGCTGTGGTTAACGCACCCGCCTGGTCTGGGGCAGATCGATATTTTTCCAGTGTATTTTTATAGGTTTAAAAATCTTAACGCGTTTGTAAACGCAAAAATTATTCCATGCTATGGCTAACCTCGATAAGATCTGGAAGAACAGAATTATTCAATATACTACTAAAAGTTGCTTCGTTCGATCTTTGATCTTCTCAATATTTTTATATGGAGTCGAGACCTGAACTGTACGAGGCCGTGATAACAGCAGAATAGACACCTTCGAGATGTGGTGTTGGCGAAGACTACTTCGTATTCCTTGTACTGCTAAAAGAACCAATGAGTCGACTTTGGAGCAACTTGATATCACCACGCGGCTCTTAGTTATCTGCTGACACATTATGCGGTCTCAAAAGCATAATCTTGAGGAGCAATACCGGGTAAAATGGACAGCAGGCTTGTCCAAGAAAGAGCGCCTTTAAGGTGGTCTGCCACAGCTAAGCATTGGGCGGCAGCATACACCGTACTGTTCGCACCGCGCAAGACAGAATCACTTGGAAACTGATTGTCCGTGGTCGCGATCCTCAGCAATGAGGGAACGAGGAAGAAGAAGTATGCTTTAAAGTCTATTGGCTAACTACCAGCATCTCAGCAATTTCTGCCGCCACAATAGTGAGAGCTTATTTTTGTGTTCCAGCAGTTGATGATAAAATACCTAGTTTCTCAGTGGCCGAGGGTTTGTGGTGGCTCGCTGCTATCTCCAGTCGTATCATCACTTACCATCAGTTCAATCAAAGGCTGAGAACTTGCTCGTAAAGCGTTAAAATGATCCTGTTATGTCAACATTATAATGTGACAACCCTGCGATTTGAGCGGTACAACACAATACTTCTAAGTCGATCTACAACTGTTGCTAGTTACGCTGTATCAAAGCGTTTTCCGTAAGCACTTTCTCCATGTATAACTACAAGATAACGTTACAAAGTTACAGTTTTAACAACTAACAACTGCGTTCAATTTAAACACGTGTTCACAAACTTGTCAGGTGCAGACAAAGTTATATAGGAAATTCCGAAATGAGTCTTATCTCCAGCTCCAAAGGTGTCGCGTTGGAAACTCTGCTTTTATGTACGTTTGTAAACAAGTCTGATATATTATGAATGCTGAGTAATGAAGTTCTCGGTAAAGTGGCTTGTGGTAACTAAAGCGGAAGTCGGAAATCGGGAGAGGAAAGCATTTACTTTCTTTTTCTTGTTAATGTGTCATATATTTTGAACGTGCCCTCTTTGTCAACATTTCAAGTTCGCATTCTGTTTTTCGTCATATTCGTCTATGTGGAAACTATTTCCTTGCCTATAAGCTCCTGACTGCTGAAGCACTTCCGTATCTGTATTTTGAGAGTGATGTCGTGAGTAAAGTTACCAGAAAAAAAGCAAAGGAAACGCAATTTCAGGACAAAGTGACTTGTCTTTTTTGCGGTCAACAGAGAAATTCCTCTTGATTGTAATGGGTCTACCTATACCACAAGAGTGACAAACGATTACTGTCGCTTAAATACATCTGTACGAGCAGGTCGCAGAGTTGTAAAGCGTCGCTTCCCGCAAGTATATGGAAATGATGTATGCTATGGTGTAAGACTGGACAGCATTGATATGGTGATAGGTAGGCGCTGCCCCGGGGCCCACGTTCAGAAGCCTCCTCGTGGCGGACCCTGGTAAAGCGGCGGGGAAACTTTCTCGGCGGGTGTGTCGCTTTTGATGTCAAGTGTGTCCCCTTGGCATTCGAAGTCACATGCCATCGTAGAGTTGTTTTTGTTTTCCCACCACCGGCTAGTTCCGGACGGCCCTTTTCAGGACCACGACCGCGCCCGAAGTCCCCCGGGTGCGGTCCGATGGCTGCTCCCGGCGTCCTCGTCAGGAGGACACGCCAGGTCGAGCAGCCATCGCTATAGGAGTGGCTGCTGGTCACCAATTGGTTCAAGGAGTGCCTAGACGGGCAACGTTGGGATGGTCCCGGTGTGGTTGCGCTAACGTGCGCAGATCCCGAGACGTCCCATAATAGCGCAGTGAAGGTCAGGCCGGGGAGGATGTTTAGTGGGTATGAAGGGAACGCCTTTACCTCCAGTCCCACATATCCCCTGCGGTTGGCACCACCCCGCAGGGACGATGCATTTGACCTCCGCGTCAACAAAAAAAAGTAGGCACTGCCCCAGAAAGTAGTCCTTACAAGAAGCATGAGAGTGACAGACACTTCCCTAGGGAGAAGATCTAGCAGGCAGCAGCGTGGAGGAGGAATGAGACCCAACACTTGCTGAAATCTTGCCTGGCAATGCTGTCGCCTATAAATACCTGCAATAACAAGGTAAAAATCACTTGGTATTGCAGGAGTGTTGTCATCCTGAGGCCTAAGATGAAATGCCTTCCAAGACCAGTAATTACACTGGATGAAAACCTACTTATACCAAATCTTATGCAATGCACCGTCGTCTGCCAGAAGAGCCGGTATGATCCTCTTCTACCCTCTCACTTTCATAATTCTTAGTCTTGCCATCTCTCCGGCATATTATGGTTTTGCATAGTGTAGCATTGTTTATTTATCAATTTTTCAAAGTCAACATCGTAATCTGACAAGTGACATTACGTTCCGTTTCGCATTAAGTTTGACATTTAGGCAAAGTGATAAATTCTATACCCAGCGACTTATAAAAAAAAAAAAAAAAAAAAAAAAGAAATAGTTCAGACGAAAGTTTCTTGTCTTGGTAAGTTGTATCATGTTTCAGTTCGATATTAGAGATTATGGTCGTCTGTGTGGAATTCTTACACCTTGTTTTTGAATTGGGGCGCGTTAGAGCGTTTTCTATAGTCTCGTCATTATTTAGGTGACGTTAGGCTTACGGGGATCATATTAGTTGTTCAAAATTCATTCAAAGTAGTTATTCGCAAAGATTCGTATTGACAAGAATATTTAGTTCATTCGGATGTATGGACTCATTTTCCTTCGCCTCAGACGTTAAAAAAACCATAGGTAGGCCGACCAATCAGGGACGTTTGTTTTTGCTTGTCAGATTATTCATTCGCATTTCGAATTTAAAATTCAAGGCTGAATTTATTTTTGAGGAACATTAAACATCTTCGTGATAATAACATATGCGAGGATTATATTAACGAAGGAGAACTATTTTCTAATTTGGAAGGAAGATAATTCCGTATTTTCATAATGTCCTGGAACGGATAAATAACCGTTAAGGAGTTAATAATTCACCCGAAAGGTAACTATAAAACTCTTATCGTTTTTCAATTATTCTGAAAGTTAAAAGTAAATTCTGTGATTGCCTTGATTTTGTGTTACAGTAAATTAGTAAATTCGGTTGTAAAAAACCGCCTCATCTTGTAAAAATTGCCTGACTACCTACTAAGGTAATTATATTTTGTCAGGTTCGAAATTTTAGGCAATGAATGATCTATTTGTTTAAATTATGAATAATTCACATCTCGAGAGATCATATTCTAAGTACTGTTGGTCGGGTTTCGTAATTGCTCAAAGATTTGCCGTTGTTTTATATTAGTTTTTGGACAAGTTGTGGTTCCAACTCCCTCTTGGGGTTTTATAATGAGTAGTGTAACATTTATTGATGTTGTTTTATTATGACACATCTTCAGGGTCGTCGGTACGGGTTTAGAGACCCAAATTTCCATTACAAATATAGTCGCCGGGTAGTGAAACCTGCGCAGAACCAGAGTTTGGAGTTGTGAGATCAATTTGGAAAGGTGACCGGTGAACTACAATATATAGAGAGAGCTAACTAGTGGCTGATCTATCAGAGCAAAGACACAACGCACTGATCCAGGTACACTACACTAACCAAACGGTAGCGGCTGACTGTCGAAGAGTTCTACAAATACTCTGCAGAAGGTTGTCTCATAACGCGTTTACTAATAATTTATACATAGTAATACCCAAATTCCACTCGTTAACGATCAGAGCAGACTCCAGGACCCTACCTTGCATTATTTTTATGGTTGTATTTTACTATTAGATATATAAGTTAGAAGGTCTAAATTGTGTAAAATCTAACTTGTGTAAACTAGGTATTTTCAAGGAAGAGAATTCTCACAAAGGTATATTATTTGGAATATGTAAATTGTAAGTAAATAACTTTTCTAGTGCAACAAACAGAATATTGTCCACCCTAAATAAACATTGTACTGCCAAACCATCAAATTGTTGTTTCACTTCATATATACCCCTTTAGGAAAGGAAGGTACAACCAGTTGAAATCGAGTATTACAATAGTTTTCGATCCTCACTATTGTGTAGACAATATCCATTTTAACCAGAAATAATTGTTCAAATTGTTACTTAATTATTTATTTTACGGGTAGCTTTGGTTCAGAAACCAAAAGCGACAGACGCCACATGATTGTGGGTTTTCGCAGCACACGCATGTATCAGCGTGTTCGTTCAATGACTCGCCCTAATTCGCGCTAAAAATGTTTTGCAATAATTAATCATTCTTCAAGGGAGACACGTTCTCTCAATTAAGCGAGATTCGTTGGCTGGAAGTTGTATTTTACGACCTTCAATGCTTTGTCATTTTCACGCGTGTCTGCCTTCAAGTCGGGTACAGGCGAGCTGTGAAATGTTTACTCTGATTGCTTATGATTTTGCCGCTTGGAAAATCGTCATTTTGCGTAACGATTTTGAGAATTTTGAATTAAATTTTATCTTGATTTATTAAAATTTAATTATATTGCACATCCATAACCCCTAAAGAGGTTAAGGGTTACGTAAGATTTGGTTACATAAAGTCGCATCTGACGGTATGAGCCATGTAAAAATTACGTCAAATCCAAGAAGTAACTAAATCTTAAAACAAAGACAGACTGATGTAAAACTTCGTAACATCTCCGCAGTCCGGGAAAATAATAAAAATACTGGGTGACTAGCGCAGCGGTTTATTTCTCGCACCAGCTATCTTCACATTTGGACTCCACTTCTGCTTACTATCAGGTGGAATAGGGTCATCTGTTTCACCTTTTTATAAAAGTAACAATCCTTCAGTAAATAAACAGAAAAAGCCAACAACCATTACAGATGTTACTCTCAAAATAATCTCGATAGATGGTCTAGGTAATTTTTTTCTTTTCTTTTTACCTTAATGAGAAAATTTATTCATGACAAAACATTGCAGTGATTTTCAAATCATCTGCTTCTTTATATGTAGCAATATGCATGTACAAATATTTTTAAATGTCACATCAATTTTATTTAAATCTCAATCTTACTAACTACGTTATAAAAGCCTTATTCGTAAATCATAGCTTAAGACCTCAAGCTGTCTAAACTTTTTGCAGCGGACTAATCCTGCGATTAAGGTTATTTATTTCAAACGCCCGGCAAAGTGTTGTTTTTGTTTAAAAACTTCTTTCAAGGAAATATAATTATTATTTCCACACTCGGACGCTTAAAACTGTTTGGTGGTTTTAAATGCCATCTGAGTTTCTCCGAAAAACAAAGAGAGACTAACCAAATGTTACCTAAATAGCAGCTTAATCCATTTGGCATTATAAGCGCTATTATGTATGTAGTTTGCATGTAGATTGAGTGTCAGTAGATAGAGTAATAGGAGATAATAGGAGCAAATTTTCATACCAGAGCTATTACTTTCAACATCCTAGGAGATAGGTCCTAAGTGATTCAAAATAACAGCTAAAGAATTATCATAAAAAAATCAAGAAACTCATCCCATTAAAACTTAGTTTAACTATCGTTTTAAAAATTAGTCTTAGTCGCCCAAACTTTTCTCTGCGACTGTACACCTTGACGCGCCTTGAAATATGACGGATGTTAAACGAGATTTCAGCTTTAAAAGGATAATAACGAGGAGGTGGGCGGGTGAGTCGACTTGGCAATCTTGGATTTCACTGGATTGATTTTTATTAATGACGTTACGCCTGCGATCGGGGGATCTGATTCGTGGATGTAATCGTGAGAGGTGATTGCTACTTAATTTTGACGCTTGATCAATAGATTTTAAGTTTTTAATTTAAAATCGGATTCGCATCAATAAAATAGCATCAATAAAAAATTTAGTGCAAATAAAGGTTAGTAATAGCTAAAGTTATGTGACAACATTTATTTTCCAATATCAAGTCTGGCACCGACCTCAAAATATTTACTTTTAGACTTTTTAAAGCAAAACTTTTATTTCACCTTTTTAAGTCATTTATAAAATAAAGTACAGTTTGGAAATAGGTTTATTTTTATATAATACTTTTCAATTTTTGATTTCAGTTCTAATTGAAAGAAATTAGGCACATCAATGAAATTATCATCGAGATTGTTTAGTGTCTAGTGCCTTAATACATGCAAACATTGAAACAACATTACTAATATTTACTGACAATATCTATTAGACAGAACGTTAAGTGGACCGACCATGATCTGGTAAAGGTCACAAGAAGCCGCAGGATGGGGGCAGCGCAAAACCGATCGGGTTGGAGAGCCTTGGGGGAGGCCTATGTCCAACAGTGGGCGTCTGAGACTAACAAATTGGTATTATGTAGTGACGTATTATGTTAAAATACAAATTATTTTAGCTCCACTCGCATACCTCACATAGTTCATCATTACCGGTGGGACAACTGCTTATAGAAGAAACATAAAAATATTCTCAAATATTTTTTGTCACCATTATTTGACTTAAGTAATATCTACTCCTGAAAACATACAAGAAGCTTCTTGATTAACTTGACAAGACACCTGCTTCGTATTTGAAGGAATTTTATTAATGTAGATACTAAAATTTCAGCAAAGGTGAGAAAAAAATGTGTTTCGTAAATCCATTTAATTTGGTGCTTTTGACATGGAAATATAGCTTTCACATTCGTAATATTTACGTTTTATGAATAAATTTGAGGGAGATTTGAGATTTTAGTGAAATCATTTGTTTGGCGGAGATTTAAGGCAGATAGATCTAGTGGCAATGGCTTCCTACCAGATCAACGCAAACAAAGAAATTTGGTCAATTATTTTTATGTCGCCAAATTAAAAAAAAAACTCCCAAAAACGTGTTCCTACCTTCTTACCTCTTCCTAAAAAGAGGCTTAACGTGAGCTACTCCAAGATGTCGGCAAGGCAAGGATGATTAGTGTAGCACCTATATTATCTGCACTTGATATCTTTTCGTGGAATTAACTTCCTCTTGGACAATATTTTTTTAGTATTGTAAATAAATTAGCACCTAATCCACACCTTTTTTTTGCGACGGAAAAGATTTTATACCTACCCTATTTGCGATAAGGGGCCGCACTGGGGTTATGTGGGACTCTCTGGGAGTCCAGCATACCCACTAAAAACCTTCGACGTTCTCTACGCCCCGCTTGTCGGTGTGCCTCATGAGGAACATTGTGTGTCCGTCCGCGAGGTCACCTGCGGCTTACTCCATCAGGCCCCTACGGTGGTCAAAGAACATCCTGAGAACGCTTGAAATGTTCTATCAGCTTCGAGACGTGCAATGCGAACGACGGGGCCCTATCCCATCACTCACTTGTCTCTATTCAGGCGAGTGGAGGGTGAATATTCGCCTCCTCCTGCCAGTACGCTTCCTGCGGATGGGCTCTGCTAAGGGATCGTCCTCCCTAGCTCGTTCCGAGGTGTCCTTTTGGTGTATTATTTGCTCGCAAAAGGAGACCATTGCTACGTAATCCACACCTAGATAAATCAAATGTTAAACAACATATTGCATCACCCAAAATACAATCAATTCAGCAAGTACATCAGAATCAGCATCTTTACACAATTGAAAGCCAAATGAAAACAATTCAATATCGTCCAGTCCTTAAAACGTCGGTATAAATTATCAAATTCATGCAATAAAATGGACGTGAGCGGGAATATTCGCAATGTTATTGAGAGAGCCAATAATATAGACTCTAAATAAGTGGGGCACTTTATTCGTATGCAGCGATGGATTATTTGGTATAGTGCAATATTCGATACTTTTAGGGATGGGAAATACTCGTACGCGTGGAACATTCTCGATACGTTTGTCACTGTTCGCTTATTTATAGTAATACCTGGATTGCTTAGATGATTTTGAGGTCCTGTTGATAGAACATGATTATACAAGCCACTTAGTAAGTAATATATAATATTATTGTATGTCACCGCGTGTAAATGTATCGCATCAATTAACAAATGTCACTGTCTGACACTACGTAAGTAGCTCTCTAAATGTAGTCACACTAGAATAAGAAAATATTGTAAAATAGAAGTAAGTATAGAAATGTTTACTACGGTGTAGTATTAAATGTAGCCAATGAAATATTATATTGAAAAACAAAGTCTCCTTAAATGAAAAGGAGGACGTAGAGAGAAAAAAGAAATCTGTCCTGGTTTTTGGCTTTTGTTTGCTTGTATACTAACGGATTGTTCCTTTATGCCATACCTGAGCAGACACGTGGAGCTACGCGTACGGAAAATTCCACTTCTTTTTCAAGGGAGCCACAAAATTTTGTATTTCCCTCGGGCGGTAAAAAAAATAGCCTCATAATCGCATATTAATCGCCCTCGCCTTCAGTTTGGGTGTCTAGTACCTGCGATCTGCGACATTTTTTGTTTTACTCCCTAGTTGATAAATGTACTATTTTGGGCTTGGTGCCTTTTATGTAGGCAACAGGCTGGCAACCTGTCACTATTTCGAGGCACTGCATAGCCTAACGCTGCGTCTTCACCGTCTCGTCACCTTATTGGGGGCCTATCAATGCTGCGTTTCCCCGTACGGGGCCTCAATAGCAATGTGCCTTTTTTTATTCGATGGAAAATCCTTTACGGACCGTACCGCACTGTGGGTTTGACAGTGCGGCGTGTGTGGGTCTCTCCCGGGAATTCCCGGAAATACCCACTAAAAACCATCGGCACTCTCACAACCCTTTGTGGGGACGTTTCGGGAACGGCGCACAGTGTACGACTCGTCTCCGAAAAGTCTCTGGGCTGCCCGATCTAACAGCAGGCCGGGCTGCGCCTGAAAGGGGTTTACCCTAGGGCACTAGGGCAATACCCAGACGGGGGACCTCCGATATGTACATGGGGAGCCAATCCATGTGCAGGCCTCACTTTAGGGCTCGAGAAGACTGGCGGTCGTTGCCGTCCGCCTTCTACTGCCCGTCCGTCTATGAATAGCAATGTGCCCTGCCCATTGCCACTTATTGTTCTCAACTCTCTATATACAGTTCTTCTCCGCAATACCTAAGTAAAATACTTTCAAAATATTCCTTTAAAATACCAACCCTAGATCTACAGTATGACTGTCACGTAGGTAATAGGTATGCGCTGGTGCCAAATACAGAATTTTAGACTGAATAAATGTAGGAACTCGTGAGATTCTCCCCGGAAATGTTGCAGCGATTATCTATCGGCGTTGAGGAAATATTGAAGTTGAAGTATTGAATGCCACATGACTGACATCAAACCCTCTTTAGACGTGCTATTATACGCGGTTTATTCGGCATCTGTGAAAACTGAGTGGTTCAGTCTTCCTCTCAATGTGTCCTGTCCACTGCCACCTAATTATGGTTCGCAGTTCTTTGGGCTATGTTAGTAGACTTAGTAGTTGGTTCTACTGTGGATCTCATTATTTCCAATATGATCACACAAACACTCAGAGCATATCTCTATTGACCTTTAGCCTGCATATTTGGCTACTAGCACAAATGTCTTGAGGCACTGCGGTAGATGGGACGAGAATACTATTTGGCCTTCATCACATACAAAATACGGCATCATTAACAAAAATAAACTTTAAAGTTATCCCTCACTGAAAACATCCAGCCCCTTACCCAACTTGCGGCCCCACAGAATGACAAATGAAGACGAATTCGTCCACTAACATCTCCTGAAACCATCTCTAAATGTGTTAAGTGCTGTACTTAACGTAATCCACTTAACTGTTTACTTACAGTTTGATAAGTAAATTTAGTTGAATGAGAAACTTGTCAAACACAATAACAATGGCTTGTAGGCTTATATTCAACAACTAGCAAGTTTATGTTATTGTACACAAACCAATTAGACAACGGAAATTTTGTTGAGTGTCTGGATAAGAGGAACACTAGCGCTATAGTAATTCATAAGTAATTGCAATTGCGTAACTTGATTTTTTTCTGCATTTTAATTGTAGTAGAATAGAATATTTCTTTATTGTACAACATCAACCAGTTTAAACCATTGGCTGGGACCATTTGAGTCATAATTATTATATGTGATACTAGCTGACCCAGAAAACGTTATTTTGCCTTACAAAAATGATTAAATTACTAAAATGGCTATAAAAAAATAGGGGTTGGTGATAAAAAAGTAAAAATTTAGGGTTGTATGTATTTTTAATGCAACATAATGAAAAAAAAATAAAAAAAAATAAGGGTGAACAACTCTTATCACTTAGGGGTATGGAAAATAGATAGTAGCCGATTCGTAGACCTACTGAATACGCATACAAAGTTTCATGAAAATCGGTCAAGCCGTTTCGGAGGTGTACGGTAACTAACATTGTGACATGGAAATTTTATATATAAGATTTCTGTTTGTTGTATTGTCTCAATAAATATTTCTTTCTTTCTTCTTCTTTCTTTCTAAACATATAAAAAGACTCTTAATGCTTATAGCACAAAGGGCGACCTTATCGCTAAAAGCGATCTCTTCTAGGTAACCTTAGGATGGACAGGAATATAAGGTATTCAGCTTTAGGGAAGATGGCGATGTATACTTATACTTATCAATATATAGTGACATACATACTATTTAATAACTGACACTGACATTGATTTTGTAATTTCGTTGACTTTTATGAAAATTTTGACTTTTGACTGACATGTAATGCTATGATTTAGATTAATGAATGAATATTTTGTAGGAGTTTCTCCCAAGTTCCTGTTGTATACACGTTTTTTTTTATGTTACGGAATGGCAAACAAACTTGCGGCCCACCTGATGTTAAGTGGTCACCGCCGCCTACAGACACTTGCAATATTAAGTGTAAATCACTTAAGTGCGTTTGCCATCCTGGGGACTAAGATGATATGTCCTCCATGCCCAGTAATTACACTGGCTACCTTTCCCTTCAATCCAAAACACAGCGAACTGCTTTACAGCAGAAATAAGAAAGGCGGTGGTACCTACCCAGACGACCCTACATATGGGTCTACCACCTAGTAAACGTGTTGAGAGACTCCATTTTTAACCCAAATCAACCGTACAATTGTTGTTACTATAGTTCTTTTCACTTGACATTGGTAACAGCGTACGCTTGATGCGACGCGACGCCATTAATTAAGAATAGTGTAAGAGAAAGTACGAATAGGAGGTGCTGGTTGTAGCAGTGAAAACACGTTCTCAGCTTCGGTGGGTTTTATACAGCAAAATCACATTAAAAAATCAACCGATACAAGAACGTATAAAAAGCAGAGTCCCAAGAAAGCAAACAAAAACGAAACTAGACATCAAAAACTACCAAAAATAATAATCGTATAAAAACCAAAAATATATAAAAAAAGGTTGCAAACGGCAACAAATAGAATAGAATAGTTTTGTATGTATTTCATTTACTTGCCGGTGCATGGACTTGCTCTGTAAACTAGCATGTGAAATTCAATAAATAAATAAATTCTTATATAATAAATACTCTATAATCTACAATTCAAGTTTTATGTTTATATTTACTAATGAATGAATATTATGGCAAGGTACTAAAGTTACTCTACTTTTGTTGCTGACTGTACCTGTCGATTCTAACATACATTGTGAATCCCAAATAAGATAATAAATCGCCGTTTCAATAGCAGTTGGTTATTCTTTGTCATAATACAAAAGTTGTTTGTTCCAAACCTTGTCCCCTGGGATCATACAGTCGATGCGTAAGTGATATCACATCCACGTTCTTATTTACAGTAGTGTTTTTTCTCGGTCGAAAAAATGGTTGCTATCATCAGTTTCAGGAAACGAACCATGCGACGCGGAGGAAACACAATATTGTTTTCCTTGTCACCGTGAAGGGTGGGCGCCACATAAACGCGTTATAAAATCAGTCGTTTCAGACTCTGTTCGAATTGTATATCGACGCTTTGGACTTAAGTGGATGAAGCAACGCACGGAGGTATATTCGTTTACTTGTACACGGTACAAGTACCTGCGATGCAATTCTCGTTGCCTTCGAAATAATCTCGGATTCGAGTTTAATCTTCGAATCCTTTTTCGACCGTAAAATCTCGTAAATCGAGATTCCTTTTCTCACCACTAATCAAATTACTTCGAGAATTTTTGTGTGAAATATTGCCATTTGAGAACATAATCACGTTACGATGCGTTCCGTTCCTTCATCAGGTTTTGAAACGGTTGCAACAACATATCTCTTACAAAATATTCTGAAAGTTATAAAATCTATTTTGCGGGTTTTAAAGAACAATTATATTTCATAGTAATTAGTAGCTAAGTATAGAAAAAATATCATAAAGTGCTTACATAATTCCTATTTCAGAAACTGCTTTTGTAAGTAAAAAACTAAAATTACAATAAAATCTCTTCTTCTTTTAAATAATGGCGTTCGCGTTACATAAAGATTATCCATTTCGCCAATATCAAGTGAAAATACTTATTACAGTAACAGACAATTATACGGTAGATTTGAGTTAAAAATGGAGTCTCTCAACACGTGTTTTTGCAATAAGAACTCGGGTGAAACTCCCCAATAAAATCTCAAAAACTTTATGTAGCCTTTTGACGTTTAAGATCATAGATTACAGATAACAATTATCGTGGTTCGAGTTCGAAATCTAGGTCTCGACCGCTACTAACCATTCTAAGTAATTCGAGTGGCTTCCCTCGAGAAGAGTCGAACTCGAGATTTTCAGAATAGCGCAACGTCATTACAACTCGAATATACTTTGAATTCGAGATTTATCTACCGCTATGGGAAAAAGGCGAGACTTAATCATCATCATTTCAGCCGAGAGACGTCCACTGTTGGACATAGTCCTCCCCCAAGGATCCACCCGCATCCAGCGGGGTTATGTTTGTATGTAATTGCTGCGTTGGTAGATAGGTATAGAGAGAAAGGAATACTAAAAAAAGATTGATCGACCGTGTGAAAGACGATAATAATATGGCAAATGGAGGAGTTAATGTTGACATGACAACTGATCGAGGAGTAAAAGGAAACTCCTAATCTGTTTTCCTTATATGAACCTAAATAAATTTGGAACAAGTCAGGTAAATGATGAATTTCATTTTGTTATATAAATTTTATCTCACTCACGTGAGCCAAAGGACATGTAATTTTTTGGGCTCAATTATTGAACCACCATCTTGTGTGGTTTTTGGCTGTGTCTATCTTATTGTTATTTTATTTTATTATGTATACTAACATAGTTTTTAAGTAATTGTAATACTAACTATATTTATTATTATTATTTTAATTTAATTGAATTTATTGTGCCTATCTTCATATTTTGTTATTAATACTAACATAGTTCTTAAGCAATTGTACTAACACACTATGAGCCTTTGTAGCTTGAAAATAAAAGATTTTTATTTTATTTTATTATTTTATTTATTATTTTTCTGATGGAGACCATTGTCTGGAAAAGACCTACGAAAATAACGAAAAAAATTAAAAACGCCCGTTTTTGAAAAAATATTTAAATTTATTCATTTATGTAATTTTATATTTGCATAATTATAAGGGTTGCATTTTTAAAGTTATGATCGATTAAAATTTCAAAAATAATAATTTTATTATTGAAAAGTTGCTTAATTTATGTTACTTTCCGAAAAACATTTTCATCTCTGTTCATTGAAGCTTCGAAAAGAGGCCCGGGCTCCAATAAAAAAATATAACAATGTCATGTCCTTTGTGTGAATGAGAGAATTTAAAGTATTTAAACCACGCACAAAACCTTTTGTTTTTAGTTAATCCCATATTTCGCCGCAGTCACATGCGCCATGGTCACGTACTGAAGTGTATGCGAGTTGATGTTTATTGGCAGACAAATCTGTCTACCTTTTTACTACGCTCTGCAGTACCACTGTTCTCTCACTTTTCACTCGAATCTGCTGTCTACACACAATAGTGAGAGTGAGAATAGTGGTACGGGTGCTGAGCGTAGTAGGTAAAAGACTTAAGGTGATCGCACATTTAGGCGCGCCGCACGGGGCGCACGCATCGTATCAGACGCATTTACTTATGGCCTCGCACATAATATACCCGCACGCATCGAACGCGCCGAACACGCTATCAGCATGCTATCAGCAAAACAGTCAGTTTTACCAACGTTTGGTAGAAGGAAATTACCGTGTTTATTAAGAAAATATATTAGAGACTGCCGCCGGCCGTAGCAAATAAAGTTATTGAATGACCCATGTTGGCTTTTATTTTCAATTATTATTTCAATCAATAAAAAGTCAAAAGTCAAAATTTGTTTTTGGTCCAGTTTTTCCCTTAAGAAAAGCCAAAGGAAACTAAAGCGATAAATATGTTGGCAGTTTTGATAAAATTTCAAGATGGCGGTTTTATCCAATGATTTTTGATAGCTCAAAGCGATAAATGCCTATATCATATTGTGTTTCGGTGCTCATGCTAGGCGGGCAGGAGACTAAGATGATATGCCTTCCATGCCCAGTAATTAATCTATACTTATATTATAAAGCTGAAGAGTTTGTTTGTTTGAACGCGCTAATATCAGGAACTACTGGTTTAAATTGAAAAATTCATTTTGTGTTGGATAGTCCATTTATCGAGATAGGCTATATAATAATCAACATAAACGCTAGCGAAGCCGCGAGCGACCACTTGTATATAATATAATCTCAATAAACTTGTCCGATTCTGACTGTTCGCATCTCTATGGCGTGCCCCAAACTTTACAACCGTACAACACATCAATTAAAAGACATATTTCTCTGTTCAGACATGGCGAATCCAATAAATACAATTGATACAGCGTCTGTCGATTTCCAGACAAATCTTTGGTGGGCTGCCAAGAAAGTATCTATCTATTGTTTTATATTACATTAGCTTGACATTCAAGTCGTTTGTTGGCTTAATACTTCAGTTAACTTATTTAGTTCCTAGTCTGTTGGCGAGTGTAATTAAAAATGTTTGAAAAATGTACCTAGTAATTAAATATTTTAAAAAGAAAACATTTATGATTTATACTAATTTATGTTCGGCAAACGCTTGTTTATGCCCTGGCTGACCAACATCTGTGATGTGAGGTTTAAAATCAAATACTGAGGCACTCAATGATTCGCTGTATGTAGTGGCGGCATGCGGCAGACGTCCGCTCAGTCTGTAAGTCCGAACTCGACTGATCCAGTCCACTCTGCCAGTATAATAGACAACATTAAAAAAAAACAAGTTATGATAATTACATATTTACATAATTACTTCAAATATTTGACAGTTGTGTCATCTTTTTTTACTTTTAGTAGAGCCCACAAAAATCCTACAATTGCAGTTATGCCGTTTTATAATGAGTAAGTTTTCAAATTTTTAGTTAAAATACTTAGGAATCAAATAATAGTAGTTTATGCAACTGTCATATAATGAAGGGTATTAAAACACGAGTGTGAGTTTATGAAACGAGCGCAGCGAGTTTCATAATAGTAACGAGTGTTTTAATACCTGTGTTATATGCAGTTGCATACACTACTTTATCTACACTCATACATAAATTCAAATAAAACAACAGAAAAGACAATAAATGTATGGGTTAGATCCCTTTGCCTTCCCGAGTATTTAAGAAAAATAACTGTATCATAATGAGTCGAACCGGTGTTATAATGGTCATTATGTTACAGGTTTTTTTTTTAATTTTAATTTTGATTATCTGTATTAAAAAGTATGTCATTTTATGTTCACCTTTGATATCGTAATTCGAATATTATGACATGAGTGTAGATAAAAGAAAATACAAAATACTTTCCATCAATATTATAAAAAAAAACCCATTAAAAGAATATAATATTGTCAATTACAGCATTAATTACCTTAATTTATACTAGTGCTCCACCTGCAACTTCGTCCGCCAAGAGATTTTTTTTTTAAATAAAATAAAGTTTTAGGTCACTCAAAAAAAATTTAATATGTGAATTTTTTCAAATCGATCCAGTAGTGTTTGAATTTATGCGCTACAAACATACATTCCATATACACCTTTCTCTTTACAATATTAGTATAGATTTTTATTTTCTCGTACGCAGTATAGAGGAAGTCTTGTAATCGTCAAAAAATTCTTTTGTGTGCTTATTAGATTAAAATACCTATGTATTTAAATGAGTAAATAAAAAATATTATTGTTGTTATTATTATTTTGGACCTCCCTTAGTCCAAAAATATATTTTTTGGAATTAGGTCTGTGTGTGTGTGTGTCTGTGCGTTAGCACGATAACTCGAGCATGCTTTAACTTATTGCAACCAAATTTAATATGCGTGTACGACTTTAAAATATAAGGTTTCTATCAACTTTTGAGCCGTCGATCACGGAAGTTAAGTAACCAAGTGCGCGGACGGTACTCGGATGGGTGACCAAAATTTAACATGCATGTATGACATCAAAATTTAAGATTTTTATCAACCTTTGAGTCGTTTCGTGTATACGAGAAAGTAAAGGGGAGACCACTCCCGATTTTTTTAAATATGATATCCAACTTGTGTAATATAATTACATAATTTAGCTAAATATCACACCGTCGTATCAAAGTCTGACACCATAATAATGGTGTCAACCACGTGTTAATAACATTAATAAGATATCCAGTCCTTCTGTGGTTGATGGTTCCAGGTGAAGCTTGATTACATCTTCGGCGTTGTCGTCACTTGCCATCATGTCAGATGAAAAACAAGAGCTTGCCTGTCAAGAATTTAAAATAGAAAATAAAATTATAAAAAAAAACATTTCAAAAAACTAAATATTAAAGCATAAAGAATTAAAATTATATTTATTCAAGATGGCGAAATTGGTACACTAAATTCGGAGATAGGCCTCAGATAGGTACAATTTTCAACTCTGTTCACATGTAACTCTCAGCGCAGTCGCCAGTCGAGTAATCTGTTACCTACAATACTTAGAACGACTCAATAGCTCCAGCTACTGATATCGGCAACTAAGCATCCATAGTAACCGAATTTCAAACAAAATGAAATACGCCTGGTCTCACAGACCCATGCCCGCTGACACCGGGTTAAAACACAGATTCTGATATTTTTGAAACACAAATATCACTTGAGGCAGAGAAAATTAATAGCTTGTAATATTGATTCCGAGTTAGACAACCCCAAATTAGCCATAAACACGAACTAAAATAGACTTAACTAATTCGAAGTTAATTCTCCTTTCTGCAGAACGTAATAGGATGAACGAAATTCCCTCCTTTGTAGTTTCAGTTAACTGTTTAATTATGTTAGAAGAAGCTTTCACCAATTCTCATGAAAGAAATAATTTTTGGAAGTCACGAAATGTATTATGCAGTTCATTCGCAACGTAGAAAAGATATGTATAACCCTCCCTGTACCAGGTGGTGTGTGACACACCCCAGTCCGACGAAAAACGCAATAATTTTAAAACAGTGAAAGCGCCGAAAATGGATTTCTCAGTAGCTGGAATTACAATGTTGCTGCTCCGATCAGTGTTGCCAAGTCAGTCTGGGGTCACCACCAAGTGAGCCGTAGGACCCTAAAGCGCTCGTGCATCACGTATTCCACCTCAAACGGCGCATTCGTAGAAATTTCTGACACATACAGAAATTACCTACTTGAATTTTTACACATAAAATGTACTAAGCATTTTAAATGAAAACTCATTACCATTAATATTTATGCGATTACTAGCTGTTCCGGCCACGCGTTGCAGTGGTAATTTCATACTACTGACCTATAACATTGTATCTGCAGTAAAAAATATGACTACTTATCAAGATAAAAACTATCCTATCTCTCAAGTTGGATCAAACTGCACACGGTGTACAAATTTGCTTACAATCGGTTAAGTAGTTTAGGAGTCCATCGCGGTCAAACAACGTGACACGTAATTTATATATATTAAGATAATGTCTCAAATGAAGGAATCCTCTGGGTAAACTCGCTCCTTCTTCAAAATAAAAGCAAATAATACTCATCTATTTTCGGAACCTTGAAATGCTGGTAATGGTGGGCAAAGAAGAGGGGAAATGGTCTTGCAGACGATCACCTGTCTGCTCAATTCGTAATCCCTCACAGACCTCCCTATAATTACCGCCCTGAGATAGGACGAAGATAGAAGTGCTTGGAGGAGATTAGTAACTTGCGTGAAGAAGGCTGCCAGACTGACAAGACCTTCAGCAATGAGGAGTACGATAAGTAAAAAGTTGTATAATCAACGTCACAATGAACTAAGTGCCCAACATGACCCAAAAGATCTCACATGCAGAAATTAAACTTTATCTAGGTAGGTAACGAAAATTACTATATTGTTCTAAAGGTTGGTCCAGATTAAGTTACATGTTGTTTAATTATGCTATATAAACGTCGTGACACACAATGAAAAGAAAATGAAAATGAAATGAAAAAGCTCTTTATTTAAATGGACTTTTCTAAGTACTTTTAAATCGTCAAAACCCTACCACCATTTCGGGACGAATAATTATTATTATGCTGTGATGGAGAAGAAATGGCGAAAGAAACTCCACAGCTTACAATTTCGTAATGATTTCAAAACATTAATACAAGTCAATAAATAATTATCAATAATAATAATTTAAGTTACATTTTAACATGCGTAAAGTTTGGGTGGTTATTACTCCCACGCATTTGGATTATTTATCTTGTGAAAAGCTTGTGAATTTTTTTAACATTTCTGTATAACATTACAACTTATAACAAGACACATAATTATAGAAAAATTGTCGTCCAAGCCAATAAAACATTATACAATTATGTTTTACAACATGTTTTGTTATAAAGTCTGGACTCACCCTGAGCAGTTCGAAATATTATCTAGACTAGAGGTGAGGACAAAATATGTTTTAAAATATAGTTAAAGGTGACATGTTAATAGCATAAGTTATACAATAATGTTACTTAATCTGGTCTCGCCTTCAGGTGCTTAAAATATTCAATCAAAAATCAAAATCAAAATCAAAAATCGTTTATTACAGTCCATCAATGTAACACTATAAACAGTGATTGGAACCAACCCAGTAGGCAGATTCAAGATTCAATAAATTGCACAATGATCACATCCTTTTAATTTTGATTATGGTTTAATCGACGGCATTATTTTTTTCGTTCGATTTAAAGAAAATTCAATCTCAAAAACCAACAACATCGTTTTACCAAACAGGCAATTTAAACGTACACCTTCACACAATAAAGTTGACATTCCAAAACGCGCTTTCGCTCGGCAAAGTTATATTTGAACAGTTATACCTCCCGTGAAAATTTAAATTTCATAAAGACTTCTGTAGGAAGTTCGTGTCTTTACAAACTTTCTCACAGAAAGCGTATATGGAAACATGCCTTGAGAATTGTAAGTTTCATGTACTCAACTGCACTTAGGACCGAGTGTCTCATTCATACTTTGTCCGGACTCGAAGTAACGGAAGATGGGGTATTTTTGTAAGTTTTGCGCGTTTGTATTTGTCTAAGAAGTTTTACGTAAGCGCAATGTATATTGTCTTCTTTATGATGTAGGGGTACAGTAGTTTTTATATTTGAGAAAGGTAAATTTGTTTACCCAGACGGCTGAGATGATTTTGAAAGTAGCATTTGTCCTAGCCATGTGTTGCTGGCAAATTAGAATAGCATCACTACATATCCTCCAATGGGTATCGTAGAAGGCGATTAATGGATCAGCAAAGGGGTATTGTTCACCCCTTTTTATCCAGAAATCCGCATTGGGCAAGCGTAGTGGACTACTGCCTAGACCTCCTTCGATGACAAGCAGAGGCCTTGTGTCCCAGCAGTGGGTCGAATTATAAAGGATGTTAGGATGAAGATGATGATTTGTCCTGGTTGTTGACTTTTGTTTATTTGTTACCTACCTGAAGGATTGTTATTTTGGCTTTGGTGCCTCTTTTGTATAGACGACAGATTAGAAATTTATCACTATTTGGAAGCACTGCATGGCCCAAATTGCCAAATGTGACTTTTTGTTTAGCGAAATATTAACCTCAACCCCTCTTGGGACTACGAGCGTGATCCTATCTATGTAAATTAAATTTGTATTCTACTCTTAATGTTTTTGTAACGTAACTGGTGAGGTACGGTCTGAGAGGCCCGCTGCTGTGTCTGGTCTATAAATTAAGTATACTAACGTAAGGCAGTGTTCAAAAATCTCTTTAATAACATGAACAAATAAAATAAAACGCTTTACTGTACTCAGAATATAATTTCCAATTAAGAATCTGCCATCGTAACTGACAAACAAAAAATTGATACGGTTGAGGGTTTTTTGTATGTAATAAGGAGACAAATCGTCATACGAGTCACCTGATGTAAAGTGATCAACGATGCTCATTATCAACCACAGCACTGTATCAATTGCATTTGCATTGTCTGCCTTTAAGAATGGAAAAGACTCTTTTCTTGAAGGTCCCTAAATCGTAGCCCCTCGGAAAGATCGTTGGTACAAGCTGATTCCACAACTTCTTTTTCTTTAGATGGAGATCGCTTCTACCTTCAGCTGCATCAAAGTAAAGCTCTCCTTATCCCCTTTTGAAATTAAGAGCAAGACCTGAAACCAGAAATAGCATTCGTACTTGATAAATATTTTCCTTTCAATTCTCATCAGTTGCAGTACTCGTATATTCCTATATACCCAACCAAAGTTGCTAAGGACCTACTATTATAATTATTTGAAAACTAATGTCTGTCAAATCAAAAACAAATTAGGTATTACTTTACAGTTAGTTGAAATAATAAACAGCGATCCATTAAAATTAACACGCAGACACAATGAGACGATGATACTGAATAAAATATAGCTTAACAAATAAACGACGTTAATTCAAAAACAGACGCCGAGCCATATTGGAATGGTGTGAAAAACGAAACCAAACAAGATTTATTCGCCAGTTTTGCAGAAGAATAAAACATAAACCAACATTAAAATAAAGTGGCACCAATCACAACAACAGCACCTTCACTTAACGAACACCAATAAACTTGAGAAATAGACGCCAATCGTGTCGTGTCTCTGAAACGACAAATCATTATTTATTGTTTCATAAACAGCATTGAGGCTTGAAGATCGTTTCATGACGGGGACGGGAATAAAAGTCTGACTTAGTAGGAAACGACTTAAGGAGATTGTTAGGTATCAATGGAAATAAATATATCTTAACTGATAGTGTGCGTCAAAATTTAAATTTAAATAATGCAATTATAAAAAGTAAAAGCAACAATATGAGTAAAATTTTACAAAAGCCGTTAGTAAAATTATCAGTGATCACCAAAAAGTTTCCCAAATCAAACAAGAATGTACTTTAATCTATAAAAAAAATCAGCCACACACATTAATATACACCAATTAACACGAAATCGCACACTTCTAAGATTGTTGTCTGCTTTCAGATTTAATTTATTTCTTCACTCATTCACTGTTCAGTTCATGTGGTCAAATTATGGAAAAATGTAAATCATCAACAGCTCATTAATGTCCCCACCGAGGGGCTCGAGCCTACCCCACATTAGGGGCGATTAGGCCTTGGAAAACCACGCTGGCCAAGTGCGGGTTGGTCGACTTCACACACAACCTAAGAATTTCTTCATAGGTGTGTGCAGGTTTCCTCCCGATGTTTTCCTTCACTGTAAAAGCGTCGAATAAACGTACATATGAATTCAAAAATTTGAAAACACATTGGTACGTGGCGGGGATCGAACCAGTGCCTCTCGGGTGGGAGACGACGCTTCTTACGCACTACGCCACCGACGCTCCTGCGCCACCGACGATTAACGAACTACGACGGAAAAATGTAAATATAGTTACTCAAATTAAATTAGAAACAACTTTCATTGGTGATTTTGCGAAAAAATAAAGGGCTTAGGTAAGGTTCTAAAGAAAAACAAGACTGCCTTCCAAACTTCCATTCCACTTGATTATGAAATTTTACAATACCCTAAACTTCATCATCGTCAAGAGAAACTTGATGGGGTAGCGACGATACTTCACTGGGCTGTGTCAATCACGCAACACCTGATATATTATTAATAATACATAATTAACATAAACGCCATAAATTATTAGAAATGTAACTAGTTCCACAATAGTGCCTCCAAACCGCATGACCAAATTAAAGTGAAGTGTATTTACATGACAAATTCAAGCGAATTAATTTCAAATTCATAGCGTGACCGAATTGAAGTGAAATGGGACAGATTTGGTGTATTTGTGCTGTTAGTTTTAATTATTTTACACTGTATTTCGGGATGGAAATGTTTATTTTTAAAAACTGTTACTCAAAAGAGACACAAAGGGACCCCGTAACACCCGTTCTGGAAGGTACGATCACTTTCCAGCTTCCGTTTAATGTATTTAAACTTGTAGAAGAAATATTGTCGTTATTAGTCCTAAGGATTATTGCGTAGTATAGATGTTAGCGTTTATTTTATTATTCTGAGTAAAAATATGTGTTCTCATCTTTGGACAGGGGCACCTCAATACCACCTACTTCCCTTTGACCGTATCCAGCGAAGGCCAGCTCGAATTGTCGACAAACAAGCGTATTCTGACCGGATAGATGACTTGACCCTGCGTAGAGGTGGCTTCTATTTGTATTTCTGCATCTTCCTTTTTAATTATTATTTATAGTTAAATATATTGATTAGTTTTATATCAACTTTATTATATTAAATATACCCAAATTTTGAAAATTTTTGAAAATAATTTAGCTTTATTTATTCTACATACTTGATTTATGTCATTTTTGTTATTCTGGGATCATGATCGTTCTCAAACGATCGTAGTCGCAACTCGTTGAGATGCAGCCGGGTTGTCGTAGGTCAGGAACGAACTCAACGAATATTTTAAAAATGTTTTTGCTTATATTTTCGTGATACGTATGAATTTTCGAACACTGTTTTCAGAATTATTTTCCCTAGCCACTGCACCATAGAAATACGATTGGTTCCGGTCCGAAAAACATTTTTTTCCAGTGAATTCACGTGGTTTTATGTCAGTAAACGCCGGCGTTCCCCAAGGCTCCGTTTTATCCTACACTGTTTCTTCTGCATATCAATGATAATGATTCCTCTTGGAAACATCAATTGCTATGCAGACGACAATACAGTAGCATCTCCAATTGCACTGCGATGTTGCGTCATTGAGCGCGTTCTACGTCTGTTCCACGGCAAGTGCTCTAAAGAGCTTTCATTCCCAAATCCCGCCATCTCCTTTCATTATAAGGACTACTGTGCTACTACGTTTTCTTTGTTATCGACAAACTGTGGCTACCATTCCAACGCGAAATAAGAATTTTGGCTACTCGTTTCTTTGTCGCACAATTAAGAATTGGAATTCACTGCCAGCACACGTGTTCCCTCCCTACAATCCTGGGTCATTCAAAAGAGGTGTAAAGAAGCACCTTGCAGGTCAGGTGGCTATCAAAACGGTCTATCTCTTGCACTTGCTATCTTCGCATTTCGACTCCACTTCTGCTTACCATCAGGTGGAATTGAGTCTTTGCTTGACATTTTTATGAAAAACAAAAAAAAAGAAGACTTGAATTACGCTGGATACGGTACTTGGGTTCTTGGTAGGTACCCCCGAACTCTCTACAGAGAGAGGTTGGTCCTTAAAAAGAGTAGAGTACTATTTTTGACTTTTTACTTTCTAAGACTGCAGTGTGGACCGCATAGAAGAAAATATGCTGGGTGAGGGTAGTAGTAAGTGTAATGTATTTTATATGCAATAAAAAGTATTACTAGAGTTCCATAACTAAAAGACTTACAAAGTTCAATGGATATAATTGTGCTTTGTTGATTCCAAACTATTTCATCATATCGAATCGCATCGTTTCATTACTCACAGAATTCTCGTATTGAAGGTAGTTCGAATAATTTTAACTCTGTCCGAAATGTCTAAACTATATAATGCCCTCTTTGGTGACGAATACAACACTCAATTACGATGAGCAAAATGAGGACGCTTCCTAAATAGGTCATATGCAAATCTGACGAAATTCGTACAAATAAGGTAGTTAGCCGCCACCTGAACTTATGCAGTCAACAGTATATTAGTAAGCAATTTTAAAGCGAAAATCAGCCTTGTCACAACTAGATAAGATCTACGTGTTATGTTTGATAGACGTACTATTGATTGAGTTTGCTTCTGAATCAACTACGCAAATGTTTGGAGGTAGTTTAAGCTTCGGAGGAATGATGCATCTGTTTGTAGACAATGCTGAACAATGTTATTTTAATTTGCTTAACAATATGAGGAAAATATACGTTTTTAACTGACTTCAAAAAAGGAGGAGGTTCTCAATTAGACGGTTTTTTATGTTTGTTACATCATAACTCTTTACTGGGTGATTTTGTGATTTTAAAGATTCTTTCAACCTTTGGAAGCTTGTACTTGTCATGTGGTCTTATTTAAATTTGATTGACATCGGACGAGTAGTTTTAAAGTTATCCCTAATAATGCCTATTTAATTGATATCGATGATATCGTAATCTTTATTTATGTGCCTATAAAGGAGATAGTTTCCTGAAATGATAATTTCACTATCAAGTCACCAAAAAGAAAGGGAATTCTTTGCTAGCACTTGCGTCCTTTATATTCTATCTCACTTTTGCACGAGCTTTCTTCGCGTTTGGGCTCCGACTACATTTAAGTGAAATGGAGTTTGAAGCCGCTGGATGCGGGCAGCGCAGGACTGATCAAGTTGGATATCCTTAGACTCTCACCTGAAATGAGTGTGGTGCCTCCCCGCAGACCATGGCTCATTTTATATCTTGCCCCGTATGCCTTATTAAAAAATTAATAGAGATTGGAACAAGAACAGAAAAACTGTAATGATAATTGTGATGATGGGATCTCAGGTATATCTTAAATGAAAATATTATTTATATTCAAGATAACACAGTCGCAAGTAATGACATCAAAGATTTAAACGATACTTACTTGTAATATAGAAGTAAGAGTAGTTTGCAAAGTTTTAGAAAAATTCTAGATTTAGATATGCTGTGAAACTAAACACGATCTCAGCACGTTTCCAGGTCAGCTTTCTGCTAACGAGCTGAGTTTTGGACTCCGTTTGAATATACTGAATCAAGCAAATTTTATAAAGTGGCCGCACGATTTTGACGTTATTCCTATTAGAATAGAGATTAAAGTTGTTTTGCTGATGCTAAAGCACTTTTGGCTGTATTCCATTTTTAGGCTGAAAATGTCATAATATCTGACAGGGGTTATCAGTCTCGCGTCCAATTTGGAAATTAAAAACCATGTCATCTACCGTAGAAATATTTGAAAATTAAGTGAAATTTAAACGCTCGCTAGAGCGACTCCGATGAAAATGCTTTAAAAGCTTCACCTACATAAAAACTCTCTGAATTATTTCGGGATCGTGAGTAACCCACAGGAGTAATCTAAGTAAATACCTATAGAATTGTTTTATGGATACCAAATAACGGATTTACGCAGCAAAGAATTTTCGTTTATTTCTGTTTTCATTCATGATCATCATCATCATCAACAGCTCATACAATGTCCTCACCGAGGGGCTCGAGCCTACCCCACATTAGGAGCAATTAGGCCTTAGTCAACCACGCTGGTCGCGTGCGGGTTGGTCGACTTCAGACACAACCTAAGAATTTCTTCATAGGTGTGTGCAGGTTTCCTCACGATGTTTTCCTTCAACGGTGAAAAGCGTCGATTAAACGTACATTATGAATTCAAATTTGAAAACACATGGGTACGTGGCGGGGATCGAACCAGTGCCTCTCGGGTAGGAGTTGACGCCCTTACGCACTACGGCACCGACGCTTTTTATTGATCATGACAATAAAAGTTGTTTTATTCATTAAAGTATTAACAACCATTGATACTTCTTCAATTCGATCAAGTGCTAAGTACTACGGGACGCCTGTCATATATACTGTCTCCCATTATTTAACCCTTTCGCTCCTGATGTCCATTTCAGTGGACATAGTTTTAATATGAAGCGCTCTTAGCAGAGTTGAAATGAAAACTGCTTCTAACATTTCATACATTTCTAATATGAAGTTATATCAAGCAATGGCTAGGAAAAATATATGGGTAGGTAAATTTTTTCTAAACTATAATTAATATATATGAACAAATTTAGTGCCCACCAAAAAAATAGTACACTGCTCTCGAAAATGGATATTATTCTCACCAAAAACAACTTTTGGTGAGGCTTTACTCTTTTTTTGGTGAGAATTTATCCTTTTTTGTAGGTAAGGTTAGGTTAGTATCCGTCCTCCGCGGCCCCCGCTGCTAACAGGTCGCGGGAGGCGATGGCCCCTGTTGCGTCCTCTTCGGGACAAGGCAGGGGACCGTCGGGGCGGGCTGCCTCGGGGTCTATACCCCGGGGCAGCCCGTCTCGGCGGGCGGATTAACGTCTGCCACCGCCAAGTAGAGGCTAGCGGGTGTCGATGGGATAGGCACTCGCATTGCACGGTCTCTGCGACGAGGGATACTCTCCTTTGTTTCGAGAGTATTCCATCCCACCTTGCGGAAGAGCTCGCCAAAGGGCTCGCTGCGACGCTGCTGTGGTGAATGCAACAAGTGATCCCGCAGTAGTGCCAATGTAGCGCGTCGAAACAACGCAGGGTTTTAGTGGGTAGGACGGGCACCGTTGCCCGGGAGTCCCACATACCCCTTCCCGGTTTTCCCAAATCGGGTAGGAAGTGCGTAAATGCATTCCCCTGCGAAAAAAAAAAAAAAAAAAAAAAAAAAAAAAAAAAGTATGGTGTTAATTTAAATACAAGCCTTTTATAATAATTGTTTTTTTTTATCAAAAACTTTGTAAATAACCACCTCTTGATTAAGAATATCAATGAAATACAACGAAATACTTTTTAAAGGCGAAACAAAAAAGTTTGAAAAAAAGTATTTGAAATAAAACAGTCACTTGAATCGCAAACGTTGCGGAAGCGTTAAAAAGACAAAAAAATCCTGTCATTATCAAGTAATAGGAAAATAGTAATAATAATATAATATATTTTCACACTCACACCAATTATCTAGCCCGAAGTAAGTATCATTAAGAACTTGTGTTACGGATACTAGATAACGGATATTATTTTTTTTAATATACATAATAATTTTAGATATTTTTATAAATAAACATAAATAAATATATAAACAAACATGACTCGCAAACAAACATTCGTGTTCGTCACACAAACATTTGTCACTACCAGGATTCGAACCCGGACCGCTTGATGTGCAGGCAGCTATACTGACCACTCCACCACGACGGCGTCAAAATGATTCTTTTCTATTTCGAAATAATTCACTTCTTCGTTTCACAAGAGTTCACTTTTTTATTTATAAGTTGTCAATGGACTTCGTATTTATCCACGGACATCGTCGTATCGTGGCACGACGTATGATGTCTTATTGACGTTTATGAAATTTTATACGGACAAATAGCACAAAAGCCTTTTCATCGCTTTTAGCACCATCAATATTTAATATTTCCTCACCAAAGCGTTGTGTTTATTATTTTACCCTTTTTCTATTTCTGTTTGTAAGCCAGACGTCGTACTAAGGAACTTTATATCGAAATGAATTTACATATTTAACGTTTGATTGCATTTAATTAACTCAACTAATTAAGTTAGTAGCACACTTATCAGCTCGGAACCGTATCGCCCTTTTTACTACGAAAAAATCCCCTTTAAATCTAATAACGGAGAAATAAAAAATTTGTTTATAAATACCTAAATGTTTTTTTTCTCAGATCATATAAGTAAGTTTTTTTGGGTATGTCCCAAATACAAGTGACAACGTTTATTCCTTTTACGCTTTTGCCTGCGACTTCGTCCGCGTAGAATAGTTACTTCGGGCAGCATTTAAATTTTCTTATTATTTCTTCTAACCCAAGCACCATATACCGATTTTCATGGTTTTTACTTTAAAAAATGACGGATTTTTATACAAACTTCCATCCCCTATTTTACCCCCTTAGGGATTGAGTTTTCAAAAATCCTGAAATACGTCATTCTTAGTTTCTAACTACGTGTCAGTTTTGAAGCTAAATCTTTTAAAAAATTTAGCTTCAAAACTGACGGATTACCATACAAACGTTTCACCCACTTTTCACCACCTTAGAGGGTGAATTTCCAAAAATCCTTTCTTAGTGCACCCCTAGACCTCATAAGGAACCTACGTACCAAATTTAGAATCTCTAGACCCAGCGGTTTGGGCTGTGCGTTGATATGTCAGTCAGTCATTCATTCAGTCAGTAAGTCAGTATTCATTTTTATATTTATAGAAGATATGTCAGTCAGTCAGTCAGTATTCATTTTTATATATATATAGATAGATATTGAGGTAGGCACCGACACAAAAAAAAATTTTTATGAAGGAAAATTTTTATTCCTCCGTTCTTAGTTTTGAAGGCGTTTTTTTAATAGGTTGGGGAAAAAGTTTCTTCGCATTTTTTAAGAAAATTCAAAACATTTTAATATAGTTTATTTACATTTAACTAAAGTATGTAGGTACCATTTTGTTCGATAACTTTTTGCCATCTTGTAGGTAGGGACATGATCCCATTGCTATAGAAATTTTGGGACTTCTGGTCAAAATACCGCGACAAATGGTTTTGGCAGTCCTCTCGTGATGTTAACCTGACACTGCCTAAAGAATTCTGAAGAGACCGAAACAGGTGGAAATCTGAAGGTGCAAGGTCAGGACTATACGGCGGATGCATTAACACCTCCCAGCCAAACTCTCTTAATTTTTGCTGAGTGGCTAAAGATGTTTGAGTTCTAGCGTTATCATGATGAAAAACCACACCCCTTCTGTTGATTAATTCCGGCCGCTTTCTCTCAACTTCTTGCTTTAATCTCATCAGTTGTTCGCAGTAGAGTTCAGAATCGATGGTCCTGCCTGGTAGTAACAGCTCATAATGAATAATGCCCTTCCAATCCCACCACACACACAGCATCACCTTGTTGCGAGTTAACCCGGGTTTCGCCACAGTATGTGAAGCCTGACCGGCCTTTGACCACGACCTTTTTCGCACGTTCTTGTCGTACGTGATCCACTTTTCATCACCAGTTATCAGCTTCTTCAAAAATGGTTCGGTTTCATTACCTCGTAATTAAGAATCACAAATGAGTACACGGTTCATTAGGTTTCTTTCAGTGAGCTCGTGAGGTACCCAAATGTCGAGCTTTTTTGTGTACCCAGTTTTTTTCAAATGCGCCAAAACTGTTTTGTGGTCAATTCCCAGTTCTTCAGGTACGTCGTAACTACTGACATGCCGATCTTGCTCCACTTTTTCAAAAATGGCATCCATTTTATCTGTAATAGGGCGACCAGAGCGACGTGCATCTTTGACATCAAAATTTCCGGATTGAAAACGCTTAAACCAAATTTGTGCTACTCTCACAGACACTGCACTAGGTCCATAAACATCGCAAATTTTTTTCGCGGCTTGCGTTGCATTTTTACCTTTTTTGTAGTAAAATTTTAAAATATATCGAATTTCTTCATTAGATTCACTCATCTTGGCGGTACGAAAAACAAATGAAAATCACACATTTTCCTAATTTGAATTTGGAATTATGTTCTTTAAAATTTAAACTTTCAATGATACCAAAACCAGCCAGATACAAATAGTATAGCCAAAGAGATTTTATTACAAGTTTATACATACTATAATGCGAAAAGACTTTTTCCCCAACCTAATATTTAAAATAATTTATTTTTTGCTTTATAGTGTCTTAAGTATTTAAATTTTCAGAAAACTATCTCGAGATCTTTTAGCCAAATAAGTAATAGAATTATTACGATATCATCGACGTCAATTAAATAGACATTATTAGAGATTACTCAAAAACTACTCGTCCGATGTTGATCAAATTTAAATGGGACAACATGGAAATTATGAGGTAACAAATATAAAGAAAAACAACTCCTTTCTTAAAATCGCGTAAAAACTCTCTGTTCTGTTCTGTACTGTAGCGTTCATAGTAAAAAAGGGGCGTTCTCTTTCCGAGACAAATAATAATACTATTCGTTATTATATTATAAAATACAAGCCTACTTAAGCCTAAAGTAGCAAAACAATGTTTCCAAATCAAGTGACATTTGCTTTCAAAAAAAAATCTGGCAGAACGGGACATGTGGTACCTCAAAATTATGGCAGGCTTCCAACCTTCATAAAAGGTGCATAAAACCAAAAAAGTGATTAAACCTACAGTGAACGAACAAACATAACTAGATAGTTAGTCATCAATTCAATTCTTTATTACTTGCATTGCATACTAAGTGTATAAAAATGTAGGTGTATACATAATTAAGTACTTATAACTTAGTGACCGTTATATAATAATAAAGCCTCTTTCCTCCGACTTTGCTACAACTTTGACAGAACATATTTCTAAGTTTTAATTATAGAATGTCTCGCATTCGGCGTGCCTCTTGGCATAGGCCTCCTCCAGAGAGTGATCGTTAGGTATAGCAAATTTGAAGACAATGCTACGAATACATTATGGCGACAAAACCGTACACAATATTTTGACATTAATCTAAAACTATATAAAACAATAATTATTATAATATAGGTGAGGTTATTTATATGGAACGCCGTTTGATGCCGGCAGAGTAGATTAGCATCACCTCGTTTCCTCCAAAGGGTGTCGTAGAAAGCGACTAATGGATCAGCAAAGAGGTATTGATCACCTTATACTCCGTCCACTAATCAGCTTTCGGTAAGCGTGTTGGACAACTGCCTTAACCTCCTTCGGTGACAAGGAGAGGCCTTATGTCCCAGCAGTGGGTCAAACTATAAAGGCTGTTATGATGAGTTATATTTATTTATATGGATTCATATGGAGTAGAAGACTAAATGTTTGTACCTATTGTATTATTTGTATTTAAATATTCACCTATAGAGTAATCCCTCGCTATTGGAGGGTTCTGAATGAAACTTGCTTCCATCTTCAGCCTCAGTGTGATTTAGGCTATGAGTCTCTCCGTCAAAAATAAGCCTAAACTACCAGTAACTATTAAAAACTCTAAGGATTGTTCTTCGCTTTAATACAATCTACCGGAAGATGAGGTCTTTCTCCAAGCAATTTTTATTGTAAACACTATCTTAAAGTATGCTTTTTCTTCTTCATCATCATAAACAACCAAATAATTTGACCCACTGCTGGGACTCAAGGCCTATCCTTGCCATCGAATGTAGTTTAGACAGTAGTCCACCACGCTTGCCCAATACGTTTTTGGTGGACAAAGTATAAGGTGATCAATACCCATTTGCTGATCCATTAGTCGCCTTCTAAGACACCCATTGGAGGATATGGAGTTATGTTAACGGTGTAAAAATTATTACGCATGATGTATATTGAAATTGTTTTTTTTCTTTTGTTTATTGTTTACTATTTTATTTGGTAAAATAATTTTCAAAGATTTCAAATAAATACTTAATATTAATTTCAACAAATTCAATGATTTAATAATGATGATAATGTTTACTCATTCTTATGGTGCTAGAATTCATAGTAGGGGTGTGGGCTCGTCTAATCACTTATTCAAAACGTGTCTATGGTTCCAGTTTGAGTTTTAATTTCATTTTCCCGTTTCATCGTTGATTGACAGACGGACGGACAGTGAGTTTCGAGGCTAACGTTACGAGAATTCTTCGCCGAGACTGATTTGTTGATAATACGTGAACTGTCGTGAAAATTAATAGTATATTTTACTTGCATCATATCTGATGTAATATTGATTCCAAAGTATTAATTTTATGATGTTATTATAGATTTAATACCTGCAAGAATCCAAAAGAATAAATTGCGCGGAGAAACTTACATAGCCAAACAGCCAGTACAAACAAATATACCTACATACATTATAATATCCACTTGACAGAAAATCACAGCCAAATAACACTACATTTTTGTAGTGTTGTGTTTCCTATAATAACAATATAAATTATTTCAGGCTTCACATGACTCAGTTTGTTACTTACAAATATCTTATATCTAGTGTTAATTATATTGTACATAATCTTATATCTAATGTGAATCGGCTAAATTTTGAATTCGGTATATAATTAAATCGGCACATAATGGAACATTTAAAAATTAGAATTGTGCAAAATTGTTATAATTAAAATTAAAATCAATGAAAATAAACATTAAAAGAATAAAATAAAATTTGAATTTATAAATTACAGAAAAAAGTCTCTGTAGCAGGCTGTATGATTTTCACATAAAAAATACCCAAGGATACAGTTGTAGGGTTAATATGCAGATGGCTTCGACTTCATCTATCTAACAATAACATAAAATGGTGGTGGGTATCAAAATTTAAATTACTTAGTTCAATAATATGATTAATTGAATTATATAGAAAAGCTTTTCACAAGATAAATAATCCAAATGCGTGGGAGTAATAACTACCCAAAATTGACGCATGTTAAAATGTAACTTAAATTATATTGATTGTTTATTTATTGACTTGTATTGATGTTTTAAAATCATTACGAAATTGTAAGCTGTGGAGTTTCTTTCGCCATTTCTTCTCCATCTCAGCATAATAATAATTATTCGTCCCGAAATGGTGGTAGGGCTTTTGACGACTTAAAAGTACTTAGGAAAGTCCACTTAAATAAAGAGCTTTTTCATTTTCATTTTAATTTTCAAAAACAATGAACAATCACCTAATGTACCATCTATGTAATTGTATAGTATGTATGTAACTAACATTTGAAGCCTAATAAAACACAAACGCAGACCCTGGAACCGCTAAGAAGTAAAAAATTATCGCAAACCCATTATAATAAAATGTAGGTATTTCACCCACTACGCCGTTCTTGAAGCCCACGATACATTTGCAGTAAATTGAGCTTAATAACACATTTCCAATATTCGATCGTAAAATATTTTTTTACTGTTACCGCAAGGACGATGTATATAGCACCGATAAGATCTTTTTAACTTTCTCGTATACGTGAAAAATTCGACCTCGAGATTTTTACGGATTAACCCCTTTTTGGACCTCCCTGAGTCCAAAAATTTTTTTTTTGGAATTATGTCTGTGTGTGTATCTGTGTGTCTGTGCGTTAGTACGATAACTCGAGTAGGCTTTAATTTATTGCAACCAAATTAAACATGCATGTATGACATCAAAATATAAGGCTTCTATTAACTTTTAAGTCGTCGATCACGAAAGTTAAGCAATCAAATGCGTGGTCGGTACTCGGATGGGTGACCATAATTTAAGGTTTCTATCAACTTTTGAGTCGTTTTCGGTTATACGAGAGAGTCAAGGAGAGACCACTCCCGATTATTTTCTACAGTATACAGTGGCATAAATACAGAGTAGCCAATAGCACAGAAAACAGCAGGACTCTATGACCTGGCATATCCTGTGGCTAAATACATTACCGGCTTCTAAATTATGTCAGTTTTATATCCATTCTAGCTTTTGCCCGCGACTTCGTCCGCGTGGATTCGTTACTTCGGGCAGCATTTTTTTAGAGTATTTTATTTCTTATCAAGTGCCCAAATTCAAAGTTTTATGGTTTTATCTTTAATAACGAGGAAAAAATTCTCACAGCGAAAGCAGTGTCTCGGTGGCGTAATGGTCAACGCAGCCCGGATTGCGGAAGATGCGGGTTCGATTCCCACCTGAGGCAAGTCGATTTTTTCAGTGCATTTTTGCCGCCCAGATTGCGAAGATGCGGGTTCGATTCCCACCTGAGGCAAGTTTTTCAGTGCATTTTTTCTAGTATTAAAAAATTCCCATTTTGATTTTCAGACTTTTTCACTCCGTTAGGGGTTGAATCCTTAAAAAGTCTGAAATACGTATTTACTTACCTATTTATCGATGGGAGTACTCATGTGAAGTTACGACTAAAGTTGTCTAACTAATCTTGGTTACCCATGCAAACTTTGATCCACGTTTCACCACCATCCTTCCTTTCGTAGTTCACCCCCAGACCTCATAAGGAACCTACGTGCCAAATTTGGAATTTCTAGACCCAGCAGTTGAGGCTGTGCGTTGATATGTCAGTCAGTTAGTTTCTTCTTTTATTTATTTAGATTTCCTAACAAATGAACATAATTATTTTTCACTAGCTAGAATAGAATAATAAAACTTTATTGTACATCAACATAAATGTCAAAGATTACATACAGTACAATTATTTACATTACAGCACAATGGGCGGCCTTATCGCTAAGAGCGATCTCTTCCAAGTCACCTTTGGATGAACAGGATTAAAACAAATAAACAAAGGGAAGATGGCTATGCAACAACATAGCTCCTATAAAAAAAACTATTCATTTTCAGCGCTACTAACGCTCCACTATGTTTCTACGTAAGTAGTTTCGTAGTAGTGTAATTGTTTCTGTGTAAGTTCAAAAATTAGATTTTATTGCTTTTGAATGATAGTAAACATTTATTAAAGAAAGTCAACGTTATCGGTCACGGTTCGTTAATTTTACTTATCCAAGCTGTTTCATTTTTGCAGTAATATTAGTAACTAGATTCACAATAATAATTCTATTTTCATGCAAACACAGATCTTTTATTATATTATTATACAGCTTATCGTGTTTGACGGTTCAGTGTAACGCGTCCTTCGCTAGCCTTATAAAAATTAGGTCAGAGTACTTGAAATCGTTTATGTTTCACTAAAACTCTCTAGTTAGGAACGAGTCATTTTGGACGAAAGTTTTATTGGAAATTCTGGAAAGTTTCAAATAGCGCAGAGGAATTCTTGATCTAGATAGATCAAAATTCCCCCATTATCAGATAACAAAAAGAAAAAATAGTAATTGGATAATTGTTATTATTATTTAACTAATTACAATAGCGTCGGCATATTGAGTCGATAAGGGCGTTCTGTCGTCTATCTATGAAACATAGAAAAACATAAAAATACTTTATTTCTTCTTACAATATATAACATAGGGGTTGGAATCCCCTCTGGTAATTTTATTATAAACCTGTGTTAGAGAGGTTTCCTCTTTTCCGTGGTTGTGTGAGAAGTGTAAAAATAGTACAATAATTTTTCCTTTTCTGTCCATTTTCCCTGTGATAGTCCCTGGAAGGTACCACGGGAATTATTTTACCCGTGGTCCCCGAATTTAGTATAAGCCAACTAATTTAAAAAGGTATAATAAAGCCTAAACATTTAATTTTTATGAACAAAGTTTCAAACATCTCTTACATAGTCATGGTAGCCTGGTACTTCAGGTTGGAAACATAAGTACAGATTGAAAAGTTAACAATCCCCTATAGATGGGGCAAGTCGATGGGGATTAGTGGCCATACATACTGTTATCTTAAATAAAAAGCATTTGTCATCTATTACGCTATAATATTTCCAAATAAAACTAATACTATAGGTTTCTTGGTACATACAAGTATTTTGATATAACTGTACTTGGACATATTTTTGCCTAAAGGGCGAACAGAGCTACTTTAACTTTGAAGGAGGGAAAAGGTTCGGTTTAGGTATAAGGGCCTTGAGTATGTTTATGTTATTAATTTTGTTAACTTATGTTTTATTTTGTTGTTGTCTTTAATAATATACATTTAAGTTATTATACCTTTTTAAATTAGTTGGCTTATACTAAATTCAGGGACCACGGGTAAAATAATTCCCGTGGTACCTTCCAGGGACTATCACAGGGACGATGGACAAACAAAATAATTTTTAACTACGATACGCTTACGATTATAATTACCTTAGTACCTACCACGACGACTGTTTCAAAGATTATTTTCTTTATTCTTTCTCCTTTTTTTCTAAGGACATACTCGCTTATTTTGTCACTGACCAACTGTGGCCAACATTCCAATGCGAACAAACAAAGGCAACTATTTCTACATCGCATAATTAAGAAACGGAATTTCTTATCTGCCAGCACGCGTGACTTAATTCGTGCAGTGGCAGAGCAAGACGAGACTTAAATTTCACCCTGTCTTACTGCAGCCGGGACCTAACTTAACGCACCGACGAAGATTAGAGGAAAAACGAGTTGAAAAGTTCCGGCTCCATCCCAGTATCGACCGTGCACTTTGTAGCTTAATTTCGTGATCATTGCGATTATTGATCTCCTTAGCCTCACTTACTATCAACAATCATAGCAAAAAAACGTGTTTCTTATTTACGGTTAATTTTTACTTTCTTGTATACGTAGCATAGAGGAAGTCTTGTAATCGTCAAAAAATTCGACCTCGAGATTTAGACAGATTAACACGTTTTGGACATCCCGGAGTCAAAAAACCCGTTTTTGGAATTATGTCTGTGTGTATGTCTGTGGGTCAGCATGATAACTCGAGTATGCTTTAACTTATTGCAACCAAATTTAACATGCGTGTATAACATCAAAATATAAGGTTTCTATCAATTAATGAGTCGTTTCAGGTATACAAGAAAGTCAAGGGGAGACCACTCCCGATTTTTTACTGTATTTACAGTCAATCGAAACTCTGATATGGCTTTTGACGATAAATACTTATCAAATTCCTTTTGAATATGGGTCCTCTACGTAAGTTCGAAAAGTTATACTGCGAAACTCATTACATCGATAACTATAAACCGACTACTTGATAGTGCCAGATCTTGTTTATACGACGTACAATTGTTCGCTGCTACTTAACATCGATAACTTTATATCGATGTTTTGTTTATTCAATGTTTCATTTTTCCGAAGAAACGTTAGTTCAAAATTCAATTTTTGATATTACAAGAGTGAAAACCTGAATAAAAAAAATCATATTTAGCACCATATACTATTTCGTAGAAATAACGGATCACTATAAAATTGTCGGGTAACCATACAATCGCAGAAATAGTATTCGAAATTTTCCAAGTAACGTGACCTCTTACAAATTTTATTAAAGCCTCGATGTAAGAAACGTTGTAAAAACAAGATCTCGCGGTGTCAAGTCGACGGTTTATAGTTGATGTAATGAGTTTCGCAGTATAGTGTTTTGAAGTCACCATAAAAATGTAGCAAACGCACCCGGTTTTTATTTGTGATGGTGGCTTCCTGCTACCTTTGGGACAGACTTCTATGAAGTCCACGATAAAAGAGAACGATGTTCTACTTGTAATGAGACAACGACAAATATAATGCACTCACGTACCTTAATCTACCACTGCTCGCGATGACTTCCACTTTCGCTTCTTCTCCTTCACCAGCTGGTTAGGACTACACTTGCACCAGTTTCTTGAGGAATTATTTGGCAATTATTTAAATAATGAAAAATAAGTGAGACACGTATGCGCCCACTACGATGGCGATCGAATTGTGTTCTACCCTTGTCTCACGCGCAGAATATCAGGAGTGAATCCCTTTTAATATAAAGCTTTTTGGTTTTGATTTCTTCTTCTTTACACCCAAGTACCAATTTAATTGGGGTTGGTTCAATATATTTCCACACCGCTGCATCCACCTTTTTCTAAGTTAGACGAATCCGCATTGGGCAAGCATGGTGGACTACTGCATAAACCTCCTTCGATTACAAGGAAAGGCCTTGTGTGAGCCCTCTACACGTCAGCAGATGCGTCCGCCGAGGTTGAAAGATGAATCTGCAGATGGATCTCCACTAGCCGTCCACACGTCTGTAGGCGGATCAGTCTGAGTTGGTTCTCGACAGACGCAACACGTACGCACGCAAAATGGATATTAAGACCGTAGCCGCCGTAGCTATTTATTTATTTAGTACTTTTAAGTATTATTTAAGTGTTCATCGCAGAAGAGTTATTAAAAAAATGGAGAAGGAGGTGGTGGATGCTGACTATACATGGACACTGAACAAAATATGTGGAAAAAATCTCATTTACAATATACTCACTTATTACAAATTTGTTTAACACATCGTACATTACGCCATTTTTTTCGCAGGAATAGCATGGAAAACCAGCTTGCAAAACTATACATGAATTAATTGTGTTCTTACTTACATTTTTCTTTTTGTTGTATTTATATTTTGGATTCCACAGGGAGTTTTCTGCTTGATACAGCTCCAGGAATTATATTTAATATTTAAAGCAAGTAACAAAAAAAAACGAATAAAACTGCAAGAAACACGCGTGTAATCTCATGCGCTTCCCGATGAACACTGATCCATCGTCAGACGTGTGGACAGATCGCTCGCTGCCTCGCCGAAACCCTTTGATCCGTGCTGCAAAAACCGACAACTAACGGATTAGTGCCGGACGCATCTGGCGACGTCAAATACCTACTACAAACGAGAAAATCACCCCCTCTACACGTCGACGGACGCGTCCGCCGATGACATCTGCAGATGAATCTGTCTACGTGTAGAGGAGGCACAGCAGTGGGTCGAGTTATGAGGGCTGTTATGATGACTGCAGCTAAACTTTTGGAACAATTTTACATTATATAGATTTAGTATGATTGCCAATAATTGAAGTCATGTTCTTACATTTCAAGCCGTTAGAATTTGGTTTCAACTCGAGGAGACCTATCTCAGACGGAACGTTTCAGCAAACACAACGTCTGAAGTCATATGCAACTGCAGGGTTGTCGAGATCCGAAGAGTGTTACTTCTGCTCCATTACTATCTAATGTATAGCTCGTTGCCCGATCGTATAATTGGCCAGATCATGAAATACTCGGGCATATCGTCTACCTACCGATCACACAGATACGTAGATTAGACTCTCCCCCAGTCCACTCCGCGTGGTCATAAAAAAATAACCTTGAACCTACTGATCACTCTAGACCACTTCCATTTTTAGATAATGGGCTACTCGACCAGTTGTCCAGATTTTTATGGTCCAGTAGCATTTCATGATATGCCGCACACCTCATGATCTGGCCAATTATACGATCGGGCCACGACAAATATAAACTATTCCTTCGGAAGGATATGGGGTGACCCAACACCCCACGCATTAAAGTTCCAGATTTTTGCACTTTGATTGAGTGTAGTTGTTATTTTCTCGAATCTCAAATCAAAGGTTGAGTAATCAGTCATATTACTACATCACTTACTCAGTATTCTGGGGTAATTGTTTGACCCATACTGCCAGATGTGGCTTTGTGTGTAAGTAAATGTTACCTCGAACTCTACTCAACCCTTTTGACATTACTATCGTGACATTCGATGATAATTTGTGTCGTAACATCGACAACCCTATACAGATAAAGGACAAACAAACACACAAGCGCTTTCGATAGTTGCTTGTAGTTAATTGCCACAGGACCCAAATATCTTGTTACTGGAACTAATCTTGCTCTATTTGATTCGAAACAGAAGACTTGAGCTTTGATGGGTGATAAATGAATATTTTAACATCGCGTGCAAAAAATTTCGAACCTTAAACACTGGACAGGACCCATTGCGAGGAAGACTGACGGGCGTTGAGGCAGAAAGGTCTTAGAGTGGCGACCACATACCGGAAAACGCAGCATCAGTAAGCCCCCCATAAGGTGGACTACTAATCTGGTAAATATTTGGGAACGCAGGACCGACTGGCTCGGAGATCCTTGTGGTAGGCCTATGCGTACTTTGAAATGAACGCACAGCTATATTACACAAGGGTAGCAAGCTAGAATATTAAGCCGGTACTCCACTGCCGCGCACGCTGTCCACGATTTCCACGCCCACGTAATTTTATTAGTAGTGACAACGTCAAACCGCGTGGGCTGTCAAGTGGATTGTGCGCAGTTAAGCGTGCGTAGCGGCCTAATATTATAGCCATGCAGCTACCTTCGTTTAATATTATAGCTGTGCGTTTATTTTAAAATACACATAGCGCCGATACCCACTTAAGTATTGTCTATGAATAGGTTTTTGGGACCATGTGCGTCCATGCGCACTGTGCGACCTCATAGTAATATTTGTGAATACCCTCGTAATATTCGTCTCGATCTCATAGCCTTGATCAAATTACATACTTTTTTAATGTCTAAAATGTTTTATAATGTTACGGAATACTTATCTTACAAAATGAATACGAACTGTTGAAATTGTAAATGTACTAATTTGACCCTATTGTTTACAACGTTACATCATAAAATCTAGTTATATATATTTTTTCATCTTGACGTTTTGTATTATTGAATAAACACTAATTTTCTTTTGACATGACTTATCCTGATATATTGTGTAATTCTTAATAATGATTGATTTTAATGTATTTGACATTCTGCTGTTAATTAAAACTAGAATATATTTTTTTTATGCACATCGATAAACGGTTAAATATGTTGAAAAGTACCTATTCATTGTGAACACCATTGTAACAATATTCTGCAAATAAATGATTTATATTATATAGTCCTGTCAGAAGAGCACTCACCCGTATAAGTCGCGAGTTCGTTTCCCTTCCCACCACTTAATCATGAAGGACTTTTTGAAGCTCTCTTGTGGATCAAACCAATGGCCTCTGGGTTTAATACTGGCGGGCGAGCCACTAAACCGGAGGCGGAATCAAAAAAAGATTAAAGTCTTTACAACTAAGTACATTTAAAAATACATTCTAAACACAATGAAACAAAAGCGCTTTCAAATAAAAGGGTTGAAAACTCACTGCTCATATTTTTATAAACGCCGGGAAATTGCTTAGGACAAAATAGCTCTTTTAAACATTCCAACGCAGTATTTGGGTCGGCCATTTGTTTCGGAGTTTCAGCGCGCTTTTCATTTTTCAGTAGTGTATTGTATACACGAGAAGTGTTCGCATTAAGTGCTGTCTTTTTAGGAAAGAGCTTTAAAATGTCAACGGGAATTTTTGAAATAGTGGTCTGGTTATGACGGGTGTGCTTTGAGCACAATAATTATAAATTTTCTAACCGACTTAAAAATCATAAAAAAGGAGGATAATAATTCAAACTGTATGTAGTATTGTCAGAATTGCACATTTTTTGTAAATATTAGTCTATCATCGTCAGCTCATATAATGTCCCCAGCGAGGGGCACGAGCCTACCCCACATTAGGGGCAATTAGGCATTAGTCAACCACGCTGGCCAAGTGCGGGTTGGTCGACTTCACACACAACCTAAGAATTTCTTCTTAGATGTGTGCAGGTTTCCTCACGATGTTTTCCTTCACGGTAAAAGCGTCGATTAAACGTACATATTATTTCAAAATTTGAAAATACATTGGTACGTGATATTAGTCTATACGCATATGTCCACGCATCTTACTAATATAATAAAGCTGAAGAGTTTGTTTGTTTGTTTGTTTGTTTGAACGCGCTAATCTCAAGAACTACTTTTTCGAATTGAATAAATATTCTTGTGTGGGATAGTCCATTTATCGAGGAAAGCTATAGGCTACATATTAACAGATATTAACGCGAGAGAAGCCGCGGGCGACCACTAGTATGTCATAAACTGTAAGTTGTATTGCAGAAATTATTTTTAGTTAGACTAGGTTTAGTCCTACTTAGGGACCTGTGCATGCTTTATCAAAATCGGATCAGTACTTTTTGAGATTGTGAGTTAAATGTGTATCGGTCACTAAGAAAACGAGTCGTGGACTTAATAGTATACAATGCCACAAACTTCTCTGTCACCTTAGATTAAGAACATACAGATACCGTATCCGGGCACTCAATTTGGTGCAACCAATATTAGGCCTTATTTGGCACCATACGGAAACTCTATGCGTAGTCCTCGAGGTCAACGCACTCCGTACGCATCTCCAAGAAATTATTAAAAAATGACGATTTGTGCTATTAAATGGTGTAATAATCGAACTGAAAAAAATAAAAAGAGTGAGAACATTACTTTTCACACGTAAGTTTTTAATATTTTATTGTATTTTCACTTTTTAAGCAATAAAAACCAAATATTTAATTTTGTATTTTTTAAATACTGAGTGCTGCCAGTTACAGAAATTATTTTACCTATTTTAGTTGTTTAGAATTTAGTCGAATGCAATAATTTAATCATATTAATTGTTCTATAAAAAATACTAAGGACAAAAAAAAATATTTTCTGACGATTAGATTGTTTTGACTTAACGTATGGACATTTTTAACCGCCTTAAGAAAAGGAGGAGGTTTTCACGTCGCCTTAACCTTCTTTTTTATGTATGTTTCTACGCCTAGACCGGTTTGGAATAGTAGATTGTATGATAAGGGAGCTATTTTGCTCCCTTATCATACAATCTACTTTTACGGCGAGGGCGCTACTTTGATTCAAAAGCGAAGCAAAGGAATTCAAAGTAAATAATAACACAAGTTCTTAATGATACTTAATTTGGGCTAGATAATTGGTGTGAGCGTAGAAATATTTATCCCTACTAATATTATAAATGCGAAAGTAACTCTGTCTGTCTGTCTGTTAAGCTTTCACGTCTAAAGCACTGAACCGATTTTGATGAAATTTGGTACAAATATAGATCTCGGGGAGGGACATAGGCTACTTTTTATCGCGAATAAAAGGTTGAATGGGTTGAAATAGGGGATGAAAGTTTGTATGGAAGTTCGACATGGCGGACGCGACTTTTTAATATAATATCAATATGGGTATCATTTTCGTGGTTTTCGGGGGTCCTGATTACGAATACAACATCTTTTTTGAAATCCAAGATGGCGGACGTGACTTTTTGATATAATATCAATATGGGTATCATTTTCGTGGTTTTCGGAGGTCCCGATTCCGAATTCAACATCCATTTTGAGATCCAAGATGGCGGACACAACTTTTTAATAAAATATCAATATGGGTATCATTTTCGTGGTTTTCAGCAGCCCAGATTCCAAATACAACATCTATTTTGAGATCCAAGATGGCGGACACAACTTTTTAATATAATATCAATATGGGTATCATTTTCGTGGTTTCCGGGGGCGCCGATTCCGAATGTGACATCTATTTCGAGATCCAAGATGGTCTTTGCGACTTTTTATTATAAAATCGACATAGGTATCATTTTCGACGTGTTTGTCCACCCATATTGATATTTTATCAAAAACTCACGTCCGCCATCTTGGATATCAAAAAAGTTGTTGTTCGTAATCAGAGCCCCCGAAAACCACAAAAATGATACCCATATTGATATTCTATTAAAAAGTTATGTCCGCCATCTTGGATCTCAAAATGGATGTTGTATTTGGAATCGGGACCACCGAAAACCACGAAAATGATACCCATATTGATATTATATTAAAAAGTTGTGTCCGCCATCTTGGATAGTCTCAAAATAGATCTTGTATTTGGAATCGGGGCCGCCGAAAACCACGAAAATGATACCCATATTGATATTTTATTAAAAAGTTGTGTCCGCCATCTTGGATCTCAAAATGGATGTTGAATTCGGAATCGGGACCCCCGAAAACCACGAAAATGATACCCATATTGATATTATATTAAAAAGTCACGTCCGCCATCTTGGATCTCAAAAAGATGTTGTATTTGTAATGAGGACCCCTGAAAACCACGAAATTGATACCCATATTGATATTATATCAAAAAGTCGCGTCCGCCATCTTGGATCTCAAAAAAGATGTTGTTTTCGTAATCGGGACCCACGAAAACCACAAAAATGATACCCATATTGATATTTTATTAAAAAGTTGTGTCCGCCATCTTGGATCTCAAAATGGATGTTGTATTTGGAATCGGGACCACCGAAAACCACAAAAATGATACCCATATTGATATTATATTAAAAAGTTGTGTTCGCCATCTTGGATAGTCTCAAAATAGATCTTGTATTTGGAATTGGGGCCGCCGAAAACCACGAAAATGATAACCATATTGATATTTTATTAAAAAGTTGTGTCCGCCATCTTGGATCTCAAAATGGATGTTGAATTCGGAATCGGGACCCCCGAAAACTACCAAAATGGTACCCTGATATTCTATTTAAAACTATCCGTCAAAAACTTTGGTGTGGCTTTTCCGTTTCATCGAATTTTCAAATTACGATGGACATACCTATCGTATAAAAAGAAGTTGCACTTCAAAATCAGAAGTAGTATTCATGTTTTATTTAAATTACCTGGTTTTGGGGTGACGAGATTTTAGTGACCACACCAATTTTTAGTAGTGTGCGTGTATCTGTGTGTAAGCGTTAGCACACATAACAAATTTTTTGCGTCAGTTTTGAAGCGGCATATTGTATGGAACTATCCTTCTAGTATGTTCTTATTCTAAGTCTGTCACGTTCTTTGGTCATGTTAGTGGTGTCGATAGTGGTGAACTGTCATATGTCAAAAAAAAATTAGAAGTATAATTTAGCTTATGGAATAGTTTTTGCGTTTACAAACGCGTAAATAGTTTTAAAACTAGAAAAAATATACAGAAAAAATATTTTTATTTTTATGAATATACGTACAAATTTATACTAAAAAGTAAGAAATAAGTAGTATTTTTATTAAGTACTAGTTGATAAGAGCATTATAGAAAACTAAGGAAAGTATTGATACACATTTATAATTATTTATTTTTTATTCATACTCCGATATATTTGGAGAATCATCAAAATCGATTCATAATTGACGGTGTAATCGCGGAACAAATATAAAAAAAAAAAAACAAAAAAAGCCATACAGGCGAATAGAGAACCTCGTCCTTTTTTTGAAGTCGGTTGAAAAATCTACTTGCCCCAGGCGGGAATCGAACCCAGCATCTTCAGTGTATTTTTTCCAGTTTTAAAACTATTTACACGTTTATAAACGCAAAATTTATTCCATAATGTTATCATTATTGACGTTAAGATCGTTCAAAACATAAAACTTTCATTTCTCCCTTTTCAACAATTTTATATTTGTGTGTAAATGTTAATAATAACATCATGTAAATGTTAATAATAACCATAATGGGTACAAACTATTTAATTACTTACAGGCGGACTTAAAGCGAACCGTTCTACCAACCGAAAGGTATAAATAAATCAAAGAAAAATATTTTTATTTCCACCAGTCATTTTAAATTAGCCCTCGAAATCACAGAGCAACTTTAAACCTATTTCAATTAAATACCATTAAGTTCTACCCTGGTGAGGAATTATTGCGAATTCCCTAAATCCGCAAATCCCAGGATAAACTGCAACCATTTACATAGAGCGGAGTAATAGGAGGCACGCTTTATCCGGGGAATAGTTTTCGGTAGGAATTGCCTTGATTTTATAATATAAGACGTGTATTTGTCTTCGCTGAGAGTTACTTTGCTGTGAAGAGTTGCTTGTTTTTTAACCCCCAACACAAAAAGAGGGGTGTTATAAGTTTAACGTTTCGGTGTATTCTGTGTATGTTGGGCAAAAAGAAGTACAATGCTCTCAGTGCCAAAGTATATAATAAAATAAACAAAGCTATAAAAAATTATTCTCTAACAAAATATGAGGTTCAAAAGTCAACTGAGAATTACCTACTTACACTAAGGTACCACGAGACTGAGGATTTACTGAAATAAACACACACGCGTGCGTGCGTGCGTGTGTGTTTATTTCAGCACGCACGCAAGCACGCACGCACACACACACACACACACACTCAAACACACACACACACACACACACACACACACACACACCAAAATACACACAACATCTACTCATAGTATGTAAATAAGTTTAAATTGTAGTTGTTAAGTTGGATAAAAATATATTTAAGTTCCATTAAAGTTCTGTTGTCACTTGCATTGATGTGAATCTTGTAAGCATTAGCATTATAATAGTAGGAGGAATCGCTGCCGACTAAGATACAGGACTAGTCCTAGTTTAGAAAGCAGAAGTTCTAAATATTATTTACAGCATTCTATTATTATTACCAAAACTATAACACTGTAACAAGTAAACTGTAACTGAATCTTCTACAATAAATTATTATTATTATTAAAAACAAATGTGTGTCAATTTATTTACAAACGCGTAAAAAATATGTACGCGTTTGTAAACGCAAAAATTATTGCATAATGTAAGGTAGTTTCATCTTAACTGGGCGTCAAATATTTGCAAAAATATTTCGTTCGGATCTTAGAAGTGCAAATTTCAAATATTTGATGAAACAATGTTTACCATAAAAACGTAAGCACCAAGCACTGACAAATTTCGTTGATCATACCAAATGTACAATTACTTATTGGACAAGAAAATATTTTGCATATTACAGGAAACGGCATCAACAGAAATAAGTAAAATTAAAAAAAAAACTAATAAAAAATATTATTGATACCTTAAAAACAAATTGTTATGATCAGGGCACATTTTTGATTCATACGAGAATAACTAATCAATGCTCAAGACACAAACTACACTCACTTAAAGGGGCTGGAGAATAGGCTGCGTAATGGCTGTATAATTACTGTTATGAATTGAGATAAGACAAACTATAACTTTAGTCTTTTCGTGACTACGATAAATGAAAATAAGAATTTTAAAAATCCGACTTCAAAACTGAAAAGGGACAAGTAAAACTCCTATGTATTTAAACGATCTATAAGTCAATATGCCAACAATTTTTTGAGGTCAGTGCTAGGCTCGTGGTATTCTAGATTTCTTTTTAGTTTAATACCTGCTGTGTAAGTATGCAGTCAGAAATTACACATGAATTATTTCTTTTAAAATAAGCCGGCACCGACCTCTAAAAAATAGTTGGCGTATTGACTATTAGATCCTTTAATTTAAAACATAAAACTTGTATAGGGTAACATACACAAAAACCGTACAATTCTGACAATATTACGTACATACAAGTCGAATTTAAAAATCTCCTTTTTTGAGGTCGGTTAAAACATTAGCAAACGTAGTCATTTGAAAGTCACAAAATATGAAAGCCAAATACACCCGAGTGAATCTCGTAAAAACATCTTTATTCCCCACTAAATATTATCATCGAAATGCTCATGGGTATTTTTCTATGGAACACGTGATAATATGATCAATAGGCTCGTGATTTTTTTTATGACCAACCGGATAGAAACTTACTTTCGTTATAAATAAATACTGTATACGAGTAGGTATTCATTTCAATTCTTCGAGTTTACCTCAAAAGATTAGATGATACACATTGAAAAAATTAGAAAAGAATCCGAACTGATATGTGATTTTTTGGAATAATTTGTTTTATCATACATCATTGTGGGTACACATTTTATGGCATCATAGATTTAATGTAAAAATTAGCATTTTTACTTTCTCGTATACGTAGTATTGAGGAAATCTTGTAATCGTCAAAAAATTCGACCTCGAGATTTTGACGGATTTACACGTTTTGGACCTCCCTGAGTCCAAAAATATTTTTTTGGAACTCGAGCATGCTTTAACTTTTTTTTTTTTTTTTTTTTTAATTTATTGTGAAAACCAACAGCGTTACATGTTAATACAGCCAGTTTTGCATGATATATAGTAAGGCCAATAACAGGTTTCCCTAAAATTACTTAATAAAAACTGATTAATATAAACTACAGAAGATACAAAACTTATCATAAGTATACACAAGTAGGTACATGCTTACAAAGTATATTAAACCTCATTTAGGTCTGTATACCTAAAAACATCTTATTTTGGTATACAGATGACGTGTAAAACAATCAAATGACATTACTATCTCTAACCCAATAAACAAAAAGCAGAATACTGCAATCATCAAAAGAAAAAAGGCTATAGCCCAGCTCAAGCAGTGGCATGAAACTGTTTATAACATTAGATTATAAAAACTATTTAAATAAGAATTGTGCACTATTACTCGTATTTAGAGTTATAAGATGACTTTTTATTTTCGATCTAAATTTTTGCTTACTGTGAGAAAATAAATCGATATTCTTAAAAAATTTATTATAATTATACCGTAATCTAATTAAAGGTGCATTCCGAGCATATTTTGTTTTTCTTTGGGGAATATGAAACAATGGTTGCGGATGGCGGCGGTTTCGCTTGGAGGGTACATTGTATGTAATATTTTCCACGAGCTCACGGCAGTCGACACGATTAGACATCACATCGTGAAGAAAGCTCATATCCATGAGAACATGTCTGTTTCCTATAGTCAGTAGGTTATACTCGCCACAGTCTTGCTCGTAATTATGGCGGTTGTTTGGTCTAAAGTTACGAAAATTTAAATGTTTTATGAATTTTTTTTGTATCCTTTCCAATTTCTGAATATGAGTAGTGTATTGCGGAGACCATATAGGACTGGCATATTCCATATGACTACGAACGTACGCAAAGTATAGTTTTTTTAACGTGTCATTAAATCTAAATGGTTTACACGTCCTTATTACAAAGCCTAAGTTTTTAAATGCCTTGTCTGTTACTTTATCAATATGGTCTGATAAAAGCATTTTGCTATCAAAGTAAATACCAAGATCTCTAATTAATGACGTTCTACTAATCAAGTTGCCGTTGAAATTATATGGGAAAATTATTGGGTTTTTTCTACGGGTAAAAGTGATACATTCGCATTTATTGATATTTACAGTGATCTTATTTTTATCATAATAACTTAGTAAAGCATTCAGATCTGACTGAATTTTATGACACTGAGCTTCACTATCTATTCTTAAAAATAGTTTTTTGTCATCTGCATACATTAAGTAGCGTGCAGAAGTAATAGATGATCCGATGTCATATACGTAGGCATTATAAAAAAGCGGACCAAGGTGCGATCCTTGCGGAATACCTGTGGGTATATCAATAAAATCAGACCTATATCCACCAACTACTACAGCTTGGGATCGATTACGTAGATAAGATTCAGTCCATCTTAGTAAATCACCGTGAATCCCCAACTTCTCAAGTTTGTGAAGCAGTATGGTATGGTCTACACGGTCAAATGCCTTTTCAAAATCCGTGTATACAACATCAATTTGCCCACCGCGGTCCATATTAGACAAAACGTAACTTGTAAAGCATGTTAAATTAGAAGTCGTGGAGCGTTGTTTAACAAAACCGTGCTGAGCATCAGGCAGACCTTTGTGAATAATAACATACAATCGAAAACTAGCTTTTCAAAAACTTTACTTACAGTGTTTAATATGGAAATACCTCTATAATTTTTGATTTCTGATTTGCTGCCTTTTTTGTGTATAGGGATCACATGCGCTGTTTTCCATATTTTTGGGAATACACCTTCTTTAAGGGATGCGTTGAATAATATAGTTAAAGGAGTGCAAAGTGAATCAGCACAATTACGCCAAAACAAAGGTGGTATGCCATCGCACCCGGCTCCCCCCGACCCGTCCAAGAGCCTGACTCTGTCCCTAATGGCATCAGCCGATAAACGCAACTTAGAGAGATTATCTACGCATAAAGGAGATTCGTCATTGTCAATATATTCAGCAGAAGGAGTACCAAAAACACTTTTGAAATATTCGCTAAAAGCATCACAGATATCCTTACCGTTTGAATGTTGTTCCTCACGATAAGTCATAGTTTTAGGATAGTTTGAACCACCGCGCATGGATTTTACGTATGACCATAGTGCTTTAGGTTGAGCTTTGATAGATTCTTCCATGCGTTTCATGTATCTAGAGAAACACTCATCTTGAATGCGATGCTGTCGCTTACGTAGAAGAGAAAATTCGTCATAGTCCAATGGGTTACCGAATTTTTTCCATTTTTTATGGATTTTTGATTTTTCCTTTATAATTTTAATCAGTGCACCATTGAACCATGCAGGATACTTTGGGTTGTTGTGATTAATTTTAACAGGAATATGTTTTTCAATAGCCTCATTAATAGTTTTGTAAAAGATGTCACATGCTACTTCTACTGACTGTGTGTTTAAGAGTGATACCCATTCTATCTGAAAAAATATCTTATTTATTTCATCATACTTACCTCTGCTAAAATTACGTCTAGGGACTAAAACCTCTCTTAAGGGCGAAATATCAAGATCCAAGACAACTATCTGGAGGACCGGGTGAGCAGGGTCAACCCTTACAAGGGATGTATCAGAATTATGTACTTTTAATGGCAAATTTGATACTACCAAATGTAAAATATTGCCAGCGTTATTTTTGAAAGTGTTATATTGATTCAAGCCTAAGTAACTCAAATTATTAGTGAGTTTTAACCCAGCATTCTGTGTAGCAATGGAACCTTTTTTTATATGCGTAGGACCATGGTCGTTCCATGATATACACGGCATATTGAAATCTCCAATCACCAGCAAGTTGTTTAGCGTAGAATCTGTGAGCCCTCTAACACATTGGAGTAGGACATCAATATCGTCTTCGATGCAGTCTAAATTGGGCGGTATGTAAATTCCGCATATATATAAATCAAATGGTGACGCGAGCGAGGCACCAGGGAGCACCACCATTAAAGTATCCGAATGCAATGTGCATATATCAGGGGTATATTGAACTGCGCCGAGTTCACGGCGCACTAAAATGAGTATGCCGCCACCAATTTTTTTATTAGTTGCCACCAAGTCTCGATCGCGTCTAAAGACATCATAACGTGTATCACATAACTCTCCGTCGTAAATCCCAGTATGCAGCCATGTCTCGGTTATAACAATAACATCGTAATTATTTTCTAAAATTTGTTGGCGTAGCTGTAAGTGCTTAGTTCGCAATCCGCGCGCGTTTTGGTAATATACATTTAATTCAGATTTTTTATTTTGAGTCGTCTCTTTAAATAATTAAAAAGCTTTAAAAGAAATTCATATTATGTAAATTATTTTATATATTTTTATATACGTACCTATATTTACACTTCCACGCACATTTATGCATACACACCCACGCGCATAACTACCAACAAACATTTCGTATTCGACACCGTATACTAAATAACTGAGGAATTCATTTCGAAAATGTTTTGATATTAATGATTTTAATGATTCGCCTAGACTACGCCCGTAATGCATAATATTCAAAGATAACACTTGACCCGGCGGCACCATAAAATGAGTTATGAGATTTATCATTAAATCACATTTTTTAACTACGTTAATGAATAGCAAATATATACTAGCTATACAAAAAATCGAAAATAATAAAAGATACAATTCCACTTGAGGGTATATTGAAATAAATTCAATAAGCGTTTGTAAATTTTTGCTTGCAATATCTTCGCTAAGAATATGTGCGATGTTATAAACAATTTCACGCGTAAAAAAAATTAATCTTTTGCATGAGTTTCTACTTCCAATCATCGCTAATGAGCCATGATACTTAAAATAACAATAATAAATTTTATAATGAAAAATAAAGTTTACATAAATTTTAATTTTGTCACCCAAACTGACAGAGTTTAAAGTATTTTTTGTTTTTTTTCTAAGCGAAATGCCAATATATGATGTTATAAAATAATTCACTACTATAAAATAAGAAGATTCCAGTACAAAAACCAAATGATATTTAAGGAAAAAATAATATAAATTAAATCGATGCACATGTATTAAGTGATCGTTTTGCACGACCAAACCCAGCAAAAAACACCACACAGAGTACTTTAGTGTTACAGAGATAATTTTAAAAACAATTTCGTATCTTTTTAATGTACTGCCACAAACATTATGGAATTGAAATAAATATAAAATAGAATAAAATAGCCTGTTTACTTGCTGGTGTTTAGTTTTTTCAGGTCCTCCTCGTTTAATATTTTGATAACCGGCGACGTATCGCATTTTCTCATGTATATTACTCCGTTTTTTGTCCAGACATATTGAACTTGAATAGTTTTGGCCATGTCTTTACATTTCTTTAACAAAAGCTTATTTTGTGAGGTCAGGTGTTCGTTGATAAAGATTGGCTTTATTTCTCCTGGTATATCTATGTCTTTGGTAGTCAATCTAAATCTACGTGCCAGAGAGATCAAGCTATCCTTGAGTAATCTTGATTGCATTTTTGCTACGATAACTCTGGGTCGCCCAAGCAGTTTTATTCTCGGTGTGACTCTGTTAACTTGTAATATATTATTAGGTGATATATCGATTTTCAAGTGGGTACATATTTTTTTAATGATGTTCTCGGTATTTTCATCTTTCATCTCCGGTATTCCAATCACTTCTACATTCAACAATCTTTCTCTCTGTTCATTCATATTAATCTGCGATTTTTAACCGACTTCAAACAAAAAAAGGAGGAGGTTCTCTATTCGACTGTATGTTTTTTTTTTTTTTTTTTTTTTTGTATGTATGTTCCGCGATTACTCCGTCAATAATGAATCGATTTTGATGATTCTTTTTTCGTTAGGAAGGTCACACTTCAAAGGTGGTCCCGTATAAATTATACCGAAATCGGTTCAGTCCTTTTTTGTTGAAATGATAATTTCATTGGGGATGAAACAATGATATCGTCCACGAACACAAAAATAATGTCAATTTTTTTTTTGAACTTCCTAAAACCTAATATGCGATATTGAAATTTTGGTTAGTAGGTCCAATAGTCAACACATAAACTATGACAAATTATTTTATATGAACTTAAGTTAAATAACTAGTTTCTCTTCAAGTTTCAAATGGCATTTGTAATGAGCTATAGGTCTGAGACGTGATATAATTTGTAAACCGACTTAAAAAAAAAGAGGAAGTTCTCTATCCGACTCTTTTTTGTGTTTGTTACCTGATACTCCGTCAATTATGAGTATTACGACTCGATTTTAGTGATTCTTTTTTTAGGTACGTCAAGTATAAATATAAAGCCCGTATAAATTGTATCGATATAAATTCGACCCTTTATGAACAAATAATTAATAACAAAAAAAAATTTGTTTACGTTTCCGTTAAGTTTTAATGAGCGCCTATCCATTTATCTAGTAGGCCTATCCATTTTCAATAAAATATACTTGACTAGCGACCTGCCCCGGCTTCGCACGGGTGCAATGCTTATGTGAATATGCATGTACACACATTTTCTTTTATTCTTTTATTATTTCATTTTTTATTTATTTTACTGACATTGATTTTGTAATTTTTTTTTTTGACTTTGATGATTTCATTGACTTGCTGGTGTGTTGGACTTGATCTGTAAACCAGCATGTGAAACTGAACTCAATAAATAAATAAATAAATAAATAAATGTATTATACATATAAACCTTCCTTAAGAATCACTCTATCTATTAAAAAACACCGCATCAAAATCCATTGCGAAGTTTTAAAGATCTAAGCATACATAGGGACAGGCAGACGGCGGATACCGACTTTGTTTTATACTATGTAGTGATTTCCACTAAAAATAATAAAATAAAATATTTTTAGCAAAAAAATAGGAAAACTGACTTCAATGCGTACAAATTTAAACTAAAAATTAAGAAATAAATAATATTTTTATGAAGTAGTTGAAAAGAGCGTCATAGAAAACCAAGGAAAGTATTGATACACATTTATAATTCTTTATTTATAATTCATACTCCGATATATTTGGAGTCGGTGCCAGCCTAAGCAAAATAAACTTACCTAATAGATACGAACTTGATTAATCCATTAACTATACATAATAAAGATGAGAAATAATCCGCCGCTCCGTGAAGTTCGAAAATTGCAAACACTATCCTCCTTGGCTAGCTGGCACCGGCTCCAAATATATCGGAGTATGAATTATAAATAAAGAATTATAAATGTGTATCAATACTTTCCTTGGTTTTCTATGACGCTCTTTTCAACTACTTCATAAAAATATTATTTATTTCTTAATTTTTAGTTTAAATTTGTACGCATTGAAGTCAGTTTTCCTATTTTTTTGCTAAAAATATTTTTAATTGTTGATTTTCTGTTTTAATACTGTTAAGATCCCTCACCAATTGATCAAATTTATTTGTTACACTGGAAATAGTATCAACTTTCTTGGTAAATTCGTCTTGTTGATCTGAATTAAACTGTGTTGATTGTTGCAGAGATGTAATTTCTTTCTTCATTTCAGCTTGCTGAGTATCGAGCTTTTCCACACTAATTTTAATCGCATTATATTCTATGCGGATATTTTTCATTTCAGTTTGTATTTCGACAGATTTTTCTTTCAATTTAATGAGGTCTTCTTTTACTACATTATTTAGCGTATCATTTATCTGCAACAAGCTGTGGTCGAGGTCGTTTTTCCACTCATCCATCTTTTTCAAAATGCTTTCAGTAAATATTTTAAACGTTTCTGAGGCTTCATGATCATATTTACGCTTTCTCGCTGTGATGTTTGATAGGTCTGGATCAGACTCGTAACGTTTGCTTGGTGGAGATCGCTGCATTCTCTGAGAGTTTAGTATTACTCTGTGGATGTAGTACGTTCCTACCGCACAGTAACGTTTCACTTCACAAACACACTATCGCGTAACGATGATTATTTGTACAGTGGCGTATATATTTACGACTAAGATGTAAGCAGCTAACAAATTAGAGTTTTGCCAACTTCGGTTTTTAACAACAACTCAAGTTTTAGTACTAACTTTCGACACGTCCGTACCTGACGAGCGTCGACGAGTAATTGCAACCAAATTTAACATACGTGTATGACATCAAAATATAAGGTTTCTATCAACCTTTGAGTCGTTTCCGGTATACGAGAAAGTCAAGGGGAGACCACTCCCGATTTTTATATAAAATAAATAAATAAACAAACCGTGTAAAATTTGGTACGCGAGTTTATCTAACAAATCAGTCGTATTTTCCGCGAAAAATCGTCTACACCAACATTTTTTCGCATCTTGTAAACATGACACACATACTTGCGCAAATGCAACACAACCCAAACATTTGTCAGTTGCCCTGGGATTTATTATGTCTCAAATCCCGGAATCGCCGACGTCGTTGCTACGTGACTGGAAGACCAGATGCGCTATCTCTCTTCATTGTCCAAGGGCTTTATTAGTCTCGAATTTACCGGCGTAATTTGCTCTCCAGAAGTAATTATATGTTATTATTAGGAGCTGGAGTGTTAGTCTGACTTCGATTTCAAAAGGTAAACGACGCTAATCTTGTTTTATTTATGCTGCGTGTGTTGCTGAAGTTAAGATATTAAGTCGCGATTAGTACTTGTATAGGTAACCAAAAATCGGGAGTGGTCTCCCCTTGACTTTCTCGTATACCGGAAACGACTCAAAGGTTGATAGAAACCTTATATTTTGATGCCATACATGCATGTTAAATTTTGGTCACCCATCCGAGTACCGAGTGCGCACTTGGTTGCTTAACTTTCGTGATCGACGACTCAAAAGTTGATAGAAACCTTATATTTTGATGTCATACACGCATGTAAAATTTGGTTGCAATAAGTTAAAGCATGCTCGAGTTATCGTGCTAACGCACAGACACACACACATACATAATTCCAAAAAAAATATTTTTGGACTCGGGGAGGTCCAAAACGAGTAAATCCGTCAAAATCTCGGGGTCAAATTTTTTGACGATTACAAGACTTCCTCTATACTACGTACGAGAAAGTAAAAAAACTCGATTATTCCGGCTGCTGTCAAAAGGTAGTAGAAAACAAATCACGTTATACACAAGAAATGGCTTGTAAAATCTCTGACACTAGACTAGCCTGTGCAAGGTTAACCAAATGATAAAAAGATGTTATGGTAGGTCATTAGTGACAAACTTGACTGCCCCATTATGGGTAACTGGGTAAGAACATACAGTCATGTGCCTAGTGCACCGGGTGGGGCGCAGGTACCTGAACTACTGACTTGTTGGTAAGTAATTAATTTAATTTATTAATAATGTCATGATTTTAGTTTAATTTTTAATTTAATTTTAATTTGACATAATATTTTAATTCTTATTTATTGTAATTTAAAATTGTCATTACATTTTATTGAATGATAGATTTTATTTTAATGTTTATTTTAATTGTTATTTAATTGATAGGTTTTAGTGCCTCTTCACACCAGCGTCGGCGTGGACGCGACGTCGACGCGACTAGGCGTTTCTTCTGCAGTGATTGAACCACAGAACATAGATATAAGAGGTTATATCTATGTTCTGTGGATTGAACACTGTACTAGCGCGGCGCAGATGTTACATTATTGTCATGCTGGGACCGCACCTGCGCCTAACGTCACGAAGCTTCGTGCTAGGACACGATACACGCAGATGTGACCGGCCGTTATCGGCTATCGTCGTGAATATTCGGGTTGAGTGTGCGTTATCGGCCGGGAGGCGGTACGTCAGGGTTTTAGCGCGCTAACCTATCGCGCTGCGTGGTCAGACGTGGGTTGTTCATTTCGAAGGTTGTTCTCCATTAGTTCAGACGCATACGTAGTCCAGTCAACAAGTTCAAAAACGAGAAAAATAGAGATAAAGCTCCTAAAAATATGAGCAATAGCTCATTGGATGCGGGACGACCTCTAGAAAAATGAGTTTTGAGGATTTTACTGCACGTAAAAAATTGCAATTGTTATTAACAAAATAAGATGAAAAAAAAGAGGTATTTACGTTTTTGTTAATAACTCATAAACTATTAATATTTACGATATTTGGAAAAAAGGTCCTTAAAGAGGAGGAAATTTCCGAAAAAAAAGTCCCAGCTCCCGGAACTCTACCTCTATTATTTATAACTTTAATTTAACGCTGAAAATAGGGCTCCGCGCAGCCATTACGGCATGGGCGCACTGCCGTTAAAGACAGTTTCTTACATAAAATTATTTTTTATAGTAACAAATATGAATTTAAAAATTTAAATAAATTATGGTGTCATCCAGATACTTGAAAGAATATATTCCCGTTGGAAAAAAAAAATTAAATTAATTTTTCAAAAAGTTATGCAATTGTTAATTAACGAATTTTTTTCCTATCTCCGTTTTCATAAATGACGACATAAAAATTTAAATAATAAACCTATAAATTTTTGGCTCTGTGGAGCTCTTCTTATATATATACTTAACAAGATCCCGCGATAAAAGTTTATTAAAGTTAATTATTTTGTTTATAACAATTTTTTAAAGTTAACAAAAAATGAAAAGTCTAAGAAATGTTATTAAAAAATTTTTTTTAAACAAATGTTATATTATTGCTGCTTTCTTATCCAACAACGGCATTAAGTAACATCGGAATTTTTTTTTTACATCATTTGTTAAGAAATTGTTTATAAACAAATAGACAAGTTTAATATTTAAAGAAATTTTTTTTTACCATTATGTTGTCTTGGCAAAATAATGATTTTTAAAAAAAAAAAATTTCTTAAATAATTTTTTTTATTGTTTATAATCGTTTTTTTATATTTCGATTGTTTAAATAATTAGTTAAGGAATGATTTTCTCTTTAAAAATCATAATTGGCATTTCTTCATAGGTAAATAGAAAAAAAATTTTTTTTTATCAATAATTTCATTGTTTGTTAACTTAACAATTTGTTATAAACAAATTCTAACTACCGTTATATTTTTTTTCTAGAGCTAAAAAAAATAACAAAAACAGCCATATATATCAAAATACTAAAAATTGTGTAATATTTAAAAGCGTCATAAAAAATAGAAAATTTTTTTTTTTAGTATTTTGATATATATGGCTGTTTTTGTTATTTTTTTTAGCTCTAGAAAAAAAATATAACGGTAGTTAGAATTTGTTTATAACAAATTGTTAAGTTAACAAACAATGAAATTATTGATAAAAAAAAAATTTTTTTCTATTTACCTATGAAGAAATGCCAATTATGATATTTAAAGAGAAAATCATTCCTTAACTAATTATTTAAACAATCGAAATATAAAAAAAACGATTATAAACAATAAAAAAAAATATTTAAGAAAATTTTTTTTTTTTAAAAATCATTATTTTGCCAAGACAACATAATGGTAAAAAAAAAATTTCTTTAAATATTAAACTTGTCTATTTGTTTATAAACAATTTCTTAACAAATGATGTAAAAAAAAATTTTCCGATGTTACTTAATGCCATTGTTGGATAAGAAAGCAGCAATAATATAACATTTGTTTAAAAAAATTTTTTTAATAACATTTCTTAGACTTTTCATTTTTTGTTAACTTTAAAAAATTGTTATAAACAAAATAATTAACTTTAATAAACTTTTATCGCGGGATCTTGTTAAGTATATATATAAGAAGAGCTCCACAGAGCCAGAAATTTATAGGTTTATTATTTAAATTTTTATGTCGTCATTTATGAAAACGGAGATAGGAAAAAAATTCGTTAATTAACAATTGCATAACTTTTTGAAAAATTAATTTAAATTTTTTTTTCCAACGGGAATATATTCTTTCAAGTATCTGGATGACACCATAATTTATTTAAATTTTTAAATTCAGATTTGTTACTATAAAAAATAATTTTATGTAAGAAACTGTCTTTAACGGCAGTGCGCCCATGCCGTAATGGCTGCGCGGAGCCCTTTTTTCAGCGTTAAATTAAAATTATAAATAATAGAGGTAGAGTTCCGGGAGCTGGGACTTTTTTTTCGGAAATTTCCTCTTCTTTAAGGACCTTTTTTCCAAATATCGTAAATATTAATAGTTTATGAGTTATTAACAAAAACGTAAATACCTCTTTTTTTTCATCTTATTTTGTTAATAACAATTGCAATTTTTTACGTGCAGTAAAATCCTCAAAACTCATTTTTCTAGAGGTCGTTCCGCATCCAATGAGCTATTGCTCATATTTTTAGGAGCTTTATCTCTATTTTTCACGTTTTTGAACTTGTTGACTGGACTATACGGGTGACTAAGTATACGATACAGCTGAGTTATTTTTTTTAATAAATACATTACGTAATTATTAGCACACAATTTAGAAGTAAAGAAAGTGATTATGCATAGTTAAACGCAAAGAAGGATAATAATACTACGCAATTTACACGTCTGGAAATAATTTCGGCCATCTTGGATTATTGCACAATAGTTCGTGCAAATAAAGAAATGCCACATGCTTTATCGCGATAACTTTGCTAGGGCCGCACTTGCGTGTATCGTACGAAGTATCGCCACGTATTACTTCGGGACGATAGGCGCAGGTGCGGCCAAAGCATCACGGTAATATAGATAACATTACCGCGCTATTGTAAATGACGCCACAGCGTTCAATTATCTGCAAAAAAAAACCGTCGCGTTGAGCGGCGTCGACGCTGCGATAACGGTCATCGAACGCTGATGCTGGACATACGCTAATATGAACGTGCTCTTAACATAAATTACATTAAGATTTTAATTTTTTTTGTTGTACATTTTATGCATTATTATGGACCAGATAAATGTATTTTATTTTTTTTATGCAAAGAATAACAAAAAAAATGCTGCGAATTTCTGCTTTAAAATCTATTTATAAATATAAAAATGAATTGCTGTTCGTTAGTCTCGCAAAAACACTAAAACGGCTGGACTGATTTAGCTAATTTTTGTTTTTAAAATATTTGTGGATGCCTAAGAAAAGCTTAAATAAAAAAAGTTTAAAAACAATTTTTCTATATAATCTGATCCTACCTGTTAAATAATTGATGTTTATCCCATCGATTTTCAGAAATCAATTTGTACTCTCTGTACAAATCTCTGTTTGTCAGCTAGTTTAATATAAAATTTCGCTCATTGAACCCGGAGCTCAGAAAACTTTTCGAGACAACTGCAATCGAAATGCTAATGCTGAAATCACAAACCATTTACCCCCATTCCTTCAACTACATAAATTATTAGTAAAACTCCGCGTCTGCGTAGAAGTTTGGTCAAAAACACTTCTAGAAGTTTCTAGTTCGGAAGCGGTTACAGTTCAAACCAAACTGGAGTACGTAATGTTTAAAGTATAAAACAAAAGGAATCCGTTGAAAGCGAAATAAACACGCAAATCTCTTTGGAAAACTGAAAGATAACACGAAGTTTGGAGCTGCGGACGTTTGCATTGTTGCGGCGGGGTCACAGTGAAAGCAGGATGCGATAGAAGAAAAATTTTGTCCTTTGAGGACGAGATTTTTTTTCTATGACGAGATGGCAAACAAGCTTGCGGCCAACCTGGTGTTAAGTGGTCACCGTCGCCTATAGAAACTTGCATTAAGGGTAAATCACTTAACACTACAAGTGCGTTGCCATCCTGGGGACTAAGATGATATGCCTTCTATGCCCAGTAATTACACTGGCTACCTTTCCCTTCAATCCGAAATACAGTGAACTGCTTCACGGCTGAAATAAGAAAGGCGGTGGTACCTACCCAGACGACCCTACATATGGGTCTACCACCTAAATGAAAATGAAAAAGCTCTTTATTTAAATGGACTTTGCTAAGTACTTTCAAATCGTCAAAAGCCCTACCAACATTTCGGAACGAAATAATTATTTTACTTAAATAATTATTAGTATGCTGTGACGGCAAAGAAATGGCTAAAGAAACTCCACAGCTTACAATTTCGCAATGATTTCAAAACATCAATACATGTCAATAGATATATCAATATGAATATATTTCAATTTTAAATGCGTAATTTTTTGGCAGATTTTACTCTCACATATTTGGATCATAGTAAAAGATTTTTTAAAAGAATATTATTGATATGATAGATATTTATATGTATTTGTTCTTTTTATTTCCTAATTAATTCAGATGGTGTGGCGTGAGCAGGAAACTGTAAGTCATCATATCAGCCGAGAGAAGTCCACTGTTAGACATAACTATCCACTAGTATCTATAACGCAATCGGTCCTGCGCTGCCCGCATAAAGCGGTTTCCCGCGATCTTTACCAGATCGTCGGTCCACCTTGTGGCTTACCGATGCTGCGTCTCCCCATACGGGGCCGCCATTCGAGGGCCTTTCTGCCCCAATGGCCGTCGGTCGTCCTCACAATGTCGGTCGTACCCACTGTCACTTAAAGTTCTTAATTCTTTGGGCTATGTTGGTGACCTTAGTTCTCCTGCGGATCTTATAATTTTTTCATTACAGTGTTACAAGCCCGAATTGGTATCGACCTATCATTTCAAGAACCTTTTTTGTAGCCTAGGGAAATGTTCATAGCACACTAGTCTACTCCGGGGGGAGCAGACTAGTAGTGTGGGATTGTCCTTGAAGCGGACCCCACCCACTAAAACCCTAGGATGACGCCTTAGCGCTGTTGAGAAGATGTTCCTGTACCGTGTGTGACGACGCCCCGGAACGATCATTTCAAGAACCTGCGCCAAGACGTACATTGTTACATGACACGAGATTTAATCTTAGTAATTAAGTGTTCCGCTGTCAGTGTGACGCCACACACACATGGCGTCGCCGATACGATCACGGAGGCAGGGTAAAAGCAAACGTTTTACATTTCGCAACACCGGCGTGTATCGCCAAAGAATGTGCGGGTTCTTTTCAGGGATACCTTAATAATATCAACGTTTTTTGTATCTACCCATCCGAGCACAAGCCTTGACTTTGTTAAGGTCTCGTTTCGGAGAGTTTATTTTTCTAGCTATATGTTATTATAATTACGGGTATAATATTGCCTGTTTTACGTTTAAAAGATAAAAGAAAGGTTATATCAAGTACTTGAATGCGGTGGGTTTGTATGAGGGTTGTGAAAAGAGAAGATGAAGGTAAAGAAATGACAATATTTTTTTAAACAGTTTCAAAAGTATTTCATTTTCCCTGGATGTTGTTTTTTTGGGACAAATTTATTATTTGAAATTTTACCCCCTTACAGTTGACAGATTGATCTGACGTTTGGTGCACACCTTTAGTTACACTTATGAGTTCCTCCGAGTTCTTGTAAAAGCACGTGTTGAGAGACTCCATACTCAATCTACCGTACAATTGTCTGTTACTTTAAGTACATTTTCACTTGATATTTCACATTTTCACTTGACATTGGCGAAATGCGTAGTCTTTAATGTGTCGCGATCGCCATTAATTTAAAAGAAGAAGAAGACAATACATTCTTACTTTCTCGTATGTAGTATAGAGGAAGTCTTGTAATCGTCAAAAAATTCGACCTCGAGATTTTGACGGATTTACACGTTTTGGACCTCCCTGAGTTCAAAAATATTTTTTTTTAGAATTATGTCTGTGTGTGTCTGTGCGTTAGCATGTTAAATTTGGTTGCAATAAATTAAAGCATGCTCGAGTTGCATGCTTTAACTTATTGCAACCAAATTTAACATGCATGTATGACATTAAAATATAAGATTTCTATCAACTTTTGAGCCGTCGATCACGAAAGCTAAGCAACCAAGTCGATACAGGTCGATACTCGGATGGGTGACCATTTAACATGAATGTATGACATCAAAATATAAGGTTTCTATCAACTTTTGAGTCGTTTCCGGTATACGAGAAAGTCAAGGGGAGACCACTCTCGATTTTTTTATTCAGTATCATTGTAAATTCGAGATGGTCGCCCTACTAAAAGGCGGATTAGGTACATAATAGAGAGGATACAAAATAAATTTAATAAGTATTTGTGTTTCAAACACAAGAACTCTAAATCCTCCGAACCTGTTGTTGTTATACCTTCTTTAACTTCGCGCCGTGTCGAGAGAGATCAACTATTTTTATTCAAAATTTTAAATAATTACATTGACTCACCTGTTCTTTTTAGCAACATATCTTTCAGATGTCCCCGGTTAAACTCTCGTCAACATTCTTTATTTAATATACCACTAGTGTCAACTAATTATGCCAGTAATATCTTTTTATTGCGCTCTTGTCGTAATTACAACAAAGATTTCTGTGATATTGATCTATTTCAGTTATCGATAGGAGCATATAAGAGGGCAGTTAGAGACAAATTATATTAATGTCCTTTGAACTCATGTGACCTTATGACTTAAGACATAATCATGTTTTTTTTTCTATTTTTTTTTTTATTTCATAACTGCTGATTTTTCTTATCATTTTGTTTAATGTTTCTGGTTTTGTATTTGTAACTACTGTTAACGTTTATGTGATGATATAATTAATAAGTGGAAACTTGATTGGTTCATGTAACATTTATATAAATAAATAATATACATAAATAAATAAATATATTTTCACGCTCACACCAATTATCTAGCCCGAAGTAAGTATCATTAAGAACTTGTGTTACGGATACTAGATAACGGACATTTTTGTTTTATTATATACATATTACATAATATATTTTTTTAGATATTTTTATAAATAAACTTAAATAAATATATCAACAACCATGACTCGCAAACAAATGTTCGTGTTCATCACACAAATATTTGCCGCTACCAGGATTCGAACCCGGACCGCTTGATGTGTAGGCAGCTATACTGACCACTCCACCACAACGGCGTCAATAGGCGGCGTTATATGTGTAAGCTATTGTATTTTAGTATACTGTTTGTTTCCTTAATAAATAAATAATTTATCACAACCACGTCAATATAGGTATCAAATGAAAGGGATTGGTTAGTAAAGAACATTACTCTATGACGAAAAATAGGTATGAAAAGGAGAATGCCTAATTTAGTATAGGACTTGGGCCATGATTGCGCTTTAGTCAAATAAGTGCCAAAGACTAGGAAAAATTTATAATTTATGTGTGGAAAAATACCATTAAATTTTTGGCGAGTTTTGTAAATCAGTAATTTCGAGGTTACATTCAATTCAAACAATTGACAAAATGACAGCTGTAGTTTTTTGTTCTTTTTTTTTTGGTAAAATTTTCCCTGTTACGGGACGGCAAAGGGATCTAGCCCATACAGCCAAGTCTTCAGTTTCATCTTCTTTCTTGATTTTTGCATTAAAATGTGGGTGCCACACATTTTAATGCATCTAGGGAGTGCTTGGCGAGAAATGCATGGTACAGACCTCATGATGGTGACTGATGAGGATTGTATAGTCGGATTTCCAACCACTATACAATTCTCAACGCCACATACACAAAACCTTTATTTCAATGATTCCTCATAACTGTTCGTCAACACGGATGCTTATGCAACAAAACGACACCACTTTCACTGCACAAAATCCACTCCGAAGTGTAAGGTTTTATCTACCAAGAAGGTTAATAATGAAATACATATACTCAGTTACTTTGTTTTAATCACAATTATAAGAAGCACTCCTAATAGTAGGTAATAAATATCACTTACACTATAATGTCACTGCAGGACACGTCCGCTCTAGACGGTGGCTACGAACTGAATGCCCAGAGTCGAGTCACACCACGGTAGGTCGACCGTACACGAAGGCAGCCGGAGACAAAGTGACTCGATTCCGCCAAGTTACCGTTTATATATATTCTGGTGTTGCCAGCAAGGATATTAAATTCGTTCGGAAACAGCAAATATTATTAAACCTTACACTCGTCCATCCTGACGAGGTGCATGTCCTCATGCACTTTTAATCTTACACTTGGCCAATCGAGTCACTTTACAATTTTACATTAACAATACTATTACAATAACTATTACTAGACTAATTAGTTACGAGCCTTCCTCATGTCATTACAATGACTTTCAAATCCTTCCTGCAAGTGACATTGGATAGAAACTAATCTATATAACTAATCGGTCAGATTTAGCTTCACTTGACATAACAATTGATTTAGATATAGCCAGTCATGAACCCTCCCGCATGACAAAAACAATATCATAAGTTACATTGGATATAACCAAGACTGTCATGAACCCTCCCGCATGACAAAATCAATATCATCTTGTAAACCCTCCTTGCAAGATAAATTTATATAACCATTCCAATCAGTCATGAACTCTCCTATCATGACAAAATGTCAATGACTTGCAAACCCTCCTTCTCACAAGTCAGTCATGAAACCTCATTCTCATGACAAAATGGCAATATTCTGCAAACCCTCCTTCTTGCGAGTTAAAATGGATAAAACCAAACCAATCAATGAACCCTCCCTTTATGACAAAATGACATTGACTTGCAAACCCCTCCTTATTGTAAGTCCCAACCGATACACCCAAACTAGTCGTGCGCAAACACTCATGACGAAAATGGCAATATCTTACAAACCCTCCTTGCGAGCTCAAATGTAGTTATCTAAACTAATCGGTCATGAAAACTACTTCTCATGCCAATGAATTTCAAATCCTCCTCACAGGTAATCTTATTTAACTATGTGAACAAAGGTACATTTATTAGTAAACTCCAAATTATAATTGATACATACAAGTACTTTCTTCAAAATAATTATAACTACAACTCAAATCCTTCAATTATTTTCTGTTCACTAACAATATATTCCAGTTATTATACGTAATAGGAACACAATTGATTCTTAAATAACGAAATACGTCGGCAGTCGATCTGCTAATAAAGATGAAAAACACATTAAAAATAACATAGGTACCTTAGCTTTATATCTGCTAGATCAAAATAAAACCAACCATAATCTCATCAATGAAACACTCATTAGTCTGGACGCACTCTGCACCACCATGTGAGACGACTTAATTCCACGAATAGTAACGCCGCCTGCACGCCTGTGCTACGACTTAAACCATCAGAAATCTAGATTGAAAAACTATCTTACTGTTACTTTCAATACTAGTCCTTTTTATGAACCTCTTCGGGATTAGGATTATATTAGCACTTCTCAAACTCATATGGAATTATAATTTCACATAATCTATTGTAGGGCAACTACCTTTCCAAAATTGGTTTAATTTCTTAATCTCAAAGTTTATGGTAATTATTTTGCATTTGACAAAAATAATCATTATGTATGAACTCTTCATATCCATATATGATTATTAAGCGTCTAGAAATCGAAGTAACCATTGTGGTCACTATATTATACAAGTTTATTTTAGATAAATGAATCATTATGGTCTGTTCATATCCATATCAGATTCAAATTCACTATAGTAAAATATAGGTCACTAGAGGATACCTCGCGAATCAAACTGACATTAAGACTTAACAGCCAGCTGATTTAGCTATAATAATAATGTCATCATCAAATGTCAATATTGGTCAATATAATAAAGACAAATGACAGTAAAACAGAATTTCATTCACATAGCTAATTTGCTACGAATCCATACTTAAGTGCAATAGTAGCGAATAAATACTTCTATTGATGGTGATTATGTTAGCTATTACAAATATACTCTCCGAAGATAACTGCGAACTAAAATCTATTCTCCACCATATTGCATTTACATCAAATAATAGGTCTTGCGAAAATATTTCCTTGATAAAATTATGAGCCATAATTAATGTTTGTGGGTCGTGCCAAAATATAGATTTAAAAATAATAGTTATCAAACATAAAAACGATACAAATTAGGAGCAAAATAGGGGAAATTACCACATAATTATCAGGCTCATAATTCCAAAAGAGTTTTGCCTCTACACCCCCAGTCTTCAGGCAGTCTTATCGTCAGCTCCAGCGCTCCACCAAGAGCCACAGCATCATCAAGGCCACTCGACAGCCCATACGTCCCCCACGGTCGTCATAGAGAATTCACTGCAAGGTAATTAGTGCAAATATAGCGGAACCATTTTAGAGAAACTATAGCAAAATGGTATGGTTACAAATAACTATTTAAAGAATTAAGATATAATGCTAGATGATTATCATTGGTGCCAATTCAAAATCAAGAAGCGCCTCGACAAGTAGGCATTACTCCTTCCTCAGTAGTCGGATCTATAATAATGCTAACAGAAATTGCAAAAATTCCCTTCTGTCGATACTTATATAGAATTAAGAGTTGTAGAGTGGCTATTAACAAAACTACGATCAAACTGAAACTCTACTCAGGGGTATCCTTTGAAATGTGTGAAATGATCGGTATTTTCTGAAGGTTTTGTTTGCCTTGCTGTCTGTCTAACTACCTATCTATGATATAAATTCAATATGTATTGTCAATTTGTGAGAGCACTTACACCCACAAAACAAGTGAACTCTTTTCGTGGAAAATGAAAATGCTATTTATTTAAATGGACTTTGCTAAGTACTTTTAAATCGTCAAAAGCCCTACCACCATTTCGACGAAATAATTATTTTACTTAATTATTATTATGCTGATATGGAGAAGAAATGGCGAAAGAAACTCCACAGCTTACAATTTCGTAATGAATTCAAAACATCATTACAGTCAATAAAACTGTGGGTATCAGAGTTCATTTATAAATAAGGCTGTAATTATGTTATACTTAATGTTAGCGAGGTATGGTGTACTAGTAATTAATCAATAAAGAATATTTATTTTATTTATAATTCTCAAATTTATATTAATTCACATAAAGTTATCATTCTGGCCACAGAATCGACGATTTGAGCTTTTGTATAACGGTAGCCAGTCATTATTGATAATTGGGGATATTTGGTTGAACTACCAATCTTAATATTAAAAAACTGGAACGACCATTTACAGTAGTTGCTGGAGGCCAACCAGAATCAAATTTATACGTTCTGTATTTGTGTCTTAAAATATTAATATCTAAACTGAAATAAATGAAAACATTCAAAAACCTAATATTTCATACTTCTTTTGTATTGAAGGCCGACAATACTTCTTAAATATACGAAGATAAATAATTAGTTGCAGAACCATCCTAAATTAAATCCTTAAGTCGATAGATTAACCATTTGCAACAATGGAAAGTTAGACTATACAAAGACTACTATATATCCACGCTCACACTAATTATCTAGCCCAAATTAAGAATCATTAAGAACTTGTGCCATGGATACCAGTTAACGGACAAATATACATAATCTAGATATTTCATAAATAAGCTTAAATAAATAAATAAACAAACATGACTGAACAAATATTCGTGTTCATCACACTAACATTTGTCACTACCAGGGCCGCCCTATGCATAGGCAGAGTTACTGACCACTCCACCACGACGGTGGACATGTCCGATTAGTTGCCGATTTATATAATTTAAGGTGTAGGCTTATCATGAATAGCATGTGAAAAATCGTATGAAATTATTTTATTTGTCACACGTACTACTTTTCACTTCGACTGCTATATTTTTTTTTTAAAGATAAACATCACATCTCACATGTACGTAGATCGCAAATTAAACGACTAATACAGTAAGTTACATTTCATGTAAAATATAAACTCCTTGCATTTCATACCATACTATACTCGTACGTCACATTCATTACTAAAAGCAAACGCAAAAAGCAAATTCGCAAATGTAACATTAAGCCACTGCGAATTAAAATCATTGCCTGTGAAATTTCACATGTGAAATCATATAAAAAATTAATATCATTAAATGAAAAGTAGCAACCATTTCCATGCCTAGTTAGGTCTATAGTTATAGTATGTTAACTACTTAATAACCAACACTACGAACATACCTAGTCATACTAACCTAAACAAACATTTTCTGGACTGTAATCAAATGTTATAATCTGAATTAAATGAAATATTATTAGAGAGGAAAACAAAATTACAAACCATGATCTAAAAGGGGTTAAGCAGAGCTTAGTAATATTTATTATACATAAAACCACATCCGGCAGCATGGGCCACACAGCACCCCCAAACAGTGACAGGTTAACAGCCTGTTGCCAAAAGGCGACAGTAAACCAAGCTTCTTTTCCACATTACACATAGTCACTGCGTGACGAATTCAACATTTATTACTTTGTTCTGAAATCTAATCGCTTAGTAGAGTACGTTGCTAGTTGGGTTGATTTACCCCCTTATCCAAGCAAAGTAGTTTATGTATAGGAGATAACAACAGCTACCTGTATCATTAATGTGACTGTCAAGATTTCTACGTGCTAGGGTAAAGTATTTTATAAAATAATGCAATAGTAGATGGGTATAATCTGTTACAGGTATAAGCTACATAATCATATAGGTACACTTTAATAAGTAATGATCATATAAACAATAAACGTAGTTTTACGTTTCTTTTATTATTTTATTAGAATCTTAAGAATCTTTATTTAAACAGTGATTGTTATTTCAATGAATTTCGTAATCCTTTTATTAAGTAAGTAGTTATTAAGTTCATATTATTATGCCCTAATAAGGCTCATGTGTTTGTGCTAGATAAACAAAGACCTTAATGGTTACCACATGATATGCAATAAAATCCTCAGATTCCGATATCTTATCTATATCTATATCTATATATATATTGGACATCTTGCGACCACTGGACATTTTGCTCGGAAACGTTTCGAACCACCTCTTGGGCAGACCATGTAACTTTTGCATAGCAAAATGGGTAATGGCTTGATCATCCCATCCCTATATACTAAAGCGCACTTCTTCACCTTTAAATACATATACCCTCGGTAGTAATTATCTGCAATAGTACGTACGCGTTGTTTCACAGATGGTAATGCCAAGAAACAAATGGAAATAATTATAAAATATAACGATTTATGTAAATTAGTAAGGTAGTTATTTTTAATAGTAATATGATGCATGTGATTTGAATATTACATAAGGTATAAATTTTTAGTTTGAATTTATAAGCAAGAGGCAAAAGGTGCTAATCATGTTTTAAATACCCTAGCAGGGAGTTGCTTTTACTTCCATTTTTGTAATAACTTCTTAACTTGCAATAGTTGCAATTTTGGCATGTGATGCCAGCAGAGAAAATAGCATCACCCCACATCCTCCAATGGGCCTCGCAGAAGGCGATCAATGGATCAGCAAAGGGGAATCGATCAGCCTACACTCCGTCCACCAATCCATATTGGGCTAGTGTGGCGGAACACCGCCCAAACCTCCTTCGATGACAAGGAGAAGCTGCTGCTTCCCAGCAGAGGGCCGAATCCAAATGCTTATTGCAATTAATAAATAAATGAACAGAGAAGCTACGTGACCTTTCGCTCCTGGTCGCAGCCGCGCTGGGATGGCGCGCGCTGCTCTTGGCTACGCGGCTCCTTGCTGCGATGAGGCACGTGCAGGTCTTCAACGGCACGGACACTTGCCACTGCGCTCGCGGACCGCCGAGGTGGGGTAGATCAGTAGTCACCCTTTTGACGAAGCCTCATTTGCACGGGTCATTTTTCCTGGAACTCGACATAAAAGTATGAATATCTCTAAAACGGTGCGTCGTAGCTCAAAAATAATGAAATTTTCTCCCCCGTAGACCCCAATCCGCCACGTGGTACGTCCAATGCAATAAAAATTTTTGCACTACCCCCATTAGGAAAAAAAAGTATAGATTGAGTAAAATAATTCAGCAACCCACACAAATGTTGCCCGCCTTAGGCACCAATCGGGCACGTGGTTCACAAAAAAAACTGATTACCCTCGATAAGAAATAAAAGTATAGACTCGGAAATTCATTTATGCTTATCTTTAACTACTGCTGTTTTTGTCAAAATAAAACTAATTAAATTAAACGAAAAACACTATCTATCTTTAAAAACAGCTTTGTTGAATGCTAAATGCAAAAAGGTTGAAAATTATTGTAGGTACTTGCCACTTCTGAATGTAAGGTTTTATCTACCAAGAAGGTTAATAATGAAATACATATACTCAGTTACTTTGTTTTAATCACAATTATAAGAAGCACTCCTAATAGTAGGTAATAAATATCACTTACACTATAATGTCACTGCAGGACACGTCCGCTCTAGACGGTGGCTACGAACTGAATGCCCAGAGTCGAGTCACACCACGGTAGGTCGACCGTACACGAAGGCAGCCGGAGACAAAGTGACTCGATTCCGCCAAGTTACCGTTTATATATATTCTGGTGTTGCCAGCAAGGATATTAAATTCGTTCGGAAACAGCAAATATTATTAAACCTTACAGAAGCAATTTTTAATTATTGAAATAAAGATCGACATCCGGACGTCATAATTTCCCGCCAAACACCTCGTTTTTTGTTCTTCAATTCTCTCTATTTAAAGGGAGGCAAAGGGATCGAGCCTAACCGCCAGACATTCGGTATTATTTGCTTTCTTAAATTTTGCATTAAAAACATTTTAAAAGTTGGAATTAAATGTCCCCTAACACTGCGGCTTATTTAAATTATTAGCACCTTGAAGCTACTCCCAGGAAGACGATCCGTTACTTAGAATATCCACCTAATGTTTTTTTCTAAAATCAACCACTTAAGTTGTTATTGTTCTTTCACGGAAGTAAATCCAATTTTTATGAAGGATTATCCTGGCTATAACTTTCATTAAGAGCGTAGATTCTTGTTTTCATCGGATTACCAGTTTATCTTACTATAATTTCATCTAAATTTTCTTAGCTCGGATATGAACGATGATACCAAGGAGATAAGGATGTCTTTCTATCATATTTTCAACTAACAAAAATTTAGATTGTGTTAAAAAAATTGTCGCGAGTCAAAGATGTTGTGTTGTAAATTAGTAATTACGCTGGCTACCTTTCCTATTTCAGCCGTGAAACAGTTTGCTGTGTTTCAGATTGAAGGGAAAGGTAGCCAGTGTAATTACTGGCATGGAAGGCATTTATTTATTTATTTTTGTAAGTACAGGCCACATGGTACATATTAAACAATGTTAGGTAACATATTATGAATAATCTAGAAAAACATCTGATAAAAACAACGGCGTACATAACACTTGCGCTAATTAATTACGTAGGCATTTCATCTTAGGCCTCAGGATGACAACGCACCTGCAATACCAAGTGATTTTTTCTTTGTTATTGCAGGTTTCACTTACCACTAGGTAAGCTTGTTTGTCTTCTAGTTGCATTAAAATATTGTAATATGGAAGCCCTAACAAAATTTTGCAAAACTTTAACAACTTTCGAAGATATAATCTAGCTGTATCTCAAATGTGACTGACTTTAAAATTCTGCTGCTTCTTTCAACTATGATCCTGATTTATGTGGATTTGGTGCAACATGTCATTATACTGCTAAAGGTTTTGGCATAGCTGACTGCCTGCTTGCCACCAACCCTTCTGAATGCTATTGTGAGCGGTTGGACTGCAAGGGGTTCAGAACCTCTCTCCGTCGGCTTTTGAGTCACCCACGGCTTAAGAATGATGCTTATTTGCGATCCGGAACTACATTGGCTCTTTACTTGACTTGACTTAAAAGTAACAGTGTAAATAAGAATTTATGAAAATTAATTGACGTTAAGATTAACGAGCATTAATTAATTTTAGAGAAGCTTTTCTTGTTAAGTGGTTCTGTTCTTGTCACGGTACATAATGATGTCATTTACTTATCTTATAAAATTTTGTTTGTGACCGTATCTAATATGGTTAATTTAAAATTCATATTCAAACTCATTATTAATCTGTATTTTGAAGTGTCCAATAAAGAATATTTGTATTACATTTGTATTTTAGTCCGAATCTATAAAATACAATAGTAAGAGAATGGTTTCTTCACAGAGAAACTCATCATCTTAACAGCATTTATAATTTGACCCACTTCAGGGACATAAGGCCTCGCCTGGTTATCGAAGGAGGTCTAGGCAGTAGTCCACCACGCTTGCCCAATGCGGATTGGTGGACAGAGTATAAGGTGATCAATACCCTTTTGCTAATCCATTAGTCACCTTCTACGACATCCATTGGAAGTTACGGGGTGATGCTATTCTACTCTGCCAACATCACACGGCTATGCAGAGAGAAAGTCTTGACCCAAATTCCAAAAACTGCTAAGTAATCGTATTTGTCTGAAAACCTAGATAATGTATTTTTGCTTTGCATGTAAAACTATTCACAATCGACCAAAAGGAATATTTTAGAAGATTCTTTCACGATAGACATGAGTTGACACGAAGATCGTGAACTTAAGTAATGAGAGACCAACGAAAAGCAAAAAAAGCTAAGCGCTGACTCAGCAAAATTTCACTAGAGAGATAGCGAAATCTGCTGGAGCAGAAAACAAAACGTTTGACCCTACTTAAGCATTCAATAAATATATTCTGACGTGGCTTTATACACTCATCCAGCGGGAAATTAAATCTTAATGAACGAGGAAGCAGGTAAAGCGGTTACAGAACGGATATACATCTCAAAGGAAAACAAACCGAAAAATATTTGCTCGGAAAAATATACATTTGTGTTATATTTGGTACAACAAAGGGATAGCCATATTGTACACAATTCAATTATCTAAAACTCTCATCGGAGTATGCTGGATTTGCGACAAAGCTCTTTATGGAAGTTGGGAGGAAGATAGAATTTTATTGTCGAGCTCAATATAGAACCAAAGAACATTAATATTAATGGGTATAGGTCGTTCAGGTCAACTGGATTATGTCTCGGCATTATGGTTCTATGATAGTTTTTTTACCGACGATGTTATTTATAAAAGTTCTTGGATTGACGCCACTAGAGTCTTCGAGGCATATTAGGCCAATTTGAATACAAATGGCACCACGATTTCCAAAAGAATTTTGTAAATATTTTAACTAATAGTTTTCAGTTACACGAATAAAACCAATCTGGGGACTAGTAATAGTGATAAAATAATTTTGTTACTTTTGCTAACATTAAATTTAAATCGAAATCTACATGCGAGAGTACAAGAATGTGTCCGTAAGTAATTGGGAGACTGGTGCTAGTTTTGGAATATATAGACAGCAAGTTATAACAACTACGTCCTCTCCAAAATCTAGAAATCCAAATTTGTTCCCTGAAACTAAGCTATTTATGTTTAAAATTAGTGACTCTTACGAACAAAATTGAAATCTGATACTTGTCTGAAACATTTACACACAGAAGTATTTATCAAAATAAAGACTGCCTTTTTTGAATTATGGACACTAGAATTTTTGCTCCAAGTTTTATTTTATTTTTTTTATTTTATTGTTCGGGTTAACAACAGCCATACTTAATTAAAACTTAACAAAAGTGACTTAAGCTAAATAACTTCGGCCAGAACCGTTAACCACAATAACTACAGTTTTGTCATTACATAACGAGTAATTATTGTTCCGTAAGTTTAAATTCTTACTTAAATAATAAAAATATAGGATTATAGTAAGTAATAATATAAGTTAAATCACTACTTTTTTAATCTCAAAAAAATTTTTTCTGTTTGAATTTTCACTCAGTTCCCACATAAGATTAATGTGAGTAGTATCATTCCTGCAAATATTTGCTAACGAGCTCTAGACAACTCCCCGCAGTATTTTCGGCCATTGTAGTTACTGTATTTCTGTTTGTTGCAGGTAAATTTGGATGTAATGTTGTTTGCTCCAGAATATACATTGCAGCTACAGTATTTGCTTGGCAAACTTTGAGAAGACCTTATTCTACGTGTTCAGTGTCATGCTTATTATGTTGATGTTCTACTTAGTGCTTGTTTGTTTCTTCTTAATTAATACGGTAAATTGATTGTTTATGGAACTACTTCGGAGATGAAGCTGCTGATCTAAAATTAATAAGGTATGTGTCTAGAACGTGTCGAAAAAACAACATTAATGTTAAAATATTTTAGGTACTAATTAGGTAATGAAGAATATGTAAGATCATAATCATCATCATATTTCTTTAAAAGGAGATTGCTCAGATCCCATACATGTTTTGCCCTAGAACCAACAATCATGAAAAAATATTTTCTAGGTTCGAAATTATAAGTAAATGACTGTATAAACATTGATTATTGACGGACACTTCTGAGAACTTAATTATTAGCATACTACTTACTGATATTGAGGTTATGTTTCCAAACAAATGTAATATAATAAAAAAAGAAACTAGTAAGTAAACTAGGGAAATCATGCAAAAACTTATTTACAAAGTCCGTAGTTCAAAAAGATATCAAGTCCGTTGTCCGAAAGGCCAAGTAAAGTTAGAAATAAAAAATCGCATTGAACACCGTAAACAAACACAAACAACAAACAAAAACAACCTTATATTTTTAAAATTCTCCCTATTAGAGGAAGGTAAAGGGATCTAGGTCATACAGCCATGTCTTCAGTAGTTTTATTTATTTTTTAGGTTTGTATTAAAACATTTTTATTGTGTAACACCTTTTAACGTCTCTAGGTAGTACTTGGCGAAAAATGTATGACAATAAACTTCATGGTGGCGACTACCATCTTTATTTTTGGCTTTGCACGTTTGCATTTAGCGTAAATGATGTTGATAATAATAATATTGTTATTGATTGAGTAATAAAAATATAATTTCATTTTAATCAATCTCTACCAAATAGATTTGTATTTTTGTAAAATAAACAACTTTGATAAATCTTTGGCTGTATGTTAGAACACCAAAGCCATTAAAAAGGTGATCTTATGGTTTCTAAAACGGTAGAATGATAAAGTCTTTTTTAAATGAATTTAATATTCAGAAGTGTCCGTTAAAATCTAATGACTGTTAATAATAGCATAAATTATAACAAGAATTATCAAATATCCCAATATTTTGTTGGTTCTTGGGCAAATTTGAGCAATCTCCTTTCTTTTTTGACTAACTACTACCTCAGATTCCCAGCTTCACCGGGTTTTTTAAGAAGGCGAATATCTTGGAGGCTCCTCAATTCTGTAAGGCGATCCTTTCTAGGGGGTTACTAAGCAATCAAAATCTCCGACTAGGGAGACTTTCGAGTACTCTCGACCGTCTAGCTTCCAAAGGGCACTCGTGTGAGAAGGGCCTAGGGCGAAAGGACATAAAAAAAACTTCCCTGTAGATGGGCTTTTAGTGCTTGAGCCAAAGACTAGAAGCCCTTCCCCTCCCTTCGACCCGAAGCCAGTAGAGTCTAGAGGACACTGAAGCTCAGCTGGAGACGCCTTTTAGAGGAAGGTCGCCCATCTGGCTTAAGATCTCGTCTAAGTCCTCAGTGTCTTAAAATCTCTGGTGATATGGTAAAGACGTTGTATGGCTACGGTCCAGATTATTTCTTGAATAACAGCAACTTAGCAAAAAAGCACGAGTTAAATGGAATACATTATTTTATTATTGGCCAAAGGTGCTTATATGATGAATCTAAGGATAGATTAAAATGTATTATTTGTACTTTTAAAATGACTTAGTTATTGGAGCCCAGCTAGAGATTGTGATTTATCTGAAGTAGGAATTTTCGTAGTTTGAAGTGTTAGATATTGTGTTTATATTAACATTTCTTTTCATATTAATTTGTCCATTAACTTAGGGGGGTATTGCGTACGTTAATTTTTATATTAAAGACAAATTAAATGCATAATACTCTTTCAAATTATACTCAGAAGACGTAACGAATTCGCTTCTTGGTACTCTTTTAACAATGCACAGTTACGTATCATGCAAAATAAAATAAAAAATTACAAAATTGTGGTCTCAAGAAACAGACAAAGTGGTTTTATCATAAAGCAGCGATTAGGATGGGAGTCGAAAAAGAATATTAAGACGGGAACACGTACAGATGGTCTAAAGATGCGGAAACTATTGACGTTCAGGCGGAGAGTCTGCTGAATGTTTTTAAAAATGTTATGCCATTTCCAAAGGACGTGTTCCAAAAGTATTTATGGGCTTAACGCGCGTATATTTCGGCTTTATATTTTGCTACAACCCTTCATTAAAACTTTGTAGTATTTGTGCTCAAGGAACATCATAGATAGGAATTGTCTAATTCCTTAAAATAGTTTTAAGTATGATCACTATTAAAATTTTGAGTGTTCCCATTTAATTTGCAATCGTTAATTTCTGATTGTTTGGAAATGGCCCTAACATGTACAATATAAATCTCAAAATCGTTGACGTGCAAGATACTAATTCTCGCTTAGTACTTAGATGGGATATATTCATAAACGGAAGATAAACAAGAAAAACAATGGGTGAATGAACCTACTAGCACTTATCCTACGTGAATGAATATTAATAATAACAATGGTAAAAATATAATTGAAATTCTTATGGCTATCATTAATGGCAGTATAACTATAACTAACTATATATATTAACACACGTTACCTTACCTAGCATCGATTTCAGATCATATCTTTATATGAACCAAATGAACTTTGCGGACAGCAAAATCTGGCGTAGTTTCTATTCCAGCGCCTTAGAGTTCAAATTGCAGTGGCCAGCAAGTGACGAGAGATAAAAAATTCTCCTACCCCGGAGGGATATTTTGAAGACAGTTTATGATCGTTTTAGCGAAGATATCCCGAGTTCGAGAGCCCAAAATGATAGCTGGTCCTTTGAGTTGAATTTAGATATTGGATGATATTTTTTAATACAGAATCAGGGTTTCTTTGTCCATCGGGTAGGTACTTAAGTAGGTCAGCGCTAAATAATATATTGCAAGAAATATAATTTCATTCGATATTTATTTTATTTTAAATTATTAATAATATTATAAAACAAATAGGCACCTATCGCACTCTAGCCGCAGAAAGCAGCATCTTCATTTCTCATTGCAATGTAGAAAGATGGGTGACCATGATTTGGTAGTTACCTATTTGTTATATGCACAAAAAGAACACACTTAGGAATAGAGAGAGAGATAAATAAAATAGCTTTCATGGCTGCAGCGCAGTTATAGCTGCTTTTGCTGCTTATAGCTGCTTTCACTTGAAATCAATACTTCCTCATACTCATTACTATCCCTTACTTACCTATTCTGCACAAATTACACCAACGTAGGACAGTTCTTACAAAGTTGAGCCGTCGACATACTATTGTATTTGTTTCCATCGAATTCTAAGAAAATACTAAACATTGTGTTCCACTTCCCACCGTTATTGGTAGTTATGTGATCGATATACTTCTTGGAAGGGTTAAGCTTATAATAACCTCATGAGTTTATGAGTTCATTCGTATTTGCCATTTATTATACAGGCTAACCAGTTCAAATGCTATGTTTTCTTGGAACAATGTAAAATGTTTATAGCATTAATGCTAAGATTATTTTGGAACAATATAAAGCTGTCTCCAGATATGTATCATTTGCCTGATCCGATCAGCGTATCCGTATCGCAGACGCGTATTATGATCGCATATGTGGACGGGTGATGATACCCGTATCATTACACGCGATCTTGATACGCCGTTATGATACAGCCCGTCCCATGTCATACGGAGCAAATCGAGGCGTCCACAACTTGATACGGAGCTTGATACGTGATACGCTGATCGGATCGGGCAAATGATCATATCTGGACCCGCCTAGACGTTTATAACATTCAAAAGCTTCTATACATGGGTGATCAATTTCATGAGTGTATGTATGTCTGTATATTTGTCCACGCATATCTCAAAATTTTTTAAGCCGCATCACAAAATTTATATTTAGTTAGACTAGGTTTAGTCCAATTTAGAGATCTGTGCAAGTTTCATCAAAATCCGTTTTTGAGATAGAGAGTTAAATGTGTATCAGTCGCTAAAAAAACGACTCGTTGACTTACAGTGCCACAACCTTATCCTGGACCGTTGGTGGTGAACTTTGGTGAACTGTCAATGTCAAAATCTATAGGTAAATTTTTTTGCCGCCGGGTCAGATAAGTTTGTGGCACTGTAATTTTAATAAAGCTATTCAGCGTGTTTGTCATAGTAGAACAGCACCACCCCATATCCTCCAATGGGTGTCGTAGAAGGCGACTAATTGAACATAACATTATGGAACATGTGAAATTCATACCAAATTAAATATTCCTGTCATAGATAAGTGCTGAGACGGGACTTGAACCCGCGACCTTTCGCTATCTGGGCGACTGCTCTTCCAACTGAGCTACACAGGACTGTTTGACCACGACGAATTTAGCCATGTCTTTCGTTTTTTGATTAAGTCATCAAGCTGACGTATGCCTAACAATGTTGCAGATTTATATCTTTAACACCCGATGAGATATTTTTACAAATACCGTCGATCAGTTAAGTTAAGACATTTTTGCTTTTTTGAAATATTGTTTTTATTTATTTTGTTTGGCAAGTTTAGTTATGATTGAAATTGATACCATGGGAAAATGCTTATTTATTTTAACAAGTAACATGTAACACCTGTATAAGATTCACCACTAAGGCATTAAGTAAAGTGGGTAGTGCTTTGACGTATTCAGAGCCTGGTAACTGCAAATGGGACAAGCTATGTAAATATGCTTTTACTCAAAGTACACATACTAATACTGCTTATTACCGATTATTACACGATTCATATCTGGAAAAATACAGAATTGGCCTTGGGATCCTCGGGATCTTGCTGTACACCGTTGCTTTTTGTAACCACGGAAAATTTAAGGAACGCTTCCTACATTACATACAAAAAAGAATCAGTTGTTGCATACAAAAGTCCAATAGGTACATGGAAACAAAATATATGAAACAACTGGATCTTTTTTCGAGAATTTGATGTTGATCCTATAGCAAGAGTTGTTTGTGTATAATGTAGGAACCGTCCCTTAAATTATCCGAGGTGATAAAAAAGTAACAGTGTAATAAATTTTCATACAGACATGCATCTATAGTTTTTTATGGAATAATTTTATTTTTGCGTTTACAAACGCGTAAATATTAATACTAGAAAAATGCACTGAAAAAAAATCGACTAGCCTCAGGCGAGACTCGAACCCGCATCTTCCACAATGCGGGCGGACGCGTTGACCATTACGCTACCGAGACACTGCTTTTCGCTGTCGAAATTTGTCAGTGCTTGGTGCTTATGTTTTTATGGTAAACATTGTTTCATCAAATCTTTGAAATTTGCACTTCTAAGACCCGAACGAAATATTTTTGCAAATATTTGACGCTCAGTTAAGATGAAACTATGGAATAATTTTATTTTTGCGTTTACAAACGTCTGCTATTAGAACACTTTATTCGTCTTAGTAATTATAAAGTTACTAATAACAGCATGAAATATGTAACTACAGCTTACAAATCAAACCCTTGCTTTACCATCATTGCCTACTCTATCCACTTGGGAAAGTCTAAGCATCATGTCTTTAATTGATTCTAGTAACTTAAATTAATCGGAGGTAATGGCTTTCAATGATTCCCAAAGGTAACTGGATTTCTCAACTATTAAGTATTATTGAGCATCACAGATGTGAAATTTCAGATACAGTATAATATGGATGGTATTCACTGATTTAGAGATAGTCTCGACAAGATATGGATAGCATAAATCAGTTAGCTATGTTTGAAGTGAGCGTAGAAATATTTGTTACTTTGTACAACTCTCTGCTACTGAATTACCACTTGAAACTATTACCCTAAAACTACTCAACTTTCTTCAACCAATTTGGTGTAGGCCTCCTTTGCTCTATTTTGGACTGCCAATGTGCAATTTTGAGATGAAAAAGCAAAAAAGTGTTCTTCAAAAGACGACTAAGACAATTCCGGCTTGACGAAATTCAGACTGTCGTCTTAGGCCATCTCGTAAGGTGAATTAAGTACTCCCAAGACGAGTTGATATCAAGTAGGTGTCTGATCATGAAAAATCTCAGCCAAATCCGTTTTGTACATTATGTATAATATTAGGGGTTTAAGTATGAAATTGCCGTTTTGTATGGAGAATTTAACGAAAATTCATTTTTCCATATTTGTAATTCTGTGTCAAATTCCATAGGTGTAATTTTGTGGATATATTTAGACAACATTAAGCTATAGGATACCTAGAGCAAAAATTTGTGAATTGATACCTGTAAAAAATATTCATATTTTTATAACGGAGACGGGCACCTCTTAGGACGAGCTGTTTTTGAAGATGAATTTCTAGTGAAAAAAATAAAAATTAGAATTAAATTTCATACATAAATATGAGTCCTTGTAATGAAGTTTTAAATAAAAAAGAATAATGGACATAGCTATTGTACTAAAGGAATTATACACTAACGAATAATGAGGAAAAAATCGTCAAGTTCATTTATATACTACGCTGACCACAAATAAAATTAAGAATAGTAAGCATATGATGATTATGATGCTGACCACAGAAATTATTATAGTAGAAACACATAAAAATGTTTGAGTCTTAAAAAAATATTCCCTATGCGTCGGGACGCTATATCCCTATTGAAGCGAAGTGATGGCCAGTTCCCAGTTCATAGGTTAATCTGTGAACAGATTCACCTCCTCCTCACCTCCAATCAAGGTTAGTCATTCCACCTTTTAAATCATTGGTCTGCGTTTGCAAACATACACACAAACTGTGCATATGTCACTTTTGGCGTTTAACTCACGTGATGCTAATTATATTTTTTTATATTAATTTTTTTTATAATAATAATGCCGAAGATGGCAGTGAAAAGTGAACGATGCTTACAATATCGAGCGGAAAATCCGCTGTTTCTTCTTTATTCATTTATCTATTACAGCTTAATTAAATTACACTGGCTACTTTTCTTCGCGGATCCCTTTGTGCTCTTTTCAATAATCAACAAAGGATTATTTCATTTACTTTTCCTCGTCTTACCTAATCCATTTTATCCATTATCCTTTGCGAACTTTGAGATGTCGGTAATCTTAAAAAAGTAGCTTAAATGCACAAACAATAACTTTGGTTGTAGCTCGTGAAATGTAGAGGTTCCTAAGAGTTCCTAAGAAAATTAAACTTGTAAATTCAGGTGTATTCACTGTTGTAGAGAGTAGAATGTCGGATGTATAAGTAATTGTAGTCAAAGATATCACTGAAATATGTGCACGATAAACTTACTTGTATAGCTGTGAAGGAAAGAGTTAGATTATTGTTTAATGAAATCACGGTACAATAGAAAGAGATGACACTACGTCTCTTACAGATTAATGTAGGAGTAATGTATAATTTTTTGTGCTTATTGCTTTTGAGTTTAAATATCCCATATTGTGTCGCCGCCATTTTGTAACATTTCGCGCATGTGTCAGTTACTTCCGGACTTTCCGTCGCGAATTTTCCGCGTGTAAAAAAATGATAATGAAATTTTTGTAATTAAACTATAAATATATATATTAACTTTATAAAAGCGTCGGTGGCGTAGTGCGTAAGGGCGTTGTCTCCCACCCGGGAGGCACCGGTTCGAACCCCGCCACGTACCAATGTCTTTTCAAATTTTGAATTCATAATGTACAGTCACGAGTAATAATATATATACATTGTCACTTTTTCTAAAATATCTTCCCTTAAACCAATCTAGAAAGAAGTGTACAACAATTTGTTCTAAATTATCTAACCATTAAACTGTGTCAAAATTAGGTACACATTTATTCCACATTAATATAGTCGAAACAAATTCAGAAATAACTTCACACTTCCAAAATAATATTTAACTATCCATGACAATTTCTGTAATATGTATACAATTGTACACATGTAATAGAAACTGTCATGGATACATTAAAATGATATTGGAAGTGTATACCTACTTTTTCCCGTTTTTGTTACTTTACTCGTTATTTAAGTGGAATTCAGTGATGATTGAAAGCAAATATTGTACACGTGTAATAGAAACTGTCATGGATACATTAAAATGATATTGGAAGTGTATACCTACTTTTTCCCGTTTTTGTTACTTTACTCGTTATTTATGTGGAATTCAGTGATGATTGAAAGCAAAAATTGTACACGTGTAATAGAAACTGTCATGGATACATTAAAATGATATTGGAAGTGTATACCTACTTATTCCCATTTTTTAAAAAGCTTTTATTTTACTTGCAATGTTTGTTACTTGTATGTACGTTTGGGTGAAATCTTGCAACTGATTTTTAAAGCAGTTATCCTCAAACGATTGTGACGAATTTTGCATACAAGTTAGGTTTGGGTGACAATGCATGCTTAGCTAAATGGTTTCATTCTAAATCCAATATGGCAGACGGCCTAAGAGTGCGGACTACTTATTTTTTATGCACTGCCACAATATGGGTATTAAATGAAAAGATTTGCTGAGTAGAATACGAATAAAGTAACTAAAAAAAAGAATAAATGTCTTTAAAAAAAAATATTAGGTAATCGGGGCTACTGCAATAGGTATTTCCGTAGGAATTTAACAGCACAATAGCTTTAGCACGGTAATATTATCTATGCAGTATTGTGACTCGGCCCTGTCCTTGAAATAACTGGCTACGGCCGAGCGGGGCGTAAACACGCGGAAGGGCTGCCCGCCTACAGTATTTTAATTTGAAAGAAAGAAAATAAATTTATTGGCCTTCACAGAGCACGATATTACCTAATTATTAATAAACTATAACAACACATACATAAAGAAAAGAAACGTTAACAAAAACTAACATACACACATTATATACCTACTATTTACTTTATATTTAATTTCTACATTTCTTATTCTATGATTGTAAATATTTTATTTTACTTATATGTAAAAAAAATATGTTGTGAATGAAATAGGAAGTGTTCAATAAAATACATGTTTTTTTAGGTAATATTTCATAAAAAAAAAATATAGATTTGAGACAAAAATATTTACGCCTTGACTGAGACGTAGGTACTATATTGTCACTGAAACACTTTTATTTTCAAGAAATTACATATAATTATCAACAAACAAAATATTGTTTTTTAAACTCCGCACAAATATCCCTATTTTATAATTTTCCATCTATCAATTCCTGTCAACAATCCGTCTCTTTTCCAAATTACCTAACAACCTGCCAGTATACACCAAAAAAATCCGATCACTACAATACCTACCATTTATTACTCTCGTAAATTATTTCATAATGATATTTCATCATATTTTTTAATAATATGTAGTTAAGTTATAAGTTGGTACATAAGTAAGTAGATAGCCTAGTCTAGGAAACTACCTACCTACGTATTATGTAGTTTTGTTTTTAACGCGAGCGTAGGTAGGTTACTTGTTTGTGTCTTTTTTCACCCTATCCACTTATTTATATATTATTCCAGATTTTGCCCGATGGAAAAATTGAAATACCTAAATATTAAAAACAAATTAAGTGCTAGTAGATAGGTACATAAAAAATATTGCTCTTTGCCATTTTGAATTATGTAGGTATCTACTTAATTCAATCAAATATTCACAATACAAATCGCACGTTTATGCACGGCTAACTGCTTAAAAAACAATTCACACCGTTCGGTAGTCGCTGCGGCGCATTCGCGACTGGATGCCCACCGGGTGCCCCGCGAACTCGAGGCGCGTAGCATGACGCGCTTTCCGACCGTTTGTATGAAGATAGAATACTGATAGATAATATTACCGTGGCTTTAGGGCGGTATACGGAAATAAGTATAAGAAGCCGACGGGCGAGCCGTTATGCGACGCATTGCCACTCACTGATGTCTACCTACCCTCTTTACTTCAAATATTAACTTTTTTCTTTTGTAACATATCCTAATGACGAAATTAATAGAAAAATCTAGAAATAAGTATTTCTATTTATTTGTTTTGATTAATAATATTTAATAGTAATTGTTTACATATTTTCGAAATTGTACTGTGTACATATTTTTGATTTGCTTGGTGGGTACATAATTATGTAACTAAAAGTTGATATTACTTTTTGATTACCTGTTGTTTACAATAATTTTATAAAAATGTGTAGTTTATTTTGATAAACTTTAGCGTTTACATAATTATTGGCTAAAGTTTAGCATACTTATTTTTGCGATTTAATTTAGCTACATGAATATGAACTTTAAAGATGTTTCTATGTTATTGCTCATGACTGTACGTTTAATCGATGCTTTTACGGTGAAGGAAAACATCGTGTGGAAACCTGCACACACCTATGAAGAAATTCTTAGGTTGTGTATGAAGTCGACCAACCCGCACTTGGCCAGCGTGGTTGACTAAGGCCTAATCGCCCCTAATGTGGGGTAGGCTCGAGCCTGAGGTGGGGACATTATATGAGCTGTTGATGATGATGATGATGACATGTACCACAAAATTTATCATCTTCATTTATCTAATTAATGCTTATGGTAGCCTATGCAATTCTCGCGTACTATAGGAGAATCACAAAAATAAGAGACCACGAATGACGCCCGAAAGCGATTGTTGGTAATGGAAAAATAGAATCTATTCGCAATAATAACTAAGCACCATTTCCAGTACTGAAATGTTTCGTAATAAAGACATTCTCGAAACCTTTACACGTTTATATGGAAATGGAATGACATTTTAAAAATAGACGATCAATTTATGGTGTTACTGGAAACCATTTTATGGGCCTCATAATTTTATTTTCCATTAAAACTGTAAAATGGAAAATGTCAAGAGTCAATCCACCGATTGACTCTGTGCCATGCACATACTGTTATCTCCACGTACTATTAAGTTATAGATAATCAACGTATGAAGATAACAGTAAATAAATAGATTACACATGATGTATTTAGTATATAAGTCTATAGAAGTAGGAAATAAATCACTATCGCATATAAACGACAGTATAATTACATCTCCCAGTCCCTCGGCATAGACTCTTTCCATGTTATTTAGTAACAAGCAATAGTGTAAAACACTATAACCGGATACGGAAAAAATGAAATCGGTTAAAATCAGGGGTTACAAAGTAAAATCGACTCCTTCTATTGAAAAAACGGCTGAAATACCTATAGCTTATGTTAGGCTAAGGACTCACGGAGCGATTTTATCCGAGCCCGCTGCGGTGGCGGAATGGAGTTTTATTTTCAAAACTCACGAGACCGGAATTTTGTGCGGTTACTCTGCCGTCGCGGTTGCGATTATCGCTTGCAATCTTGGCGATTAATTATCGCAAGACGGGCGGTTAAACGAACAGCTGAGTTGCCCGCCGCTGCTCACTGCGGTCGCCCGCCAACCGATCGCAGAGCGCGTGGGTGCAACCTGCCGCGGATGCGACCCGCAACTCGCGCCCGCCGGTACAAGATGACCGCCGGCGCCGGTGCAGCGGGACCCGTAAAACGCGTAGTGAAATGTGCTTTAATTTTTTACATAAATGTCTGTATTCTACAAAGGCTGCGGGCCCGCAATTGTGGCGGGCACGGGTAAAAATCGCTCCGTGAGTCCTTAGCCTTACCCAGATCTTAATCATGCATTGTCAATGACACCACGGAACCGCACCACTGTGGTGTCTTTAAATTTTTTTTTAGGTTACTACACCACAGTAATGAAGTTCTAATACAAAACTTATGTACGCATTTATCGATTTTAATTATTTATCATTCGCGCCATTCGTAAGATCACGACATGACATAGAATCTATGTCATAGATGATCTCTTTATTGTATTTGGTTTTGGTTTAATTTTTTATTTCTCTTTGTAATGATGTTAGGTTATGACGAATTTTGTTTTGTTGTAAAGGATACAATTATTATTTTTTACGAATCCCTTTTGAAGTCGCAAAATTTCAGCGACTTTACATAATAATAATTAAAAATTAAAACAACGATTTTTTTATACACGTTAGACAACACTAGTCAGCAGTGGTAGTGGTTACCTAAAAATATTATAAACGACACCATAGTGGTGCAGTTTTGTGGTATCGTTGACAAGTGAGGATCTTAATAAAGAATCGATTAACACCTTACTCATCAAAATCGGATGAATAGTTTAGACGCTATAGAGGAACATACGTAAATACAAATATACATACTGCTAAAATCATAACCCTTGCCATTTGCTTTGCGTAGTCCCGTTTATAAAGCATGAAGAAAATAAAAGTTACGAGAAATGTTATAATAAGGGCCATCATAAAATATCATAAATCATCATACATACACGTTTTTAATCCCAAAAGCTTATGGTGAAATTTTTTTATACACATAAAGCCACATCAGGCAATATGGGTCATGCAGTACTTTATAATACTGACAGGTTGCTACACAGAAATAATAATATTATTATTGGAGTTTCTCCCGAGTTCTTGTTGTAAAAACACGTGTTGAGAGACTCCATTTTCAACCCAAATCAACCGTACAATTTTTGTTACTTTAGTTACATTTTCACTTGACATTGGCAAAATGCGTACGTTTAATGCGACGCGACGCCATTAATTATGAATATAATAGAATATTATTATTATTTCTACGGGTTGCTAGCTTGTACAGCGACGCACATTTTCTGCGGGGGTACTGCATGGCCCATACTGCCAGATGTGGATTTCCGTGTCTTCAAATCAAATTAACGAACAAGTCCTGGGTTTGAAACCATAAAGAGATATAATTCTTCCCCCGCTGGATATGCCATTTATCTAAGTCTCCTAATCTAGATTAAGGTATTGTCCAATAACATTGAAGCAAAAATAATTTTAGTAAGTACGGGGTACAGTAATTTATTGGAAAACCCTAATTTTTAGTATGTTTGTTCTAGGTTTACGTTCATTATACCTTTTCTTGTTATGTCTTTTTGATGTGATTTCAAAATACATAAGCATTCATACAGCAACCATACCTTCTTACAATCCTGGGTCATTCAAAAGATGCGTGAAGAAGCACCTTGCAGCTCGGCAAGGCGAGGGTAGTTAGCGCAGTGGTTTATCTCTTGCACTAGCTATCTTCGCATTTGGACTCCACTTCTGCTTACCCTCAGGTGGAATGTAGACTTTTAATAAAAAAAAACACAGTCTGTACAGAAATAAACTCAAAGCATTTATTGTAATCTAAAGATATTACATTATGAATTCTGCTGACTAGATAGTATTGATCTTCTTAATTCCGATCAGATTCGTTCGCGTCAGCGTTTTTTACAATATTCTCCTTTCATCCCAATGAAATAAAGAGATCATTGACTTTAGGTTTAGCTTGCCGCATCTGTAATATTGCTGTACAGTGCTGAATTTAAAGAACTTAAAGAAAACTAAAGAATATGATAAAAATATTGTACTTTTTTTTCGTAGGTACACTTAGAGTTGTAACAAGTCTTATGTCGTCGTAATTGGCAAACGATTGTGCGATGATACGATGAGTTCTCATCAAACGATAAGTTTTTATTTATTTATAGCCACAGGAACAGAAATCAATTTGATACATATAACAGCTGAAGTTTTTTATTATTAGACTAGTTGACCCTTACTTCGTATCTTCGTCGTACTTCGTATCACCTACCCACGGAGTACCTAGGTACTAAACTTCTTTGCATCTATCCTAACGACATTAAAACTCTCCCTTCGCTATAATGGCTGAAAATTTTGATGCGTAATATCAGGCATTACCATTTTAAAAGTTTTCAATCTCGGCCAAATGTATGTGTGAAATAACACAATAAAGATTTTTTTCTATTTACATCCCAAACATTGACAACCATCAAAACACGAAGATAGATTAAGAATAAAATATAAGCTCCTTGCATCAAAATAATTAGGTACTTATGTCAATACAATGACAAAATTTTCTGAACGAATCAACAATGACAACCATCAAAATATTAAAAATTAAATACGCCTTAGATTAAGAAATACGCGATAGTCTGAGTAATGTGGATATATGTTGTCGATTCAAAACCCTTAATTTAATACGTGCTTTAATTCGTGTGGACCCGAGTCTACCGTATCGAAACGACAAACGTCAAATGTTTGACAGGAAAGTAGGCAGAACAGTTTATATGGGAAAATGATAATGTTGTTTTTACTATCTTCCTCGCAATTTCACCATATTTTCTCACCGTTTAAACCTTCCCTGGACTACGAAAAACATTTCAAAACCATAATCAGCTAAATCGGTCCAGCCGTTCTCGAGTTTTAGCGAGACTAACGAACAGCAATTCATTTTTATATATATAGAAGATAGAAGATTATGACATAATATCAACATTGGGACAGATGATAAATCATCTCAGCAGAAAATTGACATTCCAAGGAGAAAATTACTCATATAAAAAGAAAGATTACATACAGAATAAACACCAAAACTAAATCGAATTACTCTCATAAAGGCACGAGATAATTTTGCTCCTTTCCTCGAATTGTCGATATAGCAAATCGAACACAATAGGTTACTACATTGGTTTTTCTCTGTGATTACCAGTACGAACATTCCTCTTAATACCCGCCACAGGAAATTCCCCGGTGAAGGAGGTAACTGCTAGGCGTTATGCAGTAAGTAACCATTTATAAAAAAATATTTAACTAAAGTTTTATAACTTAATCCTTTGAGTGGCACCCCAAAAACACCAAAATTGCGTCGAGTGGTGGGGCCCTCCGCGGGTAGTTTGAAAAATGCAATTAACAGGCAGACATAATAATATGTCTGCGTGCCACACGCGCGATATAAACTGACAGACATATTATTTCTGCCTGCCACTTCAGAGGTTAAATAGGCCTAAGCAGTAATTTACTCCTCTTCATCTTGCGTAGTGGTATGTTAGAAAATATACTAACGTAGATACTTTCATCTTGCTGACCTGCAAATTTCTTTTTCGGAAACACCTGGGAGAAAAGGAAGAGACAACTCCTGTGCTAGTTGAGACATCCATTTCTGGGTAGTGCATACAGCATGATTTTCAAAAATCAAAATAAAAAAGCTATTGCATAGTATTTTGTATCAACTTATGCAATTATAATTTTATTTATTAATTTTATTCATGCAGTATTTCTTTTTCTTTGATATTAATTTCATAATTGAAATAATTAACATTCATATTCAAAACACTTTATACACAAATTTTACAAGTACAGCTATTCACTGTTGTACATAAATACCTATACACCTATATACTTTCTCATAAACAGCTGCTTATGTATTCGTCCGATTTCGGAGCAGCTCGTCTCGATTCGTGCGAGTTTCGTAGAGTCGTACAATACGTCTAATCGCACGTTCACAACGCCGTGTCGAAGACTGCCGAACTGAAACGACGTTAGACGATGCACGGCCTTCAAGCCACACCTCCTTGCCCATCGGAGTGGGGAGCGTGAGGTTTTTTCGTTACGGAATTTTTGGATTCGGTCCCCGCGCTCAAGGCCCGCGATAGAAGCTATGCAATAGCTTAAAAAAAAATGCTTACATACTATTATGCTAGTCTGTCAACTAATAACATAAAGAATACGAATAAAAAATGGCGTACTAAATAAGGACGTACGAGTAAAAAATGGAGTATACTTTGGCTAATGCTGCATAAGCTTCTCCCTAAATATAACTTCACCCGTAACAAACGGACAGGTCACGCGTACTATCCATTCGACGCAGGTTAGTTATTACTGATAGTGCTGCACGAAAAAAACTATCGATAAAATAGGGACGTGACTAAAATATCGATGGAAATTGCACGATACAGATATTGTTTACGGTTCATTCTTAGACGGGTATTTTGACTAACTGTTGTAATTATTATGTAAGATTGACGTTTGTGCAAGCGTGAGGCCACACTAGCCGGTCTTTCTTTGCTACCTAGACAAGACCATAAAACGGGAAGGCAAGAATCCAATACAAAATGTTCTACCCATCACACACCACCCGGTGTGAAACGGAAAGAACGCCCGGTAAGCAAGCCACGGGACCACGCCCCTTCGCGATTTGCTTCATTCAGTACGCCGGTAGCTGTGCTCCTGCGTGGACTCGTTGCAGAATTGCAAAAAATGGCGGGATCAACAGAATCTCTTATTTTACATATTCAAAAATTCCCGTGTTTATGGGATATGCAGTATGTCCTTTTTTACAGACTTAAAAAAAGGGGCATGAGTTCATCATCGTCCATTACGAGTTTTTACGTAATACACATAGGTACACGAGTACCTCTCTCGGCAAGCGCTAGACATAGATTAAGAAAGACCGGGCACCGGTGAGTGTGTTACAATGATTTTATATGAGCTGTTGATGATTATATTGTTTACATAGGTGGTCTCAATCATATGGTGTCAAACATGAACCCTATATAGACATAAGTACAAGAAATTAAAAATAAGAGTTAAAATATTAATCATGAATAAAGAATAATCAAAATAATCCACTACATTAAGTCAATATAGTAAAAGTTAGTTTTAATCAAATACCTACAGAGAAATTAAAATAAGTCTTTTGTCAGATCTCCTCGGAAGTATTTGAAAAAGTATATTCAGGTAGAGAGTCAGATTAGACCTGGTGTACTCCACACGCTATACCAGATGTAGGTCGGGGCGCTCTCCTCTACGAGATAGCACACCTGAACCAAAGCTCTTTCGAAGATTCCATAAAAAAACAATAGTAAGAATTTATTTTTTAATTAATCGCATGATTTACGGATCTGTGTGTGTTTTTAATGGTACGTGGGATACAAATTGATTTTGCTTTCGCATCGCTTTGTAGGAAAATTTTAAACTACCCACATAATATAAACCAATGAATTTAAACAACGTTTCTGGCGGATACAGCGATAGTTAAATGGAAAAATAAATAAATTGAGGCCATTCAAGTAATTGAATGCGAGAGACAGTGAAAAAGGTGATATTAAATTTTTTAATCCAACGTTTATTAAGATTCATGATATGGTAATTTTTTCGTCACTATGCTAATTTGATTGTTATTTGGGTTGAAATTGCCATAAAATAAAATAAAGGCAGTTTGTACGCGCGAAAAATGTTTGGTGTTGAGTCTTCTTCTAGTTCGCACCCTGCTCGCCATAAAAATGTCGCCATAGTTCTATACTGCCGTCTTAAAGAAGAATGCAGTACTGCCGTCCAAGCAATAAATGCAGTAAAGAACATTTTTTTCGTGAAATGAGTAAATAATAGATTTGGAATCGCTTCATTTTAGCGATTGTTCTTTACTGCATTTACGCAAATGTTCCTTACTGCATTTATCGCTTGGAAGGCAGAGTAAGAAAGAAATAAATCCTTTTTTCCTTACTGCATTCTTCGTTAGAACGGCAGTATAGCTTTATGGCCGGCCGCCTGCCTGAAACCAACCCTCCTCGGGATTGCTGTTTAGGGTAGTTAAAGTTCACAACCCACTAAACTCAGAAAGAGATCGCCTAATCTTAAACTAAACTTTAAACTTGATGCTGACGGTACTTGATACTTTTATGAGTAATCGAAGCGTGCTGCCACGTTCGTGTGTCATCAGAGACTGAATCAACTGAATGACCAATGACTGTAGGCATAATGATTGTGCATCTGTACACTGATTGTGCATGTAAGAGAGATGGAGGGGCGTTCAGTTTAAGATTAGGCGATCTCTAACCGTATCGCACTTCACCTCACCGTCCAATAGGTGTCAACGGTAGTACGTAAGAATGTAATCTAATCGCATCAGCAGAGACTTGGCAACGGCGAGGCGACGCTAAAGGCTAAAGGTTTTACTAGGTGCTAGACCCATATTGTAGGGTCATTTAGGTAGATACCACATTTACACAGACTTTCGAAAAGCATTCGATAGGGTGGATCATAGACTCCTTCTTGAAAAGCTCGCATATAACGGTATACGCGGAAACCTTTGGCGATGGTTAAAATCTTACATCTCTAATCGTACTCAGAAGGTGGTTATTAGAGGCTATGAGTCCGATTACGTTTCAGTAAGCTCGGGAGTACCGCAGGGGTCAATTTTGGGACCATTGCTGTTTATAATTTTTATTAACGATGTCCATAGATGTTTTAAATTTTGCAATATTTTATTATACGCCGATGATCTCAAAATTTATCACGTTATAGACAAAACGGATGACCATATAAGATTCCAGGCGGATTTAGATGCTTTTACTGACTATTGTATAACTAATAAACTAAAGTTGAACTTGAATAAGTGCAAGTCAATTATTTTTACAAAAAAGAGAAACATCAGTAAATTTACATATAAGCTTTGTGGTGAGCATATCGAATCCGTAGAAGAAATAAGAGATCTTGGAGTATTACTAGATATGAAACTGCACTTGGATTCTCATGTGGATAATATCATTAACAAAGCCTACAAAATGTATGGATACGTAACGCGGTCTAGTGTTTGCTTCACTCAACCTTCTACCTATTTATGTTTGTATAAAGCTTTGATTCGATCGCAACTTGAATATGCTGTGTCTGTATGGAACCCCTTCTACGATAAATATATAGATGCGCTTGAGTCCGTTCAGAGACGATTTTTAAGAGCTATGCATTACAGATGTGTACATAATTCAATGACATATGATTGTTTGTTACCAATGTATAATCTGATAAGTCTCAAATCTAGACGACTTCTACTAGAGGCTATGTTCTTGTATGATCTGTGTAATAACAGATACGATTGTGTTGACCTTAACAATAAATTATGTTACAGAATCCCATATAGAACGCACTGTCGTAGTTCATGCCCATTATTTGCTATAGGTCTCAGTCGGACTAATGCTGGTAAACGTTTACCTATACGCAGAATTACAGATTCATTTAACACAAATTTCAATAGTGTTGATATTTTTGCTACTCCTGTCAGTGCATTTAAGAAAAAAATTTTAGAAATTTTTAATAAAATTAAGTAATGATGAAATTACTTAAATTGTAACCAAACAAATTAAAGATATCTGAACATTTCTTTTTATTCATTTGTAATTTTGTAAAAAAAATATCTTTAAAATTTTCTAACATACCTACCTACTCTTAAATCTGCGCGAGCACCACACATAATGAATAGGACTACTTTTGCAGGCTTGGCTAGCGCGTGTTTGGGTTTTACATTTTTTGGTATTATTAGTAATAGTAGCGGAATGTGGTAGCCTAGGATGGCGCGGGTTGAGTCTGTGGAGGTGTTTCTGTTTATAGTTTTATTTTACTGTAACTTCATTATAATTGTTAGTTAAATCTTATTAAAATTATTTTTATATTTATAATAATTGATAAAATAAATAATCGTAAAATTACCCAACATGAATACATAGAAGATTGCTCTAAAGAATAATAAAGAGTATTTGGGTATATTTATACATATATGTTAAGTAAGTACGTAATAAAACACATCTCCCAACTTTTAATATTGTACAAATATGTTGTGGTTAATGATGTTGGTGTCACAATTATACTGTAATTCATTACAACTGTATTAGTAATAAGTTATTGTGTACATTGTTTATTAACCCCAATAAAGAGAAAAAAAAAAAAAAAAATACCAACCGCCTTTCTGAATTCTGCCGTGAAGCAGGTAGCCAATGTAATTACTAGGCATGGAAGCCATATCATCTTAGTCCCCAGGATGGCAACGCATTTGCAATGTTAAGTGATTTACCAGTAATAACCGACGCTACAACCTATCCAAAGCATCGAGTAAGTACTTAGCTGAGCCATCCCACAGGTGCGAGCAATACTCCACGCAGGACCGTACTTGCGTCTTGTATAGCAAGCATAGTTGTTCAGATCTTCTGTGATGCTTGAGAGCTCCCTTCTATGATTTATCTGGTATTCCTGCTGCTCATAAGCTACGGTGACAATCTACAAATCTGATAGACTCTGCTTAAAAATGTATTAAGTCAGTTACAAGAGATATTATAATTGTACAACGTACCGTTCTGACGGAACCACAATATAGTCGATTTAACGTAAATTCACAATGAAACACAAGAGTACTTTTTATTCTGGACCCGAATTTAAATGTGAATATAAAAATTTAATCCATTTATTTATGATAATGGCCGTCGCACACGTACGAATTTACGCATCCGCGGCTATAATGGCGTAATATGTCTTCCTGTGTCCAATTTTATACCGCGATTGCAATTAAATTGTTTATAGTTGCATTTTTATTTAGTCTATTTTGTGCTGATTATGTGTGGAAAAAGTCCATTGGTTATACATTGTTCATTAATCGGTTCCATTTTATTTCGTGTTTTATGAGCGGCTGTAGTGAAATATGAACATTTTGTTCTTCTTCACTTAAATAGCCTATTAATGCTTTAGTAGTAGTCCAATATCAAAAACCTTTTTTTCGACAGGATACTGCCGACAGAAAACCGCATGTGTAAGTTTTATAACTGCCTATTGATTTTGACATATTTAACGGTTCTCTCGTCTCCGCCAAGCGTCTTATTCTAAAAGCTCTTTTGAAATATTTAAATAAAAAAATAGAATAGGAAAAATTAGTGAATGTTTAAGAAAAATCTTGTTAGTACTATCTGGTTCTTAGGTAGTCATAAATAGTATATTCATTTAAGCATACTGTGCTTACATCTAGAAGGGATAATCACTGTATGATGTGTTTTCGTTTCTTAAGTATAAGCTAGTTGATTTGATTTTACCCAGTTTTGTAAGTCAAATAAAAAAAACGTTTTATACGTATTCGCAGCGTGAATAGGGTCCCACCACGGTTATGTGGGGTATCACCATACCTAAGGTTCTTTGCAGATGACGGGGCGGGCAGTCATTTTGACCACGAAGTAACGATTGCGTCTGCCCGTTGACGCCCGTGGCTGCCCTCACCGTGAACATAAAGCACACAAGCCAGTTAGTTCACGACGGTCGTTCTAGTGAAGGTGGCGCGGACTGAGCTGGCTGCCCCGCACCGCCGCCGGCGGCTTCTATGTTACTTCTGTGATACATGGGGGGTAGCCACGGGCATGCCACGCCGCCAGGGCCCATTCATTCATGAATGGTAGGCATTTGTAACGAGCTATAGGACTGAGACGTTATATTATTTCTTAACCGACTTCAAAAAAAGAGGAAGTTATCTATTCGACTGTTTTTTATGAGTTTGTTACCTGATAACTCCGTCAATTATGAGTATTATGACTCGATTTTAATGATTCTTTTTTTAGGTAAGTAGGTCAATACTTACCTAAAAAAAGAATCATTAAACCTGGGGCGCGGTCTTTTTGCCCTCTATGTGTGTTGGTAGTATAGGATTCCCTTTGCGCTATCGTTCGCGGTGAAATTGATCGGCTCGACCCGCCCCGCCCTCTGCAAAGCGCCTAAAGGTTGGCATACCCACTACTGACTCCTATACCCACTACTGACTCCTGATTACGCATTCCCTCCCGTCCCTCGATGGGATGCGTAATGACTTTTTACCCGGCGACAAAAAAAAACCACTACTGACTCACCACAACCGGTCAAGCAAACACGCCGGAATAACCCTGTCCGGCGTGCGTCGAGTCCAGTTTTTTGAAGCGCGAAATGTAATGCTCGTGTAGGCGCGTAAGCCAAAAGGAGGGTATACGTGCAGAAAAAACGCTGGTCTGTAACCGCCCTAAGCTTTGTTAGTAGATTTTAAATTTTTCTCTCTGCTGACCGCTTCTTGATCTAAGTTGACACTTGGGTCAACTACGACCGAAAATTGCTGTGACACGGTAGATTTATCCAACTTAAGCGTAACTGCATGAACATACGTGAGACCGCTTGAACTTTATGAGACTACTCGAACTTCCGCGAGACTTCTCGGGTAGATGTGAACGTTTTATGCTGCTTTATGAATTAAAGGAAAAATCATTACTATGGATGTTTTTTTTTGCTTTTGGTCTAAGTTGATCCTCTGCTTGTGAAAGTGACAGTATCCTTTTTATATATTTTAATTTGGTATTCTTCTTAGTATTTGTGTAACGAGTACAATGTATAAGGTTTCATATTTCATTAAGATAAGGTCAAAAGATGGCCGTATAAAGCACTTCAACTATAATATAACCCGATTAATTTGCTTGACATTTTACAAAGAAGTGTTTGGAGTTGTTGGCGAAAATATTCGGAAAATTCGGGCAATCTTGAGGACGGCGACCTAGAGCTAAATCATAGAGTTATAATGATTTTTTCTTTTTATGTATTGTTTTATATATCATGTCATTATGTGGATGATTACTAGAAATATACCGTTTGTTGTTACCTTGAATTTTTGTTCAAATTCGTGGCATTCGCGCTTAAATTAACACATTTTTACCATCAGTTGCGAAATTATATTATTTGTGTACGGTCAGTAGGTATTGTTGTTAGTGTATAAACAGCGTTAGATATTTTGTTCGTTAGAATATACAAATGCACCCAAACGAGTGAGCAGAAACTAAAGCATTACAATCCACATATGAACGAGATATTTCACAAACAGACAGAACGCTCGAGTTTGGGCGTTTTAATTAATTCCTCACCAAAACTTTCGCTGCGACTATTCAAATTAAATCTCGGCTTTGCACTCTGTGGATTTACATTAAAATAATAAAATATAATTTGTTGTCTTTGTTCACCACGAGTTATTTTTACAAATAGAACCTTCGTTAAAACACCTCTTTCCTCGTTTTAAATTTACACGCAATATTTAAGAGTAATAGAAAGTCAACATTTAAAATCATACTTTGGCTTGATTTTGGTTTCATTCGTTTTCCCGCTCATGGAATCATTCTATTGCTGACCATGTGACTCTTCAGACGTTTCTTTCAAACTAATAGGGTCTAGCTCTCGACGCCCGCCAATATCTTGGGCTTGATACATAAAGATATTATCTGTTATGAGTACTAATACATAGATCAATAGTGCCATATTTTATCAATATAAATAAACATGCACGTAATCGATGCCGTACTTCTTGAACCCCAATACACCCACACAGCGTAACGTTACACGGCGAACTTAAAAGACCTCCCACGAACCAAACTCAGCACCAATTATAATTCCCTGTGGATCAAACAAAGAACCTCTAGATCTAATATCCGGTTGGCAAACTATTAAGCACGGGTCTGAAACTATTGTGTATATTAGTGCGTTTATCTATATATATAAAAAAGGATACTGACTGACAGATATAGATTCCATATTAGGTAGGTAGTTTCCTTATAAGGTCCAGGGGTGCACTAAGAAAGGCAATTTATTATTTTAATTTTTGGCAATTTGCACTCTAAGGTGATGAAGCGGTGGTCGAAAGTTTGTATGGGGAAACAAGTTTAGTTAGACTATTTTATTCAAAACTTCACAGGAGTACTCCTATCGATAAATAAGTAAACACGTATTTCATGGTTTTCAGAATTCAGCCCCTAAAAAGGGAAGATGGGGTGACTTTACAATGTCTGAAAATCAACATGGGGATTTTTTCTTCTTCTGCTCTAAAAAGCTGTCCAAAGTAACTTTTCCACGTGGACGTAGTCACGGGTAAAAGCTAGTGTTTCCTTAATTATTTTAATAATGATCTTTATTAAATAAAGCAAATTTTTTACTTATAAGACTCTACGCGACTTCCTCCTCCTAAATCATAGGGTACTATTACAGACGGTTTGGAAGTGATTAAGTCTTTTCCTATTTTGGCAATTCTTAAGTAGGTACTCTCGACAAAAGTTCCCTCTATACCACTTGGCGATAATTTGGTAGCACTGACATGTCTAATTGGATGTGACCCACCACCTAAAGTATATCAATAAAAAAACATTATGCACAACCATCAACGGCATAACCTAGTAGACTGTTGAGAAGCCAGGGCTGCACTGCTGACAATGAATATAAGGCTATCCAAATCCCTTTTACAGCCAAGCAGGTCGCGCCTACGTCTTCTAGTACACGCTTCAAGCGATCATAGCAATTTTAACAAAAACTTCTCTAGTTCTAACAACAGCCCCCTATGCAGAAGATACATGGAGGTAGAAGAAACAGCCGCTCTCGTCCTGATGGAATCCAAATGCAGTGGCAACACACCAGGCTCACTACATGGGTCATCCGGGTAGAATCCAAGATATCTTAAGGGACATCAAGGCGCTGGGAGACTTCCTGGAAGAGTTGGGCTGGCTGGAATGACCGGACTCTCAACCTCCGATGCAAAACGGGCGCATGGCCGTCGAGTTGCGGAAACAGCCCGTACGACGAATAAACGATCCACCACCTATGGGGTCGCTTGACAACCGGTTTGAGCAATAAGAGTAGATAATGTCGTTAACCACGCTAGAGTGACTGTGCGGAGAGGAGGCGAACTGCGAAAGCGGAGACGCTGCGCCATATTACGATAATATTCTATTGGACGGAGTAAAGTAGGCGGAGCTTGGAACACCGGGAACATAATCCCAAAAGGGTTCAGTAGATGCTAAGGGAAAATTTGGAAACAACTCATATTACGCAGTGCCTCAAACTAGAGACATGATGCTTACTTAAAAGAAGAATTAAACCCAAAAAGTTACTAAACCGTCAATGACCCAATAAACCAAATTCCACAACCAACCAACTGCCGTGAAGCAGTTCGCTGTGTTTTGGATTAAAGGGAAAGGTAGCCAGTGTAATTACTGGACGTGGAAGGCATATCATCTTAGTCCCCAGGATGGCAACGCACTTGCAGTGTTAAGTGATTTACCCTTAGCATTGTAAGTGTCTATAGGTGACGGTAACCCCTTAACACCAGATGGGCCGCAAGCTTGTTTGCCACCTCATTGTACAAAAAACAGGATCTCGGGGCTCTAAAACAGATTAGTATCCCAGGCATCACAAATAAAGTATTCCTGTTCAATTTATACGATAGAATGGATTTTGGAATTTTCCGTAAAGCCTTCAATCGGTGAACATTGAATAACTAAGCACCGGTCATTGTTCTATGAGATTATGTTCTCCTCTTGAATGGCAGGTCTTCAGGCAGCTCCAAAAACACCTAAGCTATATACCCATTATTGAAATTTGAAATAAAAAATCCTATCCCATGGATCAATAAAATAATAGGCATGGTACAAATGGAAAACAGAAACAGCGAGGGAGTCATTCAGAGCTTACGATGTACAAGTTTGTTGTTGGTAACTCGTTAGTGAGAATATCGGCATATGTGCGCGGACACACGGACTACGTGATACCCATTACTACAATTCCAATTTCTAATTTCGAAAATCTGAAAGATGTAATCAACAACTGAAAGATGTAAGGCCAAGACCGGATAGAGTGGCGTGTTAATGTGGAGGGTTACACTTAGCAGTGGGTGACATGTTTTACAAAAAAACTTGTCAAAGGCTCTTCAAGTTCGTGGATTTAGTTAGGATTTATACTCAGACGGCACAAAAAGCAAAAAAAAAGCGAGGAAAGAATAAAGTGGCAAGGTGGGGATACTCACGGCCTTAAAATATGATAAGATAGACACTGTATTTTTGGTAAACCAGATATTTGCTTAGACAGTAAATGAGTTCAATGTTATGACTAGCAGGTGATTGATATTTCGCACATAATAAGTTGTAGCTAGTGTCACTGGTTTTCTTTTGTCTTTCATCTATGACATCCATGCAAAGAGATGCGGGATGGGAAAGACCTAGGCCAACGTTTATCGATCAAATCGAAAACGTCTTGAAGAAGACCCAGGTTAAAAGTACTCGAGATCGGCGAGCATTGAATGAGGACAGCGATGAGAGTAAATTAAGCGAAAAAAAATGTAAGGATCGTAGCAAGTAGAAACATGTGATCTCGTGACTCAGTTATCAGAGAAAAATCAGCATAGATCAGGCTTCGCAAACTCTTTCAATTTGCTCTTTCTGAGGCTTGGGAGAGAGAGGTCATGTCGCTCAGTTCTCGGTATGTGATCACTTGTCAAAGCTCCAGCTTCGCTGTAGTGATGACTTCGCTTCATTTACATTTCGCCTTTACTTAAAATCGGTGGACTAAACCCTCTTTGCAACGCGAGAATACACAAATAAGTTAGACTATCCTTGAAAGCACTGTGTCACATCACGCGGGAGTAATTGAGCGATGCAGCACTGCTATCGTTCTAATTGGAACTGATTTATTTTCTTCCAGTCTTTTTATTGATTACAGTTGAATTTGATAGAGTAGAACTTTTGTTCAATTAATCCATTAGGAAGCAGGACTTTGTGTTTGTTGTTTAAAGCTTACATGACCACTAACATTAAAATATAAGAAATTATGTGGTAATGGGGTAAATAAAACTTGTGCCATGATGCGTCCGGATACTGTGTATTGTGTGTAAACAACAGCGTAATAAAACACTCTGAAAGTGTACACAGATTTGTCTGTCAATAAATTTTATATTAACTTACTAATGCTAGGGTTGGCTGGAAGAGATCTCTTTTAGAGATAAGCTCACCTTTGTACATGTCTTTCTTCATGTATTGTTATTACTGTTTTATGTGTGCAATAAAGGATTTAATAATTAATAAATATCAATTCGCGAAGACTTTAGTTCGTCCGTGACCATGGCGCAGCAATCAGCGCTGAAGTATCAGAACAATGACAAAACAAAGTGTAGGGTATATGAAATGAATCCAGTTTTCCGCAAGTCGACGACTTTCACCACAGCCTTGCGTGGGAGAATGAAATGCTTTTTTTTAGGTCATTTGGCAGACAAGCATACGGCCTGGTGATAAGCAGTCACCGTAGCCTATTGAAGCTTGCATCACTGACGTGACACTCGCGCGCTGTCGACCCAAGTGCTTCCCTACCTCGTGGAGCTCTGGCAACCTTCCTGGCCAACAGAAATACCACAAAAATTTAGTCATATTTGACTGTGGTCTTCTGAACAGTCGGTACAGTTCATCATGGGAGCCTCCCAGCACCTTGCTGTTACTGAAGACTCCTGCTGCTCTCCTGGATTCTGTTCTTTATGGGAGTTCCATACTTAGCAGGATATACTTTGAACCGATGGTAGTAGTTATACAGGCGGACCTAAAAGAAATCGTACCATCAACCAGTTAATTGAGCTTATATTTCCATACTCCTTTATTAATGGACCACAGAACTCCGTAGAAGCTGACGTGAGAGGAATAAACAGCCTTTTTGGCGCATTTTCATCTTTCCAAAACTCGATTACGCGATCGCCGTTTATCTAATTTATACTTTAATTAGTTGCAATTACGCTGGCTTTGTGGAGACACGCCACCAGTAGATTGTTTTATAATGGTTTTGGACGTTTAACTCTCCATCATTTCGGTAAACGGCTTTGGTCTATTATTTTTTACTTAACATTCAATCTTAAATCTGCTTCCTATCGAGTGGTCTAATGTAATCGTATAACAAGTCGCCATTTCTTTAGGGACCACCAACTTAACGTGCATACCGAAGTACGGGGGGAAATCTAGTTGAAATATTTTTGTTCACCCGTCCGAGTAACAACCACGCTATTCTTCGTGGTGTAGTGGACATATAGAAAATGCTGAGATTCGCAGGAGAATCAAGGTCACCGACATAGCCCAAAGAATTGCGAATCTTAAGTGGCAGTGGGCAGGGTACATTGGGAAGAGGTCTGACGGCCGTTCAGGCGGAAAGGTCCTTGAATGGCGACCACGTACCGGGAAAGGCAGCATTGGTAGGCCTTTAAGGTGGACTAACGATCTGATCAAGGTCACGGAAAGCCGCTGGATGTGGGCAGGGCAGGACCGACCAGTTTGGAGATCTTTGGGAGAAGCCTATATCCAACAGTGGACATCTCTCTGCTGAAATGATGATGATGATGAAGTGTAGGTGAACTGCACATATATACGGGTTCCTCAACATTTAGGTACTTCAATCGACTAAATCAAGAAAAAGGTTTTATTTGAAAAATCATGAAATCAAGCAACGTTAAACCAAATGGAGCAGATCCGTCATGTGGCCATGAAATGTTGCGACAATTTCCACGCGTCAAAATGGAACATCAAAGGCAACGTGATAGATATGTCGCAACATTGTCGCCCAGCATTACGTAGGTATAAATGATAGGTACGTCTTAAATCCGGATAAATTATATTTCTGGCGAGTACAAAATGGAAAGCAAATCGTCAAAAAGTATTAATTTAAATCTCTTTTTGAAAAATCGGGAGTGGTCTACCCTTGACTTTCTCGTATACCGGATACGACTCAAAGTTTGATAGAAATTTTATATTTTGATGTCATACCTGCATGTTAAATTTTGGTCACCCATCCGAGTACCGACCGCGCACTTGGTTGCTTAACTTTCGTGATCGACGGCTCAAAATTTGATAGAAACCTTATATTTTGATGTCATACACGTATGTTAAATTTGGTCGCAATAAGTTAAGCATGCTTTAACTTATTGCGACCAAAGGAGATTGCTCAGATCCCATCCATGTTTTGCCTAAGAACCAACAATCGTGAAAAATTATTTTCTAGGTTCGAAATTATAAGTAAATGACTGTATTAACGTTGATTATTAACGGACACTTCTGAGAACTTAATTATTAGCAAACTACTTACTGATATTGAGGTTATGTTTCCAAAAAAATGTAAAACAATAAAAAAAAAGAAACTAGTAAGTATACTAGGGAAATCATGCAAAAACTCATTTATAAAGTCCGTAGTTCAAAAAGATATCAAGTCCGTTGTCCGAAAGGCCAAGTAAAGTTAGAAATAAAAAATCGCATCGAACACCGTAAACAAACACAAGCACCTTATATTTTTAAAATTCTCCCTATTAGGGGAAGGTAAAGGGATCTAGGTCATACAGCCATACCTTCAGTAGTTTTATTTCTTTTTTAGGTTTGTATTAAAACATTTTTATTGTTTAACACCTTTTAACGTATCTAGGTAGTGCTTGGCGAAAAATGTATGACAATAAACTCCATGGTGGCGACTACTATCTTTATTTTTGGCTTTGCACGTTTGCATTTAGCGTAAATAATGTTGAAAATAATAATATTGTTATTGATTGATTAATAAAATGTAATTTCATTTTAATCAATCTCTACCGAAGAGATTGTATTTTTGTAAATTAAACAACTTCGATAAATCTTTGGCTGTATGTTAGAACACCAAAGCCATTGAAAAGGTGATCTTATGGTTTCTAAAACGGAAGAATGATAAAGTCCTTTTTAAAATGAATATAATATGTAGAAGTGTCCGTTAGAATCTAATGACTGTTAATTATAGCATAAATTATAACAAGAATTATCAAATATCCAAATATTTTATTGGTTCTTAGGCCAATTTGAGCAATCTCCTTTAACAGAGTTATCGTGCTAACGCACAGACACACAGACACACACACAGTCATAATTAGAGAAATTAAAAAAGCGTAGTGAAAGCTCTATTACAGCTAAGTAGATCTCGACTCCGACTAATAAGTGGGGCCCTGACTGGACATAGCAATTATAACAGATACCTTTTCAACCTAGATATCACGGACAGTCCACTATGCAGAGCCTGCATGGTGACAGAGGACAGCCGCCCACATTCTGTTGGAATACAGTAGAGTGGCACTACCGGGCAAAATACCTGGGATTCCCGGGGAGCCTCTGGGAGGCATTTGGTGACGTCAAGGCGCTGGGTGACTTCCTGGAGGAATTAAGATGGCTGGAGTGAACCAGCCTCAGACCTTCCCACGCAAAACAGGCGCAACAGTCGTCGATTTGTGGAGACCGCCCGATTGTAGAAGGAGAAGAAGAAGCCTAGCGAAGCATTTTTAAAGTAAGTGTTCATTGGCGACATTATCCACTTACCTCCAGGTGGGCCGTCTTCTTGTTTGTCATCTAGTTGCATAAAAAAGTGGAATTGGAGTTTAAATAGCTTGTGCAAAAGATTGTTAATAACAAATTGTTCACGTCATTTTCATTCCTCCATTTTTCTGTTGCTATCTCACTTTAACTAGTCTTTATACGTATTCTTACAAAAATTAAGTAGTACTTTTACATTATTTTTGTTTCTTCCTCGTGGGTTGAGCAGAGTCTTAGGTAGCTTTTGAAAGAAAGAAGGAAATTTATTGGCACTAGTACAAAGATAACAATAAATATATAAAAAAAAATTAATGAACAGAACAAGGAGGAATATTATATAAAACAAACAACTTATACAAAACACAGTGACTTATGCAAGGTAAAAAGGTCAGCTTATGCTTCTGTGGCATAATATCACAGAAGCGCTGTTATTATGGCAGGAATAAAATTTTTAACTGTTTATAATGTTCCGACAGTTAATGATGAAATAGCCAGTCCCTATGTGGTTGAAAAGCCAAAGGTTAATAAACAAGGCCCAGGACCGATGTAACACTGTAAACTATCTCATAAATATATATTTCGAAACTTATAGCCGCCATTACTCCCTATGGTAAGTAATGCTAAGCCCGAAAGATTTTTCATTAACGTACTTTAAACGAGACCTACTGCCACCCACAAATAGAGCACACAATTGAACTACTTATATGGGACCTCAGAATCTAATTCTCAGAATCTAGAACTCGAATATGGGACCTCAGAATCTAATTCTAGCGACGAAAGCACTACACAGAGAACCACAACAAAAAGACATTACATTACAGAAAGCTATATCAAGGCTTTTTACCTAAATATTCCTCTCAAAATTTCTTTCAGAATCTCAAGAAGATTGTGTGTATAAATCAATTCAGTTTCACTGATCGTATACCGTACGCTGTACGCTTTACATACCTTTTCATTCGATTTAACGTGAATGACGTGTCGAGCATTCGAATGACAAACGGGATTTACCACTCAAATTGAGACTCAAACGATCCTGTCTGCCGCTGTTATTTGTTATTGACGTAACGTTAGCGTAAGCAAGGAGGAAGATTTTTGCAAATAGCTGAGCAGATTTCGTTATTGCCTCTTTTCACCGCAGCTAAACGGAGCTAGTAAAAAACCTGACAGCGGGTGTGTCAGTTTTTTTACTAGCTTAGCCAAGTCTCTTTCACTTCGTTTGACAAGGTCTCCTTCATTTCGGTACTCTAATTAGGCAACTCCATCATGCACAAGAAGCTGATCTATCTTCGTGATCATGCATTTTTTACTAATTTTTTAACGAGTGTCACGCGTCAAAAATAAGAGAGTAAAGTTGAAATTAGGTAAATTTTAAACTAGACTATTTAAATAAAATTTGTACATTTCAGTATAAGTATTTTAAAAAATATTGAAAATACATCTTACGAAAATTAAAAAAAAAATGATATAGATAGCTCTAAGACAACTTGAGCTGCTTTCATCAAATGTTTTTCATCATGTAGATAATTTCATTATTTATTAATAGTGTTAGTATTAATATGAGAATAAGAAGAAAAATATTAGTTTTGATTTTTTTGAATAAGTATTAATGTTTCTCTGCGTGATCATATCAGAAATTATGAGATCCGCAGGAGAATCAGGTGCGTGTGAACTGAGGGACCACACTAGTATTTCGCAAAATAAATTTTGTAAGATTTAGTAGTAGACTTACAAAAAATGTAGATCAAATCTAAAAAATAGACCTATACCAAATATAAAAAAAACTACAGCCCATAAAGTGTCTTCCCACAGTCCTCCCACCACCAGTCAGATCTTGGAAAGTATCTGAAAAATTAAGGTATTGTGACTTTAGACTTATAGTACAGAACTTCTAAAGATGTCTACTAAATCACAGACTACAAAGCATCGAAGATAAAAAATGTATAAAAACTAAAGTGGGGTCCCTCACTCCACACAAGAAAGATCAAAATTTAGTGAATATTATCGAATCAATATTATTTTCTTGTACATAAAATTTCAGCTAAAATGAAATACTAAGATTCAAACAAGTATTTGTAAAATTTATCGAAAGCAAGCAACTAAAAGTTCATTGAATGACTAACATTTACTCGTTGGAGATAGAAACAAAAGCACGGCGACACTTTCGGAGTTGCAGCCAATTTGCACGTGCAACGATTCCGCCGAGATTCCTGTTGGAGGTAGTGTGAGAAAAAAGAGTTTTTGAAAGCCATTTGTGCTTGTAAACGATGTTTTTGTCTGTCGTTCGTACGATAAGATTTGGTTCAAAAATCACAATATTCAAACGATATGTTTTACTCTAAATTATAAATTGGCGACAGATTGGCAACCTTTCGCTTTTTGGAACACTGCATGCCCCAAAGTACCTTTTTGTGGCTTTATATGTAACCGAGTGAAGGTATGGCATAACGGACTAGCAGTTCAAATTTGGAGCGCCTGAACTTAGGTAGTACCTCCACCTCACAGAAGATCACAGTCAAATAACACTACATTTTGTTTCTGTTGGTATTGTGGCGGCCAAGTAACTCGGCTGCCTCCTCATAGATGGCGCCTCATAGATGGACAACTGAATCGCGCTAACGAAGTTTCCCAAGGTGGGACATATATAGAAGTTCCTACGGCACAACACATGACACGACGCGCCCGAGTCGAGGGCCGAGCTTTTAGAGGCATCATCGGGCGCGTCGCTCCCTTACGAGTCAGACGCCCTAGGGACGCTAGGCGGTCGAGAGACTCCACATGGGAGAGATGCTCGGTCGCCCAGTAATCCCCTAGGAGCGTTCGACCTACAGGCTTGAAGACCCTCCAAGTTCTTCGCCTTCTTAAAAACCCGGTGATGCAGAAAATGTCATCAGCCACAATCTACAGTAGTTAGTAAAAAAACCACACAGTTGCACATACAACACCTAGCTCTGCGGAACTGCTTCCCTTTGGACAGCCTACAGTGTGTAAGGGGGGTGACAAAGCTCTAAATGGTAAAAAAGGGAAATTAGGATGGCAGCACGCGAGTGTGACTTCAGTGTTGCAAGTGTCTATAGGCTACGGTGACTGCTTACCACCAGGCAGCCCGTATGCTTGTCTGACAACCATATTATATAAAAAACTGAAATTGTTGGGAAAGAAAAATATGTTTATGTATAGTACTCCAACCATTAAACCAATGTACTACAATTAACATTAAATAAACGGTATAATGCCTTACCGCAAAGAGCATTTGCATCAACTCAGAGGGAAGTTGGCGACATAACAAAATATTCATAACCTTTTTTAGAAATATATGAAAAAAAACAAACAACTTTACTTACTTATACATAGAACTCTTAAAAAACTTAAAATAGCCGGCGCAAAAGTGACAATCCTTTATTGAACTAACAAATTAAATTCAACAACCAGACAGCTGTCACTCAATCATTTCAGTTTTAGATTTCTGCAGAACTTACAGAGTATCTCTAGGCACTCCTTGTGCACCAATTGGTGGCCAGCAGCCCACAGGGGCTACCGACTAACGCCAGCCCCTGTGGGCCGCTGGCCGACGCCAGCCTTATAGGCCGCCTCCTCGCCGACGGCTGCTCGACCTGGCGCGTCTTCCTGACGAGGACACCGGGAGCAGTCATCGGACCGCACCCCCCGGACTTCGGGCGCGGTCGTGGCCCTGAAAAGGGCCGTCCGGAACTAGCCGTGGTGGGAAAACAAAAACAACTCGGCGATGGCATGTGACTTCGAATGCCAAGGGGACTTGACTTCAAAAGCCACACACCCGACGAGAAAGTTTCCCCACCCCAAACTCTAATTCTTTGTCACAATCGAAATTGGAAAAGCAATTATCATAAAAATCGCTATTTTAATTGTAATGAACAATAATTAAGGCAATACAAAACATGGCGATAAAAATCAAAATTCACAAGTCATATAATCCAAGTAATAAAACGTACATGTCGCGCCAGTACTGGCGACATTACATTTAACTTGACAGTTGTTCTGCAAAAATAACTCTTATTACAATTAAAATAAGTCGGGCCAGTATTTGAAAAGGAAATTTGTGGTGTCCCTTACAACCCACGTTTCATGCATTGCTGAAATTATTAATTCTCCCAACATACGAAGGGTACGAGTTTTTATGATCCGTGATAACACGTATGTCGCATGATCGTGTAAAATTTTATGCAAAATCGTGAGCTAGGTGTTCGTGAGAAAGTCAGAGGTAGGATAGAAAATTCTGTTGGCTTGGTTATAAAAAAAACTAACTATGAACCTATAGCAGATGCTATTAACACTTTATAGCAGATGCTACTAAAATTATGAAACACAAACTTTTAAAATCACTGTTTTTATTTTAGACAAATCTAATTTTTAATGACAATGTCAATATGATTTTAAAATATGACAAATTAGATAGGCTGTCGTAGCGGCCACGGAGGTCCGCTACATTAGTTGATTCGGTAATTCATTTAAGTGGACTTTACAAATAATTTTAAATTACCAAAAATCCTACCAAAGTTTCCGGACGAAATAACTATTTATTTATTTATGTAGGACAACCAACAAAGCTTACACTGTTACAAAAAGAACTTAATCTTAATATCTGTATGTACTTATATCTAAGTGCAGTTTTTATTTCACTTAAATAATGAATATGCTAAGAAGAGAGAAGAAAAGCGAAAGAAATTCAACAGCTTACAATTTCGTAATGAAATGAACTGAACTTTCGATACCCACCACCATTTTGTACTACTGTTAAATATATTCGTTATATCGTAGTCATATCAATGTAAGACTCATTTAACGAAGTAGCTTCTCAATCTCACGCACGCACGCACGCCCGCAAACACACACACACACATACACATACTTTATTTTTTCCTTTCAATTTACGTGCTAAGGTTAGCAATTACATATAATATACAATGCTTTTTTGTGGTATGCAAAAAATGTATCAATATAAATAAAAACAAGAGCGTTTAACACACAGCTCCTCAACAATTATTGGTCATCAAACAATAACAACAGCTTTAACTTGAACGAACTTAAGTTCCGACCATCCAATCTATGAAGTTAACGCCGACCGCTGAATAGTGGGTTAACTTTAACCGCTGTGTCCGGTTAGTAGACACACAAAATTTCTCAAGAGTTTATTATTAAACTTGCAGACAGAGTTAAGCTGTCCGCTAAACTTAATATTAGATATTCATTAAGTTTTCGTTGCGAAGATTATATCTCATAACAAAGTTATTATTTTGCAAACTCTGTCCAGGATCCATGCGGTTCGTGTGCCTATTAACCCTTCCTGTATCAGGTGGGGTGTGACATACCCAGTACAACGAAAAACGTAATGATTTTAAAACTGTGAAAGCGCCGAACTTTGAATTCTCAATAGCTGGAATCACAATGATGCTGCTACCATCAGTGTTGTTAAGTCAGTCTCGGGGCCAGGTGCAGGCCACGTCTTAGGGTCGGACAAGAGCGGCGATCATAGCCAACTGTCTTCTCCGAACAGTCCGTCAACGCTGGATGGGAGCGGCTAGATAATCGTTCTCCCGATCCCTCTCCGTGGACTTCTTCTGCGCCATCACTGATTCGCAGATGCAGGCGACAGCCTTCAAAACTCTCTCATTACCAAGCATTGCTCTGAACTGCTTGGCAATGAGAATTTTCTTCCGAAGCACTTTGCGAGCAGCGGACTTTTTAAAAAAACTGCGCTTGTATGATTTCCTTTTTACTTTCTCGTATACGTTGTATAGAGGAAGTTTTGTAACCGTAAAAAAATTTGGCCTCGACATTTTGACGGATTTACACGTTTTGGACCTCCCTGAGTCCAAAAAGACCGTTTTTGGAATTATGTCGGTGTGTGTGTGTCTGTGCGTTAGCACGATAACTCGAGTATTATTTAACTTATTGCAACCAAATTTAACATGCATGTTTATCATCGAAATAGAAGGTTTCTATCAACTTTCGAGTCGTCGATCACGAAAGTTAAGCAACCAATTGTGCGGTCGGTACTCGGATGGGTGACCAAAATTTAACATGCATGTATGACATCAAAATATAAGGTTTCTATCAACTTTTGAGTCGTTTCCGGTATACGAGAAAGTCAAGGGGAGAACACTCCCGATTTTTTTCAACACTAGTATATGTCAAAATAGGTTTAAATGTACAATGTACCCTTGTCGAATTTCGAAAAAGGAAAACGTAAAGGCATAGATTTTTCTTTTTGTTAAAAATATATGTAATACACATTAAAGATCGGATAGCAAATAGACCCGTATTAGGAAAACCTTTGCTCCGTTTGTATGGAGTTTGTGCGCTTTACTATCCTCTTATGTACCATTTCATAGTAACGCCAGCGCTTGTACAGTAATGGTAACCACCATTATGTATGAATAATTATTATGACAAAGTACTAAGCTGTTAATCTACATCTGAAGCTGACCGCACAATCCACTTTATAACCCCCGTGGTGAGTTGTGTAAAATACATTGTCATTTTGCGATAGCAGCTGGAACCACCAGCTAAACGTACTTTTAGAAAAAAGTTGGTCTCCTATACGAAGACCAACAGTAACCTTAATTAAGTCGTCAGTAATAAGATTGTAAGGAAAACAGCATATTAAAAATATATTTCTAATATGAAGTACACATATTCATATTCACAGCCTTTGTAATTTGTCCCACTGCTGGGATACTAGGCCTCTCCTTGTCATCAAAAGAGGTTTAGGCAGTAGTCCACCACGCTTGCCCAATGTGGATTGGTGGACGGAGTATAAGGTGATCAATACCCCTTTGCTATCCGTATAAGTGCTCATCTATTGGTCGCCTTCTACGACACCCATTGGAGGATGTGGGTTAGGGTGTCCCGAGAAATTTTTTTTTGGCTTTTCATAACACAAGACCCCTCAAAATTTGCGTAATTGACTGTAGATTACCGAAGTAATATTTAAATTAAAATAAAACTATATCTTTAGGGCTCTACCAGGCTTCAAAGTTTTGAAAATTTGTCATTTTTATCGCTATGCCTCATTTCGCTTACTGACCTTAAATATTTAAAAAAAATTAATTTTTTGGTGTATTCTGGTTTTACTTAAGCGATATTTTGATTAGCATGCAGAAACACCACCGACTTCGTGTTTATTCAACCTGAAAATAACATCAAGTTCTAACCTGGAAAAGTCAATAATTGTATCAAAAGAGTCATGTTCTACTCTAAAAATGGATTCTGTCTAATCAAATTGTTATGAAGTTTCGGTGCGTGAATATTTCCTCAAAACGTATCTGATTTTGATTATAAATGAATTCCTGAAAAACACGCTCTCTACAGAAACACTATCGACTTTAACCGCCATCTGGAATACATTGCCAATGCTGTCACTTGCTAAGATCTGCGATACTTATTTGCGGAGTATCATTATGATCTGCCACTGCTGCTTTGTTTGGTTTTAGACAAGAAACCCAAGTAGAGCCTAAATAGTTGGCGAGGGCTGAGAGTTTCTACCAAATATTTAACTCTGATTGTTGATAAAAACATGATCCACAAAGTTGTCTCTAAAGTCCGGCCAGATGCTTCAAGAAGGTACTGTTATAAAGGGCTTTTAAGTAGTTGGACGAATTATTTATTATTTAAAATTCCCGTCTAAAATTTATTCGGGGTGTGGCGATTTATCATTAATTTAAGATAATAATATCAATTGCAATATAAGCTGGATCAATTTACTTGCGATATAGAAACGTCAAGGAATTATGGCACTGTAAAGGATATTCTTACAATTTTCTTAGAGGACTTAGGGTTGGGTTGGAAATAAAATTACGTACTCTACAGATGTGATGGAACTGCAACTAATACCAGTTTCTTTAATTGGCATAATATAATAGATAATAAAGGATTTAGTAAAGGGTATTTGGAAATACTGTTACAATCTATTGATGGATTGGTTTCCTTCATTCCAATGAGTTAAAGGGTATTTGGAAAGACTGTTACAATCTATTGGTGCATTGATATGCTTCATTCCAATGAGTTAACCTTTCGTTATTTATTATTGACCTAATATGGCTGCCCGAAGTGCAACTATACTAGAGAATATTCCAGAAATATTAGAAAAGAGTTAGCTGGTTACGAAAACAGATTCACGGTGTGCGGTGACTGGTGATTTGAATAACTTACCGAAAAGTTGGTTCTTTCCTTAAGAAAAATACGACTTGTAAGAAGAGTCTGACGGAGTCAGATATATTTTTCAACTAATTATATAGTCTTAATCCGAGACAATAGAATCCACATCAACACAACACTGTTAATTCTGTTTACGAACAAAATTATTTTTTTGTGCACTAGTAAAAACTTATTGCTAATAAGTTTTACACTAGGGAGCTGGAATTGTGACGATTAAGTTATTAAACTGAAAAGTAGTGTTAACCAAGGAAAGATAAACAAACCACTTATATTAATCAACACCAATAAAAATAACTTTTCTGTTAGAAATAATACTAAGATTATTGTGGCACGATTGTCAGTTTATAGTTCATCAATACAATTCCAATAAGGACCTTCAAACCATATGAAAGATAAGACATTGGAAGTTGGTGACTTTCCTTGTTACATATAATTTAGGAAAAGTATAGGGAAAGTAGATCTTAACCTTTTGGTCAACCCGCTCGGTAATATCTACCGCGAGACAATTAAAATCAATTGTTCTGGATATTATTAATCATCTACAGATTAATATGTGGATATCTACCGAGGTATCCGAGGTATTGAGCGAGCGGGGACCATAGGGTTAAACTGATGATAAAGTCGTAACAGAGCCCATACAAACTGAAGCTTCTTTTAAAGAGAAATAGGTGGCAATCATCAGCAGAAATATCGAATTTTTAATACAAAATTAAGTTTAAAATTTAATTAATTTGTAATTGATTAAAAGCTATATTTAATATGTTTTTATTTCCTGTGCTTAGTTTCATTCCTTTCAACAATAAAACTTGATTTTGTATTATTTTAGGCACAATGGTTTAAGTCCATAAAAACGTAAAATTTACAAAACTTTAAAGTGTGGTAGAACCCTAAAGATGACACATAATTAATTTTTTATTACTTTTTGCATAAAGTGTGTAAAATTACGCAAATTTTGATGCCTCTTGCGTTAGCGTAGCTTGAGGAAAGTATTTTCTCATACATTGACGGGACACCCTAATGTGGGTTGATGCTATTCTACTCAATAATGTACAACATGAAAATGCAATAAAGAATACTGAATATTCTGTCGGCATCACACGGCAAGCATCCTAATATACTTATTTACTAGTTTTTAACCTTGAGGGTTACTATGAAAAAAATAAATTTAAAAGGAGAAATGAACTTGTTGAAGTTTTGCTCGGTTTTCTAGGAATAAGGTCTTCTGCCCGCTTAGCATGACCACCGATACACGATCTGATATAGCCATTTATCGCGTTGAACTGTCAAAAATTATTGGATATAACCGCCCACTAAAATTTTATCTTTTCAAAATTTCTGGTAGTCTTATTTAGCGGAAGGCTTAGAATGACTTTTATTTCAGGTTGACTAGACTGACTTTTCAGAATATACTTCTGAGATACCACGCAGAGGCCTAACCTAAACCTAACATTGTGCAAGAACTTAACAAGCAAAATATAACGTTGTGACCAGTCCAGTAAGCAAGGTCAACCGCATGACAGGAATTGCGCAAAAGTTGCCTATCTTTCTCGTAGCACAAAGCAAGGAACGCATTGAAAAGATTTTAGTGGGTAATTTTGGCCTACCATCTTGGCTTAGGAGTTCCACATAAACTTGCGCCAACAGCATTTGTTACCCCTGAGAGATAAATATTGTGGTTTTAATTTAACATCCTTCGTAATTTGATAAATTCCCTGTTATTATTATATCAATGCGACATACACATATTAAAGCCGTTACTGTAAAATTTATACCTAAATACAGAAAGGCATTTTGAGTTCGTGTTCAGTGAAATATATTAGTTATTATGTACAGATACGCAGCCAACCAATGACGCCCAACACATTAAGGTCGTATCATCTCTCAGTTTCTTATAAAGTTGATAATTCTCACATTACTTACAGATGGCGAAACAGGCCCTTAAAGAGCACAAACAAATTTTCCGTCGCTTCCGCCATTGGGATGTGCGCAAAATAAAGTGAGCGCAGAAGACAATTAAGCTCTTGTATGTACTCTACTTTCAATAGGTAACTAATCTGATTTGTAATGGAAAAAATGTCCCGGCTGTCGCCAGTGATGACGTTTCGCTTGATTATAAAAAAATACCATCAACCTACTGATCCAGCTCACCTAAAGTACCTAAAAGTTCGGTGGTGATTTATCAGACTACTACCTGTGTCCGCTACTTCGTTGGCGTGGATTTCCCGTTTTTGCAACATTTTTCATGTTGGATGCTCAACTCCTATTAGTCGTAGCGTGATGTTTTATAGCCTATAGCCTTCCTGGATAATAGACTATCCAACACAAAAATATATTTTTTTTTAATTTGAATCACTAGTTCCTGATCTTAGCGCGTTCAACCAAACAAACAACCAAACAAACTCTTCAGCTTTATAATATTAGTATGGATCGAAATAATTTTTTTTTCGCAAAAGTGGATAAATAATTTTATGTCATTTGTTGATTAAATTTGTGCTCTATGTGTATGACAAAGGTGGTGACAATCCATCCGTGGTGACAAAGCCAGCGGTCATAACTAGGAATACTCTCTCTAGGGAGGTTTGCCTTACAGGATCGAGGACCGCAAGGTCTTCACCTTCTCTATAATCTAGGTGGCCATCTGCTATCGAAAGAAATTATTTTATTTCTTACCTTTTAGATATTCCTTATATTGTGTCTTTGTCCGTTGAAGATGTACGTTATATTGTATTAAGTTAAGAATTTTTCCTTAACTTCTCTTTCACGTGGGAATAAACTCTGAAGCAATTTGCGTAATTTACATCTTCTTCAGACAATAATAAAAGTTGTCAGGAAGACAATTTGTAAACAATATTAAAGTGAATATACCTAAATGTACAGGGAATTCAATTAATTCTGAATATCTTCAATAGCGTTTGTTTGAAATTTTTACCGAGCAAATGAGAATTCCTTTTGTTGAGAATAAATTAGTTTTCTTCCTCTGGTTCTGGTTAACTATGAATGTTGGTGCAGCGGAGACAACGATGAAAGTTAGTACGTTATGAGTATTAATTAGCTTAGGGAAAATCACATTGATATCACATTAACACTACATTTCCGTGCGATGCAGTGATTTTCGGCGAGTAAGATTGCCAGAGTTCCACAGGGTAGGAGATGGCTAGGGTTGGTAGCTGAGTGACAGACCTAGTTCTTTTTTAAACTAATCTAAAATAATGAAATGAAATGAAAATGAAATGAAATGAAAAATCTCTTTATTTAAATGGACTTTGCTAAGTACTTTTAAATCGTCAAAAGCCCTACCACCATTTCGGGACGAATTATTTATATGCTGTGATGGAGAAGAAATGGCGAAAGAAACTCCACAGCTTACAATTTCGTAATGATTTCCAAATATCGGAATCGTATCAAACATGACTAGGAAGGCAGAGAGAGACTGGGATAGTGAATGTAGAGTGCTGGTACACCACAAGGAGGCTGTTAACACCATCTATTTTGGATAAGGGAACTAACGCCTGAAGTATTCCCGCCTTCCTTTATCCTTTGAGTGTGCCTATTAATTAAAGCTTTAGGCCGCGTGCGACATGAGCGCAGCAGATTAGTATTGCGCGCGATCTGCCACGCTTCGCGAGTAACCTGCTCCCTTGGGAATCTGGTGAGTCCACCTGTCCATTGTGCCCGTGAATCGTCTCAAGTGACATTGTGTTCCGTGAATTTTTTTCATAACCAAAACACACCAGAAGAAAAGCCAGCTGGCGAAGAAAGAAAACGGCGTCGCGTCACCTTGGGGGTTCCTATTGAGCAAGGAATTCCACAACAACGTAGTTAAAGGTAGGCACACTCACTTCTTACATATCATCGTTTTTAAGGCGTTAGGGAATCTTAACCAAATTTTTCTACCTAGCATTCGCTCGGTCAGTGACTTACACAATTTTTAGTGTCCTCTTCAGGGTTGGCATCCTAGCCAGTTCAGAGGCGTTCAACCCCACGCCTGCGGTCGACAAGTCCCGGTACTGCTTCTGGCTCTCCTCTCTGCAACGCGATGGACCCAGTACGCACACGGTGTATCCATGGAATGATATGAGCTTTCCTCTCAATAACAATACTTAATCCCACCAGATAAAACTCATATCCGGAGCTCACTGGTATGTAAAAAACTCTGAAATACATGAATACCTTGAAATGCCAACTGTAAAGGATGAAGTCAAGACCTACAGCGAAAAATACAAGAAGAGACTGAGCAAACATAGCAACGTATTGGCAAAAGACCTATTGAACAACAAGGATGACGTAAAACGTCTAAAACGATGGCATATACTGCACCTCGACCAAAGGAACTAGAATAGTCCTAACTCAATGGATGGTTCTGCTCAATGGAGTAGCACCTAAACATCCCGCTACAACAAGACCGGATCTAATCATGGCTAATTGGCCGATTGTAGATAAAATCAAAGGGAAAAAAAAAAAAAAAAAAAAAAAACTTTAAATGCTTAACCGAGTCAAATGCGTCTTACCCACTGCTCAACTATAAGTACTTAAAAACTGAATAGCTCCACCTAATGTGCTATCAAAATTATGCGTTCGGTAAATTTTTACGCGTCTCACTTCAAAAATGATTTCGATTTTATTTTTATGAGTGCCATTTTATTACCTTTCTTATCAAACAACGGCTTTGGGACAATAAAATACTCGAGACTTCGTCAGACCTGAAGAAATGATTGTCAAGTCTATAAAAACGATCTTTGTGAGTTTGGTAACGAATGTAATTAAAGAGTTTTATTATTCTTAGGTCTGAAGAAAATGTAGCAAGCTTTTGACTTTTATTTTCTTAAAAAATAATAATTCTCAAATTGTATTTTGCAAGCTGCAACGTTTGGGTCAAATCTTACAACCGAATTTTAAAGCAGTTACTATCCATATACAATTGAGGTTAAATTTTGCATACGTTTTAAGGTTGGATATTGATACAATGGTAAGCTAATTGACGCCATTCCAAATTGCAAACATGTACTCATAGGATATGGGTGTAAATTTTCTGCAAACCCTTTTTTATTGCAATACGAAATTAAAAATGACGTCACTCTAAATCCAATATGACGGATCGCTCAATAAAACAACCCGCTCAATATGGCGGACTAGAAAAGATTCTAATCTTTTTTTTACGTATTGAAACCGGGAAAATTAATTCTCAGTTCGTATCCGGCAGCGAAATTCTATTTCGGTTTAGATGCTGGCCACGAGACTTACCTATAATAATGAGACGGATGAATGTTTGAGACATATTCTGTAAAATAATGTTAGTAATAAATTACTATTAAGCTGTGCGCACCGTTGACCAATTTTACGACAGCCATCTTGCGAAAACGGCCAGGACCAACGGTTTAACGTGGCTCCCGAAGGGTTTCGAGATAACTTTTATTCGGCCATCCATCCGGATACTGATCGTGTGGAAAACACAATATATTTGATGTATTTAGTGAAATTATAATACATTCCTTAATGGATGTTACTGTGTTTTACCGAATTACTAAACAGTTCGCCGGAAACTCAATAGTTAGTTTTATATAACGTCAACAAGTGCTTGTAATAAGTCTACATTGAATAAATTGTTTTTGATTTTGATTTTATAAGACTTTGCTTCGTTTAGTTATACCACGGACCAATAATAGGTACAAATGGTTTCCATTCAATTATACTGAGTGCCTGACAAGTGGCAAACGCTTTTACAAACAATTTTAGCGAATATCTTTACTTTTCTTTAATGGTACTAAGGTTCTATCTTTAGTACCATTATTATTGGTTACAATTACGGGGAATATCATTAATGTTCTTAGAGGGCGTGCACTCTATGTACATCAAAATATTGTGGATTTTCTAGACCTAATTTTGAAGCGATGTGAACAGATTTTGCAAAGAAAATATGTATTATAGGAAGATTAATTCTTGATTAAAACCGCTTTAGAGAGATATTTTAATTTACACTTATAGTTTTGTAATGCGAGGAGAACTTTATGGTGCTATTTTACGAAAACGCAGTTTGGAGCCAGCGTTCAGATAAAATACAAGCATATTAATGGCAAACAATGCCTTGTGATAAGAGCGTAAAAAATTGAGACAACATATCCGAAAAAATTATAAATTGGTAATGGAATAATTTATGCGTAAATATTTTCTAGTACAAATTGGTAAATTTAAATGACGATTATTACAATGTACTTGAAATTAAACTCATTTAATATACTTAATATATGAAAATACATATAGTGCTTGATATAACAATGATATTTTAACACTGCTAAATGCACTGGGATATTTTTAATAATTATTTTAATATTGGTCTCAATTCGACCTTGTGGCCATTTTTTGATTGCACACCCCTGGTCTTCCCAGGTAGTGGACCTATCGCTCTGTTTGCAATGTCTATGTGTGTATGGGGCCAAATAGACCGGGTGTATCTAACAACAATACATCAAAAAAAATATATATAATTACTGGTACTTCGATGAATACACGCTGTGGGATACAAAGTTGTATCACTTGTACCATCAATACTACTATTCAATGGTACTACTGACATAATGACCGAATAACAAAGTCTACTCTAACATTTGACATGACCGTCGCTGTGGTGTATTTTTTTTGTAATACGTTAGTTTCATACATTATATTATTTTCGTTAAGAGTTCGATGGAAGCGATTGTCTCCTTGCCTTGGTATTGATAGAACCAATTTTTTCGGTGCATAGTTAATTGGCAAGCTATATTTTGGTTTGGCCTTAATGAATTAGAAAATTACGCCACCGTCTTACACAATTATTTTCCTCTCTTTTGCATCTTCTTTTTTCTACCCTGTTGTCAATTTAGCGATCTAGCGGCTAGTCCACATTGCCCTTCCTACCTCTACTATTTAATATGTTAATTAAACATTTTGTATTAAAACAAACAAGTTTTTTATGTCATAGTTTTTTGTTCAGAGCTTAGAGATGTTATACACCCCATATGTCGTTTTTAATGACCCCGTATGAAAGGTAATTCACAACGGGGTATATTTTAGCCAATAAGTTGTTCTTAAACTATCACACAGTTATCGGACATAGCTTCTGCTACCTATTAACACTACCATGGTTGGCTCCCGAATGACCACAGACACTCGCTTGAGCCGATATTAATTCTTTACTCCCACCACTTTACTACTTCCCCTGCTGAAACAGGTAACGCCAGAAGGCGGGAAAACTAGCGTTGCCATTTTGTAGGTACTCGTAAAAATCTACTAAATTCACAACAATATTGTAAAATAATTTGACACACGGGGTTCAGAATCTCCTTCAGCCGGCTTTTTCGACACCCACGGGATGAGAAGGAGTAGTGTCCCCTTCGTGACAGTTCCCTTTTGCACTTACAAAACACTCTAAAATAATTTAGGTAAAACTGAAATGTACAATAAGAAGTCCAAACTCAATTAACAATGTCGAAGGAAACAATATAGACAAACAATATCCATAATTAGCAAATGCCTTTCATCAGATAAATGTTCTAATCTGTTTTGTCAACAAAGATCCGGTGAACGCAATTAAAACTTGCGAGCCATTGGTACAAGTTACAAGAAATGGTGGTGAAAAAGAATAGATGTTGATAGTAATTATAACGAAGAATAATAATGATAATGAAGAACAAATAACTGATATTGATAAAAATCTGGTGAACGCAATTAAAACTTGCCAACCAATAGCCCAAAGAATTGCGAACCTTATGTGGCAATGGGCAGGGCACATTGCTAGGAGAACTGACGGCCGTTGGGGCGGAAAGGTTCTTGAATGGCGGTCGCGTACCGGGAGACGCAGCGTTGGTACGCCCCCCACAAGGTGGACCGACGATCTGGTAAAGGTCGCGGGAAGCCGCTGGATGCAGGCAGCGGAGGGCCGTTCGGGTTGGAGATCCTTAGGGGAGGCTTATGTCCAACAGTGGACGTCTCTCGGCTGATATGATGAACCATTAGTACAAGTTACAAGAAACTGTGGTGAAATAGAAAAGATGTTGATAGTAATGATAATGAAACATGGTAATGATAATGAAGAACAAATCACCTAAAATTGCCGTATCGATAGGCTCTTAAAAATCTACCTCTCGGTAGATTTTTAAGCCCGTGAATACAATTACAACTGGTCAAACGTTGATACAAAATACAAGAAATAGTCGTGCAGCAGAATCTGATAGAATTAATAATGACAGTTTAATCTTAGCCTATGTCTGCGATAATGATCAGCTCAAAACAATCCAAGAAAAGAAATAATATACTTAAATATTTCATTTCTTGAGTTGCAAGAACAGCTAATACTTTCAAAAAAGGGATGATGCCGACTCAAAATTTACAATTAGTTTTAAAAATCTATTGCATTGCCTCCGTTCTCCAACTTGTACCACAAGCCAAACGAGAACAAATTGGCAAATATTTCAAGAAAGCCACTTTAAGGACAGACTACTCATATTTGAATATTGATCAAAGAAAATATAATTTAATTTTACATGTTATGGAATGAATATTGTCAAGGTAGACTCGAATGGGAATACCTTTTACATCGTGAACTTGTTTGATGTTTATATTTATATAATTACTTAAGTATTAAAATAAAACATTTTCAATCTGTATTTTTAACGTCCCTCTCCATTCGACAAACAAGCGAATGTGGAGATCAAATGCAAAGATTGCCAGTGCAAGATCTTATACTTATTAATATTATAAAACTGAGGAGTTTGTTTGTTTGGTTGGTTTGAATGAGTTAGAAACTTCTGATTCAAATTGAAAAATGTTTTTTGTGTCGGATAGAACATTAGTCGAGAAAGGTTAACTATATAACATGACGCTACAACCAATAACAGCTGAGCAACAATGAAAAATGTTACAAAAACGAGAAATCCACGCGAATGCAATCAGCACAGAGCTAGTAAGGTTAATAAGATGCGCCGCACTATCACAGTGCTGAATGGTTAACCAAATTACACTTCACCGAAAAAATTCAAAGAAAAAAACATAAAAAAACTACCTTTAAAATAAAAAACGGAGATACAAAAATTTTGATTAAAATCTAAATGCTTAGATTTTTAAACAAAAATCTAAGTCTTAAGTGTTTTTTGAGGTCGGTGTCAACCTCAATATTTTAAAAATACGTTGTCACTTGTATTTCGGACCGACTTAAAAAAAACGTTTAGATTTTTTAACAAAATTTTATTTCTCCGTTTTTAGGTTAATACTCTCATTACACATCAAAGTCCAAAGTCAATTTTCCGCTTTTAACCGGTTCAACGCTTTCCGATATCCGGATTACCGGAATTCGGCGGTTGACACTAACAAGGGTCTAATGTTCCGCGCCGTCGCGTTGTAAATGACCTCCAAGGCTGTGTTCCAAACATAGAATGCTCCAAACTTGTAATAGCGTTTAATTTGAAAACATCACCGACATTCTGTTTTTATTCGTTGGTTGGAATTATTTTTCCTTTACCTACGATGTGAGAATTGTCAACGAATTGATTTTCAACCAGCATTGCAGAGGACCTGAAGACGACATGGACTTAGATGGGAGCGAAGAGCCCTAGCATGTAGCCGAGAGGTTAAATTACTCTGTTTAAATCCTACTGCCTATCTTTTTATTCGAGTTCACTCTGGGTGAGCTATACACAAAGGGCGCTAAGGGCTTTGAGAGTGCAGTATAACAACGCCTTCGGAATGCTGTTGGGGCTGCCCCGCTTCTGTAGCGCTTCTGGTATGTTTGCAGAGGTGCGTACAGACGAGTTCGATGCAATCATGCGCAATAAAACGGCTTCCTTTTTAAGCAGAATGCGGGACAGTAGCAACGGTATCCTAAGGACGATTGCGGAGAAAAATGACTGAAGGCACCTTGTAGGGTGCCTTGTAACTGGAACAGTAAGTTAATTAAATTAAATTTGATACCTGTTTACTAACATATTTCCTAAGATGTTTGTATCTCTGTTATCTAAAATAAATAAATTATTATTATTATTATTGTGCCGCTGATGCAGCGTTCGAAGGCCCTCCACAAGGGTGGATCGAGGACCTGTAGGATTACTCTTGAAACCAATCCCCATCAATAGACATAGATATTGGCACGCGATTTATACTCGACACTAGCGCTAAATTGGCATGGATAATCATATGGTGTAGATAATTATTTAACCCTTTTCGTGCCAGATACGAGATAACTCGTAGTGAGGTACTGTGACGTAGTGCCTGCTACGACTATATTCGTAGATTTTTTTGCGCCTGCTACACGAAAAAATATTTATTCGCACTACAAGTAAGATTGGTTTTTGAAAGGTTGGCATTAGCAACGAAAATACTTTAAAATCTAAGATGTTAACTTTAATCGAAAACCATGGACATGAACCCATAAAGACATTTTTCTTGATTAAGCAAATCTAGGAAGAAATAATTCTGTCCTTTTTTCTGTGGAAATACAAAATTTTGCTGTGGTTAGCTTTGAAATAGTCAACTACACACCGCGAGAGTTTTAGTAACATATTTTCTTTCTTTGCTGGCATAGTCAAAGTGATGTGATTTGTACTATGCCAGGTACGATTAATCTCGTAGCTGATCATTTGTATGTCAGCATACAGTGCAAAACATTAAAATATTCAGGTGCTGAAAGGGTTAGTACGGATTTTGTTAGAGCTGACTAATATTTAGTTCCCTCAAAATTCCCGCAATATGAATTCAATATAGCACTAGTGTTGAAACTCAAGAGTACAGAGCGTCCCAATATGAATTGAATTCAAGAGTTGATTGATCGGGAAGCGGGCAGCGCAAGAACGATCGGACAGGAGGAGGAGACCTTGGCTAAATGATGATAACGCTACTGGGAACTATCTTATAATTCAATAATGCTGTTAACATTAACAGAATTATGACTCTTTCCAAATCAAAACTATAAAATCTGTAAAGGGAGGATAAAACTTGTTGAGTTTCTTGCCGGTTCTTGAACCTTGAACCAATGGCATCAAAATTAACTTTCAAAAGTGTACAAATTGTACCTAAATGAATAAAGAGTTTTTGACTTGACTCTGACTTGACATTATTATTATGGCGACATACTTTAAGGATAATCAAATCAAATCAAATACTTTATTTGCCAGAATACAGTTATAAAGGTCTTACAATTGTATTTTATAAATTCATTTAAATTATAAAAGCAATGTTCTAAGAGCCATTTTGTCAGAGTTAATTTAAAGGCGATATGGTAGTTAGCTAAGCAGACGGACTTCAAGGACCACAAAGCCAACTGAGCACAAATCAGTACTTCCTCGGAGATCCAGATCCGGGACCTCCAAACAAACGATGGGTCCATCACTTGTCCTAAGTGACGCGGTTAAAGTGCCAACCTACCTTCAACGTGATGAAAAGAAACACGTGTTTTAATAATAAATCCATTTAGACGATTTATACTCTCACCATTCACTGCCGTCAGCGGCAATAAAACATGTTACACCGAAGCGGGGTTATTCGATTAATTTCACTTCAGCGTTTGCTGTGAGAGAGAGGAGACGAATCACATGTCGATTTTTGCTTACTTATCTCTCGTACTTTTTAAAATTAGTTGCTAAGAATTAAGTCTCTAAATTTAGATCACCAGTTGGTAGATGAGCCTAAATATGGGATGTAAAGTCGTCTAGGTAGGTACCACCGCCTTTTATTTCTGCCGTGAAGCAGTTCGCTGTGTTTCGGATTGAAGGGAAAGGTAGCCAGTGTAATTACTGGGCATGGAAGGTATATCATCTTAGTCCCCGGTATGGCAACGCACTTGCAGTGATTTACCCTTCATATTGCAAGTGTCTGTAGGCGACGGTAACCATAAGTGCTTAACACCAGAAACATAAACTTGCGGATGTTAAATTGCCAAACCTCAATCACCGCTGAATACAGCAAATAGGTAATTATTCTAAATACCTAAATTGTATGAAAATTAATAACATACATACGTATAATCACGCTCACAATCCCAAAAGGGATCGAGCAGAGCTTCAGGCAACATTTGGTTACACATAAAGGTATATCTGGCAGTATGGGCCATACATTACCGTGAAAATAGTGACAGGTTGCCAGCCTGTCGCCTACAGAAAAGGGACACCAAACCCAAAAATTAACAATCCTTCAGTAAACAAACTAACTAAGCCAACGACCAGGAGACGCATTTTTGAATCATTCGAAGTGAATCTTAAATACATGCACGAAATGAAAACGTATACGAAATTGGTTTGGATTGATCGCAATTTTACGTATTTTTGAAAGATTAGAAATGAGTGTTGCCCTTAAACTAGAATCTTTTAAAAATATTTTTCATTTCATGCAGAAAAAAACCGGAAAGCCCTAACTCGTTGATTTTAAAAACCGGTAATGAGTTACTAGGGAACGGAACGTAAAATATAAAGTTATAATGTGACTGTCAGTCATTTAATTTTCTACGTGGAATATCAGAAACGAGTGGGTCAGACCACTAGTTGCAAAATTCACGAGTATGAATATTCAAAAATAGCGATTTTAAGGATTCGCATACGAATCTTGCGATTTTATACTCGAATAATTATTAATATTCATACAAGTTTGGTAGCTAATTTGTATGAACATTTATAATTTAATTCACACGGACCAGATTTTGCTGGCTGAAACACAAGGATGAAGCAACCACATCGAAATGTTGTGTTTACCTCAAACTTAAATACAAAATTCGCACAGCACCACTTCTTGGCTATTATTTGTCGCCACCATGTAGTATTATTTTGGCACGACATAATTATACATATATACAAACATAATCACGCTCACAATCCCAAAAGAGGTAACATTCGGTCAAAGCCACATTTGGCAGTATGGATCAGATAGGTAACATTTGGTTACACGTAAAGCCATATCTATTGCTTATGGGCCACTTAGTACTTTAAAATAGTGACTAGTTGTTTGCCTCTCGCCTACATTTAAGCGGCATAAAACTCAAAAAAGTAAACCATAAACAAGAGCCATCAACCAGGACTAAATGTTACACTCTAAGGCCCGTATTACAGAATCACACTCAGAAATCAGTCATGTCCTGAGAATCGTTTGTCACTTTCTATCAAGCACAGAGTGATGGGGATGTACGACGCTCAGTACGGTGTTGATTCTCGAGACGCATTCTATAATTATACCAGTCTTCAAACAATACTTGTCTAAGTTAAAAACAATTCAATGCAAAATAAGGCATTTCTCAGTGCGTGCCACATTGCAAGGCTTTTGGAATCTCATAGTGCGCGTGGACGCACAGGCTCGTTAAAGCTTATTCACAGACAATACTTAAGCGGGGATCGGAACTATGCGTACTTTAAAATGAACGCACAGCTCATGTAGCTAGCTAGCTATATTACACAACGTACAGGTCGAGATGTCAAAAGCAACGTCCAGTTGTTGAGGTTTGAAGTTATAAAACGTCAGTACATTCAACGATGAGAACTATAGGCAACACAATCGAACCAATCACCGAGCTCTATTCAATGCAAAGCGTTAATTATCCAAGAGTCGAGAAACCTCATAGTAATGTTTTTGAATGCGGGTCTTAATCATCTCAGCAGTTGGTCTCAGAGTGTAATATTTCCTTTGAAAAAATCGGTTTTATCATTAGGTACAGTCTAACCAACTGAATCATGACCCACTTGGCCGATCATTCCTTTAGAATCATGATTTTAGTTAGGTTTTCTTCGCTATCATGCGTGTTGCACTTAGTACGTTTTAAATATGAATAAAAATGCGTCATTACGGGTCAGAGATCTATGCAATTTTAATCTTTCTTATCACTGCACATAAGTCTCGATTGGAATTTTAAATAAGATGTCGTTCATAATATAAACTCTTTTCACTACTGAGAAAATGGAATAACTATTATATTTTTAAAAATAAAATGACGTTATGTGTCAGATGTCAAGTAGTAGTCTGAACAAATTTTAAAAAGCCATATTTATTAGACACTGTCAGTGTCTAACAAATTGATAACAGGTTCGTTATTTAGAAATGTACGTTCAAGCGAATTTCATTCTACTTTGTATAGAGTGACTGTAGGAAAATGATCTTAAGGGTCATAATTCAATTTGGTCGACTGTACATGAAATAGGCAATATTTTCTAATATTTGAGGCTCACCTTTTCTAGTATTAACACAATACCCACGTACACCCAACACTATCTCACATTTTCTTGTTAGTTCCTTTCAAAAGTATTTTTTCTAGTTTTGTAATGTTTTCCGGTAAAACCTGCTTGGTAACAGTTGACACTAATAAACGCCTCCACCTACTTTTCCCCGGAAAACGGTGTCGGATATTGTGGTTTACGTCGTAGTAATGAGTTTAGCGAGGAATAGTGGCTTGTATTTACGGGGATTTAGAAAGGACACAGAGTACAGTTTGAATTTCTTTCTTCTTCCTGAGATTTCGTATTGACTATTTTTTTCATACGTGTTCTTAAGCTTGCTTTTTCCCGTGACTTCACATCTATATATTATCTATACATCTATACATATAAATAAAATTGGAGTGTCTGCTTGTAATATTGAAATAACCGTTTTTTACTACATGCATGCATATGAATATATATAAGGTACATACACCAAACTAACATTTTTTACAATTTTTGTCTGTCTGTCTGTTTGTTCCAGCTAATCTCTGAAACGGCTTGACCGATTTTGACAAAACTTTTTTGTCAGGTAGCTGGTGTAATAAAGAGTAACTTAGGCTACTTTTGTTTTTCTTTTGGTAAATTCTACCCGGACGAAGTCGCGGGCACAGCTAGTTATAATATATAAAAGAGGAAACTGACTGTCTGACTCAACAAATGTTTGTGCGAACATGTAAATGTAAAGAAAGAGAGATCTAGTTAGCTATAGATGCCTGACAAGTGGACCCTGACGGCTATGACCTTCAGAACCTTACGGCTGCCCCGTACACGCCGTAAACGTAAGCTGGCTTTTTTTCGCAGTATGGCGGGAACTGTCAATCCCTGCATCATACTACATCGTGCGTGAACATGCTAGAGGCACTGCAGTATCGCGGCAGCCCCAACAACACCCAGAAAATATTAATTGTATTGTATGCGCAGGGCGTTATATGATTTTCGAGTAGTGATTTTAACTGGAATGGAGTAGCGAGCAAATCTGTGAGTCAGCATGTTCGCTCTAAAAACAACTCTATCTTTGTAAATATGTACAAACTGGCCCGCTAAATACAAAAGCGGTGTTATTTGTACTAAAAATGTACCTATGATGATTGATTGTGGCGATTTATCGTTATTGTTAATTGCAGGTTCATTACATTAAAATCTCCGATCCCCATGCCCTGACACATGGTCAGTATATAATTATATTTTGGAGGGAACATTTGTTTAATTAATTACTATAACTTTTATAAAATATGGGAATATTCGGCTCCGTCTTACCTTAAGAACCTTCAAAGAGCACAAAATAAAGCTATAAAAGTACTTTTCCACGATGACTATTTAACGCCAACCGAAGAACTTTATAAAAACACAAAACTTATGAATATAAAACAAATACATTTATTCAATACTTGCATACTAATACATAAGATTCTAAACGGTAGTATTCACTGAGAAATAAATTTTAAGAAAAATAGTAAATTCCAAAAGAAAAAACTTAGAAATTTTGGTAACATTAACTTACCTTTTCCTAGAACAAGGTAAGGGTCCCAAAATCTAATGTTTGAAGGCGTAAAACTATAAAATAAATTACCTAAAAATATTAAGGAGAGAGAATGTATGTATAAGCTTTTAAGCTTCAAAAATAAACTTAAGCTATATCTAATAGAATATTAATAATTAAAAAACTTACTGATGGCTATAGATAATATGTATAATCGTATTTGTAAATTTGAGTTATTGAGTTTTCATTATCATATCATACATTTTGTGTTATCTTTGAATTGCATGTACACTGTTTTGTTAATAGGTTGTATAAGTTATTTTGAGCTAAATATTGTCCTATAAGTAAAATGTAAATTTTTTGACATAATAAATATTCTTTAAACCGATAATGCAATAAAATGAAATAAACCAGCCGTGATCACGAAACTCTTTGTTCAACAGTTCGTCATTTCAGACAACTCTGACAAGGTTATAAACCGTACAAATTAATTTCACAAAATTCTACCACAACTAAGCGCGCTTGTGGACTCAATTTTAACGCTTTTATTTGCTCCCTAGACTTAATTAAATATTTCAGAGAGATTGTTTAGTTTGGTCGAACCCTGGGTTTAGAATAACACGGAATATAACGTTGTCAGTAAAGTTTGCGGTAATAGTGGCTTAAAACTAACGTAGCCAATCGAATTCGATCGTGAGATTTAAAGTGGATTTTAGTTTGAATCGTTTGTGTGTATAGCAGCAAAGCGCAAACTTTATGATTTTATTACAAATACAGGTTAGATTTAGAAACGCCCCAAGCGAGTTGTCGCGCATCAAAAGTTAGTTCAAACTACAAGTTTTTAATAACATTTTTCTAGTGATTTCAACTAAAACATAATTGAGTGACAGTACCTATACTCTCTGGAAAGAAACGACAGGGGAAAAATCGTGTTATAAATTTTCGTTCACCCATCCGAGTACCGACAAGATCACTTGTGTTATCGCACAAGATAACAAATATTCCAAGAAAACCTAACGGTAAAATTGCTTGCTATTTTTTAATGTAACTGAGACGTTCATGAAAATAAAAGACATTGATTTCGTATACCTACTTGCGTCACATGTGATGCATGAACGTGGGATTGGGCATAAAATTGTATCATATGTGATGCAGGGACAGTTGACGTGTTAAGTAGCAGCAGAAGCTGGGGAGACACCGAGGGGCCGAAGTGTGTCGTGACTCAAGCCCCTATAATGTGCCACCACTATCACACATCTGTCTATTCCTACCCGATCAGGATTTTTTCCGTTTCTCCGTAATTATTTTTTTAGATTCCCTAATTAAAGACACAGTAATTTTTCGACTTCCAACCCTTGCGTGAGTGAACGTCCCTATTGGGACGGGTTAAACGGTCCGACGCGTCGATACCCGGATTACCGGAATTCGCCGAATGACATTAACAAGGGTCAGATGTACCGCCGTCCGTGTCGCTGGTTAGACTTGCGATCTCATACGATTTTTCATTTGTTCGGCTTGGAACGCGTGGGCTGTTGTAAATGTGTTCGTGTCATTCTGCTCGTGCATCGATTGGAAGACTGTTACCATTTGTAATTTTGTGGAGGTCTAGTGCGTTTAAGAGGAAAATTCTTCACTATAACCAAAGATTAAAGTCTTTTTGCATGGCAATTAAAATACAGAAAAGGGATAGGGCGAGTCTTCCAAGCAAATAAAGCGGTGAAAGCGAACTTCCACTAGAACATAGGTACACTGGCTTTCGCTTTTAGAGTCTCTTCAAGCAGGTATCCGGAACAGGTCAGGTGCCTTATGTCAGCGGGCTGGAGTATTTGTGTCTCCATCAGAAACAACAATGCAGGCCGTGCTGTCTCATCGTTGAGATCTCTACACTGACGCCAGTGCTGAAGAACGTCGTCTCCCACCCGGAAGGCACTGGTTCGATCCCCGCCACGTACCAATGTGTTTTCAAATTTTGCCTTCATATGTACGTTTAATCGACGCTTTTACGTTGAAGGAAAACATCGTGAGTAAACCTGCACACATCTATGAAGAAATTCTTAGGTTGTGTGTGAAGTCGACCAACCCGCACTTGGCCAGCGTGGTTGACTAAGGCCTAATCGCCCCTAATGTGGGGTAGGCTCGAGCCCCTCGGTGGGGACATTATATGAGCTGTTGATGATGATGAGTGATAAAGTAAAATCCAAACCACTCTTTTTAAGTAAAGACTACTAACAAATTAAACAGGGCAGCCTTCGGGAAGCTACGTGGCATATTCTCGGCCCATCTACCTCGACTATTCTCAGACAAAAGTCTAAAATACGTGTGTGTTGCCATTGACGACCTATGCAACGTATGTATGGAACGGAAACGTGGCCGCTTACAATAGGCCTCATAAGGCTCTCAAGGTCACTCAAAGGGCAAAGGAGAGGGCTACGCTCGGAGTTTCCAAGGTCATCGACATAGCCCAAAGAATTGCGAGCCTTAGGTGGCAGTGCGCATATTGCGAAGAGTACTGACGGTCGTTGGGCTGAAAATGATCTCGAATGGCGGTCAAGTACCGGGAGTCGCAGCGTTGGTAGCCCTACAAGGTGAACCGACGATCTAGTAAAGGGAGGCGGGAGATCGCTGGATGTGGGCATCGCAGGACCAATCGGGTTGGAGGGCTATGTCCGTCTGTCGGCTTATATGATGATCGTATGGAGATTTAATAATTTTATCACAGAAACACAAAATTTTATAAAGGTAGGTTTTTGTAACAGTATTTCATGTGATAAGACGGATATTCATTTAATCTTACAACGCAGTAAATTTTTAACTGTTTGCATTATATTAATCAAATGCTTGCCTATTACCGAATCAATATCACTTAAACCCATATGTTTAATGGGATCTACCTAAAAATCTAATTTATTTACTCATCGTGTCCCCAAAATTTCATTAATAACCGATAGATTGCGATATCACGACCAATATTCCGGACAGGATTACGGAAATCGACCATTGACGTGACAAGGGTTGAATTTTTTCGATCCCAAAAAACTGCAGCTCTACCACTCGGTGATAAGACTGAAAATTGCCTAATTCTAAGCGGATTTATTAAACGCCATCCGGACTCGCTAATTGATCTTCGTTCTAGTAGACGTGCTCTGAATTCTAAGCTCCAGCTTGTATAACCCTATTACATCACTTCTTGGTTAAGAATTTTGGTTCGTGTCCAAGAACCGATTGAATTCTTTCACGAGGCAATAGTTAGCTCAGGTATCAAATTACTGACAAGTTTTTCTTGACATTCATTCAGAATATAACCACTTGTGTGGTCTAGTAGTTGGCCTACGAGAATGTGACCTTAAGGTTCCCAGAGGAGTTATTTGTGCTCTGTTTTTATCGTAGTGATTTTTTAAGTCCACCTGTACTACCTCATCTTATGAAAGTCTGTAGCCGTAATAGTATTGTTAACAGCACCAATTTCTAACGGCTCAAACGTTATGCTATGCTCTATACTAAGATGGAATAATTTTATTTTTGCGTTTACAAACGCGTAAATATTATTACTAGAAAAATGCACTGACAAAAAATCGGCCTTATTGTGGAAGATGCGGGTTCGAGTCCCGCCTGAGGCAAGTCGATTTTTTTCAGTGCATTTTTCTATACTAAGATTCTTAATTCCAATTTATGTCGTCAAGTTAACGTGATTTTTTTTACTACAAAAACGCTATATGAAGTCTAAATATTAGAAAAGATATCCCAAAAACAATTCAATGACTTCAATACAAAATAAAATCCCGACTTTTGCTTATTGTGGACAATTCATGTCTACATTATTATGAGTCGTTTATACATAATATAATAATATCAACTCATTAAGTCCAACAACGATTACAATTGATACAACGTCCAACAACGAATACAAATTCTGAGATTGTAAATAATCGTATCTTTTATTTTGCAAATCATAACTTAAATATGTTTTACATTGAAATTACTAAATCCTATAGTGTAGAAAAACGTCAAAGGCCTGATATGACTAGCGCTTGATTATACTAAGTCAAACGTCCAATAACAGCGCCTGGAGCACTGAAACAAACCAGCCCAACAATTAGTCCACATTGTTGGCTCAAAAACCTAAAACAATACATTTTATTTACGACGCAAAATATCCGACCACGTAATCCGCCGCTGGCTTGAGAAAAAGGTGGGATTTGTGTCAGATAAAACATTGCCTCGTAAAGCTGACAAAATTATTGTCGAACTACCCACCTTGAGAATTTGTTTATAACAAAACCGGATAAAAGCGATCGCTGTAGGCTGTAGCCATTATGTCGTTTTTAAGGCTCTTCTTCAAGGTAGTTTTCAGAAGCTTATTTCAGGCTTTTATTAATTCTTTATTTATCACAAAGTTATTGGAATTCTAAATTGAATTGATACAGGATTTACTAAAAATTCTAAGTAAATCTAGTTATATAGTCTGCAGCTATAACAAAAGTGCGCTAATAGCACTAATATTAATATTATGTTCCGGGAATTAATGATCATACGTAGCATAGGGTGCAATGAAGGCAAAGGTACTTCGTGAATGAAGGCCAAGAGCCACCCAGTAAAGCACAAAAAATATATCAATAAACTATGACTGAATTATATACACTTCAAATTAAATAGCGCAGAAATGATCGATAAATATATTTTCTGTATTTATGTCAAATTTTAACAAAATAAGTTATTCGAATGTTTTTGAACTTTGAACTGATAGAATACCACAGTCGTATAACACCATGTTACCTTATAATGTACTAGCTGTGCCCGCGACTTCGTCCGCGTGGATTTCCCATTTTTGCAACTTTTTCATTGATGCTCAATTCCTATTAGTCGTAGAGTGATGCTATGGAGGTATATAGGCCTATATCAGGGTTTCCCATACTGCGCGTCGCGATGCCCTGGCATCCCAGGGTTCGCGGTTCTATCCCGGGGGCGGGCGTAGTGAGACGATCCACATAGAATGGCTGTCTAGCTGCTATGCGAGCTAGTAGAACGAAAATAAATGTAGAGAAAGAAATGAAAGTCGCGATTTCAAAACTTGAGCCCGGATCGACTGTCTAGGGCGAGCGAAAAAATCGAACACAGGATCTTTCGCAATCCGGGCGGCTGCGTCCGTTCTTTTTTGTTTTTGTATAACGGGGAGAGGGCTCGTAAAAATTGGAAAAATCCTAAGGGCGTCACTATGAAAATACGTTTGGGAAGTCCTGGCCTATAGTCTTCCTCGATAAATAGACAATCAAAGAATTTTTCAATTTGAATCAGTAGTTCCCCTTTTTAGGGTTCTGTACCCAAAGGGTAAAACGGGATCCTATTACTAAGACTCCGCCGTCCGTCTGTCCATCTGTCACCAGGCTATATATCATTAACCATTATAGTTAGACAGTTGAAATTTTCTCAGATGACGTAGTTCTGGTGCCGCTATAACAACAAATACTAATAAATAGAATAAAATTAATATTTAAGGGGGCTCAACAACAAACGTGATTTATTTCTCGGTTTCAATAACGATAACAGGTAGAAACTTGAAATGTTAACAAAATATTTAATTTAAAATTCAAATAATTTTCGGACAGTTTTGATAAAATCTATGGCACGGAACCCTTCGTTCACGCGTCCGACTCCTTCTAGGCAGTTTTTTTTTACTATTTTTACAGGATGTCTCTGATGACCTTCTTTGAGTCACCAGGGGTTTTAGTAAAGGAGAGGACCTCGGTGGGTCCTCAGCTTTAAGGCCGAATCACTCCAGAGAGAATTCCTGACCGGTGAGCATCTCCCTCGGAGGAGTCTCTGAACCTATTAGAGTCTCTAAGGTGTCTGAATCTGACGGGATCAGTAGTTCCTAAGATAAGCGCGATCAACCAAAAAAAAACAACTCAGTATAAATGCGTGCGTAGTATTTGATCATTATTTAGCTGCGGAGTTATGTTAAAACTATGATATCTCTGAAGATATTCATTGAAATCTAATGGTGTAAAGAACAATTTTGTACAAAATTAAATACTTGTGATGAATAATGTATTCATTTTGATAAGGAATAATATCATGTTTACAAAAATACCTTCGCATCTTAAGCATTATTTTAGAACAAAATTTATTAACAAAAATAGGTTATAGCGAGTCAACCTTAAGAGATAGATAAATGCTGTCTGTAACTTGTTTTTAGAACTTTTAAAGGAGAATAATTCCGTCATACATAATTTTTGTGTAACTTTAACCGTTTACGCAGCGCACGCAAAGGAATCTCTGAAAATCAAAATTTATTATTTTCCGTTTATTTCAAACTATGATATTTCTTAAGATATTCATTGAAATCAAATGAAGTCGTGAACTATTTTGTGCAAAATTAAATACTTGTCATAAATAATGTATTTATTTTGATAAGGAATAATATCATGTATACAAAAACACCATCGCAGATAACGCATTATTTTAAAACAAATTTGATTACCAAAAAGAAAGGTTATAGTGGAGCCAACCATAAAAGATAGACATATGCTGTCGCGGACTTTTTTTTAGAAAATTTAATGGAGAACAATTCCGTCATACATGATTTTTACGTAACTTTAACCGTTTACGCAGCGCACGCAGTGAAAGCTTTGAAAAGAAATATTTTTCTCCAGTTTTTGCAACATTCTTCATTGATGCTCAGCTCCTATTGAATGTATCGTGATGTTATATAGCCTATAGCCTTCCTAAATAAATGGACTATCCAACGAAAAAAGAATTTTTCAATTTGAGCCAGTAGTTGCTGAGATCTTAGGGTTCAACCAAACAAACAAACAAACAAACAAACAAACAAACAAACAAACAAACAAACAAACAAACAAACTCTTCAGCTTTATTATTAGTATAGATATCACAGATTAGAGTAACAATTAATAGGAGCAAATGTCTCAATTGAATTTATTCAATAGTACAGGAAAAGCGCAATTGGTCAGTCATAAACAGAGAGAACATGCTTTTGGAAGCAAGAAAATTCAAGATTATAAAATTTTGCTATCCAATTTTAGACAAATGACGGCATAAATTCCAATTTCGTAACTATTAGACTTTATTATCATGGCAATAACGGCGGCTGTTGCAGAACAAGTGCCACTTGACAATGTACACAGGAGTAATTTGCATAATCGATGGAATCAGCAATTCGCTCCGTAATTAAGTTACGATGCAGTGCTTCACAGTTAGACCGTAAGTAATCCGTTGACCTACTACATCTAAGCAATAGAACAAGATGAAGGACTGAAATACTAACGCCAAGAACGAATAGTGAATATATCGCATAATGCTTCGTGCCCTTTAATTTTAATTTTACTCTACAGAGAACTGGTAACAATTTATAAAATTATCGATTTCTAATAACACACATATCCACCAGTTGAAAACAGAGACGAAAACCCATATTGCAAATCTTGGTTTCATTGTGCGTTGGCGCGAGAATTACATCCCATTGCTATAAGCTTTCCTTAGCACCAGGCGATCTGATGCTTGTTTGCCAAGCACAAGACATTAAAAACTATAAATTACCCATCCTGATACGGGTAGAACTTTTAACGATTTTAAAGTCAGTAGTATCCACTTAAATAAAAAGTTTTTACTCTGGTATTCATAGTGTATAGATCCACACAGCTTAAGTGAAAACTCTTGTAGGTAGGCGAAAATTGCCATACATTTTCTATGAACTCGACTACAACAATGAGCTTGAGTATCGTACCTGCCGCGATTCTATCACATCCTGGAGACGTCCCTTAGATGAATAGTAATTTGAGTGCCTTATCGATTTTGGAATACCTGACAAGTAGCTTAAATAAAGAGAATATCGAAAATCAGCACAATGGTATAATGTAAGTAGGTACTCAAATTTGGAGCATCCAAGTGAAACAGCGTTGGTCTCTATGTGGACCAAGGATCTGGTAAAAGTCGCGGAAGTGGAAGCGGGTAGCGAAGGATCGATCGGCTTGGAGATGGGGAAGGCCTATGTCCAACAGTGGGCGGCTGAGGTGTTGTTAAGGCAACACATGAAATTTGAGAGCATTCTCCTTAGATATTATTTGCTCATGGCACGGATGAGGTATATTTATAAGCTATTTTTCAGCTTTCGTCTCGATGGATATTACAATGAAGATGGAGCAATGGAGGGAAGGATGGAGAAAAGAAAACTAAGTTTTAAGGCATTTTTGGTTTTACAAAATTGATATAAAAATTCTACTTGTTAATTACGACCTCAGGATTGATTTAAAACGATGGCGTCAAACCATTTGATTACATAATTTTATCGGCTGTGCTGTACACACAATGCTTTTCCCATTGATGTTAATGAAATGAATTAACAAGCAGGGATGTAACTAGACAAGTGTTTTTGCAAAAGATAACACAACTTTATCTCTCTGAAGATTCAAGAGAAACTTTCTATAATGTTGCAATCTTAAACTATTAGTGTAAAGTAAAATGCATCCTTCAACCAATCTGACAAAGTTTCCGACCACCTGTTGCCAAGATATCTTCGCGTTTTAACTGGAAATCTCTCTAGGGTGTAGCGAGCAACGCGGACTGAGAAATTTCTTGGAATTGATTCTGTGTTCTCACAGTAGATCCTTTATGAAAAATAGAGAGCATTTTCCCTAAAGATATTCAGTGGTTATAAGTAAATAATCTCGGGTTAGATCGAGAGTTCAATTGAACATTTGCTAGGGTGAAAGATATAAATTATTGATACGAATCAAAACGCAGTGTTAGATGCACATATCTCTTCATTGCTTACGGCACCCATCTCCACAAATTTAATTTATTTATCACTTTGGTACAGTTATAATAATTTATTTATACATAATGGCGGCTAACTATTACTGCACAAACGCTGGTGTTGCCACTAGATGGTACAAATTTGTTAATCTACTTCTGATGCTGACTGTACAAACAACGTGTTCGCTATTCTTATTCTTCTTTCTCCTACTCTCTTCCTCATATATAAGAAAGAAAGAAAGAAAAATATTTATTGGCCACGACAGAACAACAAAAAATAACATAACAAAGTACACATTAAAATAAATACCTACACAATGTCCTGTGCGGGGCCAAAAGGTACCTGCCTCAGCATCTGCTCCTACGACATAGTGCCGCAGGAATGCTGTTTTTCTGGCAGGGCCTTCTGTGCTGTGACATACGGGTATCATGCTGTCCACAAAAATAAATAACATACATATAAGTAAATAAAATACAACGAATTTATATAAATAATAGGGAAAAATTTAAAATACTTACCCTATAGTTTTATAATAATAAAATACTTACCATATATGGGATCGGCTATCATATACATACTCATATACACATACTCACTCAAATAAGTACATACATTACATACTGCTATAAGTTTTAGCGTTAGATTTTACGGCCAGCCGCCTGACTGACACCAGAGTTGGTGGGAACAACCTGACTTTCCTCCCGAAGCACACAGGAAATCGATTAATTAAATGAAGGAATAAGAATGGAAAGCCATTTATGGGTAATATATCGACCTCAGAAGCTAAAGTTTTTCCAGAAACAAATTATTGCTGCTTTCATCATTTTCGACCATCACGTGTAATTTCAAAGTTT